>OY728165.1:1968109819-1969359819 GCA_963277665.1 Viscum album
TCCAGTCATACTTGGACCGGTTTTTGGTTGTCTTTATTGACGACATACTCATCTACTCTACGACGGAGGAGGAGCACGCAGAGCATTCGAGGATGGTCCTAGACTTACTCCGGGAGCACCAGCTCTATGGAAAGCTCTTGAAGTATCAGTTCTGGATTCATGAGGTTCACTTTCTAGGGCATGTCATTACGGAGCAGGGATTGGCCGTAGATTCCGTAAAGATAGAGGAAGTGCTTGCTTGGGAGCCACCCAAGAATGTGTCAGAGGTGTGGATCTTCCTTGGTTTGGCAGGGTACTATAGGAGGTTCGTGGAAGATTTCTCTAGGATTGCTGCCCCCTTGAGATAAATGTCATCATTATGAAAATTAATGTCCTAAGCATCAGAGGAACTTGCTTAAAAAATGGTCAAGGGATCAAGGCCAAGCTTATGCTATCACTACTGCTGAGGTAGAAACTCCTAAAGACGTGGTGGCATGTAATTTAATGGTTTCCTCAAGTTTAGAAAATGCTTTATTTGATTCTGGATCATTTCATTGTTTCATATCTTCCCAGTTTTCTATGAAAATTAGATATTTCCAATTTTATTTAACAAGAGAGTTGTCATTCAAAACCCCTAAGGGAAGTATCATTGCAACAATGTTTTGTGAATTAGTCCCCATTAGAGCACATAAATGTTCTCTATCTGCTGATATCATCATCATACCTGTGGTTGAGTTTGATATAATCCTCGGTATGGATTGACTTTCAGACCACGATGCAAAAATTTATTGTAAGAAGAAGGAGGTTACTATTTATGATGACGATGATAAGGAACACCTTATCTTTAGAGCGGAATCATCACCACCTAATTCTTATCTAGATCCACCCCTAGTAGCTCAACTAAATTATATTATTGGGGAGGAATAGAATGAAATGACTATGGGTGAGGAAAGGAATGTTCAAATAGAGGATGTACCTATTGTGAAAGAATATGTAGATGTGTTTCCGGAAGATTTACCTGGACATCCTCCAGAACGAGAAGTTGAGTTTTCCATTGATTTAATTCCTAGATCAAGGCCTATATCAAAGACCCCTTATAGAATGGCCACTGTGGAATTAGTCAAACTAAAGAAAAAACTAGAGTAATTGAGTAATAAGGGATTTATTCGCCCTAGTGTTTCTCCATGGGGATCCCCTATCCTTTTTGTTAAGAAGAAAGATGGATCTATGAGGTTATGCATTGACTACAGGGAGATCAATGCTATAACAATAAAGAACAAGTAACCCCTACATCGTATTGATGATTTATTTGACCAACTGCATGGATATCAATACTTTTCAAAGATTGACCTTCGATTTGGATACCATCAGTTATGTATAAAGAAGGAAGACATTCCGAAGACATCATTTCGAACCAGGTACGGGCATTATGAGTTTACAATAATGCCTTTTGGATTGACTAATGAACCCTTTGTATCCATGGATCTAATGAATAGAGTTTTCAAGGAATATATCAATGATTTTGTGGTGGTATTTATTGATGATATCTTGGTATACTCCAAAAGCTACGAAGATCATGAAAATCACTTTCGCATTATCTTGAAGACTCTTAGAAGACATGAATTATATGGGATGTTTAGCAAGTGTGAATTCTAGCTTCATGAGATTTCTTTTCTTGGACATATTATCTCTAAGAATGGAATCTCTGTTGATCCTTCTAAGACCAAGGCAATCCAAGAATGGCCAGCACTGACGAGTATAACTGAGGTACACAGTTTTATTGGTTTGGTAGGTTATTATTGACGTTTCGTCCAGAATTTTTCCCGATTAGCTAACCCATTAATGAAGCTCACATGTAAAGGGGTTAAATTTGTTTGGAAAAAATAGTTCGAAGAATGTTTTGAAGAACTGAACAGAAGATTAGTCAATGCTCCTATATTGACTCTACCATCGGGGAATGATGAGTTCATTATTTATAGTGATGCATCAATGAAAGGACTTGGTTGTGTCCTTATGCAGAATGATAGGGTTATTGCCTATGCATCACGACAGCTAAAAATTCATGAGCAGAACTATCCTACTCACGATCTTGAGTTATCTACTGTAATATTTGCTTTTAAGATATGGAGACATTATCTCTATGGTGATAAATGTGAGATTTATACTGATCACAAGAGTTTGAAGTACATTTTCTCACAAAAAGAACTCAACATGAGGCAAAGAAGATGTCTTGAATTACTCAAGGATTATTATTTCACGATACTATACCACCCAGGGATGGAAAATAAGGTGGAAGATGTTTTGAGTAGAAAGGATCATGAAGTTTTAAACAATATGAGAATTGAAAGAGATCCAATTTTCATGGATCTAGTGAAGATGGACATGGGAATAACCACGGATGGTGAAACATCAGTGATTTTTAAAATGGTTGCCAAACCATCTTTAATAGAAAGGATTAAGAGTTCTCAAACTGATGATGAAGAATTTCAAAAGAAGATTAAAGCTGTGAATGATGGGAGATAGAGATACTTTGTGTATTAAGAAGGAATTTTGAAATTCGGGAAGATATTTTGTGTTCCCGATATACTTGATTTAAAAAGGGAATTGTTAGACGATGCTCATAGTTCCAATTTATCTATACACTATGGGAGCATGAAAATGTATAGAGATTTGAGGGAACATTTTTGGTGGGACAACATGAAGAGGGAGATTTCCGATTTTGTGTCAAGATGTATGGTTTGTCAACAAGTGAAATCTAGAAGGAAACAGCCTAGAGGAGTCATGCAACCTCTTCCCATACCTGAGTGGAAATGGGATAATATCATGATGGACTTGGTCATGGGACTACCAAAGACTCCTAGAAGGAATGATGCAATATGGATCACTGTTGATCGTCTTACCAAGTCATCACATTTCCTTGCTATAAGGGAGGATTTACCACTTGAACGTCTTGCAAGGCTATATATTAATGAAGTTGTGAGACTTCATGGAGTACCCCTATCGATTTTTTCTGATCATGATCCCCGTTTTACATTAAGATTATGGAAAAGTCTTCAGAAGGCCTTGGATACTGAACTTCGTTTGAGCACTACTTACCACCCTCAAACAGATGGACAATCAAAATGAACTATTCAAACCTTAAAAGACATATTGAGATCATGGTCACTTGACTTTCAGGGTATGTGGGATCAATATTTACCTCTGGTAGAATTTTCCTATAACAATAGTTTCCATTCAAGTATTCGAATGGCACCTTATGAAGCATTGTATGGAAAGAGATGTCGCACACCAACCTGTTGGGATGATGTTGGTGAAAGAAAACTTGTTGGCCTTAAACTAGTGGAGGAAACGATGGAAAAGGTAAAGGTAATCCAAAACCACATCAAAGCAGCTCAAAGTAGGCAGAAGATCTATGCCGATAATCGAAAGAAGGATTTGGAATTTCATGTAGGAGATCATGTTTTCTTGAAGGTATCTCCAGGGAAGGGAGTCATACGTTTCTGTAAGAAAGGTAAATTGAGTCCTAGGTACATCGGACCCTTCGAAATTCTAGAACGAATTGGGGTTGTAGCTTACCGTTTGGCAATGCCGCCAAATCTTTCCAAAGTTCACGATGTGTTCCACGTATCACTGTTGAGAAAATACATGCCTGACCCAACACATGTACTCACCTATGAGGAATTAGAATTGGAACCCGATCTCTCTTATTGGGAAGATCCCGTCAGGATTCTTGATATGAGAGAACAAGTGCTGAGAAACCGGATGACTCATCTAGTAAAAGTTCTCTGGAGAAACCATAAGATAGAAGAGGCAACGTGGGAACCTGAGAAACTTATGATGAAGAACCACCCGAGTCTTTTTATGCAGTAATATTCTAGAAATTTCGAGGACTAAATTATTTGAAGGAGGAGAGAATGTAACACCCCAAGCTTCCACGGTACGCTTCTATTTGAATAATACAGTAGCGTGTGTTATACACAACTTCAAGTTCTAACACACATGACAATCAATCAAAGTAGCCGTTATGAATAGTAATACCCAATTTTTGAAATTTTATACATTTTATCTTTCAAAATGGACTTCATTTTTGGATTTGGAATATCGAAATTATCCTAGGATGAAATTTAGGTACTTTTCGGATAACTTTTATATTTTGATGAATAATGAAAATTACTAAATTTTAATTAATAACAACCTTTTTAATCAAAATAATTAATAGTGATAATTTATGAATTTGAGCGGTTTTAAAGTATATTTAGAATATATTTTTACCATTTAATTAAATTTTGGTCATTGGACATAATTTCACATTTAAACCGGACATAAACAAGTGTCAATCTTTTGATAGTTACTATCTTTAAAAAACACGCTTTTTTGTTTTGACAGCGGGAATTAATTTTAAATTAATTTCTGCCACTTCTGTGATTTGAATTTGAAAAAATGGATTCCATATTTGAAATCAGGATGTCCAAATTGTGTAAATAGTTAACTTTTATTTTTATACATTTTGAATAATTACTTCGGTAAATATTTTATTTACCATGGTTAAAGGGTAAATCTGGTAAATAAGGGTAAAACAATAATATTATAATAATAATAAATTAAATTAAACAAGTCCTAACCATATTGGTTGATACATGTTTGACCATGAGAATCTTTGCATAGATTTTGGGACCCCATGGATCCACTTGTTGGTGATAAGGACACTTTATATTAATTAAGTTAAAATAAATACAAAAATACATAAGCATATAACTTTTAGAAAAACAATTTTTACATAGGGTTTTATATGTTGAAATTTCTACTATAAATATTATTTATAAATATACAAATATTTTTTACATAATGGTATTTTATTTATAATTTTTAGATATTAAATAATGTAATTTATTTATGACACAATGATGATGCAATAATTACCGTATTAATGAAAGATTACGATAATTGATATTATAAACACCCAAATAAATGTAATTTGATACTTTTTATAAATTAAAATAATTTAATAGGTTAATATTACATATTAGGATTATTTATATAATTTCTTTTGATGTAATAATTCTTTTATGAATTTATCAAAAACAACATACCCAATAGTGTCAAAATTGACATAAAATAGTTTAAAAAACATATTATATTATTAATTGATATTCAATTCCTAAAAATCTAAGTTTCGGCAAAGAGACTTATATCATGATAGGTGTATAATTAATGGACCACTTGGGGGTCTCTTGGAGGTATATAATAAGTTTATTAACTATATAATATAAAAATACAAAGTGACATGGTAAGTGTCAAACTAATTAACTAAGAGTTAAAACTAAAAGACAGGTTAATATAATGTCCCAAACCTGTATAAATTATATTGGTTGAGTGGTTTTCGACCCATACCCATTTTACAATTTAAATAATCTAATTTGGAGCCATTAGAAACCGAATATGAATTTATTGTAAAATAATATTTCTAGATTTTCCTAAGGTTCCCCTCCTCCCCCTTATAAAAGGACACCACTTCTAACCAATTCTTAACACCTTAAAAGCCTTTTGGTTCGGCCAAACCCTACCCAAATACTCTCTAAACTTCCCTAAATTAAACATATAGGCCTTAGTTTGATCATAAAGCCAACCTAAGGAGCCCTTTTGATCAAATGAAAAGGAAGACCCCGAAGAAGAGGTAATGTTTTCACCACCCTTTTTCAAGTTCATTTCATCTTCAACTTCTTCTTTCTTTGTTATTCACATTATAAAATAATAATTCCAGTATATTCTATATAATGAGATGTTATCATAAATATGGTACAACCATATTTAGTATTCTATCCTTCCTATGAATGACATGTCACCATACGTGCGTACGTACAGCTTACCGTCTCCACGCCGCGGTGTAATTGTTATTCAAAACATTATTATTTGGATGGGTATAATAATGATGTGTAATTCATGTAAATAATAAATATAACATGATAATTATTCTGTATATATGATATAACATCCAATTATATATTATTTTAATATCAAAATAATGATAGTTTCGCTCGTGCGTACGTACGGACTACGGTCTCCACGAACGCGATGAGATTCATTCCCCATCATATCCATTCAAGACTAATTCTCATTTGATGATTAAAATTAATGTTTAAGAACTTTATATCATTATGGATATGAATAAGATACAACCTATTGATAACAAACAATACTTATGTAACAAAACATATAAAATAAAACGAGTAAGTTAACACCCGAAACGACGATAATACTAAAGTATTATTAACAAAGCATTATTAGAAGATCATATATGATATCATAATTATGTATATGGTTCTGGTATAATTTAATAAAAATACTTTAACTATTATACAATAGGTTAACATACCATAGACTATGTAAAAGTTCAATGTAAGGGTTTATTACACAATCTCTTCATTATTTGAGGTTGTTTATGGGTAATTATCTACCGGGACCTCTTTATCATCCACATCCATGTTTCTTAAAAATGTATTTCAAAACATTCCTACTATTTTACAGAATATGGGTTAAAGTAATTTATACCCTTGTTTGAATTTTTATAAGAAGTTTATAAAGTAATCTTTCCGTTGTTTTCCAAACAATGTCCTTTTTAACCTTTTCGACAGAATTAAGGTAAGAATGTTTTTTTAACTTATACGAAAGGTGTGGATATTTTCCGCCATTATAAAATCGTCGAAGATTCCCTTAAAATATTATAAGAATATTTTCCAAATAAATGTTTTATTTTATAATTATGTGACTTTTAAATGATTAAGAAAAAGAGATATTTCTCTCAAATAGTTTTGATTTCATCCATGTCAACATCCTTTGATGGATTTTAAGCTTATTTGAAGTTGATTTATTATGATACAAAACTTTCATATTATATTGAAGTTTTTGTGATGTGATTAACTGTGGATGTGTTATTTTTATACCATTCATGGTTTATGGAGAAAGTATTGACATTTTTTATGCTAGTTTTAATAAGAATGTTTATGTTATGTTTAAATCTGTTCATATGAGGAATGAATTAGACTTAATAAGTGATGGGTGGAGCCCATTATATCTCCTAGATGCATCAGTAGGTCTCATGAGACAAACTAGTGTGTTGGAACGAGGTCTTGAAAAAATATTATTTGTAGTCTTGGAACGAGGCCTTGGCTACGTGGTGGTGATAGTCTGGAATTATGCATTCCATCATTATAAAAGTGGTCATTGATATTGCATGTGATTATTCGACTAGTAGAATATCCATCTGAATAAGTAAATGGTATTATTTCATTTTATCTTCTCCATATTATGCTGAAGTTCAAGTTTAAAATGCTTTTGTTTTAGTTATACATTGCCTTAAATGATTATGCTTATTTATGAAAGTTTCTGCTATATTGTTATCCTTACTGAGCATCTGAGCTCACCCCTTTCAATGTTTTATTTTTCCCAGGATGTGAAAAAGTAATTTATGAATGAACTGCAGGGATAGTATGCGGGGATATGAGAGTGTACTATGGAGACAATGTTGTCGTAGTTTTCATTTTTTATGCTGTAATATAAGACTTATGAATATATCTATTGTTTTTAAGGCTACTAAACTAATCGGTATTTCGATATTTGATCTTTCTTGTGATCATGAAAATGTTATGTAATAATGCACCGACTCTGGGTAGCTGGGGTCGGGGTGTTACAAAAAAATATCTTATTTATAGGAAATAACGAGGGTACATAAGTTAATAATTAGTATGAAACCATGGTTTTTTCAATAATAACTAACACCAACCCATTGAAACCCAATTATGGAATTAAACAATTCAAAATTGATGAATTAGAATACTAATTTAAATATGAAATCCCTTCAAATCAGGTTATCAAATAAAAAAAATATTTTTTTAGGAACATGTTTTTCTATTAATATTTTACATTCAAGGATATTTTTTTTGAAATCTATAAATATTTTAAAAAAACATTACTATTAGGTTTTTCAAAAAATAGATGTCCATAAAACTAAATTACAAGGAAGAGGTATTATAAAACCATCAACCATCAAGCCTCACATTTTATGAAATGGAAAAAATTATATGAAAAATAATTTATAATTAGATGTTAACTAGGGAATTAATGAAAAATGTAATTTAAAATCAAATAATTTCCTCCAAAAAAATTAATCCACTTGTCAACCCCCCATCGATTGTTTTGTGACTCATTTATGATAAGGTTATAAGTAATAATGTATTTAACAAAATCATAATGGAATAAAGAAAATATGATTCTAATTAAATGTTACCAAACTATCCATGAATCATGGGTTTTTAAACCAATTTAATAATATTCACTTCTTTTATTATTCTATAAGGATTTAAGATATTCACATTTTTGTTATACAAGGAGTCTTATAAACATACATAAGGTAAGTTCATCCTTATTAAAAATAAATTCTTCATAATAATTGGACCTAATATGACACATTGATAAACAAATTAATGGTTTATACTCCATTTAAAATCACAAAACATTCTTGAAATGTTATGTAAAAAATGATTGGTTTACTAGTCTTTATATAATAACAAGCATGATCTTTATTGTTCATGTAAAATTAACTAAGAAACTAAAGTTTCTCTCTATTCCCAATTAATCACTAAGGAAAATATAAATAAAATACACATATATTTCAAATATAAATCATGTTTAATGAGGTCAAACATATATGTTATATAATTAATACAAAAAAGTTTCCTATACTACATGAAGAAAATTATCAATTCATACTATTTTAAAAATGCCTTAACATTAAAAAAATTGATACATAAATACATAGAAATTTAAAAGATTTTATATATGGTTCATAACCTCTTACCAATGGAATATGATTAATTAATCTTTACTTGTACTCAATATACATTATAGAAATCACTAAACCCCCGCAAAACAAATACCATAATCATTTAAAACCCATTACACATTAAAAAAATCAACTACATTAAAAACATAATCTTATGAAAGAAAAAAATTATCTAAATAAAAAAATTATTCTTGTTAATAATCAAGAGAAATTCCAAATTTTATTTTAAATAAGAATTCATTAATTGAAGATGAAAATTAAGTAAACCATATAAAATTTTTATTCAAATTAAATTTTATCAGGATTGTAAACTGAGGAATTAAATTCATTCACATAGGTCATCGCTAAATAGAAAAATAATAGAAGAAAGATTTATATTGTATTTTTCCATAAATTTGGAAAAATAATATTCAAGGAATTGTTTTTTAATGATTTATAAGAGGGAGAGAGAAGATTTTATTTACTAAGAATAGGAGATGAAAATTTTTAGTGTAGCGACCCGACTTCAAATATCCCAGATCTGGTGTTTTATACTAATTACATTGGGACGATCACAAAAAATAAATCCCTGATGGAAAGATCAATTTAGTAGTCTTGGTAAACCAAATGCATAAATGAGTATTGCATTACAAATAAATACACTAATTACCAAATAATTTTTTCCGTCTTTCTAAATAAATAACTTCAAGGATATCTATAATCCATCTAGTAAATCAATGCATATATTTCATAGTATTATTCTTGGATTACTAGGGAAAATAAAAATAATAAGGGTCTGTTCAAATTCTCAGTAAGGGAAAAATATAGCATATGAAATGATGAATTAATTAGAATAGTCAATATGGAATGGTTAAAAACTAAACACACATGAAATTTAATCAATAAAATGAATAGAAGTGCGTAAAAAGAATAGAAAGTTAATAATTGGAAACACATGACCTTAAAATAACTAGATAAGGAAAAATAAATATAGAAATGTAAGAAATTGATACACATGCCAACTAAATATATATAGATATTTCAATGAAAAATACCATTGATGGATAATAACTAAAACAAAATGAGGGAAGTGATTAATTATTGGATGCCATTTTTCAAAGGTATATGGAACTAGTACCGTCAAGATGTCTCAGAAAATAGTTTAACTATCATGTAAAATCACATATAATATGGCTACCCAAATATGTCATCTCATTAGACAATTGATGCATCAAGGGGATTTCATTAACAGGTCCCCGAGTAGTGTTGTACCAATCCAAATTATTATTCATATATCAATTAAATAATGTTCCTAATCAAATATTCATATTGAATAAAGTATATAGATCTATCAAAATTTATGAAAATAATAAAATAACTTTCCAAGTAGATACCGTATGTAAAATGTGATATGGTTTAGGTAATGAACATATCCAAGATAAATGATATGTATAATTTAGGGAAAATTAAATGTTTAATGATCATAAAAGGCAGAATACTTCAAGAGGACTAAAAGAAATCGAGGAAGTTTTTTTTGAAAAATTGAGGGCAAACACCTTATATTGAATAAATAAAGATATAATTTTGAAGACTAGGAAAAGGAGAATCCATTATAATGACCCACTGAGAATTGGGAAAACCAATAGGGAAAAAAGGCCTTACATGGACCCAAACACCAAAAAATAAATAAACATCAAAATAAGAATCATCCAAGAGACTTTTTTCCTCCTCCATCAGTTCCTGCAACAGCTAAATCATTCCAAGATAATGCGCCATCCCCTTTTACAATAAATGTGTTGTACTGGAAAAAAAATAAAGGCAATTCACTCCTCCATACAACACTAAAACGTAAGAAGCGGACTTGATACTAGATTCCAACATTCCTATCTCTCATGCGAGCCACCCACCCAATAATATAAGTGAGGAAATCACAGCACTGTCAACTTGATGGAATGAAAAACCAGACAGAAAAAACCATGAAGAAAAACCTATTCTTTAAAAATCACTTTTGAAAATATTTTCTTTTAAAAGTAACCTTTTAAACATGTAATGGAATATATAATTAAATTATGGTAAGTAAATCCATACAATCCATATGAGGTAAAAAGAGATTTCCTTTTGTACGGTTAAAGGTTAGAAATATGACCTGTTCAGAAATCAATAAGAAGATTCCTTTGAAAATATTGTTAAAAGAAAAAAGGGTAAAAATTTCTTTACCAAATTATTTTAAAAACATTTAAATAAAACACTGTTTAAAAAAATGGTCTCTCTGACTAAAGAGATAAATAAAGTCATGTTTTCTTATAAACAATATCTAGATCATTTTGAGTACCAAAGAGTGTAAAATTGGTACTAATACATAAAAATGTTCATTAATAACCAGAGAAGAATTAAAGGGTTTATTTAGTAATGGTTATCTAATTTATTCAAATGGAAATTTTATTGAAATGTCATTAGTATTAGTCTTGAGTAAAATAATATTTATACATTCCATAGTCTACCATACCACTTTGAAACATTTTAAATAAAAAAAATCATAAATGAATAATATTAAATGAAAGATTAAAATAACATAAAGGTAAAATGATTAATGATAGAATATAAAAAATGGGTAGTAGATACACCACAAAAAATATATATGTGGGGAACATGAAATTTATCTCACGAATGTAAAAAGTGAGATTAGAATCCCATACCTTGTGTTTTGTTTTAGGTGAACATCCTTTAAACATCTGTATAATGTGTTTCATCACATTAAAAACTTATAACAGAACCATATTAATACTTATTATTTCATATATTATCCTGTTATAATATCTTATTATCTGTTTCTTAATAACCATTCATTATTTTATCTATTTCGGGTGTTAATTGTAGAGTTTTTTCAAGTATGTTTTCACTTGTTATTTGTAATTTTTATTAAATATTTCATGGTTTAATCATCTCCAGAATTTAAATCATGATGTTTACATCATATATATCTCGTAAATATTTATTTTTGGTTATCTATAATATTTGAATATTTTAAATAAAGTGCATAGTTCATGGAGATGGTAGGTCATAGGTATGCATGAATGCTACTGTCATTTCTTTGTTGTATTAAAAGAATGAAAACATAATGATACATATGTGTATTATAATTAAATTATCATAAATATGTTATATATTTTACATAGGTTTATTAAAACCCATCCTTTATACGTTCCATGTATGTAATGAACGAGTCATATCGCTTTGAGTGGGAGGTAATCCACACATCCACAAACGAAATTATCATATTTACACAAGATGGAAAGAATAAAGGTATGTTGTAAATAAAAATTATAAAAGCATAAATACATTATAAATATTATATATATCATATATAAATATATTTTATATCATAATTTCCAACCATGAAATTTGGTAAAGGAAAATTTAAGGATCATCATTTCATGAGGTAGTAGAGCCCTACACACAAAAACAATATGTTTCTTACCCATTAGATGGAGGTGTGTGTAAGTGTAGTTTGAACCCTTTTTGTGAAAAAATACTTTTATATTTATGATACTGGTTATGTTGTATAATAATGGAATAAATATATTGCAGGGGGTGGAGAATGGAAATTAAACTTGACAACTTGAGATAAGACGTTGCCTCTTAGTTGGGTAAGTTTTTTTGGTTTGTACCAAAATGCATCCTTTGAAGGATTTATGACCAAAGGGATGATTCAAGATCTAGGGGAGTGATGTTGGGATGTTATTTGATCATATATTTTCTAACCTTTTTGTTTTTATCGGTACGAGGAATGGGGAGATGTGGTGGCCTTTTATAGGGAAAGAAAAGGACTCACTTGTAATTTTTGGAAACAAGTTAGGTGTACATTGTTCATACATAAAAAATTCATAAAAAACCAACCAAACTCAAGAATTCCAGTTTATTGGTATATTTATGGCCATACATTGGGTGTTGGACAAGTGGAGAGGTCATTTGGGCCCTTAGGATAAGGTTTTATTCTTTTATTATGCTTAATTTTACCTTAATAATTGTAATTAATTTTAATCAATTTCACTAGTTTTTTTAGTAAAAAACAAATTTATCCTTATTACAAATTAGAAATTATTATTATTCCAAATATGGAATCAATTTTTCCAAATTATAATCACAGATTTTGCATAAATTAATATAAAATTCATGTCGCAGGTGGGAAGACAATACGAGTTTTTAAAGTAAAAATATTTGAATGTTTTATAAGTTTTTATAATCAATTTCATTGTGAAATTGATTAAAATGTCATAAATTTTATTATCTATTAAAAATATTACCTAATTAAACATTAAAACAATTTAAATCTATAATTCTATCTTATAAATAAATTAGATGAAAAAGTATTTTCGAACTAAAATTCTGTATTTTTAACTGTTCATTATAAAATGAAATGTTTCCAAAAAATATAAAAAAGTCATCCAAACCTAATTTTTATTTTTATATTTAAAATATTATGTGAATTTTGACGTATTAAATTAATTAATGTTTTAAAAATTATATTTAAAATTGGTTCACCATTAAAAGGTGGTAAAATTTCCTTTATAAAAATATTGGTTTTATGGGTAAAATAGGTTCCATTCTTATCTTATGCATATAAAACCTAATTGATTAATATAAAAAATATATCATTTATTATAAAATATATATATTTAATTAAAATAATTCAATTATTTTAATTAATTATGTTTATTAAGATAAAAATCATTTGGAAGAATAAAAAAATAATGATTATTTTTTATATCCAATTGGTTCTTATTTTCTGTAATGTCTAAGAAATTATGTGTAATTTTTTTTAAAATTATATGGAATTATTTCGAGACTAGACACTTTGACGACACTTGATTCTGAGGCCAGGGGATCCCGAAAAATAATTTTGAATATTTTTTAAGTTCATTTAAGTAAACATGTGAGCATGTTTTTTCTATCTTTTATACCAGTGCTCAGATCCAAAATATGAGGGCATCGTTGAACTCAGAATAGAGGGATTCACCTAGGATAGATCTAAATTAAACAGGAAAGGGTTGACCAGAAAACTTAATTTTCAGAATTTTCATTAAAAAAAACTTAAAAATTGTTTATTTGTTTTTCCCAACTGTTGGGCGGTGACACGACGATGCTGTGGTGCGACAAAGAAGCAACAATGATTCATATTAATTGAAGCTCGTTAATGGATTGTAAACATGCAAATAATGATGTATTAAATGAGGTGTAATAGATACGCTATTTCATAAATGAAACAAAATTATGACGTGATGACGCAGCGTAATAGAAACACTGTGACTTGTTTTATTTTAACGAGTTAACGTGATGGAGAAACCAGGATAAATGGGTGGAATTTCCTTTGACAAGAATATGGAGAGAATTCTCTCCCATGAAGAATGACGAATGCCAACGAATCACCAATGACTTCTACGCACCTTGAAGAATGGAACTGGAAAGCAACGAAAACCAATGGAACTTGACCCCCTACGGATGGACTGCTTCAACGATGAACACCTTTTATATAGGGGTTTGTTTTTGTTTTAAGTTTCCCCATTATTTATTCTAAATGATGAACATAGATCAACCCATGAATAGGTAGATCTGCGAATCCATCATTCTTGTGGGAGGGCACTTTTGATGGGGTTTTGTTCTGGAATTATTTAATTAATTACAATAGAAATTCAATTCTATATCCCATGTTTCTAAAATTCTAATGTGGAGGGTGAGGGAAGACATGAACAAGGAACAAGCCCCTCCGTCTTGTGTGTTTTGTGCGTTATTCGTAGCCACTTATTCGAGCTAGTGTCAATGAGGATTTGAGACCATCGTAGGGAAGATGAAACCTTCTAGAGGCCATAAGCATAAGCATCGTGAATAATGGACCATCAGAGAGGACCAGGTGGTCTACGAAAGAACCCGCCAGCATGCCGTGACTGGCTCGGTCTGGATCAGGCCGTAGAGGTGCAACAGAAGCCACCAACCTCCATGCCGGCGGCTGGCGGTGGGCAGATGTGGCCACCCGAAGGTGTCAGTGCACCATGGATGCAGCTCCGTGCCGCATTGCACTCGTAAAGGCTATGGAAAACTGACTACAATGGAGGAGGTGGCCCCACATACAACCCACATGGTAGGGGTAGACTCGGTTTCCAGTCGCGTCCAGGCCAGGTAAGAGCTGGTCCACATATGGCGGATCGGGTAGGGAACGAGCCACCCCAAAAATCTAAACCACCCCATCAGGCCAGACTAGACCCAGGCTGGGCTGGATTTGGTTTGGGTTGACAAACATAGGTCGGGTCAGATCGGTCTGACCGGGTCAGACCGGACCCAGACCCCACCAACCCCTTCTCAGAAAAACACCAATATCATTAAAACTGGGTATTCAATTGACGAATTTTTATTTCTCTAAGGATGAGACCGTAAGGGGCGAAGCAATCTAGGGTTCCCTCCTGCCGCCGCCTCCTTCATTCATCCCGCACCGGCGCAGCTTCACTCCTCATGCTCCGATGTTCGTGGCAACGACTCCTTCTCGTAGTAGTGGTTCCTGGATCAACCTTCTCAGCGACACTCATCATTCTTTCTCAACGCCTCTTCAACGGATAGGGTTCCTCGGCGGTGTGGTGTCGGACGAGAGGCTGAGCTTCCATGGTATGGGAGAGGAGATTCGTCCTCGAGGGAATGCATTTGGTGGTTGGGTGTGGCCTCTGCGGGTGTTTTGGATGGTGGTGGTGGGATCTGGATTTGGTTTGTGACTGGTTTTTCTTTCGGTGTTCTGGTGATGGTTTTTTACGATTCGTGTTTTTTCATTTTCTATTCTCTTTTGGATGGATTTGAGGATGGTGTTTCGTGGCTTTCTCTGGTGTGCTTCAATCCGGCAGTGGTGCTCCGGAGAAGGTTGGGTTGTCTCCTGCTTGTCAACTCGCATGATTCTTGTGAAGTTTCTGTTTGATTATGGATGAATACAGGTTGGGGTGAATCGGTTTTTGGCTGAATTTTTGAACCTCTATGATGATCTGGTTTTTGGATAAAGTTTTGATCCTCTGTGATGATCTGGTTTTTCTGGTGTGGTGTGATGGTTCCAACGATGATGGTGTCGTTTTATGAGTTGTGGGGAAGATGAAGATGGCGTCATGTGGCCTTGATTTGGGTAAAGTGCAGGACTGGAGGAGTGCTTCTGGATTTTGAATTTTGAAATTTGAATGTTGAATTCTAGGTGGAAGGTTGAATGTCGATTTTTGGGATGTTTTGATGTTTGAATCTGGATCTTTGTAAGGTTCCCACTTGTCCATAAAGTGGATATTTGGAAAATTAAAAAAAAATGATTTGGTGATTGAAGATCCATTTTTGTCATTGGAACCCTCACGATGAAGAAAATATTTTGGCTAACTCTACAGAGGCTTTCATATAAGTTGAAATATGAAAAATGGCTTGAGGGGCATTTCTCCCGGAACCAAATGCACTGCATGCGGAAACCCTGCGGTTGGATGAGACCTAAAGAGTGCTGACAGGAGACCCTGTGTGGATAAACTATGATGGACTAGTGGGAATAGGCTCTGTGTGAACCGGTAGGCCCATGGTGGGGAGTGGCTCTGTTTGACCAGACAGACCCACAATACTCGATAGGAAGAGTACCTCAGTAAGGAAAAGGTGGGAAGCGGATTTGTGTGACCCAGCATGCCCATGGTGGGGAGAGGCTCTATGTGACACAACATACCCATAGTACTCATCATTTATGAGTACCAAAATAGTTGATGGTTAGTGGGAAGTGTCTCTTTGTGACACTGCAGGCCCACTATACACATTGAGGAAGAGTTCTCTATAAACCCAAGGTGTTCTGTGAAATGATTTATAGTCTTACTTTCATACTCTAGATTATACCTAGTTTGAGCTTTCTTACCTCTTTCTTTTCTTTTTGTATTGATTTGTGGTATTTCCTTGTGGGTTTGGGGTCCCTACTAAGTATATTTTTACTCACCCCTGCACGGGCTTCACACACACGTCATGTGTTTGGTGTAGACGACTGTTGCCTTGATGGAGGACTTGGTGGCCCAGGACCTGGTGGTTCTCAGTGAGAACAAGAAGTTGGGGTGTGCTTCTATGATTTCCCGTAGCTACTCTACACTTACCCATCAAGTGGGGTTTTTAGAAAATTAATTTTAGAGTTTCCTAGTACTTTCATGATTTTAGTTCATCTTTTGTTGGGTTTGTATTTTGTCCCTTTTGACCTAAAATTTGTACTTTTACTCTGTGGTTGTTTACTGGCATGCATGCTTACCTTTTCAACATTGGGATGTGGTTGTTTTTGTGTATGTACAGGTACTCAAGAAAATCAATCCCACTTATAGGTTGACACCTTCGGCGCTAGTCACCAACCCCTGGCCTTCAAGAGGTGGGATTAGGGGATGTCATGGAACGAGCCTCGAGGGATGGGTTGTCAAAAAGTGGTATCAATGGTGGTTGATTACACCTCAAAGACAGGGGGCCTGTTGTTTTGATTTTGGGAAACAGTGTTAAATGTTTTGAGTTCGAATTTCAGATTCGGGGAGTCCAGTGTTGGTGCGGCAGACGACGTATCCATACAACATGTTTTTGAATTATTCTTTTTAGCTCTCTAGAAAAGAAAAACACTAGTTGCATGCATCATATAAGAATTTAGTGATTCATTATGTTCTTTTTAAATTAGAGTCATCTCACTAGGTATAATCTATTGACTGTGGTACATCTTGATCTGTATCAGGATTCCTCCACGTAGACAGCTAGCTAGGATTCCGATGCGTGACCACGAGGACAACCTGCTTAGAAATAAGGCATCGGTTCAGGGAGCAATGATAGAGATGGCCCTGCCAGGTGGTGCACCAGCGTTACCACTATATGTTGATCGACAGTTACTGCCAATGTTACTGGTAGAGGATGCATGGAAGATCAGTTCCTTGCATGAGTTCCAGAGATAGAGACCTCCTAGGTTCAGGGGAGAGATATATCCTCAAGCCACTGAGGACTGGCTAGAGGCAGTGACGTGGGTCTTATGCTTAGTGAGGACTCCTCTCACCCATTTGGAAATCTTAGCTACTAGCCTTCTTCAGGGCTCACCTGGGAGATTGTGGAGCCTGACAATTCAGATTCATGATGAGGCAACCCTCTCCTCGGATGACTTCGAGCGACTTTTCTGGGATGATTTATTCCCTGCGACCTTATTATCAGTGTGCATACAGAATTTGCTTCACCTACAATAGGGAAACATGTAAGTGGCTGATTACTATTTGAGGTTTACAGACCTCACTCTCTACTCCACATAAATGGTGCATGCCCCTTTTTTCAGGGACCAAACCATTGAGAAGGGACTCATACGGGAGATCAGGCAATCCATGGTGTCTCTCAGCATCCCCTCTTAGGATGGGGTTCTTGGGCGATCCCTTCTTATAGAGAGCTTCCTAGAAGAGTAGGCACCGATAGCTGGAGCCACCAACAGAAATAAAGTGGAAGAGTCTTCAGTAGTGAGAAAAAGGTAGTAGACACAGGGACTGAAGCTTGTCAGAGCTTTTATGGGATGACCCTAGGACTCAGGGTTGGCGATGCATGGCTCCTAGAGTAGAGAGAGTCAGTAGGTAACCCAACTGTATTTCACATGCGATGGGTAAGGACACATGGCTTGTGACTGCCCGACCCACCACACATACGATCAGCAGACGGTCAATGGACCTCCAAGGCAGAGAAAGATGTTCAAGAGAAGAGGTCCGCAGGGAAACAAACACGGTAGGGGTGTAGTCCAAGAAGAAGGTGGTGGGCGATGGTCCAAGGTACTACCAACACCACCCCCAGGAGGTCCACCACGATCTCAGGTAGAAGGTGAACAAGATCAAGTTTAGCTTCATGTAGTGGAGGCCTATGACCACGACACTCCAAAAATTATTAGAGGTATAATCTGTGTATTCTCCACCTTAGTTTTATTTCATATAAACAAAGGTCCCAATCAATCTTTTCTTTCCACGAACATCATTTGAGGCTGATAGATTCTGGTAGATCTTTTGGCACAATACATATGATTAGAGACTCTTATGGGAGGGGATTCAATGATTACACACTGTTTCTAGTTGTGTGAGATTACTCTAGGAAGTGAGAGCATCAACTGGGATATCCTAGTAGTGGCTTCGAGTACTTATGATGTCATCATGGGTATGGGCTGGTAATCTACAATCCATGCTCAAATTGATTGTATTGTGCACAAAGTGTTGTGTGTTTACAAGGATGAGACTAGGTTTTCCTTCACCGGTGAGGAGGGAACTTTTGCAGCACATGACAGACTTTCTCAGAAGAGGGTGTAGCCAATCAATCACAAGTTGGATATCCTCACTCTTGGTGCGGTGGGAGAGAGGAGTATGAGATTTCTTTTAGTAGTGGATGAGTATGAATAATTGTTTCCTTAGGATGTTTCAGGACTACCTCCTCATAGGGAGGTAGACTTATGCATTGATCTGTACCCGAGGATGACCCCGATATCTACACCGGTATATTGGACGGATCCCACAGAGCTTCGTGAATTGACAGTAAAGTTGGAGGACTTGTATGAGAAGGGATTCATGAGGCCCATAAATTCACCATGGGCCTCCCTAGTGTTGTTTTCCAAGAAGGAAGACGGGATCTTGAGGCTATGCGTGGACTTCTGGTTCCTGAACCAAGTGACCATGAAGAACAAATATCCACTACCAAGAATTTATGACCTCTTTGATCAGATGAAAGGAATAAAGTGGTTCTCAAAGATAGACCTCAGATCAGGCTATCATCAGCTTCGAGTATAGAATGAGGACATACCGAAGACATCCTTTAGATATCGGTATGACAACTATGAGTTCTTGGTAATTCCCTTTTATGTCAGCAGTTTTCATGAAACTCATGAACATAATCTTCTAGTATTACCTCGATTGATTCATGGTGGTCTTCATTGATGACATATTGGTGTACTTAGTGTTAGAGGAGGGGCATGCTACACACTTACAGATAGTCCTGGATACACTTTGAGAGAACCATATTTATGGTAAGCTCTTGAAGTTATAGTTCTTGATTCGGGAGGTCCAATTTCTGAGACACGTCATCTTAGAGGCTGTATTTGTAGTGGATCTGGTGAATATAGAGGCAGTGCTTGCTTGGGAGCCACCTAGGAGCATGATTGAGGTGCATAGTTTCTTGGGGTTGGATGGATACTACTAGAGGTTTGTGCACAAATTTTCTACAGTAGAAGCACCATAATCATCTTTGACATGGAAATGAAATTATTTTCTGTATTCTGTATATAGAGAAGTGCTAGTAGAGTTTCTAGGAGCTGAGGTGAAGACTGACGAGTGCCCCTATCTTGAGATTACCAGAAGAGGGAATTGGGTATATAGTCTTATAAGACATATCAGGGACCAGAATAGGTTGTGTCATGATGTATGAGTAATTCGTGATTGCCTATGGGTCACAAAAATTAGGAAAGGATGAATATAACTATGTGACCCATGACCAGGAGTCAGAAGGAGTGGAAATTTCTTTGAATATGTGGAAGAACTACTTGATGGGTGAATGATTTACCATCTACTCTAACCACAGGAGTCCCAAGAATATCTTTTCACATAAGGACCTGAAATTAAATAGTGGATATGGTTGGATTTTCTCCAGGACTATGACTTTTAAATAGTCTATACTCTCAGGAAGGAGAACATGGTGGCCGACGTGCTCAGTAAGGGGTTCGGTTTGCATTTATTGAGTGAGGTGACAGAGCAGTTATCTGAGATGAAGATATCTTTCGTGGATGATGATGGAGTAGCTTACCTTCAGTCGATGATTGTCACTCCTCCACTATTAAAACGAGTCAGGGAGGCACAACTTGGGGATGTGGACTACAAGGCATGATGTACTCAGTTATCCTCAGAACAAGATCCTGATAGATTTTTGATAGGTGGGGAGCACATCACCCTTTTGGAGGACACAGAGTAGTTCTAGTGAAATTATTGGAGGAGGTGTTGATGGAGTTCCATATATCCACTTTGGTGGTACATCCTAGTGTGGCGAAGATGTACCAGGAACCCTGATGTCAGTACTGGTGGTCATGGATGAAGAAAGCAGTGGAAGAGTTCATTTCACGATGCCTCACTTCTCAGCAAGTGAATGATGGGTATCATGTTGCAGTAGGATTGGACCAACCACTTGAGGTACCAGAGTGGATATGTGATGGTATCTCAATGTAATTTGTGACAGTATTACCACACATGTCTAGGAGCCATGATTCTATATAGGTGATTGTTGACTGACTCACCAAGTCATCTCACTTCCCACCCATCTGGAAGTTGGGATCAGTAGAGGGATTTAGATACCTCTATGTCTAGGAGATAGTGCAACTATACGGGGTTCCTTCGACAATCATCTTAGACCATGAAACTATATTTATATCCTGGTTTTGGAAGGGATTACAGGAGGCGTTTAGGACTCAGCTGCACTTGAGCACAACCTTTCACCCTTTAACAGATGGTCATAAGGAATAAACCATACAGACCATGGAGGACATGATTTGTGCTTGTGTCATTGATTTTGGTTATAGTTGGGACACCACCTACCACTGGTGGAGTTTTCATACTACCAAAAATATCACTCCACCATTGGCATGACACTATTTGAGTCCTTGTATGGGTATCCTTGTAGATCACCTCTATGTTGGAAAAACCCAGGGGTGTCAACACTAATGGGTCCGGAGTTGGTACAAGCTACCACAGAGAAGGTGCAGATCATCCAAGAGCGAATGAGAACTGCAAAGAGTAAACATAAATCTTATACTGATAGGAGATGGAGGCCCTTAGAGTTTGAGGATAAAGACCATGTTTTCCTTCTGGTCTCACCCCGAAGGGGATTGCAAAGATTTGGATGGGGTGACAAGTTTTCTCCGAGGTTCATCGGACCTTTCCAGATTCTGAGCAGAGTTGACGAGGTGGCATACCGCCTAGATATCCTCCACATATGAACTGGGTGCATGATGTTTTCCATGTGTCACAGCTGATTAGGTACATGCATGATCCATCACACATCATCGACTGGAGATAACTGGACATTGATGATGAGGTGATGTTTGAAGAGTTCCCATTGGAGATAGAGGGTCGATAGGACTGGGTCCTTTGTGGCTGGTCGATCCCTCTAGGGTAAGTTTAGTGGAATCATGGGAATCTCCAGGAGAGAACATGGGTACAGGAGGCTCAGATTCGTGCTCAATACTCCCAATTGTTTGTTTAGCCTTGTTTTGGCTTATGAGTATGTGAAGCCCAAAAGGGAGAAGTAATATAATGTCTTGGAAATTCCATGTATTTTTTTCAAAATTATATGTAATTATTTCGAGACCAGACGCTTTGAAGACAATAGATTCTGAGGCCTAGTGAGCCTGAAATAGAATTTTGAACTTTTTTTAATGTTCATTTAAGTAAACGTGCGAGTGGGGTTTTCTAACTTTTAAATCGGTGCTCGGATCAAAAATCAGCGGACACCATTGAAATCAGAATGACGTGATTCACCTAGAACAGATCTCACTTGGACCATAAAGGGTCAACCAAAATTGTTAATTTTGGGGATTTTTGGAAAAAATTAAATAACTTAAAAATTATTTTTTCCCACTGTTGGGTGGTGACACAGAAGCACTGTGGTGTGGCGAAGAAGCGACAATGAGTTACTTTAATTGAATCTCATTAATAAATCCTAAACATGCAACGTAATGACACGATAAATGAGGCATAATAGATACATTGTTTCATAAATTAAACAATGTAACAACATGATGACACAACATAATAGAAACGCTGTGACATGTTTTCTTTTATTGGGTTAACACATTGGAGAAATCAAGATGAAAGAGTTGAATTTCCTATGATGAATCTACGCCAAGAATTCTCTCCAATATAAAATGAATAATTATAACGAATCACTAGTGACTTTGACTCACCTCAAAGAATTGAACCGGAAAGTGACGAATGCCAACGAAACTTGAACCCCCATAGATGGACCGCTTCAATGACAAACACATTTGAGGTAGGGTTTTTTGTTTTATGTTTCCCCATTCTTTATTATAAATGACAAACGCAGATCAACCCATAAACGGGTTGAACCAAAGACCATTCATTCTTATGGGAGGGAACTTTTATTGGGGGTTTACATCGGTATTATTTGATTAATTGTTGTAGAACATAAATTATATATCCCACGTTTCTAAACCTCTAACGCGGAGGGAGTGCGTGGACATGAACAAGGAATGAGCTCCTCTTCCTTGTGTATTTTTTGTGTTCTTGGTGGCCACATATTCAAGGTGGAGGCAAGTATGATTCGATAACATCACAGGGAAGATGGAATCCTCCAAAGGCTGTAAGCGCAAGCGGCGTGAAGAAGGGACCATCGGAGCAGACCAGGTGGTCCGTGGAAGAACCTGCTAGCACCGGTGGACCACGACCAGAATGTGTCTTCGTGGTGCGGAAAGAGCTGCCGGTGGGAGAATGTGGAAAATATATGGTCAACCAAATGTGTTAGAGGAGGTGGCCCCATATATGACCCCCAGGGCAGGGGCAGACATAGCCTCCAGTCGTGTCCTGTCCAGGTAAGAGCAAGTCCGCCTATAGAGGACCGAGCTGGGCACGAGCTGCCCCAGTAAGCCAAACCTGAACCAAAAGGCCAGACCTGTGGCCCAATGGTCCATATCCGATTTGGGTTGGTGAAACCCGGGATGGGTCGGTTCGGGTCATCTTGACCGGGTCGGACCGAACCCAGACCCAACCAGCCCACTTTGGAAAAACGCCATTATCTTTCAAACCGAGCATCCGATTGACGAGAGGTTTGCGGCTTTGGAACCATCACAATGAGGATGATATTTTAGATTACTATATGGATGATTTCATGTAAGTGGAAACATGAAGAATAGATTGAGGTGAGGTTCTTCTG
This sequence comes from Viscum album, assembly GCA_963277665.1. Taxonomy (NCBI): domain Eukaryota; kingdom Viridiplantae; phylum Streptophyta; class Magnoliopsida; order Santalales; family Viscaceae; genus Viscum; species Viscum album. Next base: position 1,968,133,563 of record OY728165.1, read on the forward strand.
GAATCAAGAACACCAGTTGCGGAAACCCTACAGTTGGCTGAGACCTGAAGACTGCTGAAAAGAAACCCTGTGTGGACCAGAAACAATGTCCTAGAAGGAAGAGGATATAGGTGACCCTGTAAGACCATGGTGGGGAGAGGATTTGTGTGACCTGACAGACCCATGATACTCAACATGAGGAGTACCTCTGTATGGCCATGGTGGGAAGCAAGGCTGTGTGGCCCGACATACCCACAGTGGGGAGAAGCTATATGTTACCCATCATAACCATGGTACAGATTAGGTATGAGTATCATAGTAGTACAAGGTTAGTGGGAAGTGGATCTGTGTGACTAGGATGGCCCACTGTACTCATTAAGGAGGAGTTCTCCAACATCCCATGGTTTTCTGTGAAATGATTGATAGTTTTACTTTCCTACTCTAGATTATACCTGTTGTGAGATGTCTTTCCTTGTGGATTTTTTTGTGGATTTCTTTCTAGTATTTTATTGTTGTTTTGGGGTCCCTACTGATTATTTTATGAAAAATACTTATTTCATGAGTTATTTTATGATTAAATTATTATGAATCCTATTTCTTTTCCAAAACATATGATATGATGAAATTTTCATGAGGTCAATTTCATTTTAAGGGTTTTGATATTATGAACATTTTGGATCTTTTGACACACATATGTATGATTTAACCATGATAAGAGTGCGTAATATATATATGATCAATACATTGTGTGATGATTTACATATCTCATGAGATATACATGACTTGAATAGGTAGTAAACTTAGTATACTAAGATAGGGATTGAATAAGGTGTGAACTCAATAACGTAAATGGATTTTTCCAGAATAACAATTTGTGGTGTGAACCTAGACCATAATAAGGAAAGGGGTGAAACTGGGGATGGTGGTGTGTCTCTTCTAATAGGTATAACCCCATTAATTTCCTTTATATGTTTTAGAAATAAGCATTTTCTTCTAGGTAATTATTTTATATACATTTATATCTTCTAAAATTTCATGTCTTATTCTTATGTTATGATCTCATCTCTAATGATATATGATTCCCTTATAATTTATGATTTATGATCTACCAATATTTATGCCATGCATCATGATTAAGACCTTTGATATACTGAGTGTGGTTTTCCAATGTTATGATCATGATATCATACCCTTATGTTCATGTTATGATTATGTATCTCCCTTGTTTACCCTTACTGATCATATGACCTCACCCTTTCCTCTGCTTCCTTTCTCAAGGTTATGAAGAATGGTTTTATATAGGTTATATATATGAGGACTGTTAAATGGGTAGATATTTGTGGGAAATAATGTATATCATTCACCATATTAGAAGGATGTGTTAAATTATTAAAATGTTACTAAACCATTATGGTCCTTAGGTGTGTGTTTGGGTCATTTAATGAATATTCATAGAAAATTATGTAATATCTATGTATGTTAAGTCCTGGTTCACTGTAGTGGCTATAAAATGAAATATTTAGTCAACCTTTAGAAATAGGGCTGAGAAAACATTAGTAATATCCTTAGGGACATTTCCATTTATATGTAAAGGGATGACTCTATGGATAAGTCTAAGGATGATTGAACGATTAAGAAAATGTCCTAGAAGTTTGGTGAAGTATTTAGAGAGTGTATTCCAAGAAATTAGTTACTTTTGTAGATAATAAAAGTATATATCGGTCTAGAAAATATGTACATAGGTGTATAACACTAAAAATATGTATTAAGCTAGAATTCATTGAGAACTAGTGTATAAAAATGATCCTTGTTACACCCCAGGTTTGAAAATCATTGGGGATATGCTTTGAAAATTTTCATGACCCGACCCATGATGGGGATTGAGCCACAACTACCCCAAGCCTACCACTATAAGAAAAGGGTTGTCGACCAGTGTCGAAGGAATAACTAACTCAGGGATGCCTGTTCCTTAGTACTTATATGAAAACACACAACCATCTCGATGTAGAAGTACAGAGGGAAGGAGTAAAAGATGAAATAAAACTACAAAGTAAACCCATCATCATAACATCTAAAATGTACAAGAGTACAAGAGTACAAATTAAAAAGTAAAGGGAAAAATACATGCCCAACCAGAAATATATTCCAACCTAACAAAAATAGAAAATGAAACAATTGAGAGATCCTATCACCTGAATCCCAAGACATGACCACTACACGTAGTATAATATACCATGTTTTTCTAAGCTCTTCTATAGTCTTGGTCAACCAATCTATCTTCTATATAAGATATGACACATGCAGATAAAGACCATGTAGTTTTGAGTATATACATACCCTATAGGTCCCCATGAATTCCTAAGGGGGAGCAATAAGAGATATAATAGAAAATATAAATACAATAGATTGAAGATAAATTCAAAGGGAACATCTCAACCCAAAACCAAGAGTGAAAGTAACCTCTTCCAAACACAAGGGGCTCAATACAGTGAGTAGATGAACTACACTTCTAGTCTTCGCCACCTATAGAAGAAAAGTAGACCCATCCAATCATAAGAAGCTAAACATGGAAAGAACATGGAATACCCCACATGTCTTAACCTCTCCTAGAAGGAGAGTAATTAATCCAAGGTGTGGATATAGAAGAGTAATATATATATTCTCAATCAAAGAATCCCAAAATGAGAGAGTAGGGGGATTTTAATTTTTGGCAATAAAATATTGAATTTGATTAATTAGTTGGTTAATTAATTAATGTAATGATTTAGTAATTAAATTTATGGGATATCAGGATTATGGAATTGGTAAAAAATATAATTTTGTAATTGGTTAATTATTGAGATATAGAATTTATTAATTAAGGGAAACAATGTATGGTTGGATTAACCATAATGGGTTAATGGATTAAATGGCTAAATGTTGATTAATGGTGAATTTTACATATTATAAAATGTGATTAAAGTGTTGAAATATAATTGGTTTGATAATTGAAATTGTGTAACATGATGTCAAATGTTGATAACAGGGTTAATAACGATTAAAATTATTGAATTTGATATATGTAAAATGTGTGATTGATTGATTAATGAGTTCTAGGACATGGAATGATGCTCAAAATACCCATAGGGTTACAAATATGGCATTCTAGACCCAAATTCATTCATTTGATAAAATAGTGTGGGAAGAAGACTGATGATTCAAAATACAACTTTTTTTTGAATGATATAAATGTTGTGGAAAATAGATTGATGATTTGAATTCCCACAGGGTTTTATACATGGAATTCTAAAACCAAAATGTTGGCATTGGACTATATTTCCATGTTTCTAAAAAAAGTAAATTGAAGTTAAATGGATAATTAAAGACCATGTGATATTTAATTGTGATTCTCTATGTGATATTTTCAGACTCCAACATGGGATGAAGCAGGTATTGATGGTTTTGGTGTCATTGTGAACTTGGGAAGTATATGTGCTTAATTAAAGAATAATTAAACGTAAAAATTGTTTACCTTTTTTGTACATTATACATTATAAAACCGAATACAATTTTAAATACCAGATATTGTTTTATATGCTATTGATGATGGCCTACTGAGTTGTACTCACACCCTACTCAAGCTTCCTGAATGGTACCTAAATAGATTTATTGTTTGCATGAAATGATATGGGAAATATACCATTGTTAGATAGATGAGTTGGTATGGAGAGGATATGAGGAACCATGACCTGGTGTCGGGAACCACATAAGAGTGTTAGTGTGTCTTTATTTTGGTTTTTCATTTTGACACTTAAAACAAATATGGATACACATGTTTATGATTTTTTGAGTACTATACCTATTTTGGTTATCATGTGATACCGGTATTGTTTTGGTTAGGGTTAATATAATTTCATAATTTTTTACTTTTTTCCACTATTATGCTAATTTGTTTAGGAGGATATAGTCTCCACATGTTATATATTTGACCCTATCTACTAGTAAAAATCCTTTGTCACATGGGGAGGCACGCCTGAGGTCGTGTGACCCATAGTCATGGTTTAGTAGTGTGTGGAACCTGGGCCAGGACATCAGAAAAGGGTATAAAATGGATTATATTTTTCTTTTCTTTTGTCCTTCTATTTAGGAAAGGTATACTAGATAATAAGATGAGTTGGGCTGTGGTCAAGAGGTCATTCCTAGGAGTAGCTAACCCATGTATAGGGGTAAAAGAGAAGTTCCCATGGTGGGATTATTAGTATTGATGTGTGTTGTTACAATTGGATGTAATTTCACCTCGAGTGATGCACTTGTTATGGGATGTCATTATTTATTCTGATATTTTTTCTGGTATTTTAATCATGGAATAATATGGATAGATATTTGAGTATACATGCATCATTATAAGCATTTTGGATTTATTGTGGGATTTATTATTTTAGACACGCATGGAAAATCATGTTTTGGTTAAACTGTTTAAATGAAAAGGGTTCCTAATGAAAAATTGAAAAATGATTCAAAATGTGGAAAATGGGTTTATAATGAGAAACTTTAATATGATAATGTGTTTAACCTTTTTTAACCATGACCTAGATCGAGGATGGTCAAGGGTAGTGATAGTGCCTCAATTTTGACCATGTTGCAGGTTATGGGGGATGACTTGTCATGGTTTTATGTGGATCAATCTTACATAAATGTGATGATGTTGTTTTATGTGTCCTAATACATTTGTTTTCAATTTTAGAGTTATACGTCTATAAAAAGGATTATTGATAAGATGAAAGGATGACATAGATAGAAATTTTCCGCTAGTGGTGGAACCTAAGGCACTGATAGTTCCAAGTGAAGGAGATGAAGATAAGTTCTGTGAGAACATTGCTCAGTTTATATAGTTTATGGAATGTTACCCATGGTGGGTTGTGAAGAATATATCTAACATGACATGGGAGTTTCAGTTGTAGCACCCTCAAACATTAATTAGAGAGGGTGGACCTAAGGTAGTTGAGTTTGAGGTTGATTCTATCAAGATAATTCTTTACCACTTAGAGACTCTTACTGAGAACATAGTCAAAATAGTTTTTTATATGTTATGTGTTCAAGAGAAGAATTGGTGGGAAATTCATACTATGGATGAACATATAGACAATGTGGAGAGGAATGACTTTCATGGAATGTTCTTAGAGAAATTTTACCATGATACACTTAGGAATTATAGGGAAAATGAGTTCATGAGATTACCTTAGGAGATTATATATATAATGGACTATGTTAGAAACTTTATAGATTCTTAGTTCTTTGTTCTAGAATTGGTGGAAGATGAGGATAAAAAAACAAAGTGGTTTCAAGATGATATTAAATGTAATATTAATTCCTAGGTTAACATCTTTATGTAGAAAAGGTTTTCTGGGGTTGTGGATAAGGCTTTTATAACATAGGGGAACCTAAAGGAGGCTCATAGTGGAATGGATCTGGTTTCTACTAAAATAAAATGAAAAAATTTCTTTTGAGAGTAGGAAGAATCTCTATGAGAATTTTATCCATGGGGATAGGATGCAGAGTGGTTAGGGGAATAGTCAGTTACTCAAGACTCTGTATGAATTACCTATAAAAAGTTTGGTAGGATGGCTTATATTTATAAACATTTTCATCGACCACTGGTAGAGTGCTGATCTTGTGGAAGGATGATACATCTATAGTGGTTTGGTATGAATCCACAATAGATGTGTTCTAATGGGGTGACTAACTAGATTCAGAGTGCTGGAAGGGGGTTATCTTCCCCATATCAGTCTATCAGTTATAGTATACTATACATGGAAGATGAAGAAATAGGTGACCGACTTCTAGGAAGAGCACCCATATCAGTAGAGTGGTGTAGCTCAAGGAACTCAGACTATAGAATAGGGAATATGGACATGAAAATTTCCTGATTTTCATTCTACACGTATGGATAGAGAGGTTGAACTATCAATAGTGAGCGATGATATTCTTGTCGCTTCTATGATTTCTAGGGACTTATTTGATACATGGGCATCTTATTATTTTATATTTGACCAACTTGTGAATGGATTGAGTCTAACAGAAAAGTTTGTGAGTGGGTTTATGATGATTGGAGCACTGTTGGGAGTATATTTTAGGGACAACTATTTATAAAAGAGGTGTTCTCTTGAGGTTGGTGAGTATCATTTCATTTAGGATCTTTAAATCCTTGATATTTTAAGACTTGACTTAATTCTGGGTATGGACTGGATGGTGGAATACCAAGACCACGTTGATTGTAACCATAGAATAGGGAACTTTATGTCTCTTAAGGGTAACAATTATATACATAATGGTGATTGAGATATTCCGGTGGTCCACACTGGGATAGTTCATCAGCGACGAGGGGAGCATACTGTCCATGTTGTAAGACTTTTTCTAGATGATGGGGGTGTGAAGAAGGTTTTATTTCCACATGTAGTAGATCAGTTACAAGACTTGTTTCTTATAGACTTATCTAGGATTCCACCTGAGAGGGAAATTGAGTTTACTATTCAGATCATGTATAGGACTTAGCCAGTTTCCATTCCACCTTACAGAATCGCACAAGTAGAACTTCTAGAGCTTAATATTGAACTAGAGAAAGTTATAGATAAGGGATTTATCTATCCAAGTACATTGACTTGGGGTTATTTGGTATTAACTTAAAACAATGTTTCTTTGATCTTTCAATTATGTGTTCATTTCTAGAAGTTGTACTAGATGATAGTGAGGAAATTTTATCATATTCTACACATCAGTGATCTGTTTGACTAGTTGCGGGGGGGGGGGGGGGGATCTTGTGTATTCTCCCTGATCAACATGAGGCCAGAATATCATCACTTGTGCGTTTTCACTTCTAATATATGATGGAAATATTTCATAAGTTGGTATGGTCAATGTGATTTCTTCGTTATGAAATTTGGGTTGACGAATGCTCCTATTGTCTTTATGGATATGATGAACTAAATATTGAACCTACACCTAGATTAGTTTGTGGTTGTTTTGTGGATGAAATCTTGGTGTACACTAAGAATCATTAATATTATACCCAATATATTGAAATCATCTTGAGTACACTCAAATAGAATCTTCTATTTTCCATGCTTTCTAAGTGTCAAATTTGGAATGATTAGGTTCATTTATTGGGTTAAATAATCTTAATGGAAGGTGTGTCAGTGGACCTAGAGAAGGTGCATGCAGTTTTTTCATGGGGGTATCATGAGAATGTTTTATATATCCTTAGATTTTTGGTTTGGGATGGATACTATCATATACTCATCATCGGGTTTTCTCGTTTGTAAGAACCTCATAGGGGATTGACAAAGAAGTCGGTAAAGTTTCAATGTTCTAGTGCCTGTGAGAATTATTTATAGGAGTGGAAGAAGTGTTTGAGATCATCAATGGCCTTGATTATATCAATGGAATGAGAGGAGTATACAGTGTTTTGTGATGCTTCAGGATCAGGACATGGAGAAATGTCGATACTGTGAGATCGAGTTGTAGTGTATGGGTCATGGTAGTTGAGGAAAATTTAATGGAATTACCATATACATGACCTTGAGTTATCTATAGTGATTTATACATTAAAGTGTTGGAGGAATTAGATTTTCATAGAAAATTTTACATTGCATACTGATCATAAGATCATAAAGTATATATTTTAACAGTGATATTTGAACCTCTGGTAGAAGAGGTGGATAAAGTATATGCAGTAATTTGTTTTGAGAAGGAATATACACTTGATATGGGAAACAATATTTCTAACACTTTACATAGGAAGAAATAGGTTTAGGATGTTAAGGATTCTAGTTCTGAGTGGAAGATGATGAATTTTTTGGTTGAGATGTATGTTAGGCATTGATAAGGATAACATCATATGACTATCGTATCAATATCATTGGATTACAAACATTTTATTCAGACCAGAAAAAGGAAGTATAAGGATCCTAAGTATTTGGAATTGAGAGAATTAATTAATGGTGGGGAGACACCTTTTGATTGGACCATAGATGTGGATGGGATCATATATACCCTAAATCATGTTTTTGTGCCTTAGTGTATGAAATTGGAGCTGGTGTGTGAATTTAATGCATCGAACATGGTGCTACATCCTAGTTTTACTAAAATGTACCGTGATCTTCGAAGACAATATTGGTTGATTTGCATGAAAAATGATATAGTAGGGTTCGAGAAATGATACTACAACTTTCATAAGGTGAAGGCTGTATCAATTACCTGGTGTTTTTATATATCCATTTTACATTATGTAATGAAATTGGGATGATTTTACTATAGACATTGTGGTGGGTATTCTGAGGGTGCCACAAAATAATGACATTATTTCTGTGGTTGTGGGATGATTGATGAAGGTTGTTTATTTCATTCCTATTCGAGAGACTTTCTTAGTTGATCAATAGGGAGACTTTTATGTTTAGGAAATAGTTCACTTTTCAAGGGTTCCCAGGAGAATAGTTTTAGACCATAATTCTTGTTTCACTTAACACTTTTGGAAGGGGTAGAAGAAGGAACTTGTTACATAGGTTTTATTGATTATTGATTTACACCCATATATAGATGGGTAGTTGGAATGTACTATATTGGTTTTGGAGGATATTCTATAGGCGTTCATCATAGACCTTTGGTGGGTCCTGGGATAAGAACATAGATCTTGTTGAGTTCTCCTATACCAAATGTTATCAAGAAAGAATTCACATGGCACTATATGAAGAACTTTATGGAAATCCATGTAGATTACCTCTATGATGGATGGAGGCATGTGAGTCAATGTTATTGGGACCAAGTATTTTTGAGGATATATCAGATCAAGTTCATCTGATTTGGAAACATATGGTTAGAGCTCAGAGTAGGCAGAAGTTGTATGCTGTTAGATATGGATGACCCCTAGTGTTTACATAGGGTGATCGTGTTTTCCTTCAGGTGTCACATACATTTGGTCACAATAGGATTAAAAGGTAGCGCATGTTGGCACCCTGGTTTGTTAGACCTTTTATGGTTGTGTAGAGAATCCGGATGGTGGTATACCAATTGGATCTTCCAAAAAAGATAAAGTTCTATGAATTATGTTTTTATTGTCTCACATCATTGACTATATCTCCCAAAACCTTCTTATTTAACCAATTTGGATGATGTTGAGCTTGATACAGATGCATAATTTGAGGAGAATTCAATACGTGTGTTGGATCATAGAGGAAATGTACTGTGGGAAAATAGAGTGCCGATAGTTAATGTGTTTTTAAAACATGGTCATGTACAGAAGAAAACATGGGATAGAGAATCTAATATATGAGCTTAGTGGCCTAATATTTTCACCTATGAATTTTAGATATGCTTCAGAGTAAAGCTTGTGGACGAGCTGTTATAAGGTGGGGGGATTATAAGATCAATAAATTTTTTTGGGAGATGTATTGAGTTTTTCTAAATGTACTGCTTTACCCTTGTTTTGGTATATCTTGTTTGGGTTTTACTTTAAAGATATGATGGGTGAAATTGGAGAATTTTGGAGGGGTTTTGGGTAGTGCATTGTTGGAACAAGGTTATCCCAAACTGTGTGCCCTTACCTAGAAAACTATGAAATCTCTAATAGAGGGGAATCACATGGCCGACACACATTTTTTCAATCAATGATCCATATTCTCTGTAACATTGTGGCCCCTGGTAGAGGTGCACAATTAGGGGGAACCATTTTTCAAAACGTGATCCCCATCCAAGGGAACCCTACATGTGGAATTTAATCCACTGAAAAATTACTTTAAAATTTGATAACCCCTAGTATTTCACACCCATTCACCCCTTCTCAAGATAGAGGGTTCTCCATAGTTTTTGGTGGGTTCATAGTGGTTTCTAAGGCCTTATAAACTCCATTATTTATGAATAAAATATCTAAATTATGGATCTATACCTCTCTCATTATGTAATCTACTCTTAATTGAATTCATCCACCTCTCATATATTTTTCTAGGTAAATAGATGTTTCTATTATCCATTATCATGGTTTTAGATCTATTTTTAGATACATTATAGAGACCCTTCCTTTTCTTATATTACTATTACATTACATCATAATAGTATTACACATAGAGGATACAAAGGTTTAGTGTCCTGGGAAAACTAGGACCATACATAACAATTACAACATCAAGCATAAATATTTGTATAATTTTTTTTCTTCTCTAGCTTCTTATTGGAAATTGTCCTCTCCTTAGTACATGTATCCACCTGCGGATATACATCAAATGGGGTGATCTAGAAGCCTAGTAAGAGGATAGATAAGAAAAATATAGCATGGGGTGAGCATAAACATAACATGGGAAAAAGATCATGAACATGAGAGGATCATAAATAAAAGACTTGAAATGTGGAAATGCATAAAAATGAAACATCATGTCTTAGTGGTTAAATACCACACATACTTCTCATCCAAGATAGAATCTTGTTAACACATTATTTCACATTTACTCATGAGATTCATCACTTTACCTAATGCATTATAGTGCTATATAATTCCGGGTGCACCCGTCACATCATAACATTATCATTATCATGCTTGCCACATGGAACATATATAAAAAGTGAATATAAATAACCCATGGAAAGGAATGGGTTACAACTCATAAGAAAAAATTCATAAAATTTGCGTTCCTAAAAGAAAGAGGGTATAACATACATGTTACGAGAACCTTCCACTTTGAGAGAGAAGTAAAAGGTGTGTTCTTAAAAGAAGAGTTCTTTTGGAAACCATTTTGTTTGACATAAAAACCAGTGAAAAACATGTATATCCTAGAAAAGGAAAGAAAATGATAAAACATTATCTTTAAGGAGTAACAATAACAAAAAAAAATGAGTTAAAGAGGGAGAATCTGAAGGATGAAAGTTGGGTTTGAGAATTTCCCCTTACCTTGTATCTGAATGCTTCCTTCTCTTTAATGTCCTCTTAAATCCTCCTCTTGAGATCCTCTTTACGGAAGCTAGGATTGGTCTTTTGATGAGACCAAAAGCTCTTTAATGTGGGAGAGGGGCTAGAGAGGTTGTTTGGGCAGAGTTTATAGAGGGCTTGGAACTTGAGAGGTGTGAGGAAATGAGGGTGTGAAGGGTGGTTTTTATAGTGGAGGGGAGAGGGGTTTCCTTAATATAAAATTCATTAGCTTATTAATTTCCCCTAAGACAAATAATATTGAGTCATTAATGACCAAGAATAGTAAATACTGCATGTGATTTTGGGATTTTGGTGGTTACATAACTAGTGATGTCAGGAAGAGTAAGTTTTAATTATAATGTATTTATACGGTAAATTAATGTATTTTATTATTCACCAAAATTCAAGTATTTTAGAAAAATCCCAAAACTTCACCCCAACTATTTTTCGACATGTAGAATCAAAAAAGGAAGTACATTTTTGAAAAATAATTTTCTAAATATTATTAATTTAATATTTAATTAAAATCATAAATTACTTAAAGAAACATTTTTTTAAAATTAAAACTGATTTTATAGTTCTTTCAAAAATTACGTGGGGTCTTATAAAATTATCTAAAAACTATAATACATTGATTTTTTAATTTATGAACACATTTTAAGAAAATAAATTTTCTTTTAAATTAATTAATTAATTATAATTAATTATTTATGACTTACAAAATACCAAAACGTTTAATAAGGTCAAATTGTCACTTTTTAAGACGTCTAAATTTTATTTAATTATTCATGGGTAAGGTTACTCTTATTTTGGATGATTTACTAATAATAATGGTAACATTAATATTCATAAGTGTAGGTTTCTATTCACAAGGTTATATTACTATTCACCAAAAATTATTTTTGGTTCATTAGACTCCAAAAATCATCTTGAACACAACCGTGTATGTTGGATTTTTTCAATTCAAAACACTGAAGTGAAAAACTTTTGTTTAAAGGTCACTTAGCACTTATTAGTTCATTATGTTGTTTTTTCATGTGATTTTATGACTTATTTATAAGAAGATAATTTCCATTGAAAAACTTTGGGTCGTTACATTCTTTCCCCATAAGAAATTTCTCCCCTGAAATTTCACTTTACACAAAAAGGTGAGGTTACTTCTCCTTCATCGCCTCTTCCAGTTCCCAAGTTGCTTCCTCAAACTTATGTTTCCTCTACAACACTTTAACAAGATGAGTTGTCTTGTTGCATAGAACCATATCTCTCCGATCCAGAATCTCTACTGGATGTTCCTCATAAGATAGATCATCTTCCAACTGTACCACCTATGAGTTTATTACATGTGAGGGGTCCGGTATGTACTTACTCAAGAGTGATATGTGAAACACATCATGAACTTGATCCATATTTGGTGGAAGTGAAAGTCAATATGCTACAGGTCCTATGTGGTCAAGGATCTAAAAGGGGCCACTGTACCTTGGGCTTAGATTCCCTTTCTTCCCAAATCGCATGACTCTCTTCCATGGAGATATTCGATGGAAGACTTTATCTCCAACGTCGAACTCCAATTCCCTTCAACGGTTGTCAGCATAACTCCTTTTCCGACTTTGAGCATCTTTGTTGTGTTTCTGGATGAATTCAACCTTCTCTGTCATCTCTTGCAGAAGATCGGGTCCAAGTAGCTTTCTTTATATGACTTCATCCCAATAGGTTGGAGTTCTACATCGCTTTACATACAGAGATTCATATAGAGCCATCTGAATTCTTGAGTGGAATCTATTGTTGTATGAGAACTCAACCAATGGGAGATGCTAATCCCAACCACCTTTTAATTCAAGAGAGCAACCTCTTAGCATATCTTCAAGCATCTGAATAGCCCTTTAAGATTGGAGATTAGTTTGGGGGTGATAGGCCATGCTGAAATTTAATTTAGTGCTCAAATCATATTGAGGACTCCTCCAGAATTTATATGTGAACCTTGGATCACGATCAGAGACAATCGAGAGTGGAACTCCATGCAGTCTGACCACTTCCTTCATATATATCTTTTCAAGTTGTTCAATCGAGAGATCTTCTTGAATAGCAATAAAATGGGAAGTCTTGGTGATTCGGTCAACCACATCCCATATCACATTATTTCCCTTCGATGTCTTTGAGAGACCCGTGAAAAATTCCATAGTAATGTTTTCCCATTTCCACATGGGTATAGTCAATGGATGCATCATACATTTGGATTTTTTTCGCTTAGCTTTAACTTGCTGACATACCAAGCACCTTGATATATATCCCGCAATCTTCTTCTTCATGTTATCCCACCAGAAGTGTTCTCAGAGATCACGGTACATCTTGGTACTCCCAGGATGGATAGAGAATGTTTAGCTATGTGCATTTTCCAATATCCCTTGTTTATCCCAGGTGACTAAGGCACACAAAGCCTCATTCCAAACCGAATAACACCATCATCATCGATATGGAACTTCTGCAACTTCCCTTCCTTTACTGAATTCACCCTATCTTGTATCTCCACATCATCCATTTGTGCCTACTTAATCTTATCTTAGATAGATGGTTGCACAACCATTTGGGAAAGGTAGGATGTATCCCATGCCCTTATGATTTCCAAATCCATTCTTTGCATATCCAAGAAGATAGGGTATTTCTCAATCCACAACATAGATAGAGTAGCTGGTTTTTTCTGCTTAGAGCATCAAATACTTTGTTCGCCTTTATAGGATGATAGTGAATAGAGCAGTTGTAATCCTTGATTAGCTCTAACCATCTCCTTTGATGCATGTTGAGCTCATTTTGTGTGAATATACACTTTAGGCTCTTGTGGTCGGTGTATATGTCAAACTTCTCACCATAAAGGTAGTGCCGCTAGATTTTCAAGGAAAAAATCACGACTGCCAGCTCTAGATCATGCATCGGGTAGTTCTGTTGATGGATCTTCAACTGTCGTGAGTCATATGCTATCACATTATCATTTTTCATGAGTACGCAACCCGAGCCTTTCTTTGAAGCATCACTGTATATCACAAAACTTTCTCCACTTTTCAGTAGTGTGAGTACAGGTGCAGTGATCAGCCTTCTCTTGAGCTCCTTGAAGCTTCCCTCACATTCTTTAGTCTATACATACTTTACCCCTTTCATTGTTAACTTAGTTAGAGGGCTTGACAATCGTGAGAAGTTTCTCACAAAATCTCTATAGTACCCAGATAATCCAAGAAAACTATGGATTTCCGTGACACTAGAGGGCCTTGTCAATTCCTCAATCGCATTTTTTTAAGGCTCCACTTAAATTCCATAACTTGTGATCACATGTCCCCTGAACGTGACTTGTTTCATCCAAAAGTCACACTTGATGAACTTGGCGTACAACTTCTCCTTTCTTAATGTCACCAACATAAGTATTAGATGTTCTTCATGTTCCTCCTTACTCTTTGAGTAGATAAGAATATCATCAATAAACACTACCACAAATTTTTCGAGGTAAAGTCTAAATACTCTATTCATAAAATCCATGAAGATTTCCATGGCATTAGTAAGTCCGAAGGGAATCACCAAAAACTCATAGTGCCCATACCTTGTTCGGAACGCTATCTTATGAATATCTTCCTTCTTCACCTTTACCTGATGATATATAGAATGAAGATCCAACTTTGAGAAGTATTTAGAACCTTTTAACTGATCGAACAAGTCTTCAATCCTTGTAAGAGGATACTTGTTTTTTATGGTTATCTTGTAGAGTTCCCGATAATCAATACACAACCGCATTGTTCCATCTTGCTTATTAAAAAAGAGCACTAGCACACCCCAAGGTGATGCACTAGGGCGTATGGACCCCTAGTGCAGATTCTCTTGTAGCTGCTTCTTTAACTCCTCCAGTTCGATAGGAGCCATCTTATTGGGACACTTTGAGATAGGAGTAGATCCGGGTATGAATTCAATTGAGAACTCTAGCTCATGATCTGGGGGAATTCCGGGTAACTCTTCAGGATATACATCGCCATATTCCCTCATGATGGGAATTTCCCAACGGTTTTCACTTTCTTTCGACTCAATCATTTGGGAGAGGTATGCTTCTTCATAGGGAATCAACACCCACACCATTGAAGGATTTTTCAAAGGAGATTCATGATCTTCCTTGCATTTGTAGAGGAGCATGGGATGGTTAGGAATATGAATAGATATTTCCTTTTCCCGAAAGTTGATATGTGCTCTATATAATGAGATCCAATCCATTCCCATTATAATGTCGAATTACACCAAAGGAAGTATTACAAGATTCGCTGGAAGAATCTTCCCACATACCCTAATAGGAGAGGATTCAAACACTTGGGTTGCAATGATTGAAACACTAGGTGTTTTTATAGATATATCTACTTCAAGGTTTCAGGGCTTTGATTCTATAGTTCTAGCAAACTTTCAAGATATAATGGAATGCGTAGAACCAGAATCAAATAAGACTTTTTCCATTCTTGAGTGAATAGGAAGTGTACCTTGTACGACTTCATTATCATGCTCCACCTCTACAGTAGTGATGGCATATGCCTTACCTTGTTCCTTTGGATTTGGTGGCTGCTGATGCTGATTACCCTCAAGAACTCAAGGTTTAGTGCACTGGTTTGCATAGTGCCCTAGATCCCTACAGTTGTAGCATTGAACCATGAGTGGTTCTCTCCTTTCTTCCGCTAAATTATCCTTCCTTTTCATATATTTTAAACACTCTTGAGCATGATGTCCTTCTTTCCCACACTTGAAGAATTTCCCCGTCCCTTTTAGGAACTTCCCATGGTGCAAATTCCCACATTTTTGGCATGTGGGTCGTTGGGTTTTCTTCCCACCTTTATCATTAGATCCACCGGATTGAAAATCCATCTTTCATTTCTTATCACCATAGTAGTGGGACCATTATCCAAACTCCATATCCACTTTGAGAGCACACCAAAAAACTTCTTCATAACTCCCAAAGTCTCAAATTGCAAGAGCCTTTTGAAGGTGTGGTTTTAATCCACTACAGAATCTATCAATTTTTCTATCATTGTTGATAACAAATCCCGAAGCGTACCTTGCAAGTCTTTTCAAATTCGCTTCATAGGTTGTGAAAGATTCTCCTTCTTTTTTTCTTGAGATATATGAATTCTCTCTCCATATTCATACAAATATTTCATGGGAAATACTTATTAAGAAAAATTATCTCATGGTCTTCCCATTCCATATCTTCAATTTCCTCCCTTGGCTTGGTGTTCATAATCAAAGCCCACCATTGATCAACTTCTCTATCTAGACGATAAACGGATAGAGTCACTTTCTCTATCTCAGAATACTGAATCACAAAAAAGATCTTCTCCCTGGATTTGACCCACTATTCTGCAACTAGTGGATCAGAAGATCCACTAAACATCGGTGGTCGTTGCCGCATAAAACATTCGATAACCAGTTGATCCCTATTTTGTGAAGGAGGACATTCCCCATAATTATGGTTATTTTACATAACCAGATATAATTTGGTAAGAGTCACCATGAAGTTCTGAACTCCACCTCCCAAATCATTAGGGATGTCATTCGGGCAATCGTTTTATTGGCCCTCACACGAGTTGTTGGACTGATTTCCCCTAGTTCCCACCATTTTCTAAAATAGAAAAGGTTATAACAAAACATAAGTAAACAAGTCATGAATGCATAACTTTTTAATTTTCACAATTTATACTAAAAGCATAACATATGGGATCCCTATGTGAAGCTTATTGTTTGCATATTTTTACATAGTCTCATGCTAGAGGTTTTCTCTAGGGTTCACTAATCTTAATTCACTAATTAACTAAACCTTGACTACGATACCAACTATAGAGACCCTGCCTTTTCTTACATTAATATTACATTATTATAAGATAAACAAAATAATAATATTAAACATAGAAGATCCAAAGGTTTATTGTCTTGGGAAAACTAGGACTATACATAACAATTACAACATCAAGCATAAACATTTATTTAATTTTTTTCTTCTCTAGCTTCTTATTGGCACTTATCCTCTCCTTAGTACATGTAGCCACCTACGGATATACATAAAAAGGGGTGAGATTGAAGCCCAGTAAAAGGATAGATAAGAACAATATAGCATGGGGTGAGCACAATCATAAAATGGAAAAATATCATGAACATGAGAGGAGCACAAATAAAAGACTTGAAATGTGGCAATGCATAAAAATGAAACATCACGTCTTAGTGGTTAACTAACACATATACTTGTGAACCAAGCTAGCATCTTGTTCACACATCATTTCAAATTTACTCATGAGATTCATCACTTTACCCAATGCATTGGAGCACTGTATAATTCAGGGTGCACCTGTCACATTCAAACATTCATATTGCGCTATATAATTCTAGGCACACCCATCACATCATAACATTATCATTATCATGCTTGCCACATGGAACATATATCAAAAGTGAACATAACTAACCCATGGAAAGTAATGGGTTACAACTCATAAGAACACATTAATAAACTTTGGGTTCCCAAAATAAATAGGGAATAACTTACATGTTACAAGAACTGTCCACTTTGAGAGAGAAGTAAATGGTGTGTTCTTAAAAGAAGAGTTCTTTTGGAAAACATTTTGTTTGACATAAAAACCAGTGACAAACATGTGTATACTAGAAAAGGAAATAAAATGATGAAAAAAATGATCTTTAAGGAGTAAAAATATAAAAAAAAGGAGTGAAAGAGGGAGAACCCGAAAGATGAATGTTGGGTTCTAGAATTTCCCCTTACCATGTATCCGAATGCTTTATTCTCT
Source organism: Viscum album (assembly GCA_963277665.1). NCBI lineage: Eukaryota > Viridiplantae > Streptophyta > Magnoliopsida > Santalales > Viscaceae > Viscum > Viscum album. The sequence goes on from OY728165.1 coordinate 1,968,151,278, forward strand.
TTAATGTCCTCTTAAATCCTCCTCTTGAAATCCTCCTTAAGAAAGCTAGTATTGGTATTTTGATGAGACCATAAGATCTTGAATGTGGGAGAGGGTCTAGGGAGGATGTTTGGGTAGAGTTTAGAGAAGTCTTGGAGCTTGAGAGGTGTGAGGAAATGAGGTTGTGAAGGGTGGTTTTTATAGTGGAGGGGAGAGGGGTTTCCTTAATATAAAATTCATTAGTTTATTAATATCCCCTAAGACAAGGAATAGTGTGTAATCCATGACCAAGAATAGTAAATAATTCATGTGAGTTCAGGATTTGGGTTCTTACATCAGTTGTGATGTCAGGAATAGTGGATTTTAATTATAATATATTTATACGGTAAATTAATGTAATTTACTATTCACCAAAATTCAAGTATTTTATAAAAATCACAAAAATTTACCCCAACCATTTTTCAACGTGTAGAATCCAAAAATGAAGTCAATTTTTAGAAAATAATTTTATAAATGTTATTAATTTAATATTTAATTAAAATCATAATTTACTTAAAAAAACAATTTTTTAAAATTAAAAATAATTTTATAGAGCTTTCAAAAATTACACAGGGTCTTATAAAATTATATAAAAACTATAAGACATTGATTTTTTAATTTATGAACACATTTTAATAGAATAAATTTTCTTTTAAATTAATTAATTAATTATAATTAATTATTTACGACTTACAAAATACCAAAACATTTACTAAGGTCAAATTGTCACTTTCTAAGATGTCTAAATTTCATTTAATTATTCATGGGTAAGGTTACTATTATGTTAGATGATTTACTATTCATAAAGGTCATATTACTATTCATAAGTGTAGGTTACTATTCACAAGGGTACGCTACTATTCACTGAAAATTATTTTTATTTCATTAGACTCCAAAAATCATCTTGAACACAACCGTGTATATCGGATTTTCAAAATTCAAAACACCAAAGTGACAAAACTTATATTTAAAGGTAACTTAGCACTTAGTAGTTCATTAGGTTGTGTTTTCACATGATTTTAGGACATATTTATAAGAAGAGATTTTCCATTGAAAAACTTTTGGTCGTTACATACATCTTAATACATTTGATCTTGGATCTAGATTTTGGTTCTAGATTTCACAGTTCATTTTTAAATTGACTGTCCCACCTCAATTTGGGGGAATTTCCTTTTGATGAATGCTCTCCACTGATCTTTATGTAGGTGGTATTGATTATAATTGTGTGTATGGAATTTTGAAATAGAAGTTTCCATGTTTGGAAATCACATCCTGGAATATATTATTTAATTTATTAGTTAATTAATGGAATGATGTCATTATAAAATTGATGGGATATTGGAATTATGGAATCGATAAATAAATGGGGTTATTTAATTGATTAATTATCTAGATAAGAAATTGATTAATTTTTGGAATCAAGGGATAATTATCTTAATATTAAAGGGATAATGTATTAAATGTAGAAAAAATGTTAAATAATGAATTGTTCATATTATACAACATGGTTATAGTGTTGAACTATAATTGTTTTGATAATTGAAATGGTATACTATGATGTGAAATATTGATAAGAGAGTTAATGATGATTAAACTTATTATATGTGATATATGTGAAATGTGTTAGTGATTGATAAATGGGTTGTGGTACATTGACTCATGTTTCAAATGACCATGGGGTGCTAGACATGGAATTCTAGACCAAAATGCATGTATTTGATAAATGAGTACGGGACACAAACTGATACTTCAAATACCCATGGGGTTCAAACCATGGTATTCCCTACCCAATATTTTGGAATTGTATGAAACTAAATTGATAATAAAAGACCACGTGATATTGAATTGTTATTCTCTATGTGATATGGTTCATACTATGATAAGGGATCAAGTTGGTATTGGTGGTTCATGTTTCATCATGAACCAGGGTAATATAAGTGGTGAATTAAATAATAATGATATGTGATAACTATTTACTTTGTTGAAATTTATTCTTTATATAATTTCATACACTATAATAGACTCGATATTGTTTTATAAACCGTTAGTGGTGGCCTAATAATTTGTACTCACAAACTAGTCAACTATCCAGATCGTTATCCGAATGGACATATTGTTTCCAAGAAATGATAAGGGAATGGGCCATATGTTAGATGTTTTAGTGGGGATGGAACATGGATAAGGGAACCATACTTTGTGTTGGGACCCACTTGGGAGTGTTAGTGTGTTTTTATTTTGGATTTTCATTTTGAAACTTGAGACATATATGACATGTCATCTTTACATTTTTAGTTTGTGTATTATATCTATTATGGTTATCATGTGATACAGGTATAATTTTGGTTATGGTTAATATTAGTTGATTATTGTTTATTTATTTATGTTATTGTGATTCTATGATAAAGAGGGTATATTCTCACCATATCATACATTTGACACTCACTGCTAGTTGGTAGGCTCAATTGTACAAGGAGGTGTGCCTGAGGACATGTGACCAACTAATTCGGGGAACGATGTATGGAACCCAAGTCTATACATCACAATGTATCCCCTATGAGGTGCCCTGATAAGTTTTGGAAATAATACTTATATTCTATGGAATAATTTTATATTATTATGTGTCTTACACAATTTCATGTCTTATTCCAAGGTTATTCTCTCTTGTATTATGCTCTCGGATTACCTTTTGATTCATGTCTTATGATATTCAAATATATAGGCCATGAATCATGATTATGATCATTGATATGCAGTGTATGGTTTTCAAATATTATCCTCATGTTCTCATACCCTTATGTTCATGTTATTCTAACATATCTCCCTTGACTACACTTACAGATAATTTTAGGTCACCCTTTATTATGTTTCCGTTCCTTAGGTTATAAAAAGAGGTTTTATGTACAATAATATATTTATGGAAACAATGAAGTTCATCCACTAGATTAGAATACTAGGTTCAATTCTTCAAAGTCACTAAACACTTATGGTCTTTATTTTTGTGTGTAATGTAATGAATAATCATAAAAACTTATGTAATACCATGTTTGTTAAGACCTAGTTCTCTATATCTTTTGTACATATTCATGGATTGTCTAATTTTATTCTCATGTTCAAATAATATAGAACATGGATATATTATAAGAATCCCTTCCCTATGAAAGTAACCCTCCTAGATCAAAAATAAAGATAGGGTGATAAAGAACCCTGAAGCCAACCTTTAGTAGACCTTGGGTTGGCGACTAACACTGATGGTATAAGAATAAAACCTATATAAGGCATTACCCTCAGGGTTATGAATAATATTATAGGATAGTATGAACAACAACTGTGAAACAAAAACAAAAGTATATGAAATATGAAAGAACACCCTGAAATTCATGAAAAATAAAAAACAAATAAATATAAATTCTTTGAGTAAAGTACTAAATAGAAATCATCCAGATAGAACTCAAAAATAGATCCAACGCACAATATAGTAATATCTAACTCAGTCCCTAAAGTTCTACTAGAAAATTGAAAAATATTATACATATACTGGTTAAAAATATTTACTCAGTATGATTATACTAATGATATCTTATGAAAATATGAAAAGAGAATACTAATGCACTGTTGAATAATCAATATAAACAATAAGAACTCAACAGTTTAAATATATACCTTATTACCACCATGAAACTCTCTCTAAATAATCATCAAAATATAATAACATATCATTAAAAGAAATATAAAAAAGGTTCCCTATAACCTCTTCCCCACTAATTTTCTATGCGCTCTCCCCAATGGAAAATTTAATGTTCTCTCATCCATTATTTGTAATTTCTTCACATAACCAACTATCTATGATGCGGGTCTTAAAATATCACTATCTTCACCAACCTCACAAGGTCTAGCGTCCCATGCATTGATCAATCAATATCCATATATCACAACATCATCACCTAATTAGGGATGTAATTTATCATGATCAGTAAAAAAATGAACCTCATTCCTTCCTCCTACCATGTATAATCCTCCAAAGATATCAAATAATAATCATAATTTGGTATCTTTAACAAAAAATGTCAACACCAAGAATCTCCAAAACTTTTCACCATCATCAAAAATCTCCAACACCATCCATCATTACTAGGAATCTACAACACTATCATTCATTATCACTACTACTAAAGTAATAGTGTGTTAGAGGGGGTAGCCTATCATCTATTTCACCAAAACCAGGATATTAGGAAAATCTCCCACAACCCAAACCATTTTTTAATTGGAGTGGTTATATAACTTAGGTGGGGTTCATATATAAATAACATGAAAATATTTTACATATGGGTTCACATAAAACTCTACCAGTTTATCACACAACCCCACAAAAACAACATCTTACAACCTCTATCGTTAACCACTACTACTATTAATATGAAACACCTATAAAAAAAATACACACACAAGACACAATTCATCATACATTGTCATGTCAAAAAATTTAAATCTATTAAAACATTCATTTAATATTCATTGAAATCCCACTATATCGAAAAATTCTCAGGAAACTAAATAATTTCAGTAATCATTACCTACATTAAGACAATTATCACACACTAAATTCATCCCACATTTATTTAATTTCCAACCGTTTTCATTTTAATTTAATATTTAATACATCATTCAATATCTATTAGGATACTAACAAAAAAAAACAACAGAACAACATATATACCTCTCAAAAACTACCACCACAACAAATTCAAACAATTACCACAATCCATTATTCTCCCCACAACAATTCCACAACATAATCCCATTCCATCAGTATAGCTCGAACACCAAACATCCACATCTATCAACCAACTACCTCAACATAGACCATAAGATGACATATTCTTTAACCTTAACTACCATTACCATATGACCACCAACATATTTTACATAACCACCATAGACTCACATTGATCACATTGTCATATAACACCACATATTAGATTTCACTTCCACCTTAAATTTAGATTCAAAGGGGTTATCAATACATTACAACATTAATTTTCATTCATCAGTATTCTACTATAAATCTATATTAACATGATAAATTGATTCATTATAAAAAAATTATTTCATATCCATTTATAGAGGGTGAGTTATATCACTACTATAGTGGTTTCAAAAATCACAATAGCCTCAATGTATACAAGGATAATAATAGCTATGATTTTTAGTAATTGGAGTGAACATAGAAAAAAAATGGAATATAAAAAAAATCCTCAATTATAGTCAAGGATCATTTAATAATATGATTATATCAATAAATACCATCCACCCAAAGTAATAATATAGAATGAAATTCCCATAGATAAACATAAAAAGGTGAGAAACATAACTTATACCTAAACCAAAGACTTATAAATAATTAAACAAGAATAAAATAAGAGAAATATAATCACTAATCCAGTTAATGTAACAAACACCTCGATCAACCTATATATTGTAATCCCTCATCAAATCACTTCTTGACATATAGAAATATTATCTGGCATAGCCACTGGGTATATCTAACAAAATGATGCATGTAAAACCAAGTGAAAAGGGGAAAACCCACTTAGGATTGCTGAAAAAACTCATGATGTTGTTGATCAATGAATAACGGGAGAGAAAATACACCCAATAACACCATAGTGTTTCCCATGGTGTGATACTAAGGAGTTAAGAATGAAGATAATTGGTTCAGGGTTAGAATTAATAGGTAGCTGGGAACATACCATTCATGGAATGAAAAATAAATTCACACAATGAAATCGTTGGGATCCCTATCATTGATAGTGTGATATGGAATTTTTACATATGAAATATTTGAGTTAAGCATCCCCTAAATTTCATTCCACCTCTAAAAAAATTATTCACAACATGATCTAGTTCTTAGCAGAACCATTTGAATTATATCCTCCAAACAATGAATGAACCCACACACCCTTAATCACACCATAAATTAGATTCTTTCCATAAAATGTGCCTCACCCCATAAAACAATTCATAAATCAGAATTTCAGCTCAGAAATCCTCTAAACATCTCTCATTCTATCCAAAACAACCCCAAAAAACATTCAAATTTTCATGCCAAAATGAAATGATTTGTCACATAATAAAACTCAAAAACATACAATACTCAAGAATCTATACCAAACCTAGTTCATTAAAATGAATCGAACCCTTCAACACCCCTTAGGGTAGAAAAAAGGAAATAAACATATCAAAAAAACCATTCCATCAGATACATATCAGAGACTACATTACAACCAATATAAAACCACTAACCAAACATATAAATCCAGAATGAAAAGAAAAATTTCATAAAAAAGTAACAAACAATGTGTTATATCACCAAAGAAAAAAATTAAATAAAGAAAAATGTCAAAAAAAATGGATACCAAATATTTTTTCTCATGTTCCTAGGAACAATCCTATAATTCAATGTGCTTCTACAACAACCTAACCAAGTGAATGGATTTCCTACTAAAAACATTTTCTTGTCGATCAAGTATCTCAATTAGTCACTACATAATTTCATGTTTTACTTGATATCTAACTCTCCTTATTAAATTAAATGGGACAAATAATAAATATAATAATAGGGATGAGTCACATAGAAGACATCATGTATCCATTTCATCTATGGTTTGAGTGTCAAATGATACACCACCTTGAAAACACACTCAAATGCCTCAATATTATTCAAGAATTGGGAGAATTCATATTACCATAGCCAAACCTCTACTTCCCCCAATTCGGGAAAACCGTCAATAAAACATGGTCTCTAACCAATCACCCAAGTCCCCTCTATCTATTATTATCATAGGTATTACGAGTATTCTACACCAAATTATTACACTCACAAACTACTTGAAAATTATCTATTGTTCTCTATACCAAATCATGGGATATGACTACTGAATCTCCATACTCATCCAAAAAATTATTGTTTTATTTTATTTGAAAGAATATGGAATAAACATATTACAAAAGAATAAGAACAAGTAAAAAAACACCTTACAAGAATCATAAATAATAGAGACCATGGGTATCCCATCTAACCAAGTATGCACCTTCTGTGGGAATGGACCCCAATCTAGAGTAACAAGTAACTGTAACTCTTATTTCAGCTATGAATGGAAGGAAATTAAAGAAACTAATTTTCCATCATGAAAGGTGTATTGGACTTATGTATGGTTATTAACATGGAACCAAAAACACTGAATGAGATAGAATATATACTAAGGGATATTTCCAAGCCCTTGTAAAGAATGATGAATTATTACAACGTTAGTTTCACAAAAAATATACCAATCCATCTATGGATAGAATAATAAAGAACTTTTAGCATAGAATTTTCTTTATCTTGGAGATAGTTTCCACTACTAAAGAAATCATATAAAACTAGGATATATTGAAATAATTGGACCAAGAATAGTGCCACTACCCTGCATTACAACCATAATACAAGATCCATTTATAATGTCTTTAAAACTAGAGATATGAGATACCAAGGGATGCATTATATCTATGGGGAATTTTGGGAATATGGGTGTGTGTTATTGTAAATCTAATTCACTATAAGGGAGGGATATTCCTACTAGTTCTTGATGATCCCTTATAAATCAAGTAATAAGCTCTGGGTTCTGAAGGTTTTAGATGTACTCAAGAATGATATAACTTCATGAAATTGAATATCCATTCTCAATACAACACAATAGATAATGAAACTAACATACATTCACTTCCTCAAATGATTCTATTATTATGGATGAGTGTGAAATGTTATTTAAAAAATAAGTAGGGTTAAATGGTTTAACAACGACACAACAAAAACCAAGATGCATTGATGTAACATATCCTCAAATGTTTTGATTTTCTTATCTATATTTATTTTTATCTGGGGATGGAAAAATATTTTAATGAGTATTTAGGATCCAAAATAATTCTATAATTATCTCCATAATTATGAGGTAAAATGAGCATCTTAATAAAAAAAATAATTCCCCAAAAAACATGTGAAGATGCACAATATCATCAATGTAACACCTCACTAGAATATCCATAAACCTATACTCTTTCATCACTATAAAATGAACCAAATTCATCAGTCAGTCTATGATCACAAGAACAAAATCATATCCTCATTAGACCTGAGATAGTCTAGTGATTAAATCCATCTAAATATCCTCCATGTTTCACTCAGGGATGTAAAAAGGCTGCAGATAAACCATAGAGTATAGATCTTGACCTTCATTTACTGAAAGACTATACACCTCACCAAAATACTATACCATTAACTGCTTCATTCCGAATCATTAAATCTACCCCCCCATTCCATAGTAAAGATTAAACACACTAATATTCACCGCTATGGGTGAGATGTGAAACTTATAGAGTAATTTCTCATGAATCACCAATAGAACCAAAAAATTTCCCTAAAACAACATTAGGTAATGACCATGCTCTAACCACCCCTATGAAGAATATCCATGGATGACATAGTTTTGCATCACATTAACTTTTCTGTATCTAAATTATGATTTGGTCACCTTAAAAATCAAATATGACTCTATCGTCATATAACAAATACAGTATCTACCTTTGAATTCCACTTCTTCAAGACGCATATTGGTAACTCATCTATCCCTATATAAGTATCACCTGATTAAAAAATAATATCTTTTTTACTTCTTCCTACTCATCAAATCATAAAAAATATTTCCTTTTCATAAGGTTTAAGACATCAAAAAATAATAAACCTTGACGAACTAAATCAAAATGCGTTTTTATAGATTCATATCTCACTAAGAGAACTTATAAAACATGCTTTTGTAATACTCAATGAATATAAATGTCTCACCAATGAGGCAATTTCAATAGATTTTTAGGAAACCCACATTTACATCCAAATCGATATTATAGGTGGAATAGTTTTCGCATGGGGATGCACATCCCAAGCTCCATAACAAATCATCACCGTTTATCTTATTACGTCGCATCACAAACACATATGGGAAGCATGATAAAATACCAAAAACATCAACTCTTCCCTTAGAAACAAAAGAAAAAAGGAACTGTTCACCATATCTTTCAAGTAGTAAAAATATTCCTAGAACTGATTAGTATAAATGAAAACTGGGTCTATCATTTTTAAGGCTATTAGTAAGATAAAATAAAATATAAATAAGAGAAAAATACTTGATAACACAACATAAGACCATGTGTGTTGATAACCTCTACCATTTTTTTGGGTGATTTCCAAGAAATACCAGCCATTATATTTTATGGGTCTATGAGAAAACAATTTTAAGACACCCAATTTCCAAAAAATGAACCTCTTATGTTGAGAACAAAATCATAGACAATATAATATACATATTGGGGTTTAAAATAATGTATAAAATTATCCACTAGTGCTCTAAATGTTCCTCAAATGACATTGAGTATTCTATGCTATTTCAATTTAACATGGAAATGAATTTCTATAGGAACTCACAAATCATGGAGTTAATTACCCCATGATCAAAACTAGCATGTTCAAGACACCAAATGGAATGAACACAATCTCAATGTTCTCATTCTTATATCTACAGTCATACGTTGGGATATCCATATGCTTCACCATAACCTGATGAAATCCAGACCATAGGACGATCATTAGAACTAACCTAGCTCCCAATAAATGATTGAAGAGATCATCTATCCTTAGAAGAGGATAATGGTTCGTAGTAATTACATAATTCAACCTCTAGTAGTCTATGAAAAACCCCAAACTACTATAATCCTTCATGGAAAATGTCATCGAAGCACCCCATATGGACACACTATGTAAGATGAAACTCTTCAACATCAGATTATATAGATAGACCCTCAACTCCATCATCCATGTTTATTTCATATGATAAAGATCCACTAAAATTAGAGTTGTGGCTAGTTGCAACTCTATCAAAAGATTAATGTATTTTTGAGTTGGGTAATGTCCCAACCTCTAGAAGTAAGACATTATAAAATCATAAATGAACATGGGAATGGACACTATATTGGGTCCACTGAAATCTCTACAAACTGAATAAAATTGGTTTCTTTCTCCTACAACCAATTCAATTTCTCCACTCATCAAAGAACATTACTCGCTGGACTTCCAAATTAGAAAAAAACTGTCCACTAGAACCTACCAACAAATTTATGAAAATAATAAAACTATTCCATGTTAAATATAAAATTAAAATTCTATATCTATAACAAAATAAAATATCTCATTGAATGATAATTCCATATCATCATTTTGAATCCCTAACACACATCAAATAAAAAATAACTCCCAATTGGTGTGGATAGAATTAGGGGAACTGGAAGCAGCTCTACATCCAGTCCTATTGAATATAACATAAAAGGAGTAATGAAGGAATGTGAGGATCTAGAATCAAAAAAGGATGAATATAAGATAGATGATATATTTGATCATTCATTGAACAATATATGGCTCTTCTCATAATGCAACCTACATAGAATTCACACGATCATTACCCTATCCGATGTATCACTATAGATAACCTCCATGGAAACACTCTTATCCATGTCCCTAGGGGTTAAAACTACTGCGGGGATAGACTCCACTATCTCAAACTCCCCTTAGCTGAACATAATACTTCTTATATTGCTGCTAAATGAAATATGTAGGCCCCTCCAGTTGATACTACTTTTGAGGTAATATATGTTAGTACTGAGTATGGTTATAACCACCCATAACACACTAACCTCCTTAAGTTGTTGGGCATTGATCTTGATTATGTAATCAACCATGGAAAACATAACACATCAACAAAAAGACCTTGGTATACACTAAGGAACAAAATGACAAAAAAAAGGATAAATATTATAGTGGTCAGCTCCCCACTGGAAAAAACATAAACTTCCCTGACATCTATAACTGATTTTCTAGAACTCTACTCCTCAAAACACCATGTTCAAATTCTTATCAGATCTATCATCCCAATAAGTGCATCTTCTCAATCACATCTCCATTATGATATACTATTATTAATAAAAAAAAAGAGTAAATGGGGTGAATTCATATATGATTGTAGGGTGTATAACCACCTATAGATGTCATGTTCTACACTCATAAGTTGGAATGAGAATTGGTGGAAATCACCGAAGGTCCATATCTAAATCATTTCCCTTGCACACTCAGGCTCCCCTACTGAAGGGAGGGAAAGATATGCATCTTTTATAACTTCATCATTTGTGATAAGAAATATATGATTGACTTCTTATGAAATTCATCATATGAATTTTTTTTCTATATCATGTCATAAGGATAAAACTTCTACCAATGACGCACAACTCCTTTAATCTGCATAAATATAAATGAACATAAAACTAAACTTGATCTCAAATAAGACTGAAATAAAACTCAGACTCATATATCCGGTGCTTCACCTATATATCATTGGTTATTCCTTCAAAATTTTATAGACTCTACCATTTAAATGAAAAAAATCCCTCTACCATGTATCATCTCATCTATCAGATCGATAATCAAATGATCCTATGGTTTTCCCTTTTGAACCTTTCAATACCTTAACAGAACTTGAATGATGACCTGGGGAAATTCCTGAAGAAAGGGTAAACCTGTGTTCTAGGGCATGGAATTTCATTATATATTTAATTAAATTCATTTTTTTCTCATATAATTCTTGAATTCAATCAAAAATTTATAAGATCATTATACATGTACCTCTCATCACTCCATATCCTTCAAGAAGCACAACTTCCCTTAGACACATAATAGTATCAAATTCTTTTCAACAGCTAAAAGGGCCCTAAAATCCTATATCATGGATGGTCTCTCAGGCCTATTTCTAGAACCTAGATCTACCAATATTGTTTCCCTACAAAAATAAGAATTCCTTAAAAGTGAATAACCCATATCTATGATTTATCACTCAAAAAAACATTTTATATTGATTTTTCATTACCCCCTCCAAATGAATACCTCTAGTGTCAAAACTAAAGAGATATAATGACACCAGAAGTCTACAATCATTAGGTTTTTTGGATGGAGACTAGATATATGGGTAGAATAATCACACATATGAAAGGGATTACCATAAAGAATCAGAATATGATCAACATATATGTTGAGAAAACACTATACCGCAATAACATAATTATTTAATATTGGAAACCTAACCACCCTACATTTCATGAAAAACTTAAAAACAAAATAAAATAAAATAATAGTTGAGTAAATTACTAAAAGAAATCCCTTTTGTAGAAACTCTAAAACTGCTCAAAAACATAATATATTAATGTCATTCTTAGTCCTTGAAGTCCCCCCCGCATGAAACCCTAAAAAATAGATTATGTATATGTATGGTGAGAATAACATGTTTCCTCAGTAGGATCAAAACCAAGGTATCTTATGAAAATGTGAAAAATAAAATACTAATGCACCAATTAATAATCAACACAACCAATAAACATCTAATTGGTCAACTATCTATCACAACCACACTATGGCACTCTCACCAGTTCATGCATCCAAATACAATTTTATATCATTATATATATATATATTCACTTAATATGAAATTTCCCTTGATTTTATTCTCTCACACCCCATCATTAATTTCCTTAGGATCCCATCCATTCTATATCATCATATAACATATCTTTCCATATTTGACGTGGTATATGATGCATTTCCACCTACCGAACCATTGTAAGGTATAAAATATCATACTACCACAAGTTAATGTCCACATATCACCACCTCATTACATAAGTAAGGATGTAGGGTATCATTAACATGAATAACATCAACCTATCATCATCATCCTACAACAGATGACTCCCACCACATATCACACCCACCCCATCATTGGGAATCTCTAACACAATACGTCAACACCTGGAATCCCCAACACCAACATCAACATAAAACATTTCAAACACCACCACTCATAATTAGGAATATCCACCATTAGTCATGTAGTACCCTTGGTTTCTGGTATGTAACCCTTACTTGATAATTTATTGGTTTTAATAGTTTTGGGTGACGTATGGGAGAATCGGGAGATCCTGGAGTGTGTTTGAAGCAAAGGGGAAGGTGCACTGGTGGAACATGGTTTGTCAAACCATGTGGCAAACCGTGCGTGTATGGATGAGAAGGCAGTAGATTCCACATGGTTGGTGCATGGTTAAGGGAAACCGTGCGATGAGGCCGTGCGTAAAGGTTAGCCGAGGCAGAAGCTAACACACGGTTAGCACACGGTTTGTCAAACCGTGGGGACTAACCATGCAGTCACTTAAAGTTAGATCCTAAAATATTGGATCTAACTCGTTTTTCCTTTAATTGCATTGTTTAAACCACCTAAGCAGTCGTAACTCGGGATTACTCTCCCTTTAAGGTTGGAGGACTTCTCCGAGGCATTTCGGAGGCGATTCGAAGGGTCTTCTTGGTGAATTGAAGCCGGATTCTTAAGGTATGTGATCGTTCTTGATCAGTTTCTTAGATCTATTTAGATCTACTTCTCCTCTTCTATTTTTTTCTTATATCTATGCCCGTTATGGGTATATCTAAGGGTGTGGATGCCAAATATGACAGGATTTGTTCTTGGTTGTGTTAGGAGAAGAGATATAAGGAGGATTTTTGGATTTTGACCCGGTGTTCTTGAGTGTTCTTCGTCCGTGGCTTGGATTCACCCTTTTTGTTGAGGTAGGTGGCTTCAATCTCGATTCCTCTTTCTTAGAACTTGAAGTCTTAGTTCAAATTGATTTAAATTTCTTGGTTTTTATTGTGAAATTGTGATTCAAAGCATGTTATAAATCTTCTTTAGTATTGATTTATGGGTTTTTATAAAATTGTGGAAATTGAATGAACGGTTTGTACAAAGTGTTTTGGTTTCTTGATTTTAAAATGGTGATTTTAAAATATGTATTGTCTGGATTTGGAAAAAGGTTGGGGAAAAAGGTTTTCAATGAAAAGGGTTGTTTTATTGAAATGGTTTTGTCATGGTTGAAATGGTGTGTTTTTTGGGCATACTTAGTGTGTGTGTTCATATTGCATTTATGAGGCTTGGTTAAAATATGACCTTGTGCTCGGTGCCAAAAGTGTAATGTCACATGGGGAATAATTACCTTGTGACGACTTGGTAGATCAACGAGAGACCACTCATGAGCATGGAACTGTCATAATGTTGCATGCATAGTTGATTTCCATGGTTGTGAAATGGTTGGTTGTGTGGATTTGTGAAATGAAATGGTTATGAAAAAAATGGAAATGTGAATTTGATTGGAAACCTTACTTGTTCACTTTTCTTGGAAAAGATGGTTTTTGGTTGGAAGAATGGTTTTTTTGGAAAAATGGTGTTGGATGTGAAACTTGTTATTTTATGAACTGTTTTGGAACTGTTTTATATAAATTGTTTCATGGAAATGTGCTAACATGTTTTATCCTAGAGGCATGGGTTGGGAAGTCATCAGGGAAAACCTACTGAGTTTCATTACTCACCCACTTCTTTGGTACGATGACGATTTTTTAGATGTCATATACTGGGATGTTGGAAAAGGTAAAGTGTCACACGTTTATAGCACTACTTCGTGACTCTTGGGCTAGTTTGTGAAGTTGGAGTTTGGAGCTTGTGGAGCATGGAGTTGGGTTGTCATCTGGAAGTCTTGTAATTGTCTTTCAACTATTAACTCTGATTTGGTTTTGTATTCTATTGTTGCACGTGGTTGGGTTATTATGAAAATAATGGTTGAGTTGTTTCAGTTTTAAATCATGCATCATATAGTGTTTTCTTTGAGATGTTTATCTAGTTTGCATTTCTTGTTGTTTGTTCTAAAAGGGTAAATCATCCCCCACTTGTTGTGAAACCCTTCGGAATTTATTTCTAGCCTTTGGCGCCTTGGGGATGTCGCTTAAGGCCAAGTAATGACTCGTTGAGCTCTCAAGCCAATGAGAATTGGTGGGTCATTACAAATGGTATCAGTATGGTCCTTCCTTTGAGGTAAAAATGGTACCAGCTTGTTGGGACCTTTCCTAACAAGTGGTCATTGATGTTATTGGTCTTGGAGTTGAAATTACTTCTTGTCTATTCCTTGGGTTGGAATCTTATAAAGGAGTAGGATTGTCGGAACTTGAAAGGTATATCATAAAAGGACATAGCTAACCCCTTTATGTTGAACTTCAAGTTACCAGGGAGTTGGGTACATAAGTGTTTTGAGACACTTCTAGAATGTTGAAAATATCATTGTCATGGGTTTAACCATTGAGAAGAGCATGGCATGCATTATAGAGGAATGGCTTCCAACTAGGACTGCATAAATCATTTTGAGAAATTGATTATGGTTTGTTACAAAAGTGTGTTTTCTGAAAATGTTAAGCATATTTTCAAATGAAAGATTTTGAAAAGATAATAGTTGATGTATTTTGAAAATAGAATGATTTTCAAAAGAATGAAAATATTTGTTTTAGAAATGGTTGGAAATCAATGTTGTGATAGTGGTGTAATAGATATTGCAATGCTAAGCCTTCAGTTGATAGGAAGTGAGACTAATGGCGTGCGTTATTTGTATAGAAAATGGCACCTGTTAGACGTCGTAGAAACCAAACGGAAGAAGCTGCAGAGAATGTGGTTGCGCCTGAGCCACAGGTGAACCAACAGTTGGTCCAAATTATAGTTCAAGTGTTTCAGGCTGTAGACACGGGGAATCAGAGGGATGAGTCAAGGCATGTAGACCATTCCGTCCAATTCCAAAAGCAGAATCCACCCATCTTTCGGGGTGATTCTGAACCAGAAAAGGGGGAGGTGTGGCTAAGAAGAATGAATCGTATCTTCGATTTCATTGGCACACCAGAAGAGTTGAAAGTAAATATGGCAACATTTATACTGGAGGATCTTGCATGACAGTGGTGGGAGCTGGTGGTGCAGGCTAAGGTGGATCAAGGCTTGAGTTGGGAAGAATTTTAGGAATTGTTTAATAAAAAATTCTATCCTCACACGTTCAAGATATAGAGTACAAATGTCTTTTTCAGCCTGAAGTAGGAAAATATATCTATCACGGAGTATGCGGCTAAATTCATGAATTTAGTTCACTCTACACCAGAAGTTTCTGTAAGTGCGTCGCTGAAGGCACATATCTTTGAATCATGGTTGCGAAATGATATTCGCTCAAAGATATCGGTGCTCTGTATTACGGATTATATGGAAATGGTAAACAGAGAAAAAGTAGCAGAAAAGGACATCTCAGGAGTTATGGGAGGAGGAAGTATGATGATACCCACGAGAACGGGTGGGAACTCTAATGCTGGGAACAAGTGGAAGAGGGACACCTATTTCCAAGGTGGGAGTGCAAATCAGAATCAGACGGCTGGATCGGTAAATCTTCCTCAACATCCCATGATGAAAGCCAGGTGATTTCAATGTGGCACAATTGATCACATGAAACGAGAATGTCCAACACCACCGAAAGTATGTCACAATTGCAACAATATGGGGCATCTTCAGTGATATTTTCGTAGTGCTCCGAGGTCAGGTGTGCGTGACACTACCCAGGCGTCGCAAGCATCCTACGCATCGACAGGTCGAGGATAACACAATCAGTCTCGCCAATAGAACAGATCTAGTTATAGTGATTCTAGGAATACCATGATACCTCATGTAGGGAAATCACAATAAGGCAATAAGGAGAAAAGTGCAGCAACAAAGAAATTGTATGGAGCGGAATAGGTGATTGTGAATGACCTGTCTGGACCTTCTATAGTGAGAGGTACGATTCTTTTAAATTCTACCCTCATGCAAGCATTGTTCGATACTAGTGCATCTCCTTCATTTCTTGCTTCTCATATTGCTGATTTTCTAAACGTAATACTTTAAATGATTCCCTCTGTGATAAAACTTAAAACACCTCTCAGTGAAAGAGAATGTAGAGCCTTCGTGTGTAGAGAATGTTCTATAAATGTGGATGGTACTGAGCTGAAATAGGATTTCTCTTTGCTGGAGATGGATGTCAATGATATAATCCTGGTTATGGATTGGTTGACAGAGTTTAGGGCTCACATCGACTGTTATAGTAGAACAGTCAGTTTTGCAACTGAGGATGGCGTCGAGCATATCTTTAGAGGAGAAAGAGTGGTGAAGGTAGGTACAAAGGGCTTGTTGGCACCAGTAGTGGAAACAATCTCTTACTAGTTGTCTATGTTAAACTTGGAATCGATGGAAGAGATCGTGAATAATAGTTTTCCAGTAGTCGTGGATCAATTTCCTGATGTTTTTCTTGAAAAATTCTCGGGGTTACCACCTGTAAGAGAAGTGGACTTTACGATTGATCTATTTCTGGGGACCAGTCCGATCTCACTTCCATCTTATAGGATGACACCAACGGAGTTAAAGGATTTGAAAGTTCAGTTACAGGAGCTAGAAAGAAAAGGCTTTATTCGGCCAAGCGTGTCTCCGTGGGTATCACCAGTTTTGTTTATAAAGAAAGCATATGGAACTTTGAGGCTATGTGTAGATTATCGTAAACTTAACCAAGTTATGATAAAGAATAGATATCCACTCCCACGCATTGATGATCTGTTTGATCAATTTAGGGGAGCTCAGTGGTTCTCCAAAATTGAATTACGGTCAGGATATCTCCAGTTGCGAGTTCGGAAGGAGGATATTCCGAAGACATCCTTCAGAAGCAGATATGGACACTACAAATATGTAGTCATGCCTTTTGGTCTTACAAATGCACCAACGGTCTTCATGGCTTTGATTAATCAGATATTTCAGAAATATCTAGATTCTTTTATTGTGGTGTTTGTGGACGACATATTGTTCTATTCAAGAATAAGGGATGAGAATGAGAAACACTTGGCGATAGTGTTGGAAATCTTGAGAGACCATCAGTTTTATGAAAAATTATCAAAGTGTGATTTTTGGGTACAAGAGGTACTCTTTCTGGGCCATGTTGTTTCTAAGAAAGGTGTTTTAGTGGATCCAGAAAAGATAGAAGCTATTCTTTCTTGGCAACAGCCGAAGAATGTCTTTGAAATACGAAGTTTTCTTGGTATAGCTGGTTATTACCGACGCTTTGTGCACGACTTTTCATGACTAGCGTCACCAATGACAGCTTTAAAAAAGAAAAACATTGAATTTCAATGGACTGAGGATTTTCAGAAAGCTTTTCAAGAGTTGAAACTTTTCCTTACATCGACACACATCTTGATCTTGCCTAAATCAGGACAGGGGTATGTGGTGTATTGTGATGCTTCAGGAATAGGGTTGGGATGTGTTCTCATGCAAGGAGACCATGTTGTTGCTTATGGTTCAAGGAAGTTGAGGGAGGGTGAGAAGAATTACCCAACACATGACTTGGAATTGGCTGCAGTCGTCCATGCCTTGAAAACATGGAGACACTATCTCTTTGGTGAGAAATTTACTGTGTTTACGGATCACAAAACCTTGAAACACATTTTCTCACAAAGGGATTTGAATCTGATTTAGAAGAGATGGATGGAGCATCATTAAATGTTCGACTTTGAATTAATGTATACACCAGGTAAGGGAAATTCGGTGGCCGATGCATTAAGCAGGAAGTCGTATGCTCAGTTGGAAAAGGAAGCTTCAGATGAATGGCAATTGATGTCGGTCTTAGACGACATGCATGTGGAATGTGAAGACTGAGGTGATTTTGGTGTTTTCTTTTCATCTACACTTGTTCCTGATTTGGTGGATATAGTAAAGGAGGCACAGGCATCCGATGTTGACTGTGTTACAATGAGTTCAAAACTCAATGGTGGGGAGACCATTGAGGGATGGAAGTTTAAGGGGAGTTCAGCCTTTTGTTTCAGAAATCAAATGGTTGTACCCATGGTTTGTCAAAAACAACTCCTTCATGATTACCACCATTCAATATGGGATGTACATCTGGGTACACAAAATATGTATAATGCATTGAAGGCGCAATTTTGGTGGAGCGACATGAAACCGAAGGTCGCTGAATTTGTTTCAAGGTGTTTAACTTGTCAGAAAGTTAAAACAGAGCATTAGAGACTAGTGAGTATGTTGCAGTCTCTACCAATTCCAGTGTGGAAATGGGATCAGATAGTAATGGATTTTGTTATAGGTCTTCTAAGAATGATCCGGAAACATGATGCCATTTGGGTGATAGTGGATCGTCTGACCAAGTCGGCGCATTTCATCCCTATTCGTGAAACTCATACGGTGGAAGATCTTTCAAAAATCTATATCCGAGAAGTGGTAAAGAGATATGGCATACAAGTTTCAATCATGTCAGACAGAGATCCGAGTTTCACATCTCATTTATGGAGAACCTTATAGAAAGCCCTGGGAACTTAGTTGAATATGAGTACGGCGTATCATCCTCAGACAGATGGACAATCCTGAAGGATGGTACAGAAATTAGAAGACATGTTGCGGGCTTGTGTAATGGACTTTGGTGGCTCATGGGAAGAGCATGTACCCTTAGTGGAGTTCTCATACAGTAACAGTTATTAGGGCTCGATACACATGGCTCCCTTTGAAGCATTGTACGGGTGTCCCTGTCGTTCTCCACTATGCTGGGTAGAAAAGGGTGAAACTTCACTAGTTGGGACGAGCCTTGTCCAAGAAACAACGAAGAATATTCTGTTGATTAGAAATAGGATGGAGATGTCTCAGAGTCGTCATACATCTTATGCAGATCACTACCGAAGACCGTTGTCATTTGCGGTGAGTGATCATGTCTTTCTGAGAATCTCTCCAAGGCTAGGACATCGTCATTTTGTTAATTAGGGAAAATTATCTCCTCGATATAGTGGCCCTTTTGAGATACTGGAACGGGTTGGCGAGGTGGCGTATCAGTTTGCATTACCACCACGGTTTAGTACAGTGCATAATGTGTTCCATGTATCTCAGTTGAAGAAGTATCAACCCGATCCTAACCATGTGATCAGATGGGATCACGTTAACCTAGATCCGGATGATTTGATGGTACATATCCCGGTGCGGATTATGGATAGGTAGGATAAAGTCTTGCGTGGAAAAAGCATCAGTCTAGTGTGGGTTTTTTGGCACCATGGTCAGATCCAGGAAGAGACTTGGGAACGCGAGAACGAAATGGAAGAGCAGTGGCCAGAACTCTTTCAGGCAAGCAATGGTTTTCTACATTCCGGGGACGGAAAGGCCAATGGTGGAGAGAATGTAGTACACCCGGTTTCTGGTATGTAACCCTTACTTGATACTTTTATTTATTTTAAAAGTTTTGGGTGACGTATGGGAGAATCAGGAGATCCTGGAGTGTGTTTGAAGCAAAGGGGAAGGCGCACGAGTGGCGCACAGTTTGTCAAACCGTGCGGCCAAACTGTGCATGTCTGGCTGAGGAGGTAGTGAGTTCCGCACGGTCGGTGCATGGTTAAGGGAAATTGTGCGATGAGTCCGTGCGTGAAGGTTTTCCAAGGCAGATGCTAACACACAATTAGCGCACGGTTTTTCAAATCGTGCGGACTAACCATGCGGTTATTTAAAGTTAGATCCTAAAATTGTGGATCTAACTCGTTTTTCCTTTAATTGCCTTCTTTAAACCACCTAAGTGGCCCTAACTCAGGATAACTCTCCCTTAAAGGTTGGAGGACTTCTCCCAGGTGTTCCGAAGGTGATTCGAATGGTTCTATTGGCGAATTAAAGCCAGATTCTTAAGGTATGTGATCATTCTTGATCGGTTTCTTAGATCTACTTAGATCTACTTCTCCTCATCTTTCATTTTCTTAGATCTATGCCTGTTATGGGTAGATCTAAGGGTGTGGATGCCAAATATGACATGATTTGGTCTTGGTTGTGTTAGGAGAAGATATCTAAGGAGGATTTTTGGAGTTTGACCTAGTGTTCTTGAGTGTTCTTCATCCGTGGCTTGGTTTCACCCTTTTTGTTGTGGTAGGCGGCTTCACTCTCAATTCCTCTTTCTTAGAAATTAAAGGATTAGTTCAAATTGATTTAAATTTCTTGGTTTTTATTGTGAAATTTTGATGAAAATCATGTTATAAATCTTCTTTAGTGTTGATTTATGGGTTTTGATGAAATTGTGGAAATTGAATAAACGGTTTGTACAAAGTGTTTTGGTTTCTTGATTTTAAAATGGTGATTTTAAAATATGGATTTGTTGGATTTTGAAAATGGGTTGGGGACAAAGGTTTTCAATAAAAAGGGTTTTTTTATTGAAATGGTTTTGGCATGGTTGAAATGGTGTGGTTTTTGGGCATACTTGGTGTGTGTGTTTATATTGCATTTACGAGGCTTGGTTGAAATATGACCTTGTGATTGGTGACAAAAGTGTAATGGTACATGTGGAATAATTACCTTGTGAAGGCTTGGTAGATTGATGAGAGACTACTCATGAGTATGGAACTGTCATAATGATGCATGCATAGTTGATTTCACAGGTTGTGAAATGGTTGGTTGTGTGAATTCATGATATGAAATGGTTATTCCAAAAATAGAAATGTGAATTTGATTGGAAACCTTACTTGTTTTATTTTCTTGGAAAAGATGGTTTTTGGTTGGAAGAATGGTTTTGTTGGAAAAATGGTATTGGATGTGAAACTTGTTATTTTATGAACTATTTTGGAACTGTTTTATATAAATTGTTTCACGGAAATGTGCTAAAAAGTTTTATCCTAGAGGCATGGGTTGGGAAGTCATTAGGGAAAACCTACTGAGTTTAATTACTCAACCCCTTCTTTGGCACGATGGTGATTTTGCTGATGTCATATACCGGGATGTTGGCAAAGGTAAAGTGTCACAGGTTTATAGCACTACTTCATGACTCTTGGGCCAGTTCGTGAAGTTGGAGTTTGGAGCTTGTGGAGCATGGAGTTGGGTTGTCGTCTTGAAGTCTTGTAATTTCTTTCCGCTGTTTACTCTGATTTGGTTTTGTATTCCATTGTCACACGTGGTTGGGTTATTACGAAAATAATGGTTGAGTTGTTTCAGTTTTAAATCATGTATCACATAGTAGTTTCTTGGAGATGTTTATCAAGTTTGAATTTATTGTTGTTTGTTTTAAAAGGGTAAATTTTCCCCCACTTATCTTGAAACCCTTCAGCATTTATTTCCAGCCTTTGGCACCTTGGGGATGTCACTTAAGGCCAAGTAATAACTCGTTGAGCTCTCAAGCCAATGAGAATCGGCGGGTCATTAAAAATCATTATAAAAACGAATATCCAACACATGTACTTATTATCCCCACTAATTAAGGAAGTGATAGGAAGTGGGGGTTTTTAGTTATCCCATTCACCACTAACCAAGATATTGCAGAAGACACCTAGAACCCAAAAATTTTGGATAGTGAAAAGTTTAATCAAATCAGTTGAGAATGAATATAAATAACTTTACATTAAATTATACATAGGTAGAATAAAATAAAAAACATATTTATTCACATCCTACTCACCTTGTGCATACCACAAAAACAACACAAAAAAATCTCACAACATCTATCTTCAATCACTACAACTACTACAGTACACCACAAAAAGAACACACACACATGGATAATTCATCTTCTTTAGTTATGTTAACCAATATAAACTTATTAAACAATTTATTTCATACTTAGTGATAATCAATATAACCATAAAATCATATTCAATTCTATTAGTCTGTTACTAATTCATTCATTAGGAAAATTATCTGACATTAATTTCATATCACACTTATTTAATTTCTTACCCATGTTATTTCAATTTAATCATTAACACTTCATTCCATTGAATCCAGGATGCTACCAGAAATACATCTAAAGGTTCAATAGACGTATCAATAAAATAAATAAAAATAAAAATAATCCATCACCAAAACCCAACTATTTCACCTTAATAACAACACAATGTACTCAAAAGTCATCACCATAGATCAACCAACCCCCATCAACTACAATCCACAAAGAATTTCAACATAGAACAGAATAGGTACCATACATTAACCTATCACCACTATCAATATACAATCCCAAAAAGGGTCACATTAATACCACAAATTCAGAATGAGGAAGTCATTACATAAGAACACATTCTTACTTTGTCTTCTCTTATAAATTCTGATTCAAAGTTACTATCAATACATTACACCATTACTTTTAATTCATGGGTATTTCGAGTCAAATCCAGATTCACATGGAAAAATAATTCATTAGAAATATGTAATTTCTTATCCATTTAATTGGTAACACCTCAATTCTCACATATGCACATAAAAATAGGAGAACTAGGATCCCTTACCTCAGACAATACTTTCTAAATCATTATGAAATAATGAAGGAGGATAATAATGATCAATGATACTAATAATGAAAATAACATCCCAATCAACTAGAAAATAGTGTCACATAAAATATATTTCATCCAAAACACCCTAAAATCATATAGAAAAGACAATGGGATGAGTGGAAAACTGAGAGAAAACGGGAAAAATCTCCTCAACTTTCACAAAAATAATATCCTAGAGTAGGGTATTGACGTCCTGAAGGGAGGTATATAAAGAGTCCAAAAAATTCCCATAGATTTACTGTGATTTGAGAGTAATTATATGAGAGAGATTAGAATAATTTTGGGTCTTGAATTTATAGGTTTTCTAGAAAAAAACATTCATGGTGTGGCAAGACATTCATGCAAGGATATCCTCTAACACATGATCACTCATTCACTTAAATGTAAAAACCAAAAAATTGATTATTTTTTTTAATTTACTATTAATATTAATTAAATAAATTTATAAAGTTATAATAATTATAATAATATTAGGTATTTTTCAGTCAATAGGAAGAGCAATTTTTTTTCTAACAAAACCATGTTTTCATTCTTTTTTTGATTCTATGTCAAAATATAAATTGTAATTTTAAAATATTAATTATCTAAAAATATATAATTTTTTAATTCACTATGAAAAATTATCTTTCAATGCTTTTTTGATAATTTTCTAAAATGATTGATTTTTATAATGAATATTGAAAAATAATGTCATTTATTGAAAATTGTATATTCAATTCAAGAATTTAATAAGTAAAATTCTATTCTAAAATGAATTCATTGTATAATTAGTTAATTCTTATTAATAATAATCCAAATATTTTCTTTGGAATTAATTTTATTCCTAATTTTGGTAAATAATTTTTTATACCTAAGTGGATATGTTTTTCAAAAAACTATTTTTCATTGTGTTTTATGAGTATAATTTTAAATTAAATTATACCACTAATATGAATTTATTGTGATAAAATATATTTTTAATTTTGAATAAAAACAATTATAAATATATGATAAATTGAAAATATTTTTATTCATATTTAACAGTTAAAATAGTGAAATTCTATTACCATGTTTATGGTTAAAACATGTTTACTAAGTGGTTAAACTAAAGTGAGAATTTTTAAAATCACATAATAACATATACGAATACTTTTGGATGTCCATGTTTTGAAAATATATCCTATAATATCAATAAGTTTTCTATTATGGATCCATTTTACTTGAGTAAGAACATAATATATTTTTATGTTTGGAAAAAGTTTACGTTTGACCACCACTACTTGTAAAAGGACAACTTGTATCTTCTCCTATAAATACATAAAAATATATTTAGATAAAGAAATAAAAACAAAAATTTAATACCAATATACCTCCCCACATCCTATAGGTATTTTTTTTATAACACAAACCATAGATGAATTAAGTTTTTATAAAAAAGAGGTTTTCTAAAGAAGAGGTATAGCTTTTAACTAAATGTTTTAATTTATTACTATTATACAAACTTAATCATTATTATATCAATTTTGATATAATAAAATAATTATATAAAATATTCACATATTTTTTTTGTTGATTTATTGACTTTGTTTCATCTACTTATTCATCTGATAGAAAACGTAACCATCGTTCCTGTGTAAGTTGGACTACCGCCCCACAAACCAATGTTATACATTTTCTACCATAGCCTCTAAAAACTAGTTATAATGATGTATTTAAAGTATATATATATATATATATATGATATTAATGACTTAAATTAAATTATTTACAGAAAATATTTTATCCATTTTCTTGAAATTCCATCCATTGAAAATTTAAAACATCGTTAATGTGAGCGTGTGGACTATAGACTCCATGAAATGATATAATTCATTTTTCATCACCTCCTCATTTTAATAGTATATATAATATTTTTTAACGATATAATATTATATCTGTGATATAATCATCATTATGTAATTATTAAATGATAATTATGTTTCTTCCCTCTCATTCGTTAAAAAATGGAAATGTTATTTATGCATACGTACAACCTTCCATCTACATGATTGCAAGCTAATACTTTTTTAATAAAAATAATAAAAAGTTGGTTATAAAATTATAATTAATGTATAAAAATTATAATAAATTCCTGAATATGATTCTTCATATGATGAAATAATAGCCCCTTGACCGTGATCAACATAAAAAAGTCATTTTCAAATTAGAAACAAAACATCCTCAAAACACCTAACATGAATTTAACCAATAAGGTAATTAAATATATCATTAAAATAAATAGATGGTTTAATAATAAGGAATTAAACATGTAAGAGATTCATAATAATGTAAATAATTGATAAAAGTTTATAATTTAGGATACAAAGAACATAAGTGACAAGTTAGACTCAAGGTATGTAATACTTTACCTTAAAAACCACATTTTAAAACTTTTAAAGATTTATTTTTTAATCCATTTTCCTCCATGTTAATTTTGATAAAATTATTTCAGGAATGTATATAAATTAAAATATATTAAATATAAAAAAACTTTAGGTCTCTTTTTTCATTCGTTGAAAGGTTTTCAAAAGGAATTTGTTTAGGTATTTTATATGAAATGTTTTGAAAAATAGGAAAAAGGAATGTTAAATTTTAATGTATATGATGTCAATGGATTTTACTTATTTCATAACCATCATATGATATTTTTATCACTTTATATAATTTTTGGTTTTATTAAAAGAAAACCCCTTCATCAAATTGTTCTTAGAATATTCAAATTGGGGTTTAAATGGATTGTATGTTTTAATACATGAGAATGTTATTATTATTGTACAAAGAATATGTTTTTGAGTATGATTATGAAAATGAAATATTCCACAGGTTATGATTAGTTTATGGTCCTTGGGATTTTTTCATGATAACAGGTGATCCCAATATAGTTCAAGATGATGGGTTAGGTTGATATATCTTAGAGTGGTGTGGGAGCCCGATATAGCTCTCTAATGTTTTTGGTAAAGGGAAATGGCAAGCAATTATAGGTTTCTCCTAATAGATTTTTGGAATTTACGAGGTAACTAATTCTATTTGTAATAGAGATTATAAAGGTGATATGAAAATTATGTAATGAGTTTCCTTCATTATTTATCAATTATTGTTATGGGTTTTTATAGAAATACAATTATTTCACATGGTACGATAATGAGAATAAGTTTAGGGAAAAGTTTATGATACATCATAATGGTGAAATTTATCACATCATAAGGTTTTCATGATTTTTAGGGTTCTAAAGTTTTATTTGACCGTTATTATTTCCTATAATATTTCATATGAAAATATTTGGGTAGTGAAATTGATATCATGGGTAATATCATGTTTATCTTGAGCTAATAGTTTATCATGAAAAGAGAGACTTTTTTTATTGTCTATTCATTGTTAAATAAGTTTCTTTATTTCTTTTTTCATGTAACATAGAGAATATTTATGAAAATATTGTATATTATACGTTATTTAATAGATTTTTGAATGAATATTTATATGGGTGAGGTAAAGATGAATATTTTGAAGATATGCAGTACATATAACTTCTTTTTTATCAATTTTTTTCAAATTATGGAAAAAATTGATACTAAGTAGTATTTTAAACTTTTTGATATATTTATTCATTCGTGATGACCTAATTATGTAATAATATAGACCTAAAATTTCTTTGGGAATGCAATAAATGAATTATTGTTAGAAGATTCAATTTATAAATTATTTGAGTTGAGGTCATTATAGTTAATATCAGAGTGAAGGATCAGATAATTTTAGATGTTAGTATAATATAAGTAAATACGCTTCAAAGATTCTAATTTATGGTTAAAATGTAATATTATTTTAATATTTCTATGTTTCTTTATTTAAAACTTTTTTATTCAAAATGGGTTTTTATAATCAAAACATGGATGTAGAAGTAAGAAGGAACCAAGAGGAAAATATCCTTCCAAATAAAAACCTTGAATGGTTGGAAATATAACTAAGTAGTTTTTTACTATTATGTATATATTGAAAAAATGTTATAAATGGTAGTGAAATCCATTTTATAGAGAAAATATATCTACAAAACTGGAATAAGTAGAAATTGGATCGTTTTATTAGACATCAACCTCCAACAATCAGCGAATCTTATGGACTACTAGTATCCATGAGATGAATTAAATAATTGGAAAATATATTTAAAGTCATGGGGTTTTCAAGAAAATATAATGTAACTATTTATATTTAAAAATTTGAAGGTGAATCCCATTAATAGTGGTTAATGGTTACAAATTTTAGGGAAAGTGAAGAGATTGATACCTTAGAATGGGATGAATTTTTAAAATAATTACTTGAGAAGTTTATTCATAATATTGTTCAAATTATTATTTGAAATTAATTTGTATAATTTAGGTAAAAATGAAGATTCAATTGTTGTATATAAATGAATCTTCACTATATTGGAAACATATACCCAAAATTTTATCTTAGTTCCAGATATTAAAATTTAAAATTATTACCCAGGATTAAGGCCAATATTCTAAATAGAATTTTCATTCTGATAATTTAATATTAATGAAAAACTTCTTAATTATGTTTAGAATTTAGAAATATATTTTTTTTGATAATATTGTGTCTTATGAAAATAAGAAAAAAAAATTCTACGTGGAAGGAAAATTTGAAGAATCCTTTAAATAAATATGAATATAATTAATTAATTTTTTTTAGTTTATGATAATTGAGGTCAGAAGAATCTTGGGTAATATATTATGAATCCAGGTAACTACTACAGATGTTGTAATTTTGGACATATGGATCGTGATTGAAAATAAAAATTTCTTAGTAGAGGTAAGAATTTTTTTTGATAAGTAGGCAGTAAGGTGTTTTAAATGTAATCTAATGGGCCGTTATATTGATTCATATTTGAATATGAGTACAATGATAATAATTATAATGACCATAAGAAAAGGTGTGTGCTAAAATCCTTTGAAAGTAATTTGGTGGATTTTGGTCTATCCGATAAAGTAGAAACATTGATGTTACTTGTTTATTCTGATTACCCTAATCCCTTGTTTGATTCGGGTTCAATAAATTATTTAATTTTTGTTAAATTTAATAGTAAAATGAACATTGAACCTCCTTAAATAATGTCAAGAATTTTGGTAAAAACTCATGGGGTGCTATTATGTTAATAATAATGTTCAATGTTCTTTATGTTATCATATATTGAAGGGGTTTTCCTACAAACCATGTTTTATTTTTCCACTGTAGAATTTAATATTATTTTGTGTATGGGATAGATTTCAGTTTATTAAGATAATGTAGATTGTAGATTCAATGAATTTATTTTGGTATGTGAGTTTTAGATTGTATAAAATAAGAAATTCATACCATTTATAACATATATTGATGTTGATAAATTGTTAAAATATATAAATGAATGTTATCATGCTCATTTTTTTAAATAATAGAACATTATAGATTAATTATGAACTATTTGTTATAAAAATACCTTGATTTGTTTGATATATTTCAGGATATTATACTTAATCAAGAAGTTGAATTTAATATTTAATTTTTTCCACATGCTAATGAAATTTCAAAAAACCATTATTGAAGTTCTCAAGTAAAACATATGGAATTGAAAAAATAGTAACAAGAATTTCTTGAAAAAGGTTTCACTCATATGAGTATGTCACCATGTGGTAACCATAATTTATTAATTTAAAATAAATATCGTTACATGAGAATTTTCAATTATTATAGACCACTAAATCACATTACTATTAATAATAAGTATAAGATCCCCTATATCGATGAATTTTTTGATTAGATTAATATATATCTCTATTTTTCAAAGGATGATATCATGTTTGAGTAGAATCAATTAAAGGTGAAAGTGGATGAAATTACAAAGTAATTATTATGTACTATGCATGGGCATTATGAGTTTGCAGTTATTCTCTATTGGATGACAAATTATTCATATGTATTCATGGATCATATGAATTGTATTGTCTATGAATATTTTGATATTTGTTTGGTTGTACATGCTAATTCTATTTTAGTTTATTCTATACATTTGTAGGATCAATAAAAACATCAATGTATTATTCTTACAAAAATAAATGAAATGAAGTTACATGTATAATTTATTTAAGGTTATTTTTTTAATATAGTATATTTCAATACTTGGAAATATCATAAATAAATTTAATATTTATTAATCTTACTAAAGATAATGTTTTTAATTAATGTTCAATACATATGAAAATTACATAGATTCATAGTTTTATTTGAATAACAGAAGATTAATAATTGTTTTTTGAAAAAATATCACAGCTATCTAGTCCCCTAAAAAATTTACATGAAAATGAGTTATATTTATCGAGAAATAATAATTTGATCAAAGTTTGCAATAATTGAAAATAATATTAGTGAATGTTATAGTAATGGACCTTTTATCTATAAATGATGACATTACTATCTAAAACAATGCTTCATTGAAGCGAATAATTTGTGTTTCAATATATAATAATCAAGTAAATTTTTATGCTTTAATGTTATTGAAATACGAGGATAAAAAATATCCTACCCATGTCGTTGAAAGGATGGTTGTAGTGTATACTTTAAATATATACATAGATATCATTTATATGGAACAATGTGTGAAATATATATTAATCCTAAATTTATTAAGTATATATTCCATTAGAAATAGTTGAACATGATATAGAGGATTTAGAAGGAATTTTTAAAGGATTATGACTATAAGATTAATTACCCTAAAATTAATGTAATTAATGTAGCTGATGCCTTAAGTCATAAAGTTGATTCTATATTAACCATGTTATGTTTGGAACATGACACTTTAGTTAATTATATTATGAATGTTGGATTAAAAATTAGGCATGTTTGAACTTTATATTTTTTTTATATGTTTCAGGACAATCATATTTTTCAAATATGACTAATAAATATCATAAAGGTGATTACGAGTAACAAAAAAATATATAATTCTTTAATAAAGTTATGTTTCTAGAATTTAATATTGAGAAATAACGTGATTTCAGATTTATAAAGAGTTTATGTATTTCTTGTTACCCCAATTTTAAGAAAAAAATATTTTCTGTTTCTTATATATCTCCATGTTTTATTCATCTTGGAGCACAAAAATAAAAAAATAACATCAAGAAAATTTATGGTTTGAAGGAATGCAGATTGATATTCCCAATTTTAATATGAAATGTTTCACTTTTCAATAGTTTATGTCAAAGGAAAATTATCGAAGAATATGATTCATCATTTTCTAGTATCAAAATGGAAATGGTATAATATATCCATGAATTTCATGGTGGTATTACCAAAGTCACATCAAGGTTATAATGTGGTTTGTGTAATTCTTGATTAAATAACTAAATCTTCCCATTTTCATCAAATTCAAGATAATATGTCTTAGGGTAAAAATTCTCAACATGATGTTAAATAGATTATTTGATTACACAGATTCCTCTTTCCATTGTATCTATAATTTCCTAATACTTTAAAATAATAGTATATATAATAACATATACAACACACAACAATAATCTTAAAAGAACAGGAAATGTTATTATTTAAATATATCCCTTATAACATAGCTGTTGAATTAGCAGGTTTGAATTAGAATAATTTTTTTAATTTTTTTTTTTCATATTTTCATATTACATACAAATTTATTGACTTTTTTTAAGAGATAAATAATAAATAATTTGTAATGTCATTTTTTTCTTCAAAAGGTTGTTTTATTTAAAAAAAAATTTATTTTTTTTGCAGGTAAAAAATATAATTAATTTTTTCAAAATTTTAGAAATTTTATTTGGTAAAATTAAATTATTTTTTTAAAATAATAATATGAAAATTATCTGAAGGTTATTTTTTTTTGATTTTTTAGAAGAGATTGATATTTCAATGGATATTAAAAAATTCTAGTTATTATTGAATAATATCTTTTCATTTCAAGAATTTACAATGGTAATTTTTTTAAAAATGGATTCAAAGATATTTTTATTGAATTATATTATTAGTAATCTAATTATTATTTTTTAATTAATATTATAAATTAATTTATAATATAATTATTTTTATAGTCAAAAATAGTTTTTTCAGAAAAACTATATTCATCTCATTTTATCAAATTAATAGTAAATTAAATTCTTCAGTATCTATAAATTGAATTTGATAAAATGGATTACTTATTTTTAATCTTCATACCAAAATTTATTAATGATTACACTTTCATTTTTTCCATATATAATAGTAAAGATAATAAAAATTTTACATCATGGTTATGGTTAAAAAGAGGTTTACTAGGGGTTAGACTAAAGATATAAAGGTTAACATTACCTTAAAACCTATCAAATTTCTATTATTTGGACATATTTATACCCCGTATCATCTTGGACTCAAAAAGGTTATATATGGGAGCTATTTTTGATTATTAAGGCATTAATATTTTTTTTGGAAAACTCTAAGTGTGTCCTATCCCCCACTTATAAAATGTCACCCCTTTCCTCTCTTATATACACAACTTTGAGAGATCTAACCTGACCAATGAATGAAAAAATACTTCCCAAAAATCCTTATATATTCCTTAGTCAGTCTGTTCTATCCAAAATTTCAATTGTAAAGAACATAAGTTGTGAGAAAAATTAGGTATCTTTAAGAGATGGTAATCATCTTAACAAAGCATTTTTGTTTTACTTCTTCTTTTACCACATGTAATTATATCCTCAAAATTTCAATATAATAACATGAATTTCACCCATATATTGATATTTTATTATGTTTATGTCATAATATTTATCTTTATCCTCCTACATCAAATGAAAAAAATATATCTCCTCAGTAAGGTGGACTACTGCGTCACAATCCGATGTCATTTGTTTACCCTCACTGACTAACATATATAGTCATAAAAATGGAACCAATAGATATAGATAATACATTTGAAATGATGCTAATTATTTAAAATAAATATATCGTCCAGTTATTTTCCTTTTTACTGTTATTTAAATGATAATGTCGCTTGTGAATAACTATGGCATACCATCTCCACAAATTGATGAGATTTACTTTCCATGTCCAAACATCAATAATGATCCTAAATAAATATCTAATGAATAAAAACCATATTTATAAAATTAATATAATTTTGGAGATGATGGATATATATCCTATTCCTAAGAATCTAAATTTCTATATCAAAACATGCAAAATAAAATGAAAAAGATAACACCCAAAATGATTGAATTAATAAAATAAAATTAACAAATGGGTAATAAGATGTTATAAGAGGATAATATATGATATTAAAAATATAAATATGGGTTTTATAAAAGAAAATAAAATTTTCAAAAATATTATACAGGCTATTAAATCATGTTCATCCAATGTGAAGCGTGAAGTACGAGATTTTGTCTCAATTTCCACTCAATTTTGACATGTTCGGTGTTGAACACAAGTTGACTTTTTTTTGTTGTGTATATAATCCCCTTTGATTTATTTAACATGAATATATTTTTATTTTTGATAATTATAATTTCATTTCAATTTTAATCTCTTAATTAGTTTCTATTTTTTCTTCCAGTTTTCTCCCTCTGGGACTTAAATAAGCCAAAGAAATGTTTTAAAGAAAAACTAGTCTTAATTATTTTTAATTTGTTATATTTTTATTCCATGTCATATTTTATTTATATTTTTTCCAATTTTATTATTATTATATAATGATTTATAAAATGATAATTTTACCCATTCTTGACTTTTTTACAAAATGGTTTAAACGGAATCATCCTATTATTTTCTAAACCAAGGTAATTTTCTTACAAAAGTTTGAAATGAATGTTTTTTTAAATTATTATAAATGAAAATATTTTCCCATTTCCATGACTAAAAATTTATTTGAAACTTTTGTTACCTGAATAAAAGTCACTTCTCAAAGAAAATTTTATCTTTTATATGTGAATAGTTTTTTTAAATAAGTAATTTCAGAATTAAAAGGCTATTTTTATCAATAATGTTTATATATTTTTTTGGTGTTTCTATTCATCAATGACAAAAACCCATTATTTTAATCATGCCCATCTTTGGATAAGTTAAAATGATACAATCCTCAAAATATTTGTTTGTTTGATTTTTTTTATTGGACAATAAATTTATCCTAAATATCGTTATTCATTATATCATGGATATATTAATTTTCTAAACTGTATAGAATTTCAAAATATGTTGATTTTATTGACTGGAGAAATATTTAAAAATCCATTTTATTTAGTCATTATTTATATTTATTGATAAGGAATATTTTTTATGAATTGAATTGGTCATTAAATATATGAGTAATTCATTAGATAAGAATTGATGGGTGGGGGATTATTATAGATTTCCCATCAATGCATCAACATGTCTCGTGAGACAATTTAGTTTTTAAAATTAAATGGGTTTCTAACCAATTACTTAATCTATATTTTGAGTGGTCAATAAAGTGGTGGTATCATAAATCATGAGATTATGACATCAAATAATTATACATTTCCATTTTGATAATTTAGTTATTATTATCAATGATATTTTTTCCTTGAAATTTTTCATAGATGTGTTTCATGAGCAAGTTATTGTATAAATGGAATGTGTTTTTAGTTATTTACATTTCTATATTGATTATAACATATCCAACCATGATGGATTTCTTTGTATGTCACAAAAACTAATAATTTTACCTCGCCGTTATTTTATTTACTTTCCCTAGGATATGAATATGAATTGTTGGAATGAGTGTCAAGGATGTCGAGTATTTTCTTTTGTTATGTTTTATATTTTATCCCAATTTTAAAATAGGTTTCGTGTGTGTATCTATTTATATAATAATAATAAGATGGATAGTACTTTGGTATTAGATCCTTTTAATCTTTAATAATGTAATAAAATATACACTAAATCTTGTTTATTGGAGTTGGAGTTATTATAGTATTCGATCTCGATCTTATATTCACCTTTAATTTTTGGAAGGGTCTTAAAAATTCATTATTTATAGAATTAAACTTCCATATAACCTTTTATCCTAAATGTGATGGATAGTCATAATGAAAGATTCAGACTTTATATAATATTATAGAATCTTATATGATTGATTTTCATGAAAATATTAATGAACTTAGTACTTTTGATAAGTTTTATTATTACAATAATTTTCAATCAAATATACAAATGGTATCTTTTGAGGAATTATATGGAATGGATTGTTAGACTCTATCTTTTTGGGATGAAGTGGGGGAAGGAATGTTATTATAAAAAAATTTAAATAATAAATTATTGATAAGTATAAGATGATTCATAATATTATAAGGATGTCTAAATGTAGGTAAAAAATGAATGAAGACAACCATAAGAAATATTTTTCAGTTGAGGAAAGTGGTCATGTTTTTAATAAAGTATATACATGAAAAAGTGTTATGTGTTTTTGTAAATATGGAATGATAAGTCTATATTTCATTGAACTATATGAAATTATATATAATATTGGATCATTTTATTATCAATGGACTTTCCTCTAAGTGTATATCATGTATATGATGTATTTCATATTTTGTTGTAGTGAAAATATGTTCTGGATGAATCTCATATTTTGAGCCCAGAAGTAGTTCAGTTCAAATAAAACATTTCATATAAGGAATAACCAGTACATAATCTCGAACATAGAGGGAAACTATTCAGGAATTAAGTGATTTTAAATTTTACAATTTTTTATAAAAACCAGATGAATAATGAATAACCAAGGGAATTAGATAATACAATGAGGGAATAACATCCCCAAATTATAAAATTATAAATAAACTTATGAGGATTTAATTTCAAAATGGGTTAAGAATGTAACAACCTATTTAATGTTAAAATAAATAATTTTCAATCCAAATAACTATTCACAAATTATATGTTTTTGACATTTCATCGTTACTGTAATATTATGCAATTTTTCATTCAAAATTGAAAATGAGTGTTTCTAAACAAATTCTGTATTCTGCATTATATTTTTTTTATTTAAAAATATGATTTACAATTTAATATATATATATATATATATTATATTTTTAAAATATTTATAATTTTTGATATTTTATATCAGATATAAATTCTTACCTTCCATTCACTGGGGGATACGATAATGTCGCTCATGTGTAGGGTGGACTACCGCCTCACGAAGTGATTTGATTAATTTTTTTGTAACGCATTACATGTAAGGTAGTGGGGATAATGTTAACTAATATATAAATTATAAATTAAATAATTATCATATTAATAACATATTTATCATTATTAAATTATAATATAACATTTTATTCCTTTCCCTGAAAAATGATAACATCGTTCTTTCGTATGTGTGGACTACAACCTCTACAGAGTGATGTGATACTTTTTTCATCAACTCAACACAAGAATGACATATATAAGTATACATAAAGAAAAAAATATATTATTAATGATATTATGATCATTATATAGTGATAAAATATTACTTACCTTCCATCTATAATGATCTTTGAAAAGTGGAAGTTTTACACATGCATATGTATGACCTACCATCTCAACGATCATAACGTAGTTCAATTTTCATCAACATATTTCTTTATTGGGTTTAAAAGTATAATTGATATATAAAATTGATTATTATTTCATGATCCGTATTTTAGGAATGTTGATAAATGACCTATTTGATAATATCCGACCTACCAAAGTCATTTTGGACATATAAGTTGAATATCATCAAAACATCCATCATAAACTTAATCTATTGACTAATTGTCTATAACATGGTAATAAGTTAAATAAAAAGAATTATAAACTTGAATAATTTTATTAATAATGTAAAAAAATTACATAATATTATTTTTATGGATGATAAATATTGTAAATGAGGAGTCAGACTCAAGGTAAGGGACTTCATCTCAATATCATTTCAATTATGCATATTTTGACATTATGAACATATATTATATTACGAAGTGTATATGCTGACCCTTTTACATGTTATATAATTATATACTAAATTATCATGACATTAGTGTTTTTTTAATATTATTATTTTATGGGTATTTTGATTTAAATGTTTCTAAAGTGGTAAGGGACTCTCTTTTATGGAACCTTATTTTAATGATTTTCCCAACTATTTTTCTTTCTTATAAATATATTTAAAATTTTTATGGATATTTTTAAATTTTAAAATGGTTTAATGTAAATTTTATGAAACCGTTTACTTTATTTAATTTTTCTTCAAAAGGAATCCTTTTATATGTTTTATATAGAACTTTTTGACAAAAAGTCAAAATAAATGTCCTATTTTAACACATAAGATGATAACAAAGTTTTCCATTATTGTAACCATTATTCTAAGTTTAGATTCCTTTATAATATTTACTATTTTATTCATATAAAAACCCTTATTCCCTTGTTTTATGTAATTTATGTTCTGAAAATCAGGTTTTTAAAGAAAAAGGGTATTTTAATATTGGAAAGTGTTCTACAAAAGGGTTTAAAAGCGTTTTTCAATAGTTTTATATTGAGAATTTTCAAGAATAAAATTTTTTATTCATGTTATGGTCCTTGTACATTTTTTAGGATGGGTGAACCTAGATATCACTATGTGATCCTTTTATATCATATATAATGGGTGCACATAGCTAGCACTTCATTACATTGCGTAATGTTCATTTTATATATAGAAAAATATTATAGGTTAGCTGCATAAATATTCAAATTTTTAAGGGTTTTATATATGATCTTTAATCATTCTATGAACTAAATTACTAAGGAACCTATATTAATTTTCTATTAATTATAAAGAGTTACATTTAATTTTTTTAGTTTCAATGGTAAGATGATTATCATTTTTGTATAAATTATGATTCTTTTTTCGTGTAAAAAAAGTATGTTTGTAAGGTAATGTTTTTCATGGGTTTTTCATTTTTTCAAAAGAATAACTATTTTCTTATTTATATTCCCATAAATTATTTTTTGGGATCATCCTATGTTTTAAAAAATTTCATATGGTATAAGGATGTGTAATGGAATGGAGGAAATGAAGTTGAATGTAGTGAATATTTTCCATGAAAATAAATCGTTTTTTGTTTTAGAAGTTTTATATTATAGAAAAAATGGACAATGATAGTAGTTTTCCAATTTGTATTATATGGATTTTTTTATATATGAGTTATGAACTAATTCTATAAAAAATTAATCCTAAAATGATACTCAAATGTAATATGATGAATTCCTGACTCTAAACTAAATATTTCGCAATATTTAAGGCCAATTCCATATAGAAGGTGTTAAGTAGACTATGTTTTTCTAAAAGAGGTATAACTTTTAACTGAATGTTTTAATATTAATTATTAATGTATTTCCTTCAAAAATATTATAACCATTTTTATATATAAAAATATTTATTTCCCATATAATAATATTTTATTAGGTTTATATCTTGGAATTAACACATCATCTTATTCATTAAAATGGAAACAAATTTTTTTCGTGTGTATGGTTGAATACCGCCACATGAAAAGATGTAATTTTTTTCTATCAATACCTCTCATAGGTGGTTATAATATTATAATTGAATTATATACATGATATTTATTAAATAATTATCTTCCATTAAATATATTAAAACATCTATTTTCTTTAAATTTTTATCCATTGAAAATTGATATTTTAATCTGTGCATATGTATTGATGGTATATATAAATGTAATTAAATATATAATGGGATATATACATTATAATCATAATTATAGAAAGTTAAAATGGTACTTATCTTTTTTAATTTACTTTAATTGAAAAAGAGAAACATTACTCAAGCCTATGTATGACCTACTGTCTCCATGATTGTAACATAATTATTTTTTCATAACCATATTATATATTTGGTTATAAAATAATATTTAATGTATAAAAATTATAAATATCACATTACTACTATTATGTATATGAAAAAATAGTGACCTCATTGAACACGGTCAATATACTGATTTCATTTTGAAATTATGAACCAAACATCATCAAAACAACCAATGCAAGGATAAATGATTTTTTAATTAAATATATGATTAAAATAAATAAATTGATTAATGATAAGGGATCAAAACTATAAAATTTTATTAATAAATAAAAAAAATTGATCATCATTTTATATATAGGATATGAAGAGAATACATTTCAAGTGGGTCTCAATGTAAGGGACACTTTACCTTAAAAACCTCATTTTAAATGTTTTAAATATTTATTTTCTAAATAATTTTCTTCAATGTGAATATTATTAAGATTAATTTATGACTATATTTATATGTACATAAATGTATTATAAAGGAAAAGCTATGTCACTTTTGACTTTCATTCAATGGTCTTCAAAAGGATTCATTTTTACATGTTTTTTTCATAACGTTTCAACAAAAACAAAATAAGAATATATTATTTTAACATTTATGGCATTAAAGACTTTCCCCAAGATAGAACTATTATATAATATTTTTATTCCCTCAAATGATTTCATTTTATTTTTATATATAAACAATTTATTACTTTTTTTTCAAAAG
The DNA here is from genome assembly GCA_963277665.1 of Viscum album. Classification (NCBI taxonomy): domain Eukaryota; kingdom Viridiplantae; phylum Streptophyta; class Magnoliopsida; order Santalales; family Viscaceae; genus Viscum; species Viscum album. The sequence goes on from OY728165.1 coordinate 1,968,190,230, forward strand.
GTTTTTAAAATGGAACGGATATTTTGATATCAATAACTCTTTTTGTTATGTGTGAAAAGAATATTTTAAGAAGTACGACGATATAAAAGTAGTTATTGATTTTTTATGAATATGTTATTGTTATTAAGAATTTTATATGATAGGGACATATCTCAATATATATCATTATGATAGGTGAGACTAATATATCTCTCCAATACATTGGTTAAAAAGTTATTGTTAATTGATTATAGGTTTCTTCAAAGATATTATTTGAATTTAGGTGGTAGGTTATTTCATTTGTAAGAGTGATTATAAGAGTTATATCAAAATTTTGTCCCAAGTTTCATACATGATTTATATATGATTTATATGGGTTTTTATTGAGATCTTAAGATTTCATAATGTATTATAATGAGATTTTTTAAAGGAATGTTTATATTACATATTAATGGGGAGATTTACATCTTCAAAGAGTTAAAATGTATTTTTCAGGCTTGTAAAGAAACCTTTACGTGTATTATTTTTCATTCAATATTTCATGTGAAATGTTTTATGAAAATATTTGGGTAATTAGGATTATTTTTTACAAAATATAAGGTTTATTTTGATCCCATATTTTTATTATGAGAATGGAAATTTTTTTAATGTGTATTCAAAGACTAATATGTTTCTAACATTCTGTTTAAATGTAACTTACTGAAATTTTTTGTTCTCAACCATTGTTTAAAAGAAACAAATTTTTTTATAATGATTAGGGATAATGATATTTTCATGATAAGAATTTTGATGAAATGCCATCAAAATAAAATTTATTTTATCATAAAAGTTTTAAATTGTGGGAAAAATGGAAACTGAGTGGATATTTTCATTTTGTGATGTAATAATTTATTATTTAATAGAGATGACCTAGTTAAATAAAAAATTAATCATAGAAGGCCTTTTAGAATGAATTAAAAATATTTTTTTTATAAATATTCATTTTACATATTGTTTATGGATAGGTCCAATTATAAAAAGGATTTTCCCACTATGAATGGTCAGAGTCAAGAATCCTCTAAATTTAATGGTTATACTAACAAAATAAATACTTATAGTGAAAAATTATTCATACCCTGAATTTTTTATATGTTGAAATCATAAAATTCCATCCACCAATTCATGAACCAGACCTTACACCAAGAGTCACACTGCGATTAACATTCGCCCCCATGATAAATTTATCATGTTATGAACCACTTCCTACAATATAATTCCTACTCCAAACTCTTTCGAACCTCCCTTGAGCCTACCTAAACAGCCCCAAAACTAGAACTCAGAAAGTAACAGTCTGAGAATACATATTCTATTATATATATTTACTTTTTAGTCATCTATACACTATTGATTAAGTAAATTATTATTTTTTCTATACCTGTAGTGAAATTCATGTTATATCTCTGTTTGATTGCATTTTATTGGATTTGGTCATTTTGGAACCCTTTATACTAATGTAGGTCAGATTATGTTGGTACTGACAAGTTGATAAATAGTTGGGTGGTATAATATGGGCTCATATTTACCATAATTGGTAAACCTAATCCCCTATTCCCAATAGGATGGGTTGACATATTGATCTCACTTGATGCACATGATTACCTTTCTCTCAGGATGGGCGTCAATGAACCCAAAATTGTATGCACATATTTTTAAATATTTGTTGGAGTATTTAAATACATTTAAATTTATTAGATATATGATAGGCTGTTATTATTTTATCATCACATATCTGAACCATGGACCAAAACAGTTTGTACTAGGAATGACCCTCCCCATGCAAAGATTTAATTATAAGATATTATGTTTTGTTTCATTTCCCTAATAGACCACAAACACACACACACACACATACACAAACATATATATATATATATATATATATATTATTCATCAAGATTTTTATTGTCATAGAAAAACATTAATTTTTTTTATATATTATTAGTTGGGGGGGTGGTTACTCCCTATAAGGTTTTATCATATTCACACATTACATGTGTCCCTATTGGACATGTGAAGACTATTTTGTTTCTTGGGTAATTTTTAAATCACACTAACTATTTACCTATGTTTATTTCAAGGTATTACACACTTTTTTTATATTTTGAATGTATTTGATCCTATTATGTATGGGGTTTCTTATTCAAGTATTACTTAACATGAATTTTAGTAATGTCTTATGTATCACATACATCAAGTTATAAATAAAAATATACTAGTTTGAACAAAAAAATAAATAGATCATTAAAAATTTATATATTCATTTATTATGAAAATTATATTGTTTAATTGGGATAAAAAAAGTCACAAACACATTCTTATTAACCCCAAACATTTACACTAATGTCTTGTTATTATGAGGTGTTCCTGAGGTGGTGTGATAATACTATTTCGGTACAGTTCTAGTATTCATGAAAGAATTATTTTGAAAATGGTTTCAAAGAAACAATATTATCTCCTATGTATGAGACATGAGCTTAGTAATAACTTAGCATAGGTGGGACATAAAAATGTACACATACATATTCATGAAAAATGTAATTTTTATGTAAACATGAGTTACCTGGGGTAGTCTACAATTTCTTTATTTTTTTAGAATCTATATTTTATCCTCGAGTCTCATGTATCACGTTAAGAATCAATATGATAGAACCAGTTGGGTAACATTCTATGTATTATTCATTACATTTTTATTTATATCACTTTTCATAAACTAGCTGACAATAAATATTAATTTAATATTTAAGAATAAATAAATGTTTTTCTGCCTTGTATTCCATGTTAATGACTTGGTTAATATGAGTCAATATTCAAGATATTTGGTTGATAAATTTTATATACATTATTTATAGTAATTTACATTCATGATACTCTTAGATAATTACTTTATTAAACTATAAATGATAATATGGGCATGAGAAATTCTTTAAATAAAAAATAGGTGTTTCAAAATGGAATGTGTCTAAAAAATTAAATTTAAAGAGAGAGGAAAGAGGTCAGATATAAACTATGTAATATAGTTGTATCATTTAAATGTTACCACTTTGGAAGAGGGTCTTAATTTTTTTATCTAATTTATTATATATTATTACACCAAGATGAATATATACTATTATATAGGATGTACAATATGATCATGTATTTCCGAAGGACCTATTTTTGATATATGGTACTTTAAGGGGATCGTGAAATTTCTTTATGTAATTGGATAAAGGGACCCTCAAATGGAACCAATGATCTTAGAAATTATGAGGGATGTTAAATTCCATTATCCCCAACCTTTTGGGGGTAATATGTCACCTCAAAAAGCATATGTTTGGTTTGATCGACTACATTTTATCTTTAAATTCATAGAGGATCATGAAAACCATTTTTTCTTGTTTTCCAACTTTATATCAGAAGAAGTATCCCACTAATTGTGGGGTGTCATGCTTGAAGCTAAATAGTACTAGGTCCTTACCTAGAATAAAATTCAAGAGATCATTTTTTAGTATTTTTACCCTAATCCATTTCATTATGAAAAGGATAAAGAATTCATGACCCATTATCAATAATAAATGTTAGGTATGGAATACATGAAATCATTTATATATCTATATCACTTTTAACTATATTATATTAGAGACAAGGAATTTATTGAAAAGTGATTTGATATGAGTCTCAATATCAAGTTGAAAACTTTTTCCTACTCATTAATATTATAGCTTTAAAAGAAGTGTTCAAGATTTTAATCCTTTATAAGATTGGTTTTATATTAGCTTTTGATGTTAGTGGATAACTACATGGGTATAAAATCAATAATAGATCCTCTAATGTTCAATAACACTAGAAAGAGGAAATGAGAAGAGGTGGATATCACTGGGAAATAAAAGGTTATAGTCTACCTTCACCACCTAGCATGATAAATACTCTTATCCATTAACATAGGTGTCAGAGTCAAGGTCATAAAAAATAATTTTATATTTTAGGAAATGAAGTCACTTTTTTGGTTAGTTTGACCATCTCTATATGTTTGTCCAAAAATTTACATCAAGGAGTGTTGATTAGGATACTTAATCAAGCTGGTAATCCTTTGAAAAATTAAATATTCTATAAAACCATGGTATTTAATCACCATATGAGAGATCTGGTTAAGGATGGAAATGAGTAAATTATAGTTTTGTAGTTATTATCCACTTTATTGAGCTAGGATTTTCACCTTTGGTTCAGTATAATGAAGTGGGAATTACATATTATATGGAGTAAAATAAAATTGATACTATTGTGTATCCTTATCTAATTAATTGTATCATCCTAGTATTATATAACTTAACACATTATATATTTGATATAGATTCATTAAATTAATTTATTAATAATCATTTTGTGTTAATAATTGATCTTACTATGGAATAATTTATATTATATATGTTTCTTGATAACCTTAAACAAAATATTATAGAGGAATATATAATTTTTACATCTTTTTTCTTCGTTAAGGATTAATTATGGTGTCACTAGGTTTATTGGTCCTTATTGTGGAATAATTCATTGTTATATTAGGAATGGACTAGTTAAACCATTTTATGAAATATTGGTTACTATAAAATGACAGTAACCATGATGCCTATAGTTAGAGCTTAGTGAACTCTCTATAGAGAGTGTATATTCCAATAGATATGGTTTGGACCTAATTAGGGTAAATTATCATTAATTAACATGGAGATGTCTATTTATTCCCGATATTTGACTGTTATAATGGGGGAGCAAGTGTTACCAGTAACAGTAGATCATTATCCTAACATGTATCAATTTTTTTTATTGAGACCACCAAATAAGAAAGTGTTATTTAATATTGTTCTATTTCATAAAAAAACATATATTGATCCATTTATAACATATAAAACCACCTATGTTGTGTGAATGAATGATTAATTCAAAGGAACATGAAGAAAAAATGTTTAATATACCATTAACTTATTCTTAGGGGACTCTGATCATCATTTACAATTAATTTGATTGATATATATGTTCATGTGTAGACTAATAGATGTAAAATAATGTGATAATCATGAACCATTACCCTCTTCCTAAGATTAAGGATATCATTAATCATTTTAAAGGGTAAATTAGTTCATGAAAATTGTACCTCAGTCCGTATATCATCATCTTCAAGTCATGATTTATGATATTTCATATCACACTTCTCAAAGCTACAATGTTCACTATGTGTAATAGGTAATGAACGTTGGATAGTCAAGTACATTATATATACTCATAGATTTAATAAATATTATATTTAATATATTTATATTCTTATGTTTCATAGTCTGTACTGATGATATCAAAAAATATATTAATTATCTTGATAATCATGGTAGATATATTCAAATCAAATTGAAAAAAAATCTGAGAGCAGCAATTGTTGAAAAACTATATAAATTATATTTATAGATCTATTTAGTCAAACTAAATTTGTATTTTATTACTAAATCTAGAATATAAATGGATCTTTAGAAAGGAGAATAAGTGTTGTTTTATAATGATCCCATAAATATGTTTTAAACAATGGATTTCCTTGTAATTTTTGTGTATTAAGTCTCTTTCATTCAAAAATTTTCTATGGAAAGAAATCCTATAATTTCATTAAATAATAAATGGGTTAGGTTTATATGGATATATCCTTGTGATGGAGCATTTAAATAGAAATATAATACATTGACAACAACTCTTGTTCCGATCACACCTAAAATTGGTGAAGGAATTTTGGTATATTGCGATATATACTCAATTGGAATCATTTATTTTCTAATATTGGATTATATTTAGGTTGTGTATTTTTGTTGAAAAAGTTTTCCTCATTGAATCAAATAGAATACCCATGATTTAAAAATATGAGTTATTTTTCATGAATTTAACTATTAGAGGCATTACCTTTTCAGTGAGAAATTCATATTGAATATTTTCTAATAGAGTCTGAAATACATATTATTTCAATGAGGCATGAAAATATTGAAATTTCAGTAGGTGGAGTATCATTAGTTATTTAACATTGATATTAATAAAACATTTGGAGAAGGTAACATGGTTATCGATTCACTTAGGTAAATATTTCACCATCAATGGGTGTTATATGTAATGTTTGAATGGATATTGATGTCCCCTATAACCACACTCATTCTGTATTTTTGTGAGAATCATAGTGGGATAAATTTATACCACACCTACCATACATCATCTATAAATGAATGCATTAAGGACTCTTAGACATCTGATATTGGATGTATAATGATTCAACCAAAACATTATTATTGGGAGGTCCTCAATGGACCGATTAAAGACGATTCACCCTTTTTTATATCCAATGGAGACTCATAATACCACCGGGTTTGAGAGATTATTTTATAAAATAATACCATACATCTAAGTTGGTTTTAAATCATATTTTTTAAAATATTAATTTTTATGTAAGTCACAAGTTTTGTTTTCCTATAATGGAAAAAATGATATTATAGTGTATAATGATAGGATCCTTACATGTGAGTAGGTAAAGGTGGAGAATCATAAGTACGTGGGTAATCTTAAAAAAAATTATCTCACAATGACATAATGGGATGACATGTCAATGGATTTCATGAATAGTATACTGAGAACACCTAGATATCCTGATGAATTATGGGTGATAATAGATTATTTGACCAAGAAAAATTTGATTCTACCTATTTTTATTAGTATCTCTCATAGAAGATATAAATAAGATATATGTAAGAAAAATTATCAATAATCTTGTTATATAATCTATCATTATATCTTATAGGGATTTAAGGTTAATAACATAGTTCTGGTAATGGATGCAATGGGTATTGGGGTCATTGGGGAAGTTGAGTACAAATTTTCACCTCTAGACTAATGGCTTGTCTGAGTAAACTATTCAAATCCATAAGGATATTCTTTGGAAATATAATCATGATCCTAGTATGTCTTGAATAGACCACCTCTTTTTAGTGTATTTTTATTATAATTATATCAATAATTCATTTATTAAAATGGATAAATTTGAATGTCATAAATCAAGACCATGTTTTACACCTCCATATTAGAAAAAGATTTGTGTAACTTTTGTTATCAAGCCTTGTATAATTATGAAGATGAATGAAAAGGTAAAATTAATTGAAAATAGACATGTTATTATTAAAATTTAATAATCTGAAAATTAATATTTTGATAATTAATATTGTAATTCAATGTTTCTAACAATATATTATTTTATTTTTCTATAAGACTATCAATGAATGGGTAATAATGGAAAGTTATATTTAATATTTTTATTGAATTTCATAATTTTAAGAGTGATTATGGAGATAGATTTTAAAAAGGTTCAACGATTAAAACTCATTAATTTACATTATATTATCCATATTTCCAAAAAATAGAGGTATGTACATGACTTAAAATACATAACACAATATGATGATATTAATCTAAAAAATGATGCACGATATACTGAACATCAAATTTATATCATTAACTAGAGAATTTATTTTTTATGGTTTAATGATATACCTTTGATTCTCTCTAGGTGGTAGCATCAAATTCTCCAAAATGATACATGGGAGTAAAAATAAATAATGAAAAAACAATGTTTGAACATCTTTCCCTTGGAAATTAATTAATGTTTCTTATGGATGTAAACCCTAATAGTGGATATTTTAAAAATTCATAGTACCCCATAGGCTAGGAATTCCCTATAATTTTATTTATTTATATCCCTTTTATATTATAATTAAAATAAAATATGTATAGTAGAGGATATCCATATTAAGACATATATAGAAAGAGTAAATGTTAATTATAGTCTGGAACTATGTACAAGGTGGATAAAAAACAAGTGCATAATGGGATTCTTGTGATATAGATGGCTTTATTTGAAACATCAGACACTGAAGGGGTTTATTATTTTCCTAGTTGAAACCTAGAGAAAATACATTCAATAACATGAATTTTGGTGTATTGAAATCATATTTTACTCCCTATTTGTTTTGATCTTGGTAACAATCCTAATTTTTAGTTTGTTGAGTTCCACACAAAACTCTCACTCTTAACTTCTTCATCTCATGTTAACCCCTCTTCTTACATGGATTAAGTTTATTTGATTATTCATAATTGTCTTGTTAGTGGTAAGGCTATTATCTCCCTCTAAATATCATGTTACTATTATCTATTAATATAAGAATTTATGACCTATAATTATCATGTTTTGGGGATTCTTATATCAATTAATTTCTTTAATATTCTCATAGTCTATAAACCATGTATGATTTTCCTATTAGAATATAAAGTTACACAATGTTTTGGTTTTCAATAGGTCATCTTTTTAACGTGGTAGAAACATAATTTCTAATATTATCATGTATAATGTTATTCTAGGTGATCAAGGGGTGGCCTAATCTCTTCTCTTGAGACATGAAGGATTTATTTTTCATCTAATTTTTTAGCTGTACCACTTATTCCTCAAATTATCAATGAAAAATAACCTAGAAATTGCCTGAGGATGAATGATCCAAATTATAATCAACATTTTAAAACTCTTAAGGGTTATTAAACAATATTCAGTGTGTGAAGTTTATTTTTTACAATATTTTTTATTATGTTTGATATGTATGACATGAAATTTTAATTAATTTTTACCCTTATATCCTTGGAATACTAGCTTGTATTTTCTAATATTTTTCTTATGTTTAATTAAACATGAATATTTATATATTTACCTTTTAATGGGTTGTTCACTTTTTATTATGTGAAATTTAAGTTTGTATTATATTATTTTTATACAATTTATCATATATAGATAATTTTTTATCTTGTATACAACTTTGTGAATGTTGGAATATATTTATATTATTTTATGTGAGATTAATAAAGTACCCATAGGTTATTGAACATATTGTTGGTATGGTATATGATATTTATTATATTACAAGGTATAACCAATCCCATATTATTGAAGAGTTAGGATAAAAGATCATATATACATAAAATACATGATTCCCTATCCCTTAGTAAAATACTCTAGGTCCAAAATATTTTTTTATATACTCATCTATATATAATTATGGTTTCATATACTCACAAATATTTTTAATGCCTTATTTTCAATATAGTATTACTATATCACCACAATTTCAGGCTTAGGCTTAACACGTGTATTACTGGTAAGGACACTCACCATATATGATGCTACTTGTGTTCCCCAAATTTCTATTTGATTTACATGATGGTCTATATATATATATATATATGTTATGCATATTCTTATATCATCGTATTTTTGATGACATGTACTATAGTTCATGACTGTTTGAAGGGTAGGGGTGGAAACCACCAATTATGTATTTTCAGAATCATGCCTTATTGGTTCCCCTATCAGACACATGATCATAGTTTTTAAGTGGAATAGACAATGAAAATGACCCTAAGAATGGGAGATAATACACCTAAAAAATGTAGTATGGGTGAATAATTTTCATTATCTTACTGATGAACTCTTTAATGACATAATGACTATAGAATATTTTTTAACCAAATGGTTTCACTCAAAGGTGCACTTTTTTTATTGGCCTTAAACACATTGTATATGGATTAGATTTTTTGACACAATTATTTATGGCATTTCATATTTATGTATTACATACAATGAATTTTAGTAATGTATTATGTAATATATTGCTTTATTTTTAACTGAATATCTAGTCGTTGTAATTGATATTTTAATTGGTAATTACACTGACAAGTTTTTACCTCATCTGATGATTATATGTTGTAAGGTGGAAAAATCATTTTACACAGAAATTAATCTTATCCACTTACATTTATTATAGTATTTAGTTATGGGGAGGTGCACTTGAGGGGTTTTAATGACATTTTTTAGGTATCATCGGAGTACTTGAGTCATGGAAACTACATATATAATTATCCAAATGGTATCCCATAAAATTAAAAAACATACACTATGATATGTTATTTAGAAAAAAAATCTATCATATATAATAATATGCTAACTCTCACAAGATAATGGTGTATGTTTTATTATAAATTTTCAACCATCACAAACATTTATTAATCCTTAGAGAAATTATTCAAAACATAAAAAATGTTTATTGAATCAATACGAACTCTTTTAAATATTATTATTAAATAAACTCCCAAATTTTGTACACAACATAAAAAAATAATTCTTCATTCCAATTCCTATATTATAAAAATAGTTAATTTTGTAGAAATTTAAAAAATATTTCCCTAGTGAATGTTTTTAAAAATGTAGTATCCTAAAAAGATTTCAGTGTTACTAATGTTATAATGGGGTATACAATGATGATTATTAAATATGTTCATATCCATATTGATATTTTTTATATTATATATATATATATAATATGAATTATTGTAAAATACCTATAATACCCTGAAAATTTAGTTTAATGGAATACAAAGTTCGACTAATTTCTTGACATACAACACCGAGATTATAAATAACCATGATATATAATAACCTTGACATTAAATTATAAGTACGAATACTTACAACCATATTATGAAATAACATGTGTGGAGGTTTTAATGAATCCAAATTTATTGGTCAATTCATAAAATATAAGTACCCATTTTTCATTAATGTCATTTTATTCTAAAAAAATATTTTTTATTTTAAAATTATTTTAATTAATTAATTTCACATGGATATTATAATTAATTTTTACCATATATATATATATATATATATCTTTTTTTGATTAAATGAATACAATTATTTAAATTAAAATTTCTGTCTTATCTTAGGGTGAATGTTTTGGTTTTGTTCAAAAAATATTTATTTATCCTTGAATAGTGAAAATTAACATTTTTGTTAACAAATTCCCATAATTTTCAGTTATAAGTAACATTATGTATTAAAATTGATAATTTTAAAGAATTTATATAATTTATTTATAAATAATTTAAATTTTCAAATAATAATAATCATTATAATTGATATTGGTAAAAGCTTACTTTTAGAAGTAAGGACACATTTTCCAGAAATTATTTTTGTTCATCAAATATGTTTTTATATTACTAAATATAAATGATACATATGTATTAATGGTTTAATAAAATTTATAGAAAATATTTTCAATAATATAGTTTTCCATTCATTTAATGTTTTCTAAAATGAAATGATGGTAAGTGATTTTTTTTATTATTAAATATTGAATTTTATCAAACAGGTTTTTATTACAAGTTGTCATCTTAAATAAAATTAATTTAAACCATTTATTTATATCTAATATAAAAAATGGAATATATATTTTGATTCATCCTAATTAATATAATATAATATTTTCAACATAATTTTTGGTCATAGTGAATGGTAAAAAGAGAAGAATCATGTTTCCACCGTTAAGGTTAAAACGTGTTTACAGAGGGGGTTAAACAAGAAATATGTATAGTATTTACACCCATAAATATATAATTATAATTATATTAAGTTATGTAAACCATTAAAAACAATTCATTATAATTCATGTCTATTTGGAGCCACTTTCCCTTTTTTAAACCTTATATAATTGAACTCTATTTAGAAATTCCACATGTGTCCCTCCCTTCACTAATCAAACAGAACCTCTCCTCCTCCCTTGTACACTCTCTATGAGCCTTATGTATTAGAGAAAAACTAATAAAAACCATCCATGTTTCATTTACTTCATCCTAGATCTTCAAGTGTGCACTTAAATAGGATCTTCTAAGGCTAATGGTGTAAGCTAAATGGGGTGTCTAAAAGAAGATATATAAATCTTATCCAGGACTTTCAATTTTATTTCATCTTACACATTATTTGGGAATGTTTTATAAATAAAAAATATAATTAATGTATCAATAATATTATAAAGACCCAGTATTAAACATTGTATATTCATGAATTAAGTTAATAATTCAAATTGAGGATCTTTTTTAGGTTTATAGTTTTAGAGAATTAGGTCATAACTGTTACATTACATCCCAAACGTTACAAAGTAGACGGTTCTACCCAGTTCCCATATTTTTCACAAAATAAAAATAATTGAAAAAAGAGTCATGTCTAGTTCTATGTTTTAGAAAACATGACTTTTCCTTGATCCCATCCTTGACCCTATTACACTTTATGTACTATCAAAAACATTTCAAAAAACTTTGGATGAGCATAAAAAGCTTAGTAAGGGATACACAGAGAAAGAAAACTGTTAATTTTTCAAAACAAAAAGTAAACCATGAATAATTTATCATAACTAATACTTTTAACCTTTATGAAGTAGTAAATACTATTCACTGAATAAAAGATCATTTCTTACCCTTTTGTAACCAAAAGATTACCATAAAACCCATATAAATAACACATAACATATAAAGGTATCTTGGGACATAAAATACTTAAATGGAATAGGCATACAGTCGACTTCCACACATATCACTAAATGGAATATCCATACGGCCGAATTCCATACCCAATCTATCAGAGGTTATAACATAACCACCCATCCTCGTTTATCACAGCACCAAAATTAATTTGGTTTATCAGGTTACCACCCGTCAAATGTCCAAGTACCATTGTAAAATCATAACACATACAACAAATATAAAGGAAAGAAAGGATTTCTGCAATTCAATTACAATATGTCACTTCAATATATTGACATAAAAAATTCATTATCAAAACCATTTTCAATACCAAAATACATAAAAGAGTATATCGTATTTATTTTCCTTTAAAAAAATATTACAGCGTGTTAAGGAAGCCAAAGATCAAATAATACTCGAGGCGACGGAAAGTTCACTGTCACCACTTACATTAAAAATTAACATTATTTTTTTGACGTTCAGTAAAACTATTCATAGAAAAATATTCCATTTTAATGAAATTAAAATTCAACGTTTTTTATAAAACATATGAAATAACGCTGTGTATAAAACAATATATGCCTCAATGAAAGGAGATTGAGACGAAGTGCCTTACCTCATGTCCGACTTGACCAGTTCATTATTTAATGTCCTGAATAATAAAATAATTTTAATTTCTACTTGATTAAGAACCTTTTTAAAGTTTATAATTCATTTTAAATCACTTATTACCATGTTATAAATATTACGTAATCATTTAAGTTAATAATGGTCATTTCGTCGATATTTGGTACTTGAGTGAAAAATGAATTTCTTATATTTACAAGTTATCCATTTGGTCAAAATTTAATTATATCCATAATGATATTAATGATTTTGCTATCATATATATCATATATATTCATTATATACATGTATTTATAATAGTACATAACATTTGGATATAAGAAATGAAATGAACCGTTCATGGAGATGGTAAGCCGCACGTATGCCTGAACGCTACTTCCATTTCTATTTTGTATTGTAATGGAATTAAAACTTAATGATAAATAAGTATATTATAATTCCAATATAATATCATATTTAATTTCATTAACTCTACCATTTATAAATTCTACAAAAGGCATGAACTAGTCATATCACCTTGAGGGGGCGGTAGTCCACACTTCCTCAAATGAGATTATCGTATTTACCCACTACAGAAACCATAAAGGCATTCTATAAATGAAAAATATATAAGAATAGAAACAATATAAATATTATATATATCATATATAAATACAGTTCCATCATAATGGCCACCATGAGAGGTGGTTGGAGATATTTGAACAATCATCGTTTTGTGAGGAAGTAGTTCACTGTCCACAGAAACAATATGTTCTTTACCCATTAGACGGAGGTGTGTGTAAGTGTAGTTAGAATACTTCTCATAAAAACAACACAGTATATTGAGGATACTGGTTTTATTATAAAATAAAAGAATAAAAATAGTTTATGGGGTTGGATAAGTAAAATAAAACCAAATAAAACAATATAATTTAAGAGAAACAGTTACCTTTAATTCGGGTAACTCCCTTTGGTTTGAACAAAAAGGGCTTCTTAACGTGCCTTCTCCCTAGGGTAAGGCTTCTAGTATGAAGATAGGTATGTAGGGAGATAATTTAGGTAGAGGATGGATGAGCCAAGTGGCTTGAGACGTGTAAAGAATGGGTCATAGGTGAGGGATTTTTATAAGGGGGAGGAGGGGCTCTTTAGGAAAGTGTGAAAATATTATTTTATTATATAATTATTTTCAGTTTATAAAATCCCAAAACTAATTAAAGTCAAAGATAAGATGACTCATGGTCTAAATAAAATTATCCAATAATAATTGGAAAGGTTTTGTATATTATTTTAATCTTTATAATCTTATTTATTTTAATCATTTATTAATGAGGTAAACACTGCATCATTATTATGTCACAAATAATTTAATTTATTTGATGTCTAAAGATTATAAAAAAAATACCATAATGTAGGAAATATTTTTATATTTTAAAATAATATTTATAGTCTAAAAGATAATATATATAACCCTATAATAAAATTAATTTACTAAAAGATATTTTTTTGTATCATTTTTGTCTTTACTTTAAGTTAATTAAAATAAAGTGTAATTATCACGCTTAAGTGGCTCTATGGGGTCCCAAAATAAACCCAAGGATTCCCATGGTCGTCCATGACTCATAAAATAAGGTTAGGACAATTGTTAAGGTAATTTTGTATTATTATGATATTCTTTTTTACATTGAATTACCTTATTTACCTTTAACCGTCGTAAATATAAGTCAAAAGTTACTATTCACCAAAAATTATTTTTATCTTATTGAACCAAATTTTACTTTCTTAAAACAACCATGTATGTCCAATTTTCGAAATTCAATTCACAAAAGCGGTAAAATATCATTTAAATGAAAAAAAATCAGTTTTTTAACGATTACTTTGTGGTTTCACTATTCATAAAAAATTGATGTTTTTCACAAAAATACCAAAAATTCAGCCTAATCTATATTTAATATTCTGAATTAAAAAATTATGTCTATTTCAAAAAATTAAAAACCTAGAAGTTGGATTAATTAATTTAAAATTTATTCCCATTGTCAAAACAAATAGCATGTTTTTAAGAAACAATATCTATCAGAAGATTGACACTTGTTTATATCAAATTTCAAAGTGAAATTAATTCAATTGAATACCATTGGATTAAATGGTAAAAATATAATCTAATTACACTTTAAAACCAATTAAAAATATAACATAATCTTATAAATAAATTTAATTAAAAGGCAGATTTGAATTAAAATACAGTATTTTCACTAATCATTAAAAAATGAATTTTATCAGAAAAATACCAAAAAATTACCAATGTAAATGTTTGATTTCCCTATTCTAAAAATTAATTTTATTTGGTCAAATAAGACATATAAAAGTGACTAAAACTATATTTAAAGAGGGTTCTCCATCAAAAGGCGGTGAATCAACCTTTTAAAGTAAATTATGCTTAAAATTAGATTCATTCATATTTCTATAATCTAACTTTTATTGGATAAATGTAAAAACATTTAACAAACATGTATAATCATATTGTTGTTAGTTCTGTTCATTCCCACCAATACAATATCTAGGCGTTAACTACCATTTAAAATAATAATATTATATTGTTAGTGTGCAACGTAAGATTTCAAAGAAACCTGTTGTTGCGTATCAGGTACGCCATCAAACACAGAAACCCCTTTAAAGTAAAATTTTTATTTTATTCAATAATATTAATAAAAATGGAAATATCATATTTCTTTATTTATTTGGGATTTTACATCCTTCCCCCCTTTTGGAAATTACGTTCTCGCAATTTTATTCACTTATTAAATAAATAGTGGTATTTATCCCCCATAGTATTTTCAGATGCCCACGTCATCTCTTCAAACATATGGTTTTCCAAAAAACCTTTACCTGGTGAAATATCTTATTTCGCAACACTTTCTCTCTATGGTCAAAAATCTAGACTGGTTGTTCCTCATAAGAGAGATTATCTTCCAACTAAAGTACCTCTAGACTTAAAACATGGGATGGATATGGCATATAATTTCTCAACATTGAAACATGAAAAACATTGTGTACCGGGGATAAACATAGAGGTAAAGCCACTATGTATGCAACTGATCCAACATTATCTAGGATTTCATAAGGTCCAATGAACCTCAGAGTCAACTTTAATTTCTTAATAAAACGCATCACTCTTTTCCATGGAGAAATGTTGAGAAAGACATGATCACCTACCTTAAAATAATTATCCTTCCTCTTGTTATCCGCATAACTTTTCTGCCTACTCTGAGCTGTTCTCATGTGCTTTTGAACCAAAAAAACTTCTTCTTCCATCTCTTCTACCAATTCTGGTCCCATCAGCTTCCTTTCATCTACTTCATCCCAAAAATATGGAGTTCAACACCGCTTCCCATATAATGCCTCAAATGGATCCATTTGTATACAAGAATGAAAATTGTTATTATAAGAAAATTAAACCAATGAAACAAGTTGGAATAAACTTCCCTGGAAATCTAGTGAACAAGCACGTAGCATATCCTCCAAGGTCTGAATTATTCTTTCTGACTGCCCATCTGATTGAGGATGAAAAGCTATACTAAAATTTAATTCAGTACCCAACGACTTCTGAAGGCATTTCCAAAAGTTAGAATTAGACCTGGGATCATGATAAGATACAATAGAGATGGGAACACCATGCAACCTGACTATCTCTTTAACATACAACTGAGAAATTTGATCTCGAGAAAAAGTATCTCAAATAGGAAGGAAATGAGTAGATTTAGTCAATCGATCAATAATAACCCAGATTGAATTGTTACCTTGATATGTCTTCAGTAATCCCACAATGAAGTCTATGGATATATTTTCCCATTTCCACTATGGCACCGGTAAAGACTGAAGCATCCATTTTGGTAACTGGTACTCCGCTTTAACCTGCTGACAAGTCAAACACTTCACAGTAAAATTAGAAATATCTCTTTTCATTCCATCCCACCAGTAATACTCCCAAAAATCTCCGTACATCTTAGTACTTCCAGGATGAACTGAAAATGGGGAACTATGAGCCTCACATAACAACTCCTTAAACCGTGAATCACAAGGCACACATAATATTTTTTCCAAAACTCAAAACAGAATCATTATCAATTTTAAATTCCGGAAACATACCCTTCTAAACCAACTCTACCATTTCCTGCAACTCACTATCTTCCTTTCGCGCTTGATTTATTTTGTTTGATAGAGATGATTTCACTGACACCTGAAACAAAATAGAATAATTTCTTTCACCAAAAAAATTCTATTCCAAAGTTCATCAAATTAAAAACCAAAGTATTTCGTTCCAAATGTAGTATGGTTAATGAAGCATTACTTTTTCGACTCAAAGAATTAGCCACTATATTTTCTTTTCATGGATGGTAAAGTATCATGCAATCATAATCATTGATTAATTCCAATCATCTCCTCTGTCTCATGTTCAATTATTTCTGAGTGAATATATACTTCAAACTTATATGGTCAGTATATATTTCACATTTTACTCCATACAAATTATGCCTCCAAACTTTTAAATAAAAAAAACAGCAACTAATTCCAAATCTCATGTAGGGTAATTTAACTTACGAGGTTTCAAATGACGTGAAAGGTAAAAAATTACCTGATCGTTCTACCTAAGGACACAACCAAGTCCTTTCCAAAAATCATCACTATAAATAACAAACTCACCATTTCTGGAAGGTAGTGCCAAAATTAGAGCATTCACCAATCTTCCTTTCAGTTCCTAAAAACAACATCACATTATTTTGTCCAGATGAACTTAACACCTTTTCGAGTTAACTTAGTTAGTGGGCTAGATAATCGTTAAAAATTATCAAAAAAACACCAATAATAACCTACCAAACCAAGAAAAATACAGATCTCAGTTATATTTGTGGGTCTTGGCCATTCATCAACAACTTTTGTTTTAACAGGATCAACAGTTATGCCATTTTTTGAAACAATGTGACCAAGGAATGAAATTTGATGTAACCAAAACTCACACTTGTTGAATTTTTCAAATAGTTTATTTTATTTTATGGTTTTCAAAACAACCCTTAAATAAATTTCAGGATCCTCTTTACTTCAAGAATAATCCAAGATATCACGAATGAACACAACCACAAACTTATCCAAGAACTCACAAAAAAATCTATTCATAAGATCCATGAATACATTAGGTGCATTGGTTAAACCAAAATGCATAACCTAAAATTCATAATAGCCATATCTAGTATGAAACATGGTCTTCAGAATGTCTGATTCCTTTACTTTCATCTGATGTTACCCCGACCTCAAATCAATCTTCGAAAAATACTGAGCTCCCTGGAGCTGATAAAAAAAATCATTGATATGAGGCAAAGGATACTTGTTCTTAACAATGATGTTATCCAATGCTCTATAATCAATGAAAAGTATCATTGAACCATATTTCTTTTAAACAAACAATATGAGAACACCCCATGGTGATGTGCTAGGTCAAATGAAACCTTTATCTAATAGCTCCTAAAATTGCATCTTTAACTATAAAATTTCAATTTGAGCTATTCGATAAAGGGGTTTTGAAATTGGATTAGCCTGAGGAACTATGTCAATAGTAAATTCATCTTCTCGATCAGGTATAATACTAGACAACTCATTATAAAAAACATCAAGTTACCCATTTACCACTGGAACATCATTAATCTAAATAGTTCCTTTGTTTTTAGCAATATGTGCAAGGTAATATTCATTTCAATCTTTTACTAGTTTCTCAGCTTCCTGATATGTTATCAAAAGTAAGGGTTCATTATTATACACAAACTGAAAATCTTTCTGAAAAGAAACCTCTTTATCTCTGTATTAAATCTTATCATGATAAACAGATAGCCAATCCATGCCCAAAATAACATCAAACTCCACTGGAGGAAATACAATAAGGTTTGCAGGTATATTTTTTCCGCACACTAGGACATGAAGGTTCTTATAATTTATTTTTGTCTCACCATTTCCTCTAGGTGTTTTTACCATAAGTTCAGGATTCATATCTTGAGATGGAATTCACAATTTACTAAAAAACTTCTCAGAAATGAATGAATGTGTAGACCCCGAATAAAACAACACTTATACATAATCTGAACAAACAAAAAGTGTACTTGATACTACTTCATTTGATGGTTGAACATCTTCTGAAAGAGTTTCAAAGGGCTTCACCACCTCCTTCTTCTTCTAGTCTGGATTCTTTCTCTCAGTTGAGTTCTTCACCAGACACTAATTTGCATAATGACCGATTTCATTACACTTAAAACATCTTACCACTGGCTTTTTGTTGACTTCTTGATCATATTCCATACAGTTATGAGAAATATGACCAGACTTACCACACCAGAATCACTTTACAGACTTTGATAAACATTCTCCCGAATTCATTTTACCATACTTCTCAAAAGATGGATATTTATTTTTCTTACCTCCAGGATTCTTTGATGAATTCTTTCCCTTCTCCTACTAAGTGGACCTATTATTATGTTGTTTTTCAAAGAACACCTGATCATCGACAAACTCAATTTCCACCTTCTCCGCACATCGAACAAGTTTTTCATAACGTTTTAACTCACGAGAGGCTAATACAATTCTATACAGGGGCTTCCGTCCTGAGTAAAATTCATTTATCTGACTATCAAGATATCAGATGAAATTTGGAGCATACCTTTCCAATCGAGTGAACATTCCTTCGTAAGAATCCAGTATGTAATCCTCCTTTCTCAATTCCAAAAAATTGTTTTTCCATACTAAGATGAACCAACCTAGGAAAATATTTCTCAAGAAACACACTTTTGAATTCATCCCAATCAAGAGCATCAATCTCATCACTATCCCTGATATTTTTCACCATCGACCACCACTGATCTGCTTCACCTTCATAACAGTAAACAACGAGAGTATCCTTTTTATGTTTTGAAAACCCCATAACATCAAAAATTATTTCCAATGCTTTAATCCACCCTTATTCTTGGACAGGTTCAGAAGATCCTCTGAATAATGGGGGATGTTGCATCATGAAATGATCTACTACTTACATGTTCCTCTGTAGTTGATCTGGATAATCTCATGCATAGATACTACCACCATTTATAGCCTGAGTTAACTATTCCATCACTGCAACAATCTATTCAGTTCCGATTCCGGCCATCTCAGGTTGCGGATTTGGAAGGTTGTCTTCCTCTTGATGTTGTCCCATAATAGCTACCATTTTTCCTCTACAAAAAACCATTCTGAACACAGAAATATCTTAAGCGAAGCAACATGGTAATCTATAAATGCTATATCATTTAAATGTTAACATAAAATACATTATTGATATTAATTTAACAATACCCTAACTCCTAAATTTATCTAAACTGACCTCTAATACCAACTATAAGTACCCAACATTAAACATTACATATTCTTGAATTAAGTTAATAATTCACATTGATAATCTTTTCAGGTTTAGAGTTTTAGAGAATTGGGTCATAACTGTTACATTACATCCCAAAAGTTACAAAGTAGACACTTCTACTCAGTTCCCATATTTTTTACAAAATAAAAATTCTTAAAAAAAGAGTCATGTCTAGTTCCATGTTTTAGACAACATGAATTTTCCTTGATCCCACCTTTGACCCTATTCCAATTTATATCCTATGAAAAACAATTCAAAAACTTGGGATGAGCATACAAATCTTAGTACGGGATACACAAAAAAGGAAAGCTGTTAGTTTTTCAAAACAACTAGTAAACCATGAATACTTTATCATAAGTAATACATTTCACCTTTATGAAGTAGTAAACACTCTTCACTGAATAAAAGATCATTTCTTACCATTTTGTAACCAAAATATTACCATAAAACTCATATAAAGAACACATAAAATATAAAGGTAACTTGGGACATAAACATACTTAAATGGAGTAACCATACAGTCGACTTCTACACATATCACTAAATAGAATAACCATACGGACAACTTCCAAACCCAATGAATTGGAGGTTATAATCTAACCACCAATCCTGGTTTATCATGGAACCACCCGTCATTTGGTTTATCACGTAACTACCCGTCAAATGTCCAAGTACCATTATAAAATCATAACACATACAAAAAATATAAAGGAAAGAAAAAATTTCCACATTTAAATCACAATATATAACTTAAATATATTGACATAACAAATCCATTATCAAAACCATTTTCAATACCAAAATACATAAAAGAGTATATCATATTTATTTTTCTTTTAAAATACATTACGAAGTACGTACGTATGAACACTACTTCCATTTCTATTTCGTATTTTAATGGAATGAAAACTTAATGATACATAAGTATATTATAATTACAGTATAATATCATATGTAATTTCATTAACTCAACCTTTTATACATTCCTCATAAGACATGAATGAGTTATATCACTTTGAGGGGGCGGTAGTCCACACTTCCTCAAATGAGATTATCGTATTTACCCACTATGGAAAACATAAAGGTAGCCTATAAATGGAAAATACAAAAGCATAGAAAAAATATAAATATAATATATATCATATATAAATACAGTTCCATCATAATGTCCACCATGATAGGTGGTTGGAGATATTTAAACAATTATCATTTCGTGAGGCATTAGTTTGTTGTCCATAGAAACAATATGTTCTTTACCCATTAGATAGAGGTTTGTGTAAGTGTAGTTCGACTTTTTCTCATAAAAATAACCTAGTATATTGTGGATACGGGTTTTTTTATCAAATAAAGGAATAAAAAGAGTTTAGGGGGTTGGATAAGTAAAATGAAACAAAATAAAACAAAAGAATTTAAGAGAAACCATTACCTTTAATTCGGGTCACTTCCATTGGTTTGAACAAAAAGGGATTTTTGTAGTGCCTTCTTCCAAAGGGAATGATTCTAGAAGAAAGAGCGGTATGTAGGGAGCTTGTTTAAGCAGAGTTTGGATGATCCAAGGGGCTTGAGAGGTGTAAGGAATGGGTTAGAGGTGAGGCCTTTTTATAAGGGTAAGGAGGGGCTCTTTAGGAAAGTGTGAAAATATTATTGTATTATATATTGATTTTCGGTGTATAATGGCCCAAAACTAATTAAAGTCAAAGATAAGATGACTCATGGTCTAAATAAAATTATACAATAATAATTGGACAGGTTTTGGATATTAGTTTAATCTTTATAATCTTATTTATTTAAATCATTTATTAACGAGTTAAACACTACATCATTATTATGTCACAAATAATTTAATTTATTTGATGTCTAAAAATTATAAAAAAATACCATAATGTAGGAAATATTTTTATATTTTAGAATAATATTTATATTTGAAAATATAACTTATATAACCATATGTAAAAATTAATTTACTAAAAGATATTTGTTTAGGTCATCTTTTTCTTTACTTTAAGTTAATTAAAATAAAGTGTCATTATCACTCTTAAGTGGATCCATGGGATCCCAAAATAGACCCAAGGATTCCGATGGTTGAAAATGACTCATCCAATAAGGTTAGGATAAGTGTTAAGGTAATTTTTTATTATTATGATATTCTTCTTACATTGAATTACCCTATTTACCTTTAACTACGATAAATAAAAGTAAAAAATTACTATTCACCAAAAATTATTTTCATCTTATTGAACCACATTTTACATACTAATAACAACCATTAATGTCAAATTTTAGAAATTAAATTCACAGAAGCGGTAAAATTTCATTTAAATGAAAAATTCTGTTTTTTAACTACTACTTAGTGGTTTCACTATTCATAAAAAAATTGATGTTTTTTAGAAAAATACAAAATATTCTGCCGAAGATATATTTGATATTTAGAATTAAAAAATTATGTCTATTTAAAAAAATTCAAAACATAGAATTTGGATTAATTAATTTAAAATTAATTCTCGTTAATAAAACAGATAGCGTGTTTTCAAGAAATAATATCTATCAAAAGATTGACACTTGTTTATGTCGAATTTGAAAGTGAAATTACTTCCAATGAAGACCATTGGATTAAATGGTAAAAATATAATATAATTACACTTTAAAACCAATTAAAAAGATAATCTACCCATATAAATAAATTAGATTAAAAAGAAGATTTCAATTAAAATACAGTATTTTCACTATTCATTAAAAAATGAATTTTATTAGAAAAATACCAAAAAATTATCCAAAGTAAATTTTGATGTCCCGATTCTAAAGAAGAAATTTATTTGATCAAATTTAACATATAAAAGTGACAAAAACTAGATATAAATAGGTTTCTCCATCAAAAGGTGGTAAATCAACCTTTTAAAGTAAATTATACTTAAAATTAGATTCATTCACTTTTTAAGCCTATAACTTTTATTGGATAAATGTAAAAACCTTTAAAAAACATGTATAATCATATTGTTGTTAGTTTTGTTCATTCCCTCCAATATAACATCGAGGTGTTAACTTCTATTTAAAATAATAATATTATATTGTTAGTGTGCAATGTATGATTTCAAAGAAATCCGTTGTTGTGTATCGGGTATGCCATCGAACATAGCAACCCATTTAAATTAAAACTAATATTTAATTCACAAATATTTATAAATTTGAAAATATCATATTTCTTTATTTACCTAGGATGTTACAAGTATACTAGTATTTTATTATTTTTATATGACAACCATTTTCCATTACTTCTCTATTGAATGATAAATAAATTTAAATATCACATGTACGTATGGAATATCACCTCTACATAGAGATACGATTCATGTTCCATCACCATTGTTCATGGGTTATTATAACGAATGATTTTAGTTTTTTATATTATATTTTTAAAATATTTAATATTATTGAATTATGATATCTTATCTTCTTACTTAATTTCTGATCCATTGGTAAATGGTAATGTTGGTCGTGTGTACATGTGGACTACCACATCCATGGATATATGTGATTTATTTATCAATTACAATTTATGTGGACAAAAAGAGGATATATTTTGTGGAACATATATGCTATTAATGATATATAAGTGACTATGGAGAGTTTAATTATAATTTACATTTCATTCATTATATCAATAAAAAAATGAAACATCACTCAAGTGTACATAAAAATTACTATCACTATGTAGTGATGTAATTCCTTTTTCACCACCACATAATATGAATTTTTTTAAATATGTATATAATAAATATATATGATATTTTTATCATCCTTAAACTTATTAATATAGAAGAAATATTATAAAATTTCAGGGATCCTAAATTCTAAATTCAGACATACATGAAAAATGAAGTAGCTAACACAAAAAATGACAACATTAATATGGAATTGTTAATAAAAGGGTATTTAAATGGTATAATATATGATAATATATGAATTAATAAGGTTCTTTTAGAGATTTATAATAAATTTTAGTTTATTATATAAGAGGTTGGAGGTATGTTTTAATGTTATGCACCAATTTTATTTGATTGGTTTTTATACATAACAAGTATGTATTTTGGAAAAAGAAATTATTTAATTAAATTTATTTATATAACCATATTATTTTCAACCTTCGAATGAAATTCATTTCAAAAAGTAGAAAAGTAATAAGGGTTCTTCATCTGAATTTTGTTTCATTGAAACATGTTTGATGTTGTATACCTATCTTCATTTATGAGGTGTATCTACCACCCTATTGATATGTTGTATCATGAAATTTCTTATTTTTAGGGTATGTAACATTTCATTTGATGTGATTTCTCTCATGGGGGTTATGATTCCAAAGTTACTATAATGGTAATGGTTTTATATAAAAATATCATTTTTGTGATGATTATTTGTACCTTAATTTTATATTAATGAAATTGAAGGATATCTCTCTACAAAATCATATTCCATTTCGTATCCTTTATTTAAATTTATGTGTTTGAATTTACGCTTTCATTTTAATCTCTTTATGTACTCAAGGGAAGGAAAAACTATTTTTAGGAAAACTGACCATATTTCCCCTTCAGAAATGCATCTTTTCTTCTATATACATATTTTCATTAATAAGTTTTCAAAAAAATTATTACTATTCTATAAAGATTATTTAATTATTTTTTTTAATATATTCGAATTTCCTTAATGTTTTTATAGAAATAAATTTTCATTTTCCAAATATCATATGTTTTTACTTTTACATAAAATATTTACAAAATATTTGATTTAACATACACAACATGAATGGATTTACCCTCCATCCTGAATACTCTTTTATTTAAATCAACATTAACAATACTCCTTTATTATTTTATAATAAAATTATTTTCTTAATGTTTTGGAATAATTTATATTCTATGTAATTTTTTCAAGTAAAAAATTGTACTTTCCTCAACAAAATTTCATAGTGGCCTTTCAAAGGTACTTCAATCTATATCATCATCCTTTGATGATTCTTACTAATTCATTGGAATATTATCCAATTTTACCATATTCATTATTTCTCTACATGGTTTATGATTTTAATTTTGAAATGTTAATGAAACCGATATCCATTCATTGGGTTATGATTTTATGATAAAATTAATTTTTTATGATCTCATGGAACACATATTTATGGTTTTCATTTTGCGATGGGTTGTTCCATTATAAACCAAGGAAGGGTTGTTACGTTATAGACCAAAATTTCATGTGTCTATTATATCCCAATAACTTATTTGGTAAAGATTAATATCTCATGAGATGATAATGATGGGAATGAGGATTGAACCCAGTTTAGTAAGGGATGTTGCCCAATTAGGTCATCTTTGGAGTTAACCATGACTAAAGAAATGATGGAATGCCGAGTTAACCAAACCTGCTATGATAGTCTTGGTAGTGATCCTTGACTAATTAAATGTCTTTATATGGGTATTTTCATTCAAAAAACTTATTTCTTAAGAAAATTATTTAATTTAATAGATCATTGTTGATTATTTATTATTTCCCACCCATATGAGTTATGTCATTTTTTTGATCAAACATTAAACTACATATCATGATTAAAGATCTCTGACAGATTAGGTATGATTATTGTAAGTCTTTATCATTTTCTCTTAACCTTATGCTTAACTTATTCTCATATACGATCATTAAATTATATCTATGATATTTACCCTTTTTAAGCATCTAAGCTTACAATTTATTATATTTCCCTTCCATGGGTCATGTAGAAAGGATTTCAATATAATATGTATGACAAGGGTTCTAGTTGGGGGAATATAATAAAAAATGATGAAGATATTTTATGTACCAATTTTCTTGTATCCAAGTTTCTAATAACAATAAATATGTTGGATCCTCATTCATGTATTATTGTGGATTGTATTGATTATTCTGATAAATTGATAATATATTTATGATTCAAAAGATTGTGTCACTATAGTTAGAATCAGAGGAAAATTTTGGTAACTCTAGTTAACTAGGATGAGAAATATTTAGGAATAATCCTTATTATAATCCATATACACGAGAACATCCTATATAATAGTAAATGAAGATGTTATGTTTTCCCTTAAAAAACATTCATGTATGAAAAGTAGAAGTGGATATGGTTTTAGCATAGATACTTCTAGGGGTGCTAACCCTGAAAAGAGTTATATGTGTATATCTTAAACTTCGTGTTGGTGCATGATCAATTTTCCCTTACTATATGCATGGTATGACACTCTTGGGGGTGCATATTTCGGTTAATTAAAATTTTATTTAAGAGATATTTTGAGGGATTTAAATAGATAATGTCTGTGGATAAAATAGGATAAAAAATGTGTTGTAGGTTGAAATTAATGTGTCATGGTGTAGAAAAACATTAAATGATTTTTTATGATTATATGCATACTCATTACTATTTATCCCATTATTTTTTAGTTTATTTAATATCTTTAACCATGAGGAATTGTGTTAATGCTGAATGAGATGGATGATTTAATGATTGTCCATATAAGAAACCAAATGAGATAGGAGATGGAATTTGAATCCTTATGATAATTTCTAATATGTTTTTGGGTTATATGACAAAATATATGAATATATGTGAGTTTAAAAAATATCCAAATACTTGAAAATAGAGTTACATGAATATCATATAGGAATAAATATTTAGCTTTTTACATATCAATAATGTGGGAAGAATCACCTAGGGAAATTTATGAATGTAATGAGAAGAAGATTTTTGTCCTGGAATTAAATACGTAGAGAAAGTAATTTTCAAGGAAAAATGAGGATTTCAATAGAGGGAGATAAGTACATCCTAGGGTACTATTTTTTTATTATCTTATGCATGGAGAACATGGGAATTATCCAACCTAATTCCTTAATCCATTTTCTTACTCCTAGACCATGGAAGGGAGTACTCTTTTCTGATCATTGATGGGGAAGAATTTAAGTGTTTATGTATTTGGAATTGAGAATTATACATTTGAAAATTTTCACTAATGATATTTTAGTTATAATAATAATTAATCATCTAAGGATTGTTCCGAATTATTTTTTCTTTATGGTTCTATTATTATACATTTAATGGCACAAATATCCTAGAAATGTGATTTGTTGTTAAGTGAAATTTTTTAAAGACACATGATTTAGTGATAAATAAACCATAATATGTTCTTGTGGATAAGATATTAAGGTTTATTTGGGATAAATATATGATTTATTTTGATAAATTAAATTGGATAGTACTATTAACATTGAAATTGATTAGTGATTTGGTCAAGATTTGATTTATCTTATCATTGATGAAGTTAATTACATTTTTTAGATTTATAGAATATATTTTAGAGTTTATTATTTTATATAAGAAAATGGGATATAGTTTTATTCAAATTATATTTGTTTTCATTGATAATTTATAGTCATTCAGATTATTATAATCTTTAAGGAGACTACATGGTCAATTTATTCACATGTTTGGTATGTGACATTATGACCTACTTTAAGTTATTTGGGGAGTGAAACTATATTGATTTTTGAAATTTAGTGTGTAATGAATGGACATAAAGTAACATTTAAACTAGTATTTGAATTTATTAAAAACTAACTTGAAGGTCATTCTTGATACATATGGGATGGTGAAAATCCCCTAGGAAAAAAAATAACAGGATAAGAACAATTTCTCCCAACTTATAAAGATATAAAATGATGAATAGAGTAATGAAAAGGAAATTACATAAATCATTGATAAACAAAATTAAAAGGTACATATCTCAATATATTTCAACCAACATCAAAAGAAAAAACCATAATTTCATCAACCAAAATCATTGAGTGATGATTGATTCACTTTCCCCATTGATCACCACATACTCTCAAATCTCATTAAATAAGAACACTAATCACCTCTGATTAGTGATTTCCCTTTTATAGGACCAATTATAAAAAAAATCTAAAAACACCCAATGTAAAATATATTTTTTGATAAAAACCCTTGTAGGACTCCACCAATTCATTCCCTGTACAATTTCATTTCAAATAAACGAACTATGATAAAGTTTAGATAATACATATATGGGAAATATTTTCACTATTTATATCAAACAATGGTTTCCAAATAATTTAAATTTTTATATTAAAAAATGATCAAAAAGTACATTTACATGAACGTTGGCATGAATTTAACACCTTTTAAAAATAGGGATTAATAAGCATTTTCATCAAAACTATCTTGAGTAAATCCTATCGTTCAAATATTGGAATGTAATAATTTTAAAATCATCACACCATGGGTATCATCCTTGGGAATTAGTCTATAAATTCATTTTATAAGGTTCACACATTCTTAGGGAAATATGGATTTAGGTGTGCACACCACAATAGGCACAAAACTAAGGGAAATAGGAATACATCCGAAAATAATGACTCCCAAACGTCACCCCATCAGATAGATTAACGATGTAGTCATTGCAAAATTGTGTCCAGCACGTGTAACTCCTTCTTAACTAATCATTTTATCATGTGAATCAGAGTATTCATAAAATATAGCTGGAATATTATTTCAATTAAATTATTCAAATATAGTTTATATATTCATTTCAAATCAACCCTAAATGCACGTTTCAAAAATTTTCTTTCATTTTAAAAACCAATATCAAATGTTTTTTTTTCAAAAACACATTATATTCATTTAAAAGTCTAATATAAATGTATTTTTAACAAAACACATTTTCATAATTTAATAAAAAATTCATCTAATGGTTTTTATAAGAAACAATAGATTAATATCATTTCAATTCATAAAATATCTCATCCCTTTTTCATTTCATAAAAAAAAATGCCAAAACTCATAATACTAATTTGATAAATGTTTGTAAAAAACATCAATTAATTTTTAAAATCAACTATTAATTTTATTCACCACATAAACCATGCCAATTTTAATTTATTTTTCAAATTCACAAATCCATCCTTGAAAATAAATAATAAATATGTTTTTGTTTAAGCATGCATTAAGAGAATAAAGTTATAGGAATCACCTTAATAAAATACCTATATTAGATATTAGAATTTAGAAAACCTAAAAAGGTATCTGAAAAATAAACATGAGAAGGTAAAAACATAGTAAAAAATGGAAAACCCACCTATAACACACTCTTACTGATCACCAAGCCTCTAAGCACGAGGAACACCACAAGAGAAAATCAAAAAACAAGGATAATAAGTCATCAGGTAATTTAAAAAAATAAATTTCCAAGTATTTCAGTGAAATCAAACCCAATAATTAAAACAACCATTTAATTTTCAATTTCACCCAAATCCTAAACATGGAGGGTGTAAAATATCAAAAAATGGGACTTACAACCATTTAAAATGGGTTAAAGAATCATTCCCCCCCAATTTCTATCATTGAAAAATGTA
Source organism: Viscum album (assembly GCA_963277665.1). NCBI lineage: Eukaryota > Viridiplantae > Streptophyta > Magnoliopsida > Santalales > Viscaceae > Viscum > Viscum album. Next base: position 1,968,220,108 of record OY728165.1, read on the forward strand.
CAAAATGAGTTTAGATAAAAGAATAATAATAGAAAATGTTGTTTTTTAAAACATTTTAGTCTAATATATTACTCCATAAATGTATCATGTCTTACCCTTACACGACTCTTAATCTTTTTATATGGGTAGAGTTATCCTTACTCACCCTTTAAAAAAGACTGATTACCCTTATGTATCTCCCTTTACCATTATGAATCCTTTAAAAACACTAGATTACCCTTACAAGAGATATATAGTACTCTTACAAAGTACCCTTATGTGAGTCGATACCCTTATTTGGTGCCATTACCCAAGTTTTTACCCTTACGTATCGTAATGTAAACTTTATAAAATCTATTTTATCCATACATAGGACCCTAACATGAACTTTTACCTTAATATGTGTCCTAGATTACCATTACACAGTGGAGGATTACCTTTAAACAATGTATATACTCAGGGGATTACCCTTATGTAGCCCGTAGGAAAAAAGAATTACCCTTATAAAATGGCCAGAGTACACTTATTTAGTATGTGATCAAATGTGTTTAACCTTATATAACTAAGGGAACACACTATTACCATCCAAAAAAAAATGTAAAGGGGACCACACACTAACAAATCCTATATACCATGTGTATGGGTAAACTATAAGTAAAAAATCAATTAATTTAATATCAACAGACTTATGAACTCAAAACAAAAAGGGATTTTTAATTATAATAAAAAATATCATGTTACAGTTCCCACCACCATATGGATTTCTACACAAAAAACCTTCCATTATGAATGATATAAAAATAAAATACAAAAATAAATCCCACACACAACAAGTGAGGAGGATAGTCCACATACAAAAAATAATACTTACCCCAAACCATCATTCTTTCACAACACCAACACCAATGTACATCTCCAAACAAAACTGAACAACACTGATGGGAAATTGAAAATAATCCAAAAAAACACTAGAGACCTAGTATAGGTCTCCCCAACCACTGATGACTAATTATTATATTGGTAAATTAAGAAGAACATCCATTAAAACACCTCTCTTCACCTTAGTTGAGAGAATTCTAATATGCCATGATACTGAAACATCAAGGAATAAAATATCTAAAACACATAAATTATTCCTTGAAGGGATAAATCTATAATGATTTATAAATATTTAACCATCCACAATAATGTTATTTAGATTTAAAGGATTTCTATCTTGATAATATACTCATTAGTAAGGAAGGATTTTCATAACATTTACTCACCACTTGATGGTCTCATCGAATCATCCACAACATGCTCTAGGGGACTTGTACATCCTGAATCCAAATAGTCCATGTTACATGAGTACAACCCCTTGGTACATCCAATCCTGATAGTAAAGTGCTCAAAATGTCTAGGGCACTGCACAAAAGAAGAACTACACTCTTAAAAAGGAGATCATCCATCACAACAATATCAATATCAAACTATCAAGTAATAAAAATAGATACCATGGAAGAAAAAACAACCTAAATGGTATCCAAAAACAATTATAAGATGAATATCACACCCTGAACTCAAATTTATTATATTTATTTTTATTTATATCCTATTTATTGATCTTTTTGGTAGAGTTTTAGGTTCAGTTTTTTTGAGATAATTTATTATTATTGGAGGCTTTGGTTAGGGTTTTAGAATGTGCATGGTTTGTGTGAATGTATTGAGGAAAATTGTGGGGTTGTTTTAGGGAAAGGGCGTTTCCAATTGAATTTTTTCATGAATAGTTTTTCTTTCATAGTCTGTGTATTGTTTGGACTAAACGATACGAGCTAATGGAGTAACATTGTGGTTTGAGGTTGGTGTCTAAGGAAATGTGCACAAGCTGGAAAGGTTAGAAGAAATAGTGCTGAAAGTGTATGGGAGGATCTATAATTTTTAAAGAATAATTTTTCACGAGATGCACATGGTTTCTTAAACCATGCATCTATCCCATGCAGGCGACCCTTCCTTCTAACAGGGTGAACAAGGTTGGAGCACTCTTTAAAAAACTATGTGCCCAAACTGTGTGACTTTCCTAGTTTTCCAAAAATTTTCTAATTATATCATTTCCCCTATTATGTTTTAACCTCATCTACACTCTCTCTCTGTTGATTAGTTTGAGAACATGATGGGGGATCACAAAACCATCATCACTTGGTATTCTTCCTCCTTTAATGATCCTCCTAGGTCTCATAGTGATCTCTTCTTGGGTTTTCATCTATTCTCTCCACTTATTATCTTCACCTCTTGGTTCTATGTTCTTTTTTGGTTGGGTTACATCTTGGATAAACCCTAGGGGCAGGTTTGGAAAATGTGGGTTTATTTACTTGAAGTAAGTGTGTGAGGATTTCTTCTTGATGTTTGTTCATCCTTATCCTTGAGTTTGGTTGCATCACCACATCATTGAGGTAGCTATTTCCATCCATTTCCTTTCTAAACCATTCCATTTTATACATGCGTATTTCTAATTAGTTTCAAAATGAATGATTCATGATTTTGATGTGTTTTTATGAATATCTATGGGGTATACATGGTAGAAAAATTTGTGAAAATGGGTTTTCAAAATATTTTCATAATTATTCCAATGTATATATGTATACTTGGTATTTTTATAAATTATAATTGGTATTTTAAAATAAAATTGGGTATTTTTGGATGGTATTTGAATTTTATTGGGTATCAATAGTTTGTATTACTTGTGAAATTGAGCATCGTCTGTGGTTTTGGTACCTCATTTGTTTTGATGAATGTGTGTATATACTTGTAATTGGATTAAATGAAATTTATGATTCTTCAAAAATAATTTTCAGTACTTTTTATAGTGTAAAATATGTTTATGCCATTAGATGTGGTAATATACTTATGTACAAGGGGTTTATATATATATAGGAAAACAAATCATAATGGAATTATATAAATTAGAATATGTTTCCTGAACCTGGTTTAGAAAATACTATTTTTCCCTTCCATTCTCCTCTCCCTTCTAACTTTGACATGGTTTTTCTAAAAACATCAAATGTTTAAAAAATGGTTCTATGGTTTCTAAGAAACCAAAAATGCAGTTCCAAAATGTTTTTTTAATTCATGGAATCTTTGAACCTTGAGATGTAATTTAGTAACTAAATAGAGCAAGAGTCCCCTTTTTCACATTTTTATCTTAAATGGTGTTTTAACTTGGTCTTGAAAACTATTTGGAGAAGAAATGAATTTTCATTGTGATTGGTTTTATAATTGTAAAGCATTAGGCCTAGTTTTTACTTTAGGTGTTTTGGAATTTTTTAGAGTTTATATGATGTGTAGGATTAGTTTTTATATTTAAATGATTCTATGTATGATGAGAACTCCAATTTTCATCCATTCCATGAGTGGGACTTCACATAGTTTGTGTCAATGTTTGTTAAAGGAATGAAAATTGGAAACTGTGGGTTACATAGAGCATGTGAAGAAATACTCACTCTCTTTATAATATTATAATGGGATTATTGTATGTCATCTAGAGGATCAAGTGACGATTTATTTCTATACTTGATTTTATGTATTAGAACCCCTGGATAGAGGATATGAAGGTTGGAATTTTTCTAATGGAAAGGTTAGTTTAGAGTAGCCAGGATCTTTATTGACTATAGATATGCACTATACATTGGCAGGTGAGTCTGAACCGAGTACGCCTAGGGATTTCTTCTAGGGATGTTTAGAAAATTATCATGATTATGTATCAGTATGTTCATGCATTATTTTATAGAACTGTAGTCACTTTTTAGTCTGGTATCTATTTTATCATTCTAGTATGTGTATTATTTCTATTATTCCCTGCTACTTGTACTTCATTCGGATTTCAATTTTCTTTATTCACAATATGGGTTACATTATCTTTATAATATTTGGTTTTCAATTTGGGTTTTCAAAAGAAAAGGATTACTTGATTTTCTAAATGATAAAATCCTATTTTCCCGAAATTTATTTCAAACTATAATTTATGGGATGTTTTCATAGAGGAAATGTATGAATTATATTGTGCTTACCAACTGATCGGTTTTATTGTCTCACCCTAATTATGCCACTCAGTGTCAGTAAACCTGAGTTGTTTTGTATTTTCATCATTTTTTCATGTTTTCTTATAGATCTGGCTGAGTTTTTGGATAGTGGTGGCCAAGAGGTCAAATGGATATCATTTTGGTTTTGGATTGGGTTTATTTTTTGTTCTAGTTATCTATTTTCTTCCGCTACTGTGGTATTGGGATATGTTCTATAATGATTTGTATTTAGTTTATTTGTTCTAATTTCTCTAGTTTGTTTTATTTATCAGTTCTTCATGGGATAAATTATTGCTATGTTCATGATCTTTTATGATAGAAACTATATTCCATCTTGAGAGAATCAGGAATAACACTTAGGCCATGTTGTGGGCAATCTTAGGTGACTGGTTTGGGGTTGACCATAGTTAGTACATGAATAAATGGTGACCGAGTATCCCTTTGTTATTTTTGGTGACAAGAAGACATGATATATTACTATTAGGACATGTAAGGTAGGTGAGGTAATAGAATCATGACATATTCCTCACCATACGGCTCGATTTACCTAGGGTAGTTTGGGACTTGAGTCCTTTGTTACAGATTTTTAGTTTTATAACGTTGATGATTTTTTTATTTGTGTGTTTTTGGAAATAAAAATGGAAGTGAACTAGTTCCACACGATGGTATTTAATTGAGTAGAGATCCATGTTGATTTTGAGTTCATTGTTAAAGATTCATTGAGTTTTTTTTACTTACTCAGGGCACAGGATGCTAAGCCATGTGGATGTGTTATATACACCCAATCGTTCCCTATTTTAAGAGTTTTGTTTGATGTGGGTGGTGTTGTAGTTTTATTTTGGTTGGTGTGAGTGGATTTAATTTGAATAATGATATTTTAAAAAAATATATAAAGTAATATTATTTTTCGATTATGGTTTTGTTTCTAAAATTAACCATGGCATTGAAATTGGATTTAAAAATGAGTTTTGGTATTTTTGAGAAGGTGGCCTTAAAATAAAATTGTTTGAAATATACAATGGAAATGATGGTTTTTAAAAAGGATTTTGGTTTTATATTTTGATGTTTTCTTCATGAGTTTTTCCATTTGGTTTGGAATATCCTATTTGATGATTTTATGGTTTACTGTTATTTGGTATTGGTTGTTGTGTTTATTATTTTATTTATATTATTCCACCAATAAACGTCCCAAAGGATTCAAGTTGGTCTCTAGAATTTTTTGGCCCTGCCCAGTCTCCCAGTGGGGTGGAAGAGTCATGTTATTCTCAATTTTTTCCATTTTCATTTTTGAATGATGCACTTTAGAGGCTATGGAGTGTATTAACAAATCCAAAAGGTGTTTTTAGAAATTTTGGAACTCTTGAGGCTGTGAGGGTGTGAGCAGTTCTGGGATCATTTTAGGGTCTGGGTTTGGATTGACAGGAGGTGATTGTCCCATAGTCATTGTAAGATAGGATGTCTTTAAAAGTCTTTAAGAACAGTTTTATCTAATATTTCATAGCTGAGGAGGTGAAGGTGAATAAATTGATAAAAATCTTGGGTGTTGAGAAAGGTCAGTGGTTGGTAAAGGACTATTTTTTTCACTTTGAAGATCCAATTTAAATTTATATGAAGATAACATAACTGGATTAGTTAAAATATACTCTATTAAAATATTGTCTTTATTTCTAGATTAATTATCAATTTATATCATATAAAGATGTTCTATTTAGGAAGCTAGTGAATGAGGTGTTTCTAGGTAAGTTGGACCCCTAGGAGTGGTTTGTGGTTATTAGCAATCCCGTTTATCTTGGTTCTTGTAGAAGTTCCCTATCTAGTGAGAAGTGTATATTAGATGAACCTATTTAAAAGAAAACTCCTTCATTGGTTCTGTATCATTGTTCCCTAGAACACTCTCTCCTAGGATTCTAGTGTGGTCAGTTTGGTTATTTGAAGCTATCTTGATTCAATCCTCTAAATTATGGATGATGATTTAGCCACTTGGGTCACATGGAGAAGATTTTTGTAAAGACCCGTAAAATTCAAGGGAAATTTTTTCTTAATTTTCTTTAGAATTTTACAAGAGCGCGGTTTCAGACGGCACCTGATTCCGAGGCCCGGAGTGCCCGGAATTAATTTCCGAAGTTTGGCTCGGGTACGTTCAGTGAACGAACGAGCGGGTTTTCCTAACTTTTGATCCGGTGCTCGGAATTGAAATCCGAGGGCGCCGATGAACTCGCAGCGCCGATATTCGCTTAAAGAGACCTTTTCGGGAGTTGCGTTTTTGCGGGATGAGAAGTTAATTTTTTGTGGATTAAATTAGAAGTGAATAAAAATTGGGGAACAATTTTTATTTTTATCTAAGTGGTTATATCCTAAGTGAGGGAGTTGGGGTGGGACCCACTAGTTCCTAACTACCCATGTGTGGATAAATGTGAGGTGGGGCCCACACGAGCCCCAACCTTTCACATTCCCATAACTCTCATAAACTCTCCCTTTAAACTTGTTAACCTCCCTCTGATACCAATTTGTCACGACCCGCCCTCGGGGTCCGTGCCGTGACTACCCCAAGCCCGCCTTCCATAGGCCAGGGGCTGGTGACTAGCACCAAGGTGTAAAATCCCGATAACTGGGAAGGCATTGCCTTTATAAAAGAAAACAAGCACCACAGAGCACAAGCGGAAGTAAAACACTAAGTACAAAAAGAAGAGCTGAAAAGTAAAAGGGGCCGGAAATACAAGCCCAACTGTAAAGTACAACTCGAAAGGGAAAACAGCGACTGAAAAGTAAAGCTGCTACGCTGAGATGTCCACTGGAAATCCCACCTGAAGGGTGGGTACAGATAGCTCCTCTGCTCCTCGGGTCCCGCCGTCTGCTCCAAGTATGTCCCGCCCAGTGGTCTGCCTCTGGGTACCGCCTCGTCGTATAGTCCACCTCCAGGTACCGTCCAGTCCTCGAACCTTCGGCTTCTGTCAGCACTGTCCGTCGTCTGCAACCAACACAACGAGGTGCGGGCATAGCCCGTGCAGGGGTGAGTATAACGATACTCAGTAGGGACCCCGAGACCCTCAAGGTCTCACTAAAACCAACAAGGATAAACACAAGAAGATCTCAACAGATAAACTTTACTTAGGTATATGCCCATACATATACCTAAGTTATCAAGTAACCCATCTCAATCATGAGGAAACACAAGGATTGTGAAATCGACGGATAACCACTACCCGGGTATATGCCCATACATATACCAAAGTTAGCAAGTGACCCATCTCAATCATGAAGTAAACACAAGGTCAAAAGTCTCATGTTTGACATGCGAAATCCATGATTAAGAAATGGAATAAATAAATATTGAATCAACAACCCCTACCTCGGGTATAAGGTTCGAGGATTGTCAAGGTTCCGCGGAAGACGACGTCGCGGAGGTCGGGCGTCGCGGAAGCCGTTCGTCAAATCCGATGACGAAGGGATGCGTTCGAAGAGACACGTCGTTGGCGAAACTTGTACGCCGACGAAGATTGTCCGAGGAAGAAGTGGCGTCCCCTTTCGTTGACACGGTAAACGAAGAAGAGCGGAGCGGCGTTCTTCGTCGGAAATTGAGCGTTCCTCGTCAAGTCTTGAGGAAAGTCAAATAATAAAGAAAACAACGAACTCAAGAACCTCTTCCTCCGAGAGTCGAGCGAGACGACAGCCCACCGAGCGACGAGGCCTCGGTGCAGGGCCCTTTTCCAGTAGTGGCACCGGCGGTAGCATTACCCGCCGAGCCCCCGATGCTTCCAGCAGCAGCCGCTGACGATGCACGTCGCCTCAGCGCACTGCATGAGTTTCAGCGCCAGCGTCCGCCCAGGTTTCGCGGGGATACGGATCCCCAGGCAGCAGAGGACTGGCTGGAGGCAGTAGTTCGAGTGTTTAGGCTAGTGAGGACACCAGCAGACCTCATGGTGATCCTCGCTGCGAGCCTACTACACGCAGCAGCAGGACGTCCGCTTGACGAGCCGTCAGCGGCGTTGGTGGTTACGTTGAGTAACGGTCCCTTTGAGTATACCCTATGGGAGTTCGGGGTGCAGTTGAGATACGGCCGGGATTGGTTTCGCTCACGAAACCAACCGGGCCCCTGGGACGAAAAGGCTAATAACTCACAGACCGGGCGTCCGATCGACGCGCCGTCTGTTGCGTTGAGACCCCTGTGACGAGACGGGCCTTTGAGACACTTCTTCGCGGGACCTTGTGATACTTGGAGTATCGACCAGTAGCTCGTGGAGCGGACCCGTGGTACTTGACAGTGGTGGTGCGCTTGGATGCAGCAGCAGACCCTTGGCGGTGGAGAGCTTAGTTGTAGCGGCGGACCCGCGATACTCTACGGAGTGTGTGCGCTTGGTTGTAGCGACAGACCTGCGACGGTGGAGACGAGCGTGCAGAGTACGGAGACCGTGTAGCCGGCTGAGACCTGACGACTTCTTGACCGACTCGACTTGGAGTGAGTCGACTAGCCCAGTGGACGGAGCGCCCGGTATTTGGCGGCAGACCCACGGCGGACGGAGCGCCTGGTAGTTGGCAGCAGACCCGCGGTACTCGACGGGAGGAGTACCTCAGCAGGCTATCTGGGTAGCGCCCGGTATTTGGCGACAGACCCTCAGCGGACGGAGCGCCCGGTAGTTGGCCGCAAACCCGCAGTACTCGACAGGAGGAGTACCTCAGCAGTCATAGGTTAGTGAGCAGTACCTCGGAGTCGTGATAGGACTTCTACACACTTCAGAGACGGGGCTCTTCAGCAGTTACGGTTTCGATAATGAAAATCCTGGTTTGAGCTGAGACTTTTGACCTTGTGTTTACTTCATGATTGAGATGGGTCACTTGCTAACTTTGGTATATGTATGGGCATATACCCGGGTAGTGGTTATCCGTCGATTTCACAATCCTTGTGTTTCCTCATGATTGAGATGGGTTACTTGATAACTTAGGTATATGTATGGGCATATACCTAAGTAAAGTTTATCTGTTGAGATCTTCTTGTGTTTATCCTTGTTGGTTTTAGTGAGACCTTGAGGGTCTCGGGGTCCCTACTGAGTATCGTTATACTCACCCCTGCACGGGCTATGCCCGCACCTCGTTGTGTTGGTTGCAGACGACGGACAGTGCTGACAGAAGCCGAAGGTTCGAGGACTGGACGGTACCTGGAGGTGGACTATACGACGAGGCGGTACCCAGAGGCAGACCACTGGGCGGGACATACTTGGAGCAGACGGCGGGACCCGAGGAGCAGAGGAGCTATCTGTACCCACCCTTCAGGTGGGATTTCCAGTGGACATCTCAGCGTAGCAGCTTTACTTTTCAGTCGCTGTTTTCCCTTTCGAGTTGTACTTTACAGTTGGGCTTGTATTTCCGGCCCCTTTTACTTTTCAGCTCTTCTTTTTGTACTTAGTGTTTTACTTCCGCTTGTGCTCTGTGTTGCTTGTTTTCTTTTATAAAGGCAATGCCTTCCCAGTTATCGGGATTTTACGCCTTGGTGCTAGTCACCAGCCCCTGGCCTATGGAAGGCGGGCTTGGGGTAGTCACGGCACGGACCCCGAGGGCGGGTCGTGACAATTTTCTTGTATCATTTTCTAAATAGGATTTATTGGTCAGAGGATTATATCTGTTAACTATGGAGAAATAGATGCTTTAAGGCACTAAGAATCTAGACATAGGCCCCAGAGTAAAGATCTTCACATAGTCAAGAATTTTTTATTGTAGGAACTGATGACCTAGATTTTTTTCTAATATTGGAACATGGATATATTAAGTTTCCTATGTTTTATTTTCCTCTATTCATGGAAATACATTTTTTTTGTTTTAAGGATTTTGTTTTCTTTTTATTCTTATAATATCTACAGTGTTTATTTATAGACGTGGGCATATAAATTTGTTCTCCTATTCATTGGATTAGTTTTGGTTTTGAGTTTTCCCCTTTTGGATATGATCAAGTCCTTTAAAAATGATGAATCAGGGTTTGTCTTGATGTTATGTTTGAACTTCATTCACTAGGTTCCACAACATGTTTCATTATTAGTATGTGATGAAATGTTTTTTGTGGTGGGTAAGACCCTTTATTTCACTCCCCATGGTTGACATTGTTGTGATTTTCCTTAGTTTGGGTTGGGTGTGACTTTTGGAGTTGTACATTCAAAAAATGTATCATGGGAATTTTTTGCGCTCGTTCAATTTTGAGCACTGGATTTCTTCTTTATTTGCCTTGGTGAATTTTTGGGGGTAGAATGGTTTTGAGGTGGGGTTAATAGTCAGACCCTAAACATGGTTTTATTTTATCTATTTATTATTTATATATTTATTATTGAACTTTTTTTGAAGTTCAAATTTATTTTTTGGAGATAATTTTCGTGTTTTGGAGTTTTTGGTTTGGTTTTTGTCATGTTCACGGTTAGTGTGTATGATTAGGGTAGAAACTCTTTATATTTTTTTTAGTCAGAGGGTGTTGACATTTCAATTTTTTTCTGCATGGATTTTCTTGAACTGTTCACATACAAGTTTTACTAAACCATTTAAGCCAAATGAGTAATAGTGTATCTTGAGGTTGGTGTCTAAGGAATGGTATGAGACTTGCATACAGTTAGTAGAAACCCTACAAAAAGCATTCTTGAGGCTCTGTAATTTTAATATAACCATTTTTCAAGGCTGGTACATGATTTTCAAAACTGTGTGGCCAGATTGTATTCCTACCCCTTCAGTCTATTAGGATTTATATGGTTGGTGAATTATTTGGAAAACCATGCAGCCAAACCATGGAATGTTCCCAATTTCCAAAAAAGTTGAAATTACATCATGTCACCTCTTATATTCTATCCCCATACTCCCCTCCTCATTTTTCTCGGTATTGGAACATATATGGGGGATCCCAAAACCCTCCTTCATACCCCATACCTCATTTTATTCTCCTACAAGGATTCAAGTTGAGTACTTCATGGTTTTTGATCTACTTTCTCATTTCTTCTCTTCCACTCTTGGTTCATGGTTCTTTCTTGGTTGGGTTCCATCTTGGTCGAACCCTAGAGTGAGGGATGGATAATGTGGGTTGACTTATATATTGTTAGGGTGTGCATATTACTTCATGATATTGGTTCTTAATTATTCCATTGTTTCAGTTCATACACACATCATTAAGGTAGCTATTATCATCCACTTACTTTTTGAAACATTCCATTTAGTTCTTTAATGATTCAAAATAATTTATAAATTTGTGATTTAGGATTGTGATGTGTTTATATGATTTTATGTAGATATCCAATGTTGGAAAAATTTATAAAAATGGGATTTCAATGGATTTTTATTATTATAGTCATGATTATATGTATGTAAGATTTTTTGAAAAATGTCAATTGGTCTTTTAAAATGATATTTGGTATTTATAGAAGGTATTTTTCCAAGATTAGGACTTGGTAGTTTGGTTGACTTGTGAAATTTATCTTGGTTTGTAATTTAGGTTCCTTCTATGGTTTGATGATTGTGTGTAATTCCATGTAATTGGTTGAAATGATCTTTTTGATTCTTAAACTGGTACTCTGAGTACCTTTTTGACATCCCATATGATTATGACATTTCATGTGGTAATTTTCTTTTGGCATGAGGTCCACATATGGATATGAGCACACATGATAATGGAATTTTATACAATAAAATGTTTATCTTGAAATTGGTTTTCAAAATACTCGTCTACCCTTCCTTTCTCCCCTCCCTTCCTTATCCCAATTGATTATTCTAAAAATGTTTAATGTTTCAAAAGTGTTTCCATGGTTTCTATGTGACATAAAAGGTGGTTCCAAACATGTTTTCTAATTCATGGACGATTTAAAAAATTGAGTAGTAATTTAGTAACTAAATGGAATGAAAGGAATATTTGGAACCTTCTGAGAATAAATGGTATTTTAAAATGGTTTTTAAAATGATTTTGAGATGAAAGGAAATTTTATTATAAATGGTTTCATAATTATAAATCATAAGTCCAAGTTGGTACTTGTAATGAGTTAGAATTGTTTTTATGTTTATATGATGTATAGGCCCGGTATAAACCTTTTAATGGTTATATATATATGAAGGTAATCCCTATGGTCATCCTTATGATGATAGGTTATTTGTATAGCTGGTTTTAGAGAATGCGCAAGCCACGTATGGTGGAAACTATGGGTACACCAAGCAAGTAATTTCTTCCTCACTCTCCTTTATACTATAATCTTATGATTCCTAGATTTCATATAGATGGTTTAGTGTCAACTTATTTCTAGTCTCTATTAGATGTATTGTAACCTCGTGGAAAAAGGATAGTCCAGGTAGGATTTTCCACTAGTGAGGCCAAATAGAGTAGCCAGACTAGTTATTAACTATGGAGATGCTTTACATGCCTACATGTGGGTTCAAACCGAATTCATCTAGGGGTTTCATCAAAGAATGTTGATAAAATTCCCATGATTTCATATTCTCATGTTCATGATTTATTTTACAACACTTTGATCACTTTTTACTGTGGTATCAATTTTCTTGTTCTTATATGTATATCGTTTATGTTATTCCCCAATGATTATACTTCATTTAGATTTGTGTTATCTACTTGTTATTTTGATTTAAAATTGGGTTTCAAAAAGAAATGTGTCATTAATTTTTTAAATTATATAAATCTTGTATTCCCTAAATTTATATCAAACTAGAATTTATGGAATATTCTATAAATGAACATGTATAGATTCTGTCATGATTACATAGTGATTTGTTTCATGATTACACACTACATATGGTACTCAATATCAATAGGACTGAGATGTTTTTAAGGTTAATATTTTATTCAGGTTTTCCAATGGAGTGGGCCGAGTTTATGGATGGGGGTCACCAAGAGGTATTTGGATACCATGTTCATTCGGGGTTGGGTTTACTTTTTTCTTTTAGTTTTCTATTTTTTTCTTCTACTTTTTTGGATATGTTCTATATTTATTTTTATTCAGCATATTTGGTCTTCTTTCTCTAGTTTGTTTTATTTATCAGTTCTTCATTCGGTAAATCAGTCTCAAATGTTTGATATTTGATGCCCGACATTAGTTTCCATCTTGGTAGGATCTAAAATGCATATTGATCCTTGTTATAGGGTAGCTCTGGTGAATTATTTTTGGTTGACTTAGGTTTTTTTGGGAAAAAATGGTATCAATGCAGCACTTCTTTATTTAGGGGGCTAGGTAGACTAGAGATAGGACTTCCGAGTCTGGGGAGGTAGGTGTGGGAACAACATTGTAAAATATTAATCATTCTATGCCGCAAGTAACCAAGGGAATTCTAGGACTTGATTCATTTGTTTTTGATTTTTTGGTTTATTTCATTGGTTAATTTTTGGTTTGGGTGTTTTGGGGAATGACAATGGAACAAAAATAGTGACACATAATGAGCTTGCATGGTGTAGTGACCCATGCTGAACTTGAGTGCATGGTTGAAGATTCTTCCAGTGGTTGGTTATTACTTGGGGAATGGTATAATAAACCATGTGGTTGGGTTATTCATGTCCAATAGTTTTCAATTTTCATAGTTTTTGTCGATGTGAGTCATGATCTGGTATGATTTTGTCCTGAGTGAGTAGATTACAATTGAAAAATGGTATTTGAAAAACAAATTTCAAAAGTAAAATGATTTTTTGACATGGTTTTATTTAAAAAATGGGACTTGGATTTGAAATGGAATTTTAAAATGATATTTGGAAATTTTAGAAAGTGTCTTTGGAGTGCAATGGTTTGAAATTTAGAATGGTAATAATTGGTTCTCAAAAAGGGTTTTGGTTTTTTTCTGATGTTTGGTTCTTGAGTGTGGTTCTATTGTTTGGAATTTAATTTTTAGATGAATTTTGGGTTGATGATTATTTTGTTTTCTACTATTATTTTTATTAATTTATTTATATTTTACTTCCCATAACAGTCTTAAAGGTTTCAAGTGGATATATCCCATTCTTTTGCCTATTCCATACTCTATATAGGGTGGCCGAGTCAATACCATCTCAATTTTTCCAATTTATCATGGTAATAAATTTTTGTTAGAGGCTCCATATTGTCCTGAGAAAGTCAATTTTTTTTCATATGTTTGGGAAATTCTAAGGCTGTGAGGGTGTGAGTTGTTATGGGTTTGTTTGAGGTTTCAGGCTTGGATCGGTTGAAGGTAATCATCCCATGATCATTACAATATAGGATTTCTTGGGATGTATTTATGAAATATTTTATCCAATGGTTCATAACTGAGAAGGTAAAGGTGAACAAATTGATAGAGATATTGGGTGTTCATCAAGGTAAGTAGATAGTGAAGTCCTATATTAGCCACTTTGAAGATATAGTTTCTTTTTTGCTAGAAATATATTCCAAGGATTAGTCGAAATATATACTCTTTATCTAGTGTATTTATTGGGATATTAAAGAATGATTTCTCTCATTAAGTGAAGTTCAATTTAAGAAGATAGTTGGTGTGGTGCTTCTAAATATTTTATTTCCCAAAGTTTCTTATAGATGTTTGTAATATGGTTTCTCTTGGTGTTCAAGGAGATTCCCCATAAGATGATAAGTTTATACTAGAGGAACTTATTTTGAATAAGTAAACTTCATTGATTATTTATTATTTTTTATTAGAACACTCAATTTTGAGCTTTCAATTTGGCATAATTGGATATATAAATCCATATTTCCATAATATTCTGAAGGATTTTCGACGACGTGGCTATATTTTTTTCCTGGATATGTTTTGAAAACAACATTTTTGGTAAATGAAGTCTCAATCAAAGGCTTCAATCTCATGAATGTGGAACATAAGAACCATCAAGTAACCGGGTATCCAATTATAGGCCTCAGAATGAAGCACATCACATAGTTAGGAATTTCTAGGTTTTGGATTTATAGGACCAACATTTGATTCAAATTTTGGAATAGGGACTGTTTATGATTCCTTTTTTATAGATTCCTCTTATTTTGGAAATCCTTTTTCATAGGGATTTTGGAATCATTGTATTGTTGGAATCTATATGTTGGTGCTTTATATATGCAAGGACTTAAATGTTTATCTATTTTTTCAATTGGGTTTAGTTTTCAATTATTCTTCCTTTTTAGATGCTCATGTCATGTGAAAATGATGAATCATGGTTTGGACCGATGTTTGTCTTGAGATTTTTTCATTGGATTATTCAATGTGTTTCAATTTTGGTCCACATGAGAATGTTTTTTATAATGGGGACTACCCTTTCATTTCCTCACCATGGTTCACCATGCTATGGTTCCCCTAGTATTCCTTAGGTGTGAATTTTGTAGTTGAAATTTCACACTGAGGATTGTGGTATCCTTTTTAATTTTCTAGTTTTGATATATGTATTTGTTATTTGTATTTCTTTGTGACTTTCAAGGGGAAGAAATTCATTATATTAGGGGGGATTTACACACACTGAACTTGTTTTAATTTTGTTATTTTATTTATTTCTTGATGACTGATCTTTTTGGTATAGGTTCAGATTGAGTTTCCAAGGATAATTCTTGAGTATTGGAGTATTTGGTTTATATTTTTCTTATACAAGGTTAGTATGCAAGGTTTTTGGAGAAACCATACTGATATTTTTTGGAAGAGGGTGTTTATAGTTCAATTAGTTCTTTAACTATTTTCTTACATGATCTATACACTATTTGGCCACAACCATATCAACCAACGGAGTAACCATACAATATGAGGTTGTTGTCTGAGGAAAGGCACATTACTTATGCATGGTTAGTAGATACTATGTGGAAATATTACAGCATGAAATGAAATTTTTATAGAAACATTTTTAAAATTTTCCACACAGTTTCCTAAACTGTTTATCCACCCCATTTTTGTGACCCTTCCTTCTAATAGGGTGCCCAAGATTAGAACCCGGTTTAGAAAACTGTGTGGCCAAACCATGCGACTTTCCAATTTTTCTAAAATGTTTAAATCCTATCATTTCCCCTCTTATGATTTGAACCAATCAACTCCCTCTTCCAATTTATTGGTTTTGTCTCATGACGGGGGGCTCCCAAAACCCTCCTCCCCTTTTCACTATTATTAATTGATGATCCTCTAGGGTTTCATGGTGATTTATTCTTGGTTATTGGTAATTTTTCTCCTCTTCTTTTCTTTATCTCTTGGTTCTGGGTTCTGCCTTGGTAGGGTTCCCTCTTTTCTTAACCCAAGTGTGAGGGTTGGCAAATGGGGTTTGATTTATTAGATATTATGGCGTTCATATTGTTTCTTAAGCTTGGTTCTTCATTTTTTCAGAGTTTTGTCCCATCCACCCATTGTAAATATAGGGTTTTCTATCCATTTCTATTCAAGAACATTCCATTTGATGATCGAGTGTTTCTAATTAATTTCAAAATTTGTTATTCATGATTTTGATGAGTTTGTATGACATTATATGGTTCTAAATTGTGAGAAATAATGTATGAAAATGGGGATTCAAGGGATTTACATAATTATGCCTACGTATATATGCATTCAAGGTATTTTAAAAAAGATCAATTGGTCTTCTAAAATAAAATTGGGTAATTTTGGTTAGTGATTGGACTTGATTATGTCTCATTAGTTTGGTTGAATTGTGAAATTAAACTTTGTGTGTTGTTTAGGTACCTTATATGGTTTTATGCCTATGTGTAATTCTTTGTAATTGTTTGATATTCTCGTTATGATTCAAAAAATGGAAAATTGAGAACTTTTTTTGATGTAACATATCATTAGGACATTGGATGTGGGCATATACTTATGTGCATGGGGTGCACACATGTATATACACAAACATGATAATGGAATTATATAAATGAAAATGTATATCTTGTACCAAGTTTTCAAATACTCTCATTACCTTCTATTCTCCTCTACCTCCCATCTCCCACATGGTCTTTTCTAAAAACATCTAATGTTTCAATAATGGTCCCATAGTTTCAATGTGACCATAAATGTGGTTCTAAGATATTTTTTTAATTAATGGATTATTTGGATCATTGAGATGTAATTTAGTGACTAAATGGAATGAAAGGCCTATTTGGAAACATCCAAACATTAATTCTATTCTAACATGGATTTGGAAATGGTTTTGAGAAGAAATAAAATTTCATTAATAATTTTTTTCATAATTTTATATTTCAAGGCCGAGTTGGTACTTATGATGTTTTGGAATTTTTTTAAAATTATATAACTTGTAGTCCTAGTTGGAACCTCTTAATAGTTCTATATATAATGGGAAAATCTCTCATTATCATTCCGATGATATGTCTTTCACATAGTTGGTGTTAGAGAATTTTCAAGGAATGTACAATGGAAACTATGGGTTAAGCTAAGCATGTGATGACCTAATCACTCTCCTTTATACTATTATCATGGGATTATTGAAAAATATTTTAATGTTTGAGTGAATATTTCTTTCTATTCCCATATAGATGAATTAGAATCCCTGGATAAAGGATAATACATGTGGGAATTTCCACTGGTGATGCTAGTTTAGAGAATCCATGTTAGTTATTGACTATGTAGATGTACTATACACCGATGGGTTGGTTTAAATTGTTTGTGTCTAGGGATTTATTCTAGATATGTTTATTATGTTCCCATGATTCCATATCTATATATTTTGGATTTATCTTACAACACATTGATCACTTATTCCTCTAGTATCTATCATCCCGTTCTTGTATATGCATTGTTTCTATTATTCCCTTACTTTTACATTGTTTTAATTTTTCTTTTCTTTATGAATTACATGGGTTGTTTTATCTACATGGAATTTTGTTTTCAATATATGTTTTCAAAAATAAAGGTTTACAAGATTTTTTGAATTATAAAAATAATCTTTCCTTAAATGGATTCAAAACTAGCATTTACGGTCTTATTTATGAAAGGAAATGTATGGATTTTGAGATGCCTTACTATTGATTAATTTTATGATCACACCATACTTATTCAACTTGAAATCAGTAAAACCAACAAAAATTATCAGTTTATCTTCTATTTAGGTTTTTCTTTGGAGTGGGATGGGTTTTTGGATGGTGGTGACCAATAGGTCACATGGAGATCGTGTCGGTTTGGTTAGGGTTCAATTTTTATTTTAGGTGAATATATACTATTTTAAGAGGATTAAAGATTTTGTGGATCATGACCTTATTTCATAAGGGAATATTATGGGGGATTTAAGTAGTGGACTTGTGGTGCTAGTTTTACAGATGAGTGGTGCAGATTCCAAGGTAAAGAAGTGTCATTTTTGGAGTTTCCATTAGGGTGGAAGTGAGAAGAGTAGTCAGAATAGAGATTCAGCCTCTCAGGGTGGCATCCAAGTGTTCTATTTTTAGTGTGGAAGAACAAGGAACATGCATGGTCAGTCTCCCCATACACCAGTTGAGTGGTGGTTGTGTAGAAGGATAAGGAATGTGAAGAGATTCTATAGGAATACTTGATAGTTGCTTGAATATGTGGGATTTATACTGATGATGAGTGTTGGAAGGGGTTGGTTACTCTATATCAGACAGGTAGTTAGAGCTCGACTGGTCATACCAGTTGGGGTCGTGGACGTGGTACTATGTGGTGAGAGCATCTATTAAGTAGAATAGTCCAACACTAGGGATGCAGGATGGATCCCAATGGTGATGGGTAGGTTAGATTCATGCATTTTAGTCTACACTTAGAGGTGTCAATGATGGGTCATAAAATTTTTGAGGTATGATATTTGTAGCTTCCATGATTTCTTCTTCATTATTTGATAGAGGCTCCACATAATATTTTATGTCTTCACAGTATGTAGTTGTGTTAGTCATAGCAGTGGAATGTGTGTGTGGGGTTTTTTAAATTGATACACTAATGGGGGTGCAAGATGAGGATATCATATAATGAAAGGGTTGTGCTATAGAGGTTGGTGGGTATAATATTTTGTGTGACTTGTTTATCCTCAAGATGTTTGGTTTTGATTAGATTTTGGGCATGAATTTTTTGGTGTTGTACCTGGACTATATATCCTATTACCATCATCAGGTTATGTTTTCATCTTTTTAGGGAGACACTTATGTTCATCATGGTGAGTGGGATGTCGAGGTAGGGCACATACGACATGTTTTAGATCAGTTTGGAGAACTTAGAGGCCATGTGGTGTGACTTGTGCTTGATGAAAGAGGAATAGATAAACCACTATTTCCTACGATTGTGGATTAATTTTAGGATGTGTTTCCTGATTACTTCTCAGGGCCACCACAGGAGATAAATGTTGAGTTTACGATAGAGTTTCTACTTGGTGAAGAACTGGTTTCCATTCCTCCGTATTGAATGACACCGACAAAACACTAAAAACATAAAACTCAATTGAAGAATTAGATAATAAAGGGTTTATTTTTTCTAGTACATCACTTTTGGGATCTATAGTGTTTTTTACAAGATGGCCGAAGATTATTTTCATTTACGTGTCGACTATATGAATTTAAATCATTTGATGGTAATGAGTCGATACCATCTTCCACGAATCAATGATCTTTTTGACTAGCTAAAAGGTCCAACAATGTTCTCCAATATTTATTTGATTTCATGATATCATCAGTTGTGAGTGACACCTTCCAATATACCAAAAACTTCTTTCTAGAGAAATTAAGGGTTGTATGAGTCTATAGTGTTTTCATTTTGGCTGACCAATGCATCGGTAGAGTTCATGGATTTAATGAACAAAATCATTCACCCTTATCTCGATCAGTTTTTAGTTTTATTCATAAATGACATCTTTGTTTAGTTTAAGACTTATGAAGATCATTACAAACACCTTAACATAGTCTTGATTACACTAAGAGAGCATAGGTTATATTCCAAGCTATACAAGTGTCACTTATAGATTGGTAGGTTTCATTTCATGTGTTACATCATTTCTGAAGAAAAAGTGTTAGAGGACTGAGAGAAAGTGAAAGCAGTTGTGTCTTGGGATAGGCCTATAAATGTTTCTGATGTTCAAAATTTTATAGGTTTTGCGAGTTACTATCAGAGGATTATTAAGGAATTTTGAAATTTTGATGAAACACTTTCAGGATTGACTAAGAATGGAATCAAGTTTGAATGGTAATAATCATTGGAAAATTGATTCCAAGAGTTAAAGAAGTGGTTGACTACTGCACCGATACTGATCTTACATTATTTAGGTAAGAAATATACTTTGTATTATGATGCATCTCTTGTTGGTATGGGAGCTATGTTGATGTAGTAAGATTGGGTTGTTGCATATGGTTCATGGCAGTTGAGGCCTCATGAAAGAAATTACCCTACACATTATATTGGTTTTGCTATAGTGGTTTGTGCCTTAAAATGGGGGGAAATATTACTTTTTAGGAAAACGATTTATACTGTATATAGACCATAAAAGTCTTAAGTACAATTTCTTGAAATGAGTATTGAATCTTCTGCAGTGGAGATGGGTTGAGTACATTAAATCCTTTGTTTTTTGATTGGTTTAAGCACTTAGAAGGGGAAATTGTATTGCAGATACCTTGAGTAAGAAACTAGAAATCAGGAAGTTCTATAATCTAGATTGGAGTGGAGGATGATGAAATTGTTTTATTAGATGCATATGTAGGTACGAGATGCCCAAGGGAAGATGATCCTTTTAGTCATATAATTTGAGTATGTGCTTTTGGACTGGGTCGAGGAGATTAGTCTTGAGGATCTGGAGTACTCAACATTGAGGGAAAGCATTAAAAGTGGTGAGTAACCTTCTAGTTGGACTATTAGGGATGATGGGGTTGTGTATTCATGTATACTTGTTGTTGTGCCAATGTATATGTGAGAAGAGTTGATGTTTGAGAATCTTGTATTGAAGTGGGTAGTTCATCCTAGTTCGATCAAGATGTATCATGGTCTTTGATGTACGTATTGGTGGTTATGAATGAAGAGAGACGTTATGGGTTTCATGGTATGATTCCTTACCTTTCAGTAGGTGATGGATAAACATGAATGACTAGGTGGTTTTTTTGCAACTATTTCCCCTTATGGAATGGAAATTGGACGAGTTAACAATGGATTTCATGGTAGGTATTCTAAGGATGCCTCTAAATAATGATGAAATCTGGTTATTTTTCAATCAGATGACCAAGGTGGCTCATTTATTGTTTATTTGAGAGGCCTTCACCAAATATTAATTGGGTGAGATATATGTTCGAATAATAGTATGGTTTCATAGGGTTCTACAAATGATAGTTTCATATCATGATCCTCATTTTACATCACATTTCTGGCAGGGATTGGAGAAGGTTCATTGTACCTAGGTGTTCATGGGTACATATTTTCACCCTTAGATGGATGGTCAGTCAGATTATATGCTTCACGTGTTATAGGTCATGTTTAGGTCTTGTAACATGGATTTTGGTGGTTCATGGTAAAAATACTTGTTGAGTTTTACTATAATAATTTTTTCTAGGATATGATTCAAATGGAACCATTTGAGTTAGTCTATGGGATACCATGTAGGTATCCATTGTATTGGATAGAATCTAGAGAGTCCCAGTTGTTAGGGCTAAGTCTCATGCAGAATATATCGAAAAACGATCACCTGATTAAAAAACACATAGAAATGGATCAGAGAAGGTAGAATTAATATGATGATCAATATTGTAGGCCTCTAGATTTTATGGTGGGTTATAGTTCATTTGTTTTGGTGTCCTCAAGGTTGTGTCACCATCAGATTTAGAAATAGTGTAAGTTAGCACCCAGGTATGTGGGTCCATTTGAGGTTATAGAGAAGATTTGAGTAGGGGTTTTCTGATTTTCTCTTCCATAGTGGTATAATGGTATGCATGATGTTTTCCATGTTTCATAACTTCAAAAATATTTCCTTGAACCATCTGAAATTATTGATATTGATGATGTAGATATTGAGACCGATGAATCATTTGAGAAGCATCTGGTTTGTATTGTGGTTCGTAGTGAGAATTTCTTGTAGGGAAAGTCTGTGCCATTGGTTCGTGTTTTATAATTGCATGGTAATGTTCAATAAAAGTATTTGGAAATGGAGATGGAGATGTGGGATCAGTGGCCCAAAATTTTTACCTTGGAATCTCAATGAATCTCAAGAATAGTGGATTAAGGATGATCCGTTATCAGGTGGGGAGGTTGTATGATCTAAGTTTTTGTGTAGTTATGTCATTGTTTAAATTTAGGTTCTTATCCATTATAATTTGTTAATTAAATGTTCAATGAATGTATCAGGAATCTTTGGAGTTTTATATAGATTCATGGAACTAAAGGAGAATTATAATGGTCATTCTGTTCATGTTTCACAATTGGCACATTATTATTGGAATCCATGCACCAAAACCATGCTAAAACAAGAGATGGAGGTGCACAGTTAGTTAAACAGTTCAAGGGGAGTATCAAAACCCTATAGCCTTGGATAGTTTAATTCTGCATGGTTGAAGGAATATATTAAAACCATGCATATCTTCCCAAGTAACCGTGTGACCTCTTTCTCCTTATAGAGTGGCTGATGCACAGTTCACGCAAGGTTTGGAAACCATGTGGCCAAACCCTACACCTCATCAAATGATGAAAAATGTATGGTTTTTACATCATATTATTTGTATGTTCCACAATATTTTCACCCCTTTCTCCATCCTCCAGACCTAGTGATAGACCAAAACCCAAAATATCTCCCATTTGATCAATATCCCTATTTTCTTGGTTGTTTAAAGAACTGTTGGTTGAAGATCAAAACTCTGGGATGGTCTAATCTCCATATTTCCCCTCTTATCTAGATTAGGGCTTGTATCTTGGTTTATCTTATTCTAAAGCCATAAAACCCTATTTTTATATGGATTCTAGGATAATGATTTAGGGGGTGGTGGAATTAATATCCAAGTCTATGATTAAGAGTGTGTTTTCAACTAATTCAAGGTAGGTTCTCTATAAGTTATATCCCATAGTCGTTGAGTTTATTTTTTCATGTTTGGTTGTGTTCATGGTTATGTATTGCGGTAATTTTTATTCCTTTGGTAAGGTTTTGTAAAATTAGTGTTTAATGATGAATTAAACCCCTTGTGATCCCTGTGGGGTTTTTCGAAGACATCATGACAAATTTAAGGCTACCCATGGGTGCACCGACATTTCCAAATGTTGAAATTGGTAAGGTTATGTATAGAGTTGACATGTGGTGACATAGATCCAATAAAAAACATGTTAATTGGGTTAGTAGAGTTAAAAATGGGATAATGATAGTTGTTTATAGGGTCAATAATTGCATAAGGAGTTGTTTAGAATGTCTTGAAAATGGGTTAATTATGTTAATTGATATTGTATCAATTGTCTTATGAAATATGATAGAAATGTATAAGAGGGTTTGTGCATATAAAATGGTGAACATGTTGAATGGGTAAAAACATGGTAATTGAGCAACATATTAAATGGGATTTTAGAATGGAATTAATGAATATGTTAAATGGGTTGATTTAAATGGAATTATTAAACATGCTCAATGGGTTGGGGCATGAAAATGGGAATTTTGTAGGATGGGCTGTGTAATGTAAATGGTTAATGTTTAAATGGGTTGTGTCATAATATTAATTTAATTATCGATTGTTATGGATTTTTATTGTCAAGTGTATTGTTTTGAGTATGTTATGTGATATTCTATGTGTATTGTGACTTGATAAATAATAATTTTCACATTGATTGGTAGTGTAGAGTATTGACTTAAGGCTCTATGTCTATGTGTTGAGTTAGACTGAGGCTCTAAACTCCACCCAAAACGAATGGGTAAGGTAAGGGGTCAAAGGATATTTTCATCTAATGGTTGAATTCGATTAGACCACCTAGACCGAGGTTTCTAGGTGAGTGTAATGTATTTATTGTGATGTGTTCACTCATCAAGAGAAATGAACATGACTTATTCCCTTATGCATCTTGATTGAATACCATAGACTCTTGTGTAATTTATGTAAATTCCTAACCCATGGAAAACCAAATGAATATGAATTATGTAATGAAAATGGTATAATTAATGAAAATGGTATTACATTGTTAACTAATAGAACCTAAGTTTTCCATTTTTTACTTGTATTTTATTTATTATTTGCATGATATATCAATTTAGGTTGGATATTCTGTAGACACCATTGGTAGTGGCATACTAAGTTTTACTAACACCCTGCTCAGGTTTCCATTGGGTACTCGAGAAGACTCCACTTTTGAAGGTCCAGATAAGGGAAGGGGAATTGTTCTTGGGATTTTAGTTGGGTTTGGGATATGCATTGACTAGGATTCCAACTTCGAGTTATGGACATTTAAGCGATTTATCTGGTTGTTATTATTATGGGTTTTCTTCAATTTTTTCATGGTTATCATGGCAAGAAATAGATAGTGATGGTATGTGGTTTGTACCTAGTTTTGGAAGATTATTGGTTATGTGTTATTATTATTTATTACATATTTTTCCCTATTTAAAATTTTAATTAATGTGGATTACTCTTTTAAAGAGGGTATAATATCCCCACATTACTTATTAAACCCTTGTCGGTAGTCTGAAACCACTATCATATGGGGAGTTCATTTTAGGTCATATGGTGACTTGGATCGGAGCATCAGTTTAGTGGCTTCGAGATCGGGAACATTACAATATGTGTTATCTAAATTATTAAGAAATAATTCTTATAGAAGAGAAAGGAAAACCTTTAAAGAAATGATTTAAAAATTTGTGAACTCCCCACAATAAAGATTTACCTCATATATAATCTTTTCTAAATCAAGTTATCAAAATTTACGATTCAGATAAGGTAATGAGAGTGTGAAAATACATAAAACTCGATTCATTAAAATCAATGAAAAAAAATAAAAAAATGTGATTAGAAAACACATATCATCTCCATTGGGAGTCTAAGAAACAATAAGGATGAACCCCAATGTCACAATGATATTAAGTGAAAAACATCAAGAAAATTTCATACAAAATTCACTCCTACATCAAAATAAAAATATTTGGATATTATCAACATCATTCAAAAGATCCTCCACTACATGAAATGATTCTTACATATTACTAGGGATGTATAAAAAGTATATTGAAGTATCTAATCTCCCATATTCAATTTTTTATGAACCCTAATTGAAACATCTCCCAACTTATAGAAGTTATTAAGGTGATCCAAATAGAAAAACAATTTTGAAAACTCTCAAATATTTCAAACTAGAAATATTTAGATATCTTGGTGATCCAAATTGAAAAAATGAGATACCTATTCTATCTTTAATAAGATTATCTATTCTAAACCAACTTCATACAATGAAATATAGGATACATATTCAAAAAAGTCAAAAAAATGATAATTTGTACACATTGGGTCACTCTTATAGTTCCATCTCAGCTAACAAGGCCCTTTTGAGAACCCTCATATACCAAGTGGATAGGAATATATGATCATTATTTCATGGTCTGGGCGAAGTCCTTTCTTAATAGATAGCCTTATGAGAGTCACTACTTATAATCTCAGATAATAAACATACCAAACTTGACGATTTATTAACATTCTCCATAATTGATAGCTCATCTTGACTAAAACCCTAAATCATAGAATCTTTATCCTATTTCAATTCTCATGATATTTCTATTTAATGAAGACTAACATGAAGAATTCACAAGGCATTATTTCATGTGTATATGAGAGAACTATTAATACCTTCTTATCCCAGCTGGGTCACTAAAATAGTACATTGTTACACTTGACCTTAAAGGCATCATGAGTTTGAGAAGAACAAATGATACCTTCATATTTTCAAGCCAAATAACTAATTCATGAGAACCCAACTCACCTCTATAAGAATTTAAATGATAATCACCAAATACATGGATGGCGTTTAGAGGATATAAGGGATTTTACTAGACCAAATTATTTAGATTCTAGTTAGAGTCATTAACTAGAGAGACAACCTCTACAAATTTTGAAATAGTACACATAAGAACATACCAATCAATTTTTTTACCATTATTAATGGAATTTAAAAGAGTAATTTATTTACAGGTTTAGAGGGATACTATCAGAGGATTGTTAAAGAATTTTCTAATTTCAATTAACCACTTTCCATCTTGACAAAGAAAGAAATCATGTTTGAATGGTAATAATCATGTGAAAATTCATTACAAGGGTTAAACAAGTGGTTGACTACTGCACCGATACTGATCTTACATTATTTGGGTAAGAAATATACTTTGTATTTTGATGCATCTTTTGTTGGGATGGGAGCTATGTTTATATAGGATGATCAGGATGTTGCATATGGTTCATGGTAGTTGAGGCCTCATGAAAGAAATTACCCTACGCATTATATTGGTTTGGCTATAGTGGTTGGTGCCTTAAAATGGGGGGAAATATTACTTGTTAAGAAAACGATTTATAGTGTATATAGACCATAAAAGTATTAAGTACATTTTATTGAAATGAGTATTGAATCTTCTGAAGTGGAGATGGGTTTAGTACATTAAATTCTTTGTTTTTGAGTGGTTTAAACACTAAGAATGGGAAATTGTATTCCAGATACCTTGAGTAAGAAAACTAAAAATCAGGAAGTTCTATAATCTAGATAAGAGTGGAGGATGATTAAATTGTTTGATGAGATGCATCTATAGGTACGGGATGTCCAAGCGAAGATGATAATTTCGATCATATAATTTGAGTATGTGATATTGGATTGGGTCAAATAGAGTTGTCTTGAAGAACTGGAGTACTCAACTTTGAGGGAAAGCATTGAAAGTGGTGAGTCACTATTAGGGAATATGGGGATGTGTATTCATGTATACATGTTGTTTTTCCAATGTAAACATGAGAAGAGTTGATGTGTGAGTATCTTATATTGAAGTGGGTAGTTCATCCTAGTTCGAACAAGATGTATCATGGTCTTTGTTGGATGTATTGGTGGTTATGAATGATGAGAGAGGTTGCATGTTTCCTGGTATGATTCCTTACCTTTTAGTAGGTGATGGATAAACATCAATGACTAGGTGGTTTTTTACAACTATTTCCCCTTATGGAATAGAAATTGGATGAGTTAACAATATATTTCATGGTAGGTCTTCTAAGGATGCCTCTAAAAATGATGAAATCTGTGTATTTTTCGATCAGCTGACCAAGGTGTCTCATTTCGTGTTTATTTGAGAGACCTTCACCAAAAATTAATTGGGAGAGATATATGTTTGAGAAATATTATGGTTTCATAGAGTTCTATAAATGATAGTTTCATATCATGATCCTCATTTTACATCACATTTCGGGCAGTGATTAGAGAAGGTTCTTTATACCCAGGTGTTCATGGGTATGGATTTCCACCCTTAGATGGATGGTTAGTCAGAGTATATGCTTCAAGTGTTATAGGTCATGTTTAGGTCTTGTAACCTGTATTTTGGTAGTTCATGGTAAAAAAACTTGTTGCTTGTTGAGTTTTACTATAATAATTGTTTCTAGGATATGATTCAAATGGAACCATTTGAGTCAGTCTATGGGATACCATGTTGGTATCCATTGTATTGGATAGAATCTAGAGAGTCCGAGTTTTTAGGACTAATTCTCATGCCGAATACATCGAAAAACAATCTCTTGATTCATAAACACATGGAAATGTATCAAAGAAGGTATAATTCGTATGATGATCAATATTATAGGCCTCTTGATTTTATAGTTGGATACAGTTCATTTGTTTTGGTGTCCTCTAGGTTGGGTCACCATCAGATTCAGAAACAGTATAAGCTAGCACCCAGGTATGTGGGGCTATTGGAGGTTATAGAGAGGATTTGATCAGTGATTTTCTTTATTTGCTCTTACATAGTGGTATAATGGTATGCATGATGTTTTTCATGTTTTATAACATCAAAAATATCTCCTTGACCCATCACACATTATTGATGTTGATGATGTATATGTTGATACCGATGAATCATTTGAGAAGCATCTAGTTTGTATTGTGGTTTGTAGAGAGGATTTCTTGTGGCGAAAGACTATGCCATTGGTTAGTGTTTTATAATATCATGGTAATTTTCAATAAAAGTATTTGGAAATGGAGTTGGATATATGGGATCAGTGGCCCAAAATTTTTACCTTGGAATCTCAATGAATCTCATGAAAAGTGGATTAAGGACGATTCATTATCAGGTGGGGAGGTTGTATGATCTTAGTTTTTGTGGAGGTATGTCATTGTTTAAATTTAGGTTCTTATCCATTAAAACTTGTTAATTAAATGTTCAATGAATGTATCAGTACTCTTTGGAGTTTTCTATGGGCTCAGGGAACAAAAGGAGAAGTATAATGGCCATTCTGTTCATGTTTCACAATTGGAACACTATTATTGTAATCCATGCACCGAGACCATGCTAAATAGAGAGATAGAGGTGAAAAGTTAGTTAAACAGTTCAAGGGGAATATCAAAACCCTGCATCCTTGGATAGTGTAATTCTGCATGGTTGGAGGAATATTTTCAAACCATGCATATCTTCCCAAGTAACCGTGAGACCTATATCTCTTTATTAACTGGCTGATTCATTGTTTGACCAAGTTTTGGAAAACCATGTGGCCAAACCCTACACCCCATCAGATGATGAAAAATGTATGTTTTTTTACATCGTAGTATTTTTAAGTTCCACCAGATTTTCCCCTTTCTCCAACCTCCAGACCTAGTGATAGACCAAAACCCTAAATATCTCCCATTTTATCAATATCCCTATATTCTTGGTTATTTGGAGAACTTTTGATTGATGATCAAAGCTCTGGGAAGGTCTAATCTCCATCTTTTTTCTATTTTCTAGATTAGGGCTTGTATCATGGTTTATCTTATTCAAAATCTATAAAACCATATTTTTCTATAGATTCTAGGATAAAGATTAAGGGGGTGATTGAATCAAGATCTAAGTCTATGACTAAGAGTGTGTTTTCAACTACTTCTAGGTAGGTGATCTATAAGTTATATCCCATAGTCTTTGAGTTGATTTGTGCATGTTTGGTTGTGTTCATGGTTATGTATTGTTGTAATTTTTATTCCTTTGGTGAGGTTTTGTAAAATTAGTGTTTAATGATGAATTGAACCCCTTGTGATCCCTGTGAGGTTTGTCGAAGACAACACGACAAATTTAAGGCTACCCATAGGTGTACCGACACTTCCAAATGTTGAAATTTGTAAGGTTATGTATAAAGTTGACATGTGGTAACATAGATCCAATAAAAAACATGTTAATTGGGTTGGTAGAGTTAAAAATGGGATAATGATAGTTGTTCATAGGGTCAATAATTTCATAAGGAGTTGTTTAGAATGTCTTGAAAATGGGTTAATTATGTTAATTGAGATTGTATCAATTGTCTTATGAAATATGAAAGAAATATAGAAGAGGGTTTGTGCATATAAAATGGTAAACATTTTTAATGGGTAAAAACGTGGGAATTTAGCCACATATTAAATGGGATTTTAGAATGGAATTAATTAATATGTTAAATGGGTCGATATAAATGGAATTATTAAACATGCTCAATGGGTTGGGGCATGGAAATGAGAATTGTGCTAGATGGGATTTGTAATTTAAATGGTGAATGTGTAAATGGGTTGTGTCATAATATTAATTCAATTATTGATTGTTAGGGATTGTGATTGTTATGTGTATTGTTTTGAGTATGTTTGGTGATATTCTATGTGTATTGTGACTGGATAAATAATCATTTTCACATTGATTGGTAGTGTAGAGTATAGACATGAGGCTCTATGTCTATGGGTTGAGTTAGAATGAGGCTCTAAACTCCACCCAAAATGAATGGGTTAGGTAAGGGGTCAAATGATATTTTCCCCTAATGGTTGAATTCGATAGACAACCTAGACCGGGGTTTCGAGGTGAGTGTGATGTATTTTTTTTATGTGTTCACTCATCATGAGAAATTAACATGACTTATTCCCTTATGCATCTCAATTGAATACCATAGACTCTTGTGCAACTGATGTAAATTCCTAACCCATGTAAAACCAAATGAATATGGACTATGTAATGAAAATGGTATAATTAATGAAAATTGTATTACTAATAAAATGGGATAATGTAAAGATTGTTAACTAATGGAACCTATGTTTTCCTTTGTTTACTTGTATTTTATTTATTATTTCCATGAAATATCTATTTAGACTGGATATTTTGTAGACACCATGGGTAGTGGCATACGAAGATTTACTAACACCCTGCTCGAGCATCCATTGGGTACTCGAGAAGACTCCACTTTTGAAGGTCCAAATAAGGGAAAGGGAATAGTTCTTGGGATTTGAGTTGGGCTTGGGATATGCATTGATGAGGATTAAGACTTGGAGTTACGTACATTTAGGGGATTTATATGGTTGTCATTATTATGGTTTTCCTTCACTTTTGGCATTTTTATCATGCCATGACATAGATAGTGTTTTATGTGGTTTGTACCTAGTTTTGGAAGATTCTTAGTTATGTGTTATTATTATTTATTAAATATTTTTCCGCTATTTAAAATTTTAATTAATGTGGATTGCTCTTTTAAAGAGGGTATAGTATCCCCACATGACTTATTAAACCCTCGTCGGTAGTTGGAAACGTCTGTCATATGGGGAGTTAATTTTAGGTCATGTGGTGACTTGGCTCAGAGCATTAGTTTAGTGGCTTCTGGATCGGGAACATTACAATATGTGTTATCCAAATTATTAAAAAATAATTATTTTAGAAGAGAAAGTAAAACCTTTGAATAAATGATTTAAAAATTTGCGACCTCCCCATAATAGAGATATACCTCATATATAATCTTTTCTAACTCAAGTTATCAAAATTTACAATCCAGATAAGGTAAAGAGAGTGTGAAAATACATGAAACTCGATTCATTAAAGTAAAATAAAAAAAATAAAAAAATGGGATTAGAAAACACGTATCATCTCCATTGAGAATCTGAGAAACAACAAGGATGAACCCCAATGTCACAATGATTTTAAGTGAAAAACATGAGGAAAATATCAAACAAAATTCACTCCTACATCAAAATACAATATTAGGCTATTATCAACATCATTCAAAAGCTCCCACACTACATGTAACGATTCTTACATATTACTAGGGATGGATAAAAAGTATCTTGAAGTATCTACTCTCCTATATTCATTGTTTATGAACCCTAATTGAAACATCTCCCAACATATAGAAGTTTGTAAGGTGATCCAAATAGAAAAACAATTTTGAAAACTCTCAAAGATTTCAAACTGGAAATATTAGGATATCATGGTGCTCCAAATTGAAAAAATGATATACCTATTCTATCTCAAATAATATTATCCCTTATCAACCAACCCTATTCAATGAACTAGAAGATAAATATTCTCCAAAGTAAAAAAAATGATAATTTGTACACATTGGGTCACTCTTCTAGTTCCATCTCAGCTAACAAGGCCCTTTTGAGAACCATCAGATACCAAGTGGATATGAATCTATGATCATTATTTCATGGTCTGGGTGAAGTCCTTTCTTAATAGATATCATTATGGGAGTCACTACTAACAATCTCAGATAATAAACATACCAAACATGATAATTTATTACCATTCTCCATAACTGATAGCTCCTCATGACTAAAACCCTAAATCATAGAATCTTAATCCTATTTAAATACTCATGATATTTCTATATAATGAAGACTGACATGAAGAATTCACAAGGCGTTATTTCATGTGTATAATAGAGAACTATTAATTACTTCTTCTCCCAGCTCGGTCACTAAAATAGTACATTGTTACACTTGACCTTAAAGGCATCATGAGTTTGAGGAGAACCAATGATACCTTCATATTTTCAAGACAAATAACTAATTCACGAGAACCCCGCTCACCTATAAAATAATGTAAATGATAATCACAGAAGACATGGGTGGGGTTCAGAGGATATAAGGGAATTAACTAGACCACATGATTTAGATTCTAGGTAGAATCATCCACTCTAGAGACCACCTCTTTAAATTTTGAAGGACTACACCTAAGACCATACAAATCATTTTTTACCATTATTAATAGAATTTAACGGATTCATTTATTTATAGGTTTAGCATGCTACTATCAGAGGATTATGAAATAATTTTCCAATTTTGATGAACCACTTTCAGGCATGACAGAGAAAGGAATCATGTTTGAATGGTAATAATCATGTAAAAAATCATTCCAAGAGTTAAACAAGTGGTTGAATACTCCATCGATATCGATATTACATTATTTAGGTAATAAATATACTTTGTATTATGATGCAACTCTTGTTGGGATGTGAGCTATGTTTATGTAGGATGATCGGGTTGTTACATATAGTTCATGGCAGTTGAGGCCTCATAAAAGAAATTACCCTATGCATTATATTGTTTTGGCTATAGTGGTTCGTGCCTTAAAATAGGGGGAAATATTACTTGTTATGAAAACCATTTATAGTGTTTATAGACCATAAAAGTCTTAAGTACATTTTCTTGAATTGAGTATTGAATCTTCTGCAGTGGAGATGGGTTTAGTACATTAAATCCGTTGTTTTTGAGTGGTTTAAACACCGAGAATTGGAAATTGTATTGCAGATAACTTGAGTAAGAAGACTAAAAATAAGGAAGTTATATAATCTAGATCGGAGTAGAGGATGATGAAATTGTTTGATGAGATGAATCTCTAGGTACAGTATGTCCAAGGGAAGATGATAATTTCAATCATAGAATTTGAGTATGTGCTATTGGACTGGGTCAAGGAGAGTTGTCTTGAGGATCTGGAGTACTCAACTTTGAGGGAAAGCATTAAAAGTTGTGAGTCACCTTCTAGTAGGACTATCTGGGATGATGGGGTTGTGTATTCATATATACGTGTTGTTGTGACAATGTATATGTGAGAAGAGTTGATGTGTGAGTTTCTTGTATTGAAGTGGGTAGTTCATCGTAGTTCGAACAAGATGTATCATGATCTTTGTTGGACGTATTGGTGGTTATGAATGAAGATAGTGGTTACAGGTTTCATGGTAAGATTCCGTACCTTTCAGTAGGTGATGGATAACCATGAACGAGTGGGTGGTTTTTTGCAACTATTTTTCCTTATGGAATGGAAATTGGACGATTTATCAATAGATTTCATGGTAGGGCTTCTAAGGTTTCCTCTAATGAATGATGAAATCTGGGTATTTTTCGATTAGCTAACCAAGGTGGCTCATTTATTGTTTATTTGAGAGACCTTAACTAAAGATTAATTGGGTGAGATATATGTTCGAGAAATAGTGTGGTTTCATAGGGTTCTACAAATGATAGTTTCATATCATGATCCTCATTTTACAACACATTTATAGAAGGGATTGGAAAAGTTTCTTTGTACCCAGGTGTTCATGGGTATGAATTTCCACCCTTAGCTGGATGGTTATTCAGAGTATATGCTTCAAGTGTTATAGGTTATGTTTAGGTCTTGTAACATGTATTATGGTGGTTCATGGTAAAAATACTTGTTTCTTGTTGAGTTTTACTATAATAATTGTTTATAGGATATGATTCAAATGGAACCATTTGAGTCAGTATATGGGATACCATGTATGTATCCATTGTATTGGATAAAATCTATATATTCCGAGTTGTTAGGACTAAGTCCTATGCAGAATACATCGAAAAACGATCACCTGATTATGAAACACCTGGAAATGGATCAAAGAAGGTAGAATTCGTATGATGATCAATATTGTAGGCCTATTGATTTTATGGTGGGTTATAGTTCATTTGTTTTGGTGTCCTCAGGGTTGGGTCACCATCATATTCGGAAACAATATAAGTTATCACCCAGGTATGTGGGGCGATTTGAGGTTATAGAGAGGATCTGACCAGTGGTTTTCTGATTTGTTCTTCCATAGTGGTATAATGGTATGCATGATGTTTTCCATGTTTCATAACTTCAAAAATATCTCCTTGACCCATCTCACATTATTTTTGTTGATGAGGTAAATATTGAGACCTATGAATCATTTGAGAAGCATTTGGTTTGTATTGTGGTTCGTAGTGAGAATTTCTTGTGGGGAAATACTGTGCCATTGGTTCGTGTTTTATAATAGCGTGGTAATGTTCAATAAAAGTATTTGGAAATGGAGTTGGATATATGGGATCAGTGGCCCAAAATATTTACCTAGGAATCTCAATGAATCTCAAGAAAAGTGGATTAAGGATGATCCGTTATCAGGTGGGGAGGTTGTATAATCTTAGTTTTTTTGGAGGTATGTCATTGTTTAAATTTAGTTTCTTATCCATTATAATTTTTTAATTAAATTTTCAATGAATGTATCAGGAATATTTGGAGTTTTCAATGGGTTCATGGAACGAAAGGATAAGTATAATGGTCATTCTGTTCATGTTTCACAGTTGGCACACTATTATTTTAATCCATGGACCAAAAACATGCTAAACCAAGAGATGGAGGTGCACTGCTAGTCAAACAGTGCAAATGGATTATCAAAACCCTACATCCTTGGATAGTGTAATTCTACATGGTTGGAGGAATATTTTCAAACCATGTATATCTTCCCAAGTAACCGTGCGACCTCTCTCTCCTTATAAAGTGGATGATGCACAATTTGCGCAAGGTTTGGAAAACCATGTGGCCAAACCCTACACCCTATCAGATAATGAAAAATGTATGGTTTTTTACATTATAGTATTTTTATGTTCAATTAGATTTTCTCCCCTTTCTCTAAACATTAGACCTAGTGACAGACCAAAACCCTAAATATCTTTCATTTGATCAATATCACTATTTTCTTGGTTGTTTGGAGAACTGTTGGTTGAAGATTAAAGCTTTGGGAAGGTATAATCTCCATCTTTCTTCTCTTCTATAGATTAGGGATTGTATCTAGGTTTATCTTATTCAAAATTTATAAAACCCAATTTTTCTATGGATTCTAGGACAATTATTTAGGGGGTGGTGGAATTAAACTCTAAGTCTATGATTAAGAGTGTGTTTTCAACTAATTCAAGGTAGTTGCTCTATAAGTTATATCCCATAGTAGTTGAGTTGATTTGTGCATGTTTGGTTGTATTCATGGTGATGTATTGTTGTAATTTTTATTCCTTTGGTGAGGATTTAAAAATTAGTGTTTAATGATGAATTGAACCCCTTGTGATCCCTGTGGGGTTTGTCGAAGACATCATGATAAATTTAAGGCTACCCATGGGTGCACCAACATTTCAAAATGTTGAAATTGGTAAGGTTATGTATAGAGTTGACATGTGGTAACATAGATCCAATAAAAAACATGTTAATTGGGTTGGTAGAGTTAAAAATGGGATAATGATCATTGTTCATAGGGTTGATAATTGCATAATTAGTTGTTTGGAAAGTCTTGAAAATGGGTTAATTATGTTAATTAAGACTGTATGAATTGTCTTATGAAATATGATAGAAATGTATAAGAGGGTTTGAGCATATG
This sequence comes from Viscum album, assembly GCA_963277665.1. Lineage (NCBI taxonomy): Eukaryota > Viridiplantae > Streptophyta > Magnoliopsida > Santalales > Viscaceae > Viscum > Viscum album. The sequence continues at coordinate 1,968,255,569 of OY728165.1, forward strand.
AAATGGTGAACATGTTGAATTTGTAAAAACTTGGGAATTGAGCAACATATTAAATGGGATTTTAGAATGGAATTAATGAATATATTAAATGGGTTGGTATAAATGGAATTATTAAACATGCTCAATGGGTTGGGGCATGAAAATGAGAATTGTAATAGATGGGCTATGTAATGTAAATGGTGAATGTGTAAATGGGTTGTGTCATAATATTAATTCAATTATTTATTGTTTTGGATTGTGATTGTTATGTGTATCATTTTGAGTATGTTTTGTGATATTCTATGTGTATTGTGATTGGATAAATAGGAATTTTCACATTGATTGGTAGTGTAGAGTATTGCCTTGAGGCTCTATGTCTATGGGTTGAGTTAGACCGAGGCTCTAAACTCCACCCAAAATGAATGGGTTAGGTAAGGGGTCAAAGGATCTTTTCCCCTAATGGTTGAATTCGATTAGACCACCTAGAATGAGATTTCGAGGTGAGTGTAATGTATTTGTTGTGATGTGTTCACTCATCATGAGAAATGAACATGACTTATTCCCTTATTCATCTCGATTGAATTCCATAGACTCTTGTGTAATTGATGTAAATTACTAACCCATGGAAAACCAAATGAATATGGATTATGTAATGAAAATGGTATAATTAATGAAAATGGTATTACTAATATAAAGGGATAATGTAAAGATTGTTAACTAATTGAACCTAGGTTTTCCTTTGTTTACTTGTATTTTATTTATTATTTGCATGAAATATCAATTTAGACTGGATATTTTGTAGACACCATTGGTAGTGGCATTGTAACGCCCCGACCCCAGTTACCCAGAATCAATGCATTATTGTGTAACATTGGCATGATCACAAAAGATCAAGTCTCAAAAGGCCAATTAGTTTAGTATCCTTGGAAACACTAGATACATTCATAAATGTTACATTACATCATAAAGTGAAAAACTACAATAAAAAAGTCTCCATAGTCCACACTCATATCCTCTTCTGACTATCCGTGCAGGTCATTCATAAAATACTTATTCACATCCTGGAAAATATTAAAACATTGAAAGGGGTGAGGTTAGATGCTCAGTAACGATAACAATATAGCGGAAGCTTTCATAAATAAACTTAAACATTTAAGGCAATGTATAACTAAACAAAAGCCTTTTAAACATGAACTTAAACATAATATGGTAAAAGTAAAATGAAATAATTCCATTTACTTATTCACATGGATATTCTACTGGTCTAATAATTAAATGCAATATCAATAACCACTTTCATAATGATGGAATACATAATGCCAGACTATCATAACCACGTAGCCAAGGCCTCGTGCCAAGAATAAAAATATGATTTTGTCAAGGCCTTTTTCAAAGACACTAGTTTGTCTCATGAGACCTTATGATGCATCTAGGAGCTATAGTGGGCTCCACCCGTCACTTATTAAGTCCAATGCATTCCTCATATGAACAAGTTTAAACATATCATAAACCATAACATAATCGTATCATATAAAACATGCATAAAGGAAACATAAAATTTCCATATTTCAATCACAAGATATTAATACAATGCATTGATATAATAAAAACATTAGCAAAAACATTTTCAATACCAAAATAAAAGAAAAGTAAAACATGGTATTTATTTTTCATTTAAAAAAAGTTATGGCTTATAGAGGAAGCCGAAACTCAAATAATAGTCACAGCGATGGAGAAGTCGTTGTCACCGCATACGTAAGAAAAAACACTCCTTTTTTCATTTAGTAACAAAGATTTGTATAAAAAGATTCCTTTTGAATAAAAGTAAAAGTCAATGGGTTTTATACACCGTATAAAGGAAAGTTGTGTATAAAACCAAATATGCCTCAATGAAAGGAGATTGAGACGAAGTCCCTTACAAAGATCATTTTTTTAAATAAAATAAATCTATTATGTGTATTCACTAGAAGTACACATAAATAAAGTACAAATACAATATAGGACATAATAATATCATGACATAATTTGAAAGTAGGAGATTAACCCAAAGAACGGAAATTGGGTTAAGAAGTTCCCTTACCTCGTGTCCGACTTGACTTAACCACTCTTTAACCTCCTGAATAATAAACTAGAGTTAATCTCTACCTGATTAAGAACCTTTTTCAAGTTCATTATGCCTTTTATATCACTTATTACCATGTTATGAACATTATGTAATTATTTAAGTTAATAACGGTCGTTTTGTCGATCTTAGGAACTTGAGTCAAAAATAAACTTCTTATAATTACAATTTGTTCATGTTGTAAAATATCCATTATATACATAATTTTATTCATGATGTAGATATCATATACATAATATATATCCAGTATATACATTCATTTATAATATTACATAATATTTAGAGGTAAGAAATGAAATGCACCGTTCATGGAGACGGTAAACCGTACGTACGCATGAATGCTACTTTCATTTCTATTTCATATTTAATGGAATGAATTTATAATTATATAAAGTTATACTATAATTCCAGTATAATATAATGTATAATACCATTTACTCCATCTTTTATACATCCCACATATGGCATTAACGATTCAAATCACTTTGAGGGGGCGGTAGTCCGCACTTCCTAAAATGAAAATATCACGTTTACCCATAATGGAAATCGTAAAGGTATGACATAAATGAAAAATACAGAATCTTAAGTAAAACATAAACATATTATATATCATATATAAATATAGTTACATCTTAATGGCCACCTTTGAAGGTGTTATATGAGTGTTGAACAATCATCGTTTTGTGAGGCAGAAATTCGACATCCACAGAAACAATATGTTCTTTAACCATTAGATGTAAGTGTGTGTAAGTGTATCTAGAATCCTTCTTAAAAAACATTCTAGTATATTTAGGATACTGGTGTTGTTACAAAATAAATGAATAAAAAGAGTTTAGGGGGCTGGAGAAGCAAAATAAAACATAAGAACACAAGAGAAAACACTACCTTTAAAACGGGTAACTCTTTTTGATTTGAGCTCAAAGGCTTCCTTGGGAAGACTTATGCCCAAAGTGAGGCTTCTAGGAGTAAGAGTGGGATGTGTAGAGACAAAATGGGCAGGGTGTGGCCGAGCCAAAGTCTTGAGAGGTGTGGGTATGGTGGTAGAGGTGGGGGCCTTTTATAAGAGAAGAGGAAGGGCACTCTTGGAAAGTCATGAAATGTTACTTTACTATATAATGAGTTTCGGATTTTAAATCTCCCAAACTTATATATTTCGAGTATAAGGTGATAAGGGTTCGAAATATACTCATACAATAGGTTTTTTACAAGTTTATGTCTTATATTTTATATTATCTTTTTATTTTATTTAAATCGTTAATTAATGTGGTAATTGCTCCATCATCATGGTGTCATAAATAATTTAATTTATTTAATGTCTAAAAATTATAAAAAAAGTATCATGATGTATTAAATCTTTTTATCTTTATAATTAATATTTATAGTCAAACATATGACTTGTATAACCCCATTTAAAAATTGTTTTAGTAAAACAACTCATGTTTGTGACATTTTTATTTTAACATTAAATAAAAAGTTTTTAATGTCATTTTCCTACCAAAGTGGCTCCATGGGGTCCCCAAGATGACCCATGGGTTGTCTTGGTCGGCCATGACTCATCCAATAGGGGTAGGACAAGTGTAAAGTTATTTTCATATTTTTATAATATCATTTTTACCTTAAATTTCCCTAATTACCTTTAATCGCGATTAATTAAACTTAAAAGTTATTATTTGCCAAAAAATTATTTTAATCCCATTGAACCAAATTTTACTTCATAATGACAACCATGTATGTCAGATTTTTTAAAATCAAATCACAGAAGTGGTAATGTTTCATTTAAACGAAAAATCAGTTTTTTAACTACCACTTAGTGGTTTCACTATTAATAAAAAATTGAAGTTTTTCAGAACAATGCCAAAATTTTACCATAAGCTATAATTTATATTCCAAATTAAAAAATGATGTCTATTTTACAAAATTAAAAAAATATAAGTTGCATTAATTAATTTTATAATTAATTCCCACTGTCACAACAAATACTATGTTTTTAAGAAATAATATATATCAAAAGATTGACAATTGTTTATGTCCAATTTCAAAGTGAAATTAATTCTAATGACCACCATTAGATAAAATGGTAAAAATATATTCTAATTATACTTTGAAAGCACTAAATAGTATAATTTATCACTATAAATTATTTTTTTTAAAAAATTTGTTTTTAAGTATTTTTCACTATTCATAAAAAATTGGAAGTTTTCAGAAAAATACCAAAAATTCAACATAGGCTAATTTTGATATTCTGAATCCAAAAATGAAGTCCATCTTGAAATATAAAAAATATATATAATATCAAAAAGTGGGTATTACTATTCATAATGGCTATTTTGATTGGTCGTGGTGTGTGTTAGAACTCGAAGTTGCGTACAACACACGCTGCTCTATTATTCAAAGAGGAGCGTACCATGGAAGCTTGGGGTGTTACATTCTCCCCTCCTTCAATAAATTGCGTCCTCATAATTTAAAATTTTTCTTTGAAAATAAAATGTTGAAAATAGAAAATACCTTTGTGGAAAACCCACATCAGAAATAAGGTTAATAAAAATATAACTTTAAAAGAAAGAAATATAAGTACAAAGGTCACCCGAGATAGACCATACTAGGATTCTATGAAAATATGGATATGGAGGAGAAAAAAACCATCAAGGTCTGATGGAGAGTTGTAGAAAATAGGATTACGAGAAAGTTAACTATAAGAAAATCACAAACTTGAGATTGGTTTAACGGTCATTGATTTCCCAATTGGAAAAGTTAACCGACAACTTTTTTGTTTTAAGTTACCTTTCATAAAGTTGAGGAATTTATTTAAGAGATTTACTAAGAACGTAAGGAAATAAACATACTTGTCATAAATTTTTACCACAAACCCATCTTTCACTCCAAAAAGATAGTAGAACTCAAAAATATTATATTTATCCTAATCGTACAAGGTTCAAAATTTTAACACATACCATTGAGATTATGAAAACTTTTTGTAATAACCAGAGACTTCCTGTAGGCTAGTGGTAGGTAATAAAGGACTATCGCACTATGGTTGTGGGTTCGATTCCTTCAGCTTTGTTCGACGCGACAGGTTATCCCCGGACCTGCAGGTTGTCCTTTTCCTAAAAAAATAGTATTATAATATTCCAAAAGTAATCTTCAGAAATGTTTTAACCTTAAAAAATACAATCCAAAGTTCAACTTAATCCATTACAACCTTTATAGTTATCCAAAATACCTCTACCCAAACTTTCTCTAAAAGGTCTCTAAATTCCAAAATCAATTGTAACATCAGATTCCCCAAACAAAGTACTGTTTCTCTTATTGTCACATACTAAAAATATGATTACCTTAATCATATTAAACCCTTAATGAAATCAAAAAGTACTGCAGTACAATCCTTATATATATCACATTATTCTTATAACAGAATATAATCCTTGAGTCCAAAATCACCAATACATTAATTATTCCACTTCAACAGTAGTAACAACATAAGATTGTCCTTGATCCCTTGGCCTTTTATGAGGTAAGTTTCCCTGATTCTTAGGACATTCATTTTCATAATGCCCCATTTCCCTACAATTTTAGCATTCAACATTGATAGCCTCTTTCTTTCCCTTGCAATCATGCGCCTGGTGACATTTTTCTCCACATTTACAACAAACTCCCATTCATTTTAGGCAAGTACCAGGATGATTCTTCCCACAATTATCACATAATGTAATATCCTTCTTTCCCATTTTCCCTTTATCTGTCTCTTGTTCCACCGTTCTCTTCTTCTCTTGCTTTACTTTATTGTCATAAGATTTAGAGAATTCCTTTTCTGTCTTGATAGCACACGAGACTATATCTTCGTATGTTGAGAAAGACTGTGATACTAATGCTCGATGGAGAAATGGTTTCAAAACATCAATGAAAAGATCGATATTACTTCTTGGGTTATGTATATAATCTGCAGCATGCCTCGCTAACCTTGTAAAGTTAGCCTCATACTTTGCGACATTCTCATCCTCCTTCTGCCTCAGACTCAGAAATTTTCTTTCCATATCTGCTCGATGGTCATGTGGAAAGTATTTTTCTATAAAAATTTCCTTAAACACCCTCCATTCCATAATTGATACTTCTTCATCTTCCTTTGTGTTTTGAATCAGCGACCACCATTGATCGACATCTCCAGTGAGGCGGTAGACTACCATGACAACCTTCTCCCTTTCGCTACTCCCCAAGGCGTGGAATATTTTCTCTAAGTAGTTTATCCATTACTCAGCTACTAATGGATTTGTACCCCCATTAAATGTTGGTGGTTGTTTCCTCATGATGCAGTCTAACATTGATCCTCGACATTGCGGATCAGGGTGCTCCATACGAGTAAGGTTATTATTCATAACCTGAGTGAGTTGTCCCAGTATAGTAATAAGTTAATCAGCACCAGTTGTATCTCCAGCTCCACAATAATTATCTTGAGCAGGAGGGAAATCCCTACACGGAGTGTGTGCATTGATACAGTTTCCATTCCATCAAGTAAGTGCCATTTCTAAATGATGGCATAAACTAGATTAGTTTATGAATGAAAATACATAATTCCATACTTGTAAAACACTTAACATTAATTGAACTGTTTATGGATATAATCCATAATCATAAAAATGTTTCCTTTGAGGAATTATATACTCATAACCCTTCATAGAGGTTTGTAAAGAAAATGAGAATTATCCTAAGCATATCCCCCGGGAGTGTCGTAACCAAGAGTGCAGCAAGGCCCATTGTCGTGCACCAGTTCCTGTTCGAGTCTAGCTCAAAGCGGCGTTTTCAGGTTTTACCCCTAGGTACATCTGTGCCAGAGATGCCTCTACCTGCTCATATCCAGACATGGATGTATTGCTCAGAAAACTCACAAAATCTCTATAATACCAAATTTCTAGGATGTTCTTCTATACTAATCCTCAAAGTCTATCCTAGGTCAATGTACTCTAATCAGAGTTTATCTAAATCTATATTCCAAGGTTAGTACTAAATTGCCTCTGATACCAACTGTAATGCCCCGACCCCAGTTACCCAGAGTCGGTGCATTATTGCGTAACATTGGCATGATCACAAAAGATCAAGTCTCGAAAGACCGATTAGTTTAGTAGCCTCAGAAATAGTAGATACATTCATAAATGTTACATTACATCATAAAGTGAAAAACTACAATAACAAAGTCTCCATAGTGCACACTCATATCCTATTCTGACTATCCCTGCAGGTCATTCATAAAATAGTTCTTTGCATCCTGGAAAATATTAAAACATTGAAAGGGGTGAGCTCAGATGCTCAGTAAGGATAACAATATAGAAGAAGCTTTTATAAATAAATATAAACATTTAAGGCAATGTATAACTAAACAAAAGCCTTTTAAACATGAACTTAAACATAATATGGTAAAAGTAAAATGAAATAATGCCATTTACTTATTCACATGGATATTCTACTGGTCGAATAATCACATGAAATATCAATAACCACTTTCATAATGATGGAATGCATAATGTTAGACTATCATAACCACGTAGCCAATGCCTCGTGCCAAGACTACAAATAATATTTTGTCAAGGCCTCGTTCCAAGACACTAGTTTGTCTCATGAGACCTGTTGATGCATCAAGGAGCTATAGCAGGCACCACCCGTCACTTATCAAGTCCAATTCATTCCTCATATGAAAAGGTTTAAACATATCATAAACCATAACATAATCGTATCACATAAAACATGCATAAAGGAAACATAACATTTCCACATTTCAATCACAAGATATCAATACAACACATTGATATAATAAAAACATTATCAAAAGCATTTTCAATACCAAAATTAAAGAAAAGTAAAACTTGGTATTTATTTTTCATTTTTAAAAAAGTTATGGATTATAGAGGAAGCCGAAACTCAAATAATAGTCACGGCGGTGGAGAAGTCATTGTCGCCGCATACGTAAGAGAAAACATTACTTTTTTCGTTTAGTAAAAAATCTTTGTATAAAAAGATTCCTTTTGAATAAAAGTAAAAGTCAATGGGGTTTATACACCGTATAAATGAAAGTTGTGTATAAAACCAAATATGCCTCAATGAAAGGAGATTGAGACGGAGTCCCTTACAAAGATCATTTTTTTAAATAAAATAAATCTATTATGTGTATTCACTATATGTACACATAAAGAAAGTACAAATACAAGATAGGACATAATAATATCATGACATAATTTGAAAGTAGGAGATTAACCCAAAGAACGGAAATTGGGTTAAGAAGTTCCCTTACCTCGTGTCCGACTTGACTCGACCGCTATTTAACCTCCTGAATAATAAACTAGAGTTAATATCTAACTGCTTAAGAACCTTTTTCAACTTCATTATTCCTTTTATATCACTTATTACCATGTTATGAACATTATGTAATTTTTTAAGTTAATAACGGTCATTTTTTCAATCTTAAGTACTTGAGTCAAAAATAAACATCTTATAATTACAATTTGTTCATGTGGTAAAATATCCATTATATCCATAATTGTATTAATGATTTAGATATCATATAAATCATATATATCCAGTATATAAATTCATTTATAATATTACATAACATTTAGAGGTAAGAAATGAAATGCACCGTTCATGGAGACGGTAAGCCGTACGTACGCATGAACGATACATTCATTTCTATTTCATATTTAATGGAATGAAGTTGTAATTATATAATGTTATACTATAATTCCAGTATAATATAATGTATAATACCATTTACTCCATCCTTTGTACATCCCACATATGGCATTAACGATTCAAATCACTTTGAGGGGGCGGTAGTCCGCACTTCCTAAAATGAAAATATCGCGTTTACCCATAATGGAAACCATAAAGGTATGACATAAATGAAAAATACATAAGCTTAAGTAAAACATAAAAATATTATATATCATATATAAATATATTGACATCTTAATGGCCACCTTTGAAGGTGTTATATGAGTGTTGAACAATCATCGTTTCGTGAGGCAGAAATTCTCCATCCACAGAAACAGTATGTTATTTAACCATTAAGTGTAAGTGTGTGTAAGTGTAGCTCTAATAATTCTTATAAAAACATCATAGTATATTTATGATACTGGTGTTGTTACAAAAGAAATTAATAAAAAGATTTTAGGGGGTTGGAGAAGCAAAATAAAACATAAGAACACAAGATAAAACACTACCTTTAAAACTGGTAACTCTTTTTGATTTGAGCTCAAAGGATTCCTTGGGAAGCCTTCTGGACAAAGTGAGGCTTCTAGGAGTAAGAGTGGGATGTGGAGAGACAAAATGGGCAGGGGTTGGACGAGACAAAGTCTTGAGAGGTGTGGGTAAGGTGGTATAGGTGGGGGAATTTTATAAGAGGAGAGGAAGGGCACTCTTGGAAAGTCATGAAATGTTACTTTATTATATAATGAGTTTCGGATTTTAAAGGTCCCAAACTTATATATTTCGAGGATAAGGCGATAAGGGTTCTAAATATACTCATCCAATATGTTTTTGAAAAGTTTTAGTCTTAGATTTTACATTATCTTTTTATTTTATTTAAATCGTTAATTAATGAGGTAATCGCTGCATCATCATGGTGTCATAAATAATTTAATTTATTTAATGTATAAAAATTATAAAAAAAATATCATGATGTATTAAATCTTTGTATCTTTCTAATTAATATTTATAGTCAAACATATGACTTGTATAACCCCATTTAAAATTTGTTTTAGTAAAACAACTCATGTTTGTGACATTTTTATTTTAACATTAAATAAAAAGTCTTTAATGTCATTTTCCTACCAAAGTGGGTCCATGAGGTCCCCAAGTTGATACATGGATTGTATTGGTCAGACATGACTCATACAATAGGTGTAGGATAAGTTTAAAGGTATTTTAATATTTTTATAACATCATTTTTACCTTACATTTTACTAATTACCTTTAATCGGGATTAATTAAACTTAAAAGTTATTATTCACCAAAAAATTATTTTAATCCCATTGAACCAAATTTTACTTCCTAATTACAACAATGTATGTCGGATTTTTGAAAACCAAATCATAGAAGTGGTAATGTTTCATTTAAATGAAAAATTAGTTTTTTAACTACCACTTAGTGGTTTCACTATTCATCAAAAATTTAAGTTTTTCAGAACAATGCCAAAATTTCACCCTAAGCTATAATTGATATTCTGAATTCAAAAATGATGTCTATTTTACAAAATTCCAAAAATATAAGTTGCATTAATTAAATTTATAATTAATTCCCGCTGTCACAATAAATAGCGTGTTTTTAAGAAACAATATATATCAAAAGATTGACAATTGTTTATGTCCAATTTCAAAGTGAAATTAATTATAATGACCACCATTGGATAAAATGGTAAAAATATATTCTAATTATAATTTAAAACAACTCAATAGTATAATTTATAACTATAAATTATTTTGATTAAAAAAGTTGTTTTAAGTATTTTTCACTATTCATAAAAAATTGGAAGTTCTCAGAAAAATACCAAAAATTCAACATAGACTAATTTCGATATTCCAAATCCAAAAATGAAGTCCATTTTGAAATATAAAAAATATATATATAATTTCAAAAAGTGGGTATTACTATTCATAATGGCTATTTTGATTGGTCGCGGTGTGTGTTAGAACTCGAAGTTACGTACAACACACACTGCTCTATTATTCAAAGAGGAGTGTACCATGGAAGCTTGTGGTGTTACAGGCATACTAAGTTTTACTGACACCCTGCTCGAACCTCCATTGGGTACTTGAGCAGAATTCACTTTTGAAGGTCCAGATAAGGGAAAGGGAATAGTTTTTGGGATTTTAGTTGGGTTTGGGATATGCATTGATGAGGATTCAGACTTGGAGTTATAGAAATTTAGGGGATTTATCTGGTTGTCATTATTATGATTTTCCTTCACTTTTGGCATGGTTATCCTGGCATGACATAGATAGTGTTGGTATATGGTTTGTACCTAGTTTTGGAAGATTTTTGGTTATGTGTTATTATTATTTATAACATATTTTTCCGCTATTTAGAATTTTAATTAATATGGATTGCTCTTTTAAAGAAGGTATAGTATCCCCACATGACTTATTAAACCCTCTTCAGTAGTCAGAAACCTTTGTCATATGGGGAGTTAATTTTAGGTCATGAGGTGACTTGGCTCAGAGCATCAGTTTAGTGGCTTCTGGATTGGTAACATTACAATATGTGTTATCCAAATTATTTAAAAATATTTATTTTAAAAGGCAAAAAAACCTTTGAATAAATGATTTAAAAATTTGTAACCTACCCACAATACAGATTTTCCTCATATATAATCTTTTCTAACTCAAGTTATCAAAATTTATGATTTATATATGGTAAAGAGAGTTTGAAAATACATAAATCTCGATTCATGAAAATCAAAGAAAAAAAAATTAAAAAATGGGATTAGAAAACAGATATCATGTTAATTAAGAATCCGAGAAACAATAAGGATGAACCCCAATGTCACAATGATTTTAAGTGAAAAACATCAAGAAAATTTCAAACAAAATTCAATCCTACATCAAAATACAATATTTGGCTATAATCAACATCATTCAAAATCTCATCCACTACATGAAATGATTCTTACATATTCCTAGGGATGGATAAAAATTATCTCGAAGTATCTACTCTCCCATATTCAATTGTTTATGAACCCTAATTGAAAAATCTCCCAACTTATAGAAGTTATTAAGCTGATCCAAGTAGAAAAACAATTTTGAAAACTCTCAAAGATTTCAAACTGGAAATATTAGGATATCTTGGTGCTCCAAATTGAAAAAATGAGATACCTATTCTATCTCAAATAAGATTATCCCTTCTCAACCAACCCCATACAATGAAATTGAGGATACATATTCTCCAAAGTCAAAAAAAAATAATTTGTACACATTGGGTCACTCTTCTAGTTCCGTCTCAGCTAACAAGGCCCTTTGGGAACCATCATATACCAAGTAAAAAGGAATATAAGATCATTATTTCATGGTCTGGGTGAATTCCTTCCTTAACATATAGCCTTATGGGAGTCAATACTAACAATATCAGATTATAAACAAACCAAACTTGATAATTTATTATCATTCTCCATAACTGATAGCTCACCTTGACTAAAACACTAAAACACTAAATCATAGAATCTTTATCCTATTTAAACACTCATAATATATTATATAATGAAGACTAACATGAAGAATTCACAAGGAATTATTTCATGTGTATATTAGAGAACTATTAATACCTTCTTATCCCAGCTAGGTCACTCAATAGTACATTGTTACACTTGACCTTAAAGGCATCATAAGTTTGAGGAGAACCAATGATACCTTCATATTTTCAATCCAAATAACAAATTCATGAGAACCCCACTCACCTCTATAAGAATGTAAATGATAATCATCGATGACATGGGTGGGGTTTAGAGGATATAAGGTATTTGACTAGACCAAATGATTTTGATTCTAGGTAATGTCATCAACTAGAGAGACCACCTCTATAAATTTTGAAAGAGTACACCTAAGACCATACCGATCAAATTTGTTTTACCATTATTAATATAATTGAAAAGATTAATTTTTTATAATAAGAAATATAGGCTAATCAACTCAAGAATAAAACAATAACTAAAAACAAAACATTGAAAAATTCCATCAATCCACAAACTAGTTTTACTAAATCATCATTATTTTGAAAGAACATAAATTTTCATCCTTTATAAAACATTACACTTTACATAAAAATATGAAACCATGTTATAAATTCATTATTGTTTAAAAAGTTCATTTACATTCTCCTGGAATTTATTACAAGGTTTTAAAAGTATCAATTTATTCTTTTCAGAAACTATTTCTTCTTAAAATCTTCATCTATCAAATCACCAAAGAAATATTGAAAATCAATTCTTTTGAATAAAATTTTTTTCAAAAGAAACTTTTTTATAATTGAAAAAATATTTTGAAGAACTTAAATATTTTTTTTGAAATTTAAAAAAAGTTTTTTTTTTCAAATGGATTTAAAATCACAACCAAAGTTATTAATGAAAAAATGACAAAACAAGAGTGTGGAGTAGGCCACACCCAAAATTTCAATTCAAAACAAGTTACCTAAAAACTAACTTAACAGGAGTAGAGTACTTTTGGAAAAAATATCTATTGAACCACATTTATGTTTACATGGAAGTATATATGGCTTAGTATGATGGGATGATGAACCATTCACGAACTTTAAAATAGTTTTAGGATTTAATTATAGATCAACCACAACAATTTCTCATAGTTTTACAGATTATCATGACAAATAAAGATTTTATCATCACTCATTTAAAACCCAAAACACAAAAGATATTCCCAAAATCAAATATAATCTTATAAATAATTTTAATCCCACTTATCATCAGGAGACCAATAACTTAAAATAATGACTGAAGTCCCAAATTTCACTAATAACTCTAGTATCCTTTGGAATAGGTGGTGATCAAGTACCCACTCAAAAACTACCTCTTGACTCTTGAAAAATTGATAGTCTCCATTATGCTGAGGCTAACCTAAAATAACATTATCTCATTAAGGAGAAATTATATCATTTTAGGAAAATACCTCATTTGATGCCATTTATAATTATTTCACCTTGAGTACCATCTATACTAGCATCTGAACCAATTCTCCACTAATTCGAATGAAATTACTGATCCCCATGGGGTGGTGATAAGAATATATGTATCAAAAAGAATAAATTGGGTATGATTTCACCCAACTATGAAAAATATAAGATGATAAATAGTGGAATGAAAATAACAATCAAAACAAAATGAGATAAAAAAGTAAAAGGAAGAAATCTTAATGAACGTGAAGCAAATTTATTAGATAAAACCATAATGACATCTTCCCAAAAACATTGAGATTCAAGTGGATCACTTGATCCATTTATTATAAATAACTCTTAAATACCACTAAACAAGAACACCCACCACCTCCTAGTCGTGTTTCCCCTTTTTGGGACATAGAATAATTTTTTTTAAAAATGTAGAAATGAAAGGGTAGGGTTGAGTGCACACTTAGGGTAGTAATTCACCATGTTTATGGGATCCTTGTATGTTGAATGTACTAAAATATACTCATGTATTATAACCATGGTGTAATTATTTGAAATTGATTACATTCTAGTTTTTGAAAGGTAATTTTTACTCATGAAAGTTTTTATGGGAATACATATTCATTACTCTTTTGATAATTTATTACATTAATACCCAATTTGATAGAAATATAAATTTTTAATCATTGTGTACTACCCATTTAATTGTTTTGGAAATATTTTTTCATAGGGATTGGTAAATATTTTCATTCCGTGTTTTATCTAAAATTGAGTGTATTTGATTTATCAAAAATAGGATTTCTTATGAAATAATTTGGTGGAATCCTACTATGATTTATTGCACACAATATTTCTTTTATATTATGTTTTTATATGTTTTATTATTCTATCTCTAAAAATGTAATGATATAATCAATGTTTGGGGTGTAGTTTTTTAGTGGGACTTAGTTGTTGTAAAAAATTTGTGGAGAAATTGATCGAATTTTCACTGAATGTTTTTAGGTTGACGTTTTAATGGTTTTTTTGCATTGAATTTGGTTTATGTGCCATTATAATTATACCTTATTAATTTTTTATGAATTATTGATTGTATTTTTATTTTAATTCAATTATATTTTTGTTTATACTTTTAGTAGTTGGGAGAAATCATTAGCATCTTGTTCTTTTTTATGCTTGGGTTCTTGTCGATAGCTTGTCAGTATTGGTAATTCCATTCATGTTAGTGTTAAACTGGTTTGGTTGAGATTTTTTATAGAACACCGGGTTAATTAATTACATAGTGACATTTTTATATATTATTGGGTTTTGAATTTTGTTTGGAATATTTTGTGGGATTTCTAAAGATAACTATTTATGGAATGGATTATGTTGAAATTTTTGTGTTATTATTGATGTTTTAGAGATTAATGTATTATTTCATTATGTAAATATTTATACATATTTGAAAACTTTTGATAAAAATTTTACCTTTGGTAAATATATAAATATAAATGGAATGATTTTTTGTTTTGTTATGGATTTTATGATCCAGTAAAATCTAATTTCAGTACATCAGTCAAAAAAA
Organism: Viscum album; assembly: GCA_963277665.1. Classification (NCBI taxonomy): domain Eukaryota; kingdom Viridiplantae; phylum Streptophyta; class Magnoliopsida; order Santalales; family Viscaceae; genus Viscum; species Viscum album. The sequence continues at coordinate 1,968,270,883 of OY728165.1, forward strand.
TCAGTTTGAATATCCCTTTTTAGAGCAAGATATGTGAAAGATGTGTGAATTGATCAATGTGAAACCAAATAATGGATTTATGGTTATAAATTGGAAATAAATCATGTATGTTTATTTATTGTTGTATATGGTAAAAAAATTTCTCAACTCTTGGAAAATGATATTGAAGATCAAAAAAGTTTTTCTTTTATACTCTCATTTCTTAGGACTGGATGGTTGTTTTCACTAATAACCAATTAATGGTTTTGTGATCATTACATTTTACATGAAATTTTTATCCATAACTATATTTTATTCATTATACATTATGTTTATCTTTCATGTGGATATTCTCATTTCTAACTAATGTCCTCCCAATCTGGGAAACTAATTATGTGTTATTTTAGGAATCCTCTATGTTTCTCACTTTCTATTTTAATGGAAGTATTTTTATTCATTTATATTATGTGAGTTTTTGTAAAAGATAGTTTATAATATAAAAACTTTTATTATAATGAAAAAAATTTATTGAGGAAATTTATTTTAGTGAGTAGAATATAACAACCTGAAAATTTAGTTTAAAGAAATACAAATCTCGATAGATTTCATGACACACAACACTATGATTAAAATGAAACACAATATATTATAATATAGACATTAAATTATATGTATCAATAGTAATTACCACATTATTAAAAAATATGTACATATTTTTAAAAAAATGACAGTGTACTAATAAATTCATAAGATATAAATACACAATTTCAATTAGTTATTTTATTCTCTAAGAATATTTTTGTCTTCAAAAATCATTTGTATTAATTTTTTCAAAACTAAATTATAAATAATATATACCAATAATATATATTTTATTTGTGTAAATGAATTTTATTTTTGAATCATCTTGTCAATATTTGGTTAAGTTTAATTTTTATAATATTTTATAAAATGAGTCATCTTTTAGTGAAAAGTGAAAAATAATGATTTTTTAACACTATCATTTCATTTCAAGTAAAATTCCCAGAATGTTTTTTAATTTTTTCTTATTGCCATAGTAGTTTTTTTAAATTATAAATTATCAAATTAATTGCATAATAATAATTATTAAAATTTATATTTTTATATGTTTACATATGGTCATAAAAACACATTTTTTCTAACAATACGTTTTTATACACAATGTGATTTTATATTAATAAATTAAATCAATATATATTGAGTACTATTTTTAATGAAATTTGATAATAATATTTTAAATAATATAATATGAAATTCATTTGATAAATTTTTCAAGGAATACAATATATGTAAATTATGATTTTTGATTAAAGATTCATTTTTCTAAAATATGTTCCGATTACCGGTTTCATTATTATTTAATATAAATTTATTCCACCTATAGAAATTGAATATAGTAAATTTTAATCAATATTTTAAATTATCATAATTAATATAATCTAATAGTTCCAACTATATTTTTGTTCTTAGTGATTTTATAAAAAATAATATTTTGTTACTATAGTTACTGTTAAAATGGGTTCATAGGGGTGTGTAACCATGAGATAAGGGTAGTATTTACACCCAACACCATCATATTATTATTGTATAATGATATCTCAAAATTATCATATAATAAATTAAAATCAATTACAATTATTTCCACTTTCCCATGATTTTGAACTAATATAATTGGAATATTTTGGGAAATTCCAAGTATTTCCCTCCCTAAACTTATTAAAGAGAAAATATATTTCACCTTTAGTCACACCATTTTAGAATTATATAAAAGTCAATAACTACTCAAAAAACTTCTAAAATTCCTTCACTATATCCAAGAGTTTCTGATATTCTCTTAAGATAATATTTTTAAGAATTAAAGTGTATATCAAAGTGGGTATCTCAAAGAAGTGGTACAAATATTATCTAAGAACTTTTAATTTTATTTTCAATTAAAAATTCTCTAAAAATGTTACGTCCATAATAAAGGATGACTCATGTATCATTAATATTTGAATATTTTATTGTTATGATGGAAAAATGATTTTCTACCCCTTCTCCACAAAATAATAATTAAAAATATCGCTCGTGCATATGTGTGGACTACCACCTTCACATAGTGATATGAATTATTTTTCATCACCATAATTCACATGTTTTCATAATAATAAATTTAAAATTTATATATTATATTTATAACATAATTATTTATCAAGAAACTAATGATTTTATCTACCTTCTTACCATCTGATCAAATTGTAAATGATAAAGTCGCTCATGCGTACATGTAGACTACAAACCCCGTGAAACAATGTTATTTTTTTCACTTCCACTTTACATGGATGTAATTAAGGATATATTTGATAAAAACATGTTATATTAATTATATAAAATAATTATATAATTTTAAATTATCATTTACCTCTCTTTCTTTTAATTTTATCAATAAGTGAAAACACCACTTTTGTGTACACATAGATTACCATCTCGACAAAGTGATGTAAATAATTTTTCATCACCAGTTATAATTAATTTTTATAAATATGTATGTACTGAATATATATTATATTTATATCATTATTAATAATCTATAGATAGAGAAACCTTAATCGAATTATGAGTACCTTAATTGATGAACTAAAATACACATTAAATGGGAAGCATTAAACACATTAATTGATTGATTTAAAATTGAATTATTAGTAAACGAGTCTTAAAATGATATAAGTATATCATATATTATATTATAATAATTAATATTGATTATCATATAATTATAATAAATTCCAACTTATCATATAGGATGTTTGAGTGCTTACCCAATAAGATGAAATTGAGGTGAGGATTTCATGTCAATTTACCTTCCTTGAGATATGTTTAAATATTATGCGAAATTTTCTTATTTTTTTAATATATACAATAACCAAAAGTTATTTTTGAATAATATATTAATTAATTAATTGGATTTATTAAACCATAGAATTTTTATTATTCTAATGAATTTCATTTCAAAAAATTATTATAGTCTCAAGGATCATTGATCTGAATTTTGTATCAATGTGACATGTTTGATTTTATACACCGATATTATTTTATTAGTTCTATACACTTCCCTATTGATGTTTTTTTATCATTAATATCGTTATGTTCATGGTATTTAAATATTTATTTTATGTTATTTATTTCATGGGGTTATGATTCAAATGTTACCACAATAGTTAGGGTTTTATGTTACAATCTCAATTTTAATCCAGATTATTTATGATTAAATTATATGTTATATCTCTTAAAAATATTATTCATTTTCTTCTCCATCAGTTAGATTTGTATATTTCATGTTTCCATTAATTTTCATCTAATTAATTACTCAAAATAAAAAAAATGATTTTATGAAAAACTAACAATACTTTTCACATCAGTCAAGAATATTATCTTCCATGTCCATATATTTTATAATATGTTTTCAAGAATATTTTTAATATTATAAAGATTTTATTTAAATTCAAATTTTACTATATTTCACTTTCCTATACAGGTATTAAAATGATCCTTCTTGTATATTTCAAAACACTATACTTTTTATGTTTATCAGAAATGTGAAATGGTTTTTTGTTTTAAAATACACCAAAAAAACAAATTTCCCCACCATCATGAATATTATATTATTTAAATTATAGATTTTTTGTTTCCATTTATTTTATCAATAAAATTTTTTCCATAATATTTTTGAAATAGTTATACTCTAAATAACTATATTCAAATAAAAAAGTTATTTTAATAATCAAATGTATTATTAGTATTTTGAAGTAATTTTATTCTATATAAAAATCCTTTTATGATTCATATGATTTAATTTGGATATGATCCAATGTTACCACTTTTATTATTTCTTTATATGGTTTATGATTTTGATAATGAAATTTTTATGAAACCCTTATCCTCTCCCCGAATTATAATATGATGATATGGTGAAAGTATTATGATCTTGTGAAAGAAATGTGTACAGTTTTAATTTTGTGATATGTATGTCCATTATATAACAAAGATAACAGGTTATGTTATAAACCAATGTCGAGTGTGTAATTTTTTCCCTATAACTACTTGGTTAAATACTGATATCTCATTAAATAATAAGAATTTGAATTCAAAGTGATCCAATTACAGTAACTGACGTTGTTAATAAAATATAGTAATAGGGGTAAGCCTCAAATACAGTTATGATTATAGTTGGAGTAAATCCAATCCAATATGATAGTTCGGGTAATGATCCTTCATTAAGGAAATAATTTTCAATGATTATGTGAATTCTAAAAACCTATATTTTATTCTTATGATATGTTTTCATGGATAATGATTGATTATTGATGAATCTTTACTCTTATTTCCTCTATCATTTGTTAGAGAAAACCTTATAACAATTATCACAGTTAAAGACCTTTTACTGATTAGGTGTGATTATTGTATGACTTTATCATTTTATCTTAACCTTATGTTTATATTATACTAACTTATGGTCATTTATTGACATCTTATATGTTTATAGATACTAAGAATATTGCATCACCCTTTCTTATGTTTCTCAACATCTGGTTATAGAGATTTTTTAAAGTATGATATGTCATGAAGGGTTCTATTTATGAAGAACATAATCATAAATGATGTGGATATTTCATGTAACACTAATTTACACATCCATGATTACAAATACACTAAACCTTTATGGTCCATAAGCATGTATTACTATGAAATGAATTGAATTTTTATCTAAATTTTTGAAAAATTTATGTAATAAATGTTGGGGTCACCATAAAACCTTTTTGAAAGACATTTAGTTGATATTTTAAATTGATAATTAAATCTAATACAGGGGAAATGGTTCAGGAATGCAGTGATATATTTACTGACTCAGTTGGGTGGAATCAATGAAATATTTTTTTTTGAAAAACACATAATTATTGTTGTTATACTTAGATCATTGGATATAAATGAGTTATATAAAATAATTTATATTATATATTGTGAGAGATTAAAAGAATCACATAAAATATGATTTTTATAATGACAATGAACAATTTTTATCAAGTTTCTATGTACATAGTGCTTAGAAATATTTATCACACTACTCACGTATTAATTTTATTATTAATATTGTGGAGACTATTTGGAGAATAATAATGGTATATGATTATTAAAATTTTTTAACAAGTCATTAAAGGATAAAATATCAAATGAAAAATCCTATGAAAGTGATCAGTCCTCTATTATCCATCTCATTTTTCATCGATGATGGATCAAGTGTACACATTTTTTCTCACTTAAAACTTGAATATTATCTTTATGGTATGATCATAGGAATTTGTGCCTGATTAACTTTTGAGTTTGTATCACATTGTTTAGTATAATAAAAAATCATTATAAATTTTTAACTAAAACATGCTATGTAATAAAATATTATATCATATTTTATTTCCAAAATTAAATTAAAATATCTTAGATAAATATTATTTAATACTTCTTAATTACAACGATTAAATCCACAAAGTATACATAGATAATTAAAAAACTAAGGATTAATGTGTTTCTACATAGAGAAAGAATTTTGATCTTTGAATTATTTAGTAATCATTGATAATTCTTTAAACAATGGGAAATAAATACTAGTGTGTTAATCCTTTATCATTCAATTATTATGGCTCAAGAAAACACAGTAGGAAAATTAAAACATAAAATTAATTAATTAAAAATAATGAATTCTATTTTGGTATGAATAATTAATCATAATTTATAAATATTTAGATTCTATAACCTAATGAAACTACAAATAAATATTATATCACAATATTAGTCCATATAGAATAATTATTTAAATTATGAAGTAATTTATTGAACATCATACCCTTCTTATACGCATAAAAAACACTCTATATTTTATGATTTATCAAAATATGGAACATTACAAAACATAGATTTGTATATTGATATTTGTGTACCAAAAAATAAATAATATACAAATTCATCCAATCCCAAAACCTCTGAATTTAATCATGAAATAATTATTAAACATGTAATGTCCCCAATACAAATACATGAATAACACCCAAGTCGAGTCATCAATTCCAATGGGTGCATTCCCAAATCACAGGTGTATTACAATTAGTACCACAGTTATCAATTCATATTAATGAATGATTTACCACATTATAATATTAAAATAGGTTGATTATTGATTATATAAAAAAATTAAATGGTTTTTCTGTAATTATGATGTTTATGAACAAATAAATATAGACCTATAGCCCATAATAGATAACATGTATACCATAACTACTTGGCATATTTACCATGAATATTTAAATAACAATAAAAAATTAATATTTAAATTGAAGGTATATAAAAATATACAAAAAAATTAGAAACTTGCATATGAAGGCAATACTCATTGATATAAACAACAGTAAATAATAAATCAAATATAATTTAGTGATGTGACGAAATACATATACCCTAAAACTAGTCTCTAGTGTTAAAATTCTATCACAAGTTTTGACAACAACAATAAGAATCTAAAGGATAGAAAATCCTTAAACTACCAAGTCGATAAACGATATAATTATCATTAACCAAAATAAAAATAAGTGATGTTCCATATTTGAGTTGTGCACATAATGGGTGTGCATTAAATGATAAAGTAGGCCACTACCAATGGGGAATCAACTCACATAGAGAATATAAAAATTTATTTAAGAAACATCTATACACATATAAATATATACCTATCTACAAGTTCACTATAATATTATATTAATGAAAAAACTGTTATCATTTACTTTGACAAAATATATCTTTTCATAAATGAATTGAAAATAAATATTTAACTAGGTTGAATTAAAATTTTCATGGCTATATAAAATGAAAATATTATCACAATATTGAATCTATCTTATAACAACATGAGAAACATAAAAATAAATGAGAATGATCTAAAATGGAAACCTTTTTTAGTTATATTATCATGAATGAAAACCATTAGAAACTTTATTATAACACACTTACACCATAAAATATTTATAGTGAAATAAACCATCAAAGAAAAAAAATATACTAAAATAATAGTTACCTATTAAGGAACCGAATCCCTCACTAATGTGTTACCCATAATCTATAGTATTTCTCTCTCTCTATAATTTATGATCTTTATAATACATCAACCCATCATCCTTTATAGAACCGATCATAAAATTTTATTTCACATCAAATACCACGTAAAAAAATCATGTAATTCAAGCTCATATATGATGGAAATGTAAAAGATAAAATTAATCGTAAAAACCTCCATAATGAAACATTTCTAAATACTTCTACAATAGTAGACACAATGGACAATTTTTCTATTAAATAATTGAAACCAAACCAAAGTAATAAAATTTTCTCAATTATTCAATTTTTTCAAAGTCTATCTAGAAAAGAAACAAAAAATAACTTTAAAAAAACATCAACTATATTATGATCACCATTAATGATTAAGAAAATAAAATATTGGAAATGAGGAACCATCCCAATTGGTTCACTAATGAAAAATTTATAGTTCTCTATGAAGATAAAAAAATATACAAAAAAATAAAACAATATATAATTCTTTGAGAAATAAATTTACCTCTTAAAAAAATAATGACTCATTGAGGTTAATTATATAACCCTTATCTATAAAAAAGGTGTTATAAATTCAAAAAGGACCTTTTAAAACTATTAATTATTTTATAGAAACAATTTAATAAATCTAATAATGAATTACACCATTGTAATTAATTAAAACCAATCATCTACTCCCCACAAATATAACAACATAATATATAGTTAAATTTTATTCATTATATTATGATAAATTATAATACAAACTAAAAATGTTTTAAATTCATTATAATAACTAATAAATCAAGAAAAAATGTAAACCAATGAATGTTTTCTCTAATAATCAAGGAACATCAGTTCAATTCCAACCCTAGACCATTTCATAATTAACAAGGTGATAAAATAAAAATATTATCATCTAATATTCTTCTCATAGTGTAAAAACATTAAAAAATTTAATTATTAATTATTAATTTTATTTATAAACATAAAAGTTTAAATAGGAATAACATTTAAATAATATTGTTTTCATAAAGAAATTTATAAATCAATAATATATTATAATTTCAATAATCATTCCATAAAAAATATTTATTTTAACATAGTAGAATAATTATATGAAATCCCCATTCATACTATCCAAAAAAATTAAAATTTATGAATGATCTATAAATCTAATGGTCGTCACATAACAATATTAATTTCTATGAATATATTTAGGATGAATAATAGCTATTTTAACTAAGTAATAGAAAGAGTGATGCAATTCTAATTTCAGTCGATACAATGTAATAAAGTATTTTGAAAAATAACTACAATCAATTTAACACAAATATTTAATAGCCTTAGATCCAAACTAACCATAAAATTAAAATCTATGCTAAAAATTGATATAATACATTCAATAATATAATGACAAAAATATCCAATCAATTAAGATTTGATATCCCTTAATTTCATCTAAAAAACACGTAGTCCATGAGTAAATCATACTTCTTCATCCATTTATAAGAAAAATAACCAATGAAATGAGAACCACCAAAATAATATATCTCTAATAGTGAAATAAAGAATACTAAATCCTTGATGTAATTTCACAATGTGCCAGTGGAATTAGAAATCTATATCACTAAGTTCCCATGATAAAAAATAGAAAAAGAGAATGTTGAAGGATGTTTCACCTTAAATAAAAGGAAGATATACACTTGGAAAATCCTTAATTAATTATGTTAATAATAATAGTATAAAAAGATAAAGGATTCCCCCATGGTGAGTTACTCCACCTTAATAAATAAGGGTTGAAGGACCCTCGATAAGGGTTTATGAAAGTATGATTAATAGAAAAAATCTCCCTCAACTAGAAAAGGGGAGTTAGGTAACCAAAATACTAATGAATATACACTATTAATCTGATGAACCACTATATTTATAGTGAAATCTCCCTAGACTTCCAGTGGTAATCCAATGATGTATCCCTCATTAATTAACTCAATTAACACCGAATGGTCCTTAAGAAAGAGTTAGGTTGTAACAACCTAGGTATTTATAGAATAATACATTGTGATTTCTATTAATACTTTTGAATAAGATATTAATTTTAATTTAAAGGAGACATTTTTTCTCATAGCTTACTTAACACGTAATAACGAGCTTCTCCGAAATCTTACATGACACAAAACTTTGAGATATACTGAAAAATAATACAATAATAATATTTTTTTAAATGGTAGTTAATGCTTAAATATTGGAATCAAGGGAATGAATAGTATCAAATAAATAATTAAATATGGTTTATACATGTTTAATTAAAGATTTATTGGTTACCAAATTTACTAGAAATGGAAATAAAAAACCAATTGAATATAATGGATGTGTTTTTATGAAAACCTATTTAAAAGAGAATAATTGTATTTTCATATCAATATTTATGGATATTTATTTAATGAAAAATATATGATATATATTCAATGTAATTTTTTAAATCCATCTTATATGTTTTATAGATATGATATAAGAATAAATTCATTTTTTCAGATAAAAGATGTAATTTTCTAAAAATGCAGTCTTACTGCCTTTTGATGGAGAAACCTTTTTAAATCTACTTTTTTTTAACTTTTATATGTTCCAATTGAAAAAATAAATATCTTATTTATAATCAGGAAATAAAAATTAACTTTGGGTAAAATTTTGGTATTTTTCTGATAAAGTTCATTTTTTAATGAATAATGAAAAATACTGAATTTTATTTCTAAAATACCTTTTATTCTAATTTATTCATATAGTTACATTTTAATTTTAGTAAGTTTTAATGTGTAATTGGATTATATTTTTATCATTTAATCCAATGTTTTCCCTTTTAAGTATTTTCATTCTTAAATTGGATATAAACACATGCCAATCTTTTGATAGTTATTATTTCTTAAAAACATGGTTTTTAGTTTAGAAAAAAGGAATTAATTTTAAATTATATTTTTCAACATATGTGTTTTGAATTTGGGAATATGGATTCCAAATTTGGAATATAGTGGTCCAAATTGTATAAATATGTAACATTAATTTCTAGACATTTTGAATAGTAAACTCAGTAAATATCTTATTTACCATGGTTGAAGGGTAAATCTGGTAAATAAGGGTAAAAAATAATATTATAATAATATAAAATTACCCTAACACATGTATTAACCATATTGGATGAGATATGTCTAACCATGGGAATCCTTGGGTCAATTTTTGGACCCTATAGAGCCACTTGTAAGCGAAAATTATATTTTATAAAAAAACTAATTTAATGTCAAGGGAAATGTAACATAAACATATATCTTTTAGTAAAGAAACTTTATATGATGTTATATAATTAATATTTTATTCTATAAATATTCAATAGAAATATAAATATATTTACTAAATCATGGTATTTTATTTATAATTTTTATACATTAAATAAATAAATTTAATTATGTCACAATGATGACGCAGTGATTGCTTCATTAATAAAGGATTTAAATAAATGATATTAGAAATGTTAAAATAAATTTAATTTGGTTATTTTGATTTCAAACAGTAATTTTATGGATTATATATACATGTTATATTTGTATTAATGAAGTTTTTTTGTATCAATCCAGCTGTTATAGATTTTTAAAAATGTCATGATATGAATAGTTTCAAAAAAGACATAATTCATATTTTAAAATATAAAATATTTTATTAAATATTATAAAATTCAAAAAAATATAATATATGAAAAAATATTTACCATAAGTCTAAAATTGTATTATTGGGGCATTAATTGGATTATTGGCAAGTTTTTGTAACACTTTTGATTCTCAATGTGTTAAATGCTTGATAAAATAATTAGACTAAAAAAGGGTTAAATAAAAAAGATAAGGATTAAAAAATATCCAAAACCTATCCAATTATTATTTTACGATTTTAGTTAGAGAAATAGTCATCGTATATTCAAATTTAATGAGTTTGAGACCTTTTTTAATAGATAATAATTTTATAATAAAATAATACATTCAAACATTCCTAAAGATCCTCTCTTCCCCATTATAAAAGATCGTCACATCCTAACCATTACTCACACCTTTCAAGCCCCTTGAATCATCCAAAATATGCCCAAATAATCTCCAAACATACCATTATTCATCATATAAGCCTTAAATTAGGCCGAAGGCATTTCGAGAGAGCACTTTGGCTCAAATCAAAAGAAGTTACCCGATTTGAGGTAACGTCTTCTCTCAAGTTTCTTTCCATTATTTTTCACTCTCCACTCCTTATGATCTTCTAATTCATTGTTTACATAACAAAAAAAGTATACTCAATATACTAGGTTGATGTTATTTTATGTATTCTAACAACACTTATACACACCTCCATATAATGGGTATAGAACATACTGTTTCTATGGACGGTGAACTACTGCCTCACGAAACGACGATTGTTAAATCTTCTCCTATCACCTATTATGGTAGAAATTATAATGGAAATGTAATTATATATGATATTTATGATATTTTTTTAATCTCTATGCTTCTATAATTATCATTTATGACATACTTTTATTCTTTTCTTAATGTATAAATAAGATAATTTCATTTGAGGAAGTGAAGACTACTACCCCCTCAATGTGATATGACTCATTCAGGCTATACATGAAAAATATAAAGGATGGAATTAATAAAATTATATATCATATATAACATAAAAAAGAAATTAAAGTATCATTCATGGGTACATACAACTTATGGTCTCCATGAACAGTGCATTTCATTTCATATATCCAAATTCTATGTAATATTATAAATACATATATACTGGATATATATGATATATATGATATCTCAATTATGAATATAATTCTGGTGATAATGTAATTTTGAAGACATGTACAATTTATAATTATAACAAGTTCATTTTTGACTCAAGTTCCGAACATCGACAAAATGTTTGATACGAACTCAAATATTTAACTAATTGTTATAGAAATATTCTAAGTGTTATAAAAGAAATAATAAACATAAAAAATGTTCTTAATCAAGTAGAAATTAACGTAAGTTTATTATTCAAAAAATTAATGAACGAACGAGTCAAGTCGGACACAAGGTAGAGGAACTTCTTAACCTAATTTCCATTATTTCTGTTGATATTATACTTCTTTTTTATGTCATGATATGATTATGTGAGAAATTAATTTCGATACATTACCTTTTATTTATACTTGATTTATGTGTAATTATATTTAATACACGTAATTGAAGAAAATTATTAACAAATTGATCTTTGTAAGGGAATTCATCTCAATCTCGTTTCGTTGAGGCATTTCATGATGTTATGCACCACTATTGTCCTATATGATGTATATAAAGCCCTTTTGAAAAATTATCTCATGAAATAGTATATTCTCACGATATTTAATGTTTTTTAATTTTATTCCTTAATTATTTTTATTCATGTTTTTCTCATGTGGTCATAGACTATTTAACTAAAACATCGTTTTAAATTTTTTAAAGATTTATTCTTCTAGAACCTTATATTTAATTTCCATGTATTCAAAATGGGTTTTAAGGATATATTAATATGGAAATGAGTGTTGTAAAGTGTAAATTACTTTCAAAAGTTTCAAAGTGGAATGAGACACTTTAATTAAAAACTTTTCTTTTTGAATGTTTTAAATGAATTGATTATCAGAATTTATTGAAATGATATCCTATGATTACAATGTATAAATGTTATTTCCCTTTTATGCCTCTTTTATGTGTTATGATTATGTTATGGTACTTGGACATTTTATGGGTGGTTATGTGATAAATCAAATGATGGGTGGTGCCGTGATAAACCAAGTACGGGTGGTTACGTTATAACCTCCATTGCATTGGGTATGGAAGTCAGTCGTATGTTTATTACATTCAGTGTTACGTATGGAAGTTGACCATATGGTTATTACATTTAAGTATGTTTATGTACCAAGTTACCTTTATATGCTATACTTTGTTTTCTAGGGGACTTTTGGTGATATTTAGGTTACAAAAAGGGTAAACAATGAGATTATATTCAGTGGGGTGTTTTTTCTACTTCTTTAAGGTGGAAATTATTACTTTATAATTAAGTATGCCTGTTTTACATGCTGTTTCAGAAACTAACATCTTTAATTTTTTGTGTTTCCCTCACTGAGATTTTTATGCTCATCCCATGTTATTGAAATGTTTTTCAAAGGACATAAGGTGGAATAGGGTCAAGGATGAGATCATGGAAAAGACATGCTATTTAAAACATGGAAGTAAACATGTTTCTTTTCATTTAATATTTTTTATTCTATGAAAAAATAGAGACTGAGAAGAAGTGTATACATGTAATATTTAATATTTTTTTATAAGTAAATACCTAATTATCTAAACTCAAAACCTGAAAATATCCTCAATGTGAATAATTAAATTTATTTAAGATTAATTAATGTTTAAGGCTGGGGCCTTACATTTGGTATCAGAGGTCGGTTTAGATAAATTTTGAGGTTAGGTTGTTATTTAAGCATAAGTGAAATAACCATAATGATTAACATATTATAAAGAGTCATAGTTATTTTAGATAAATTGAATGAGTTTAAGATAACATGAATAAGTATATATTAGTATTTATCCTCCTCATAAGATATTATATGCTGATTTTAATAATAATCTCACACTAACCTTTTAGGTTTTAGTAAATGGATGAATGCATAAGCCACCAAAGTAATAATATATGTGAAGGAAACTGCAACTATTTTATGAATGATAAACCGAATGAAATGTGAGCTTCTATAATTACCCTTATGTATATTCTTAACCAACTATTTAGAGTCATTATTAACCACATGAAACTTGGTGATTTTTCTAAGGCATCATATATGCGAGAAAAAAACCCCTACAAAAGTTCAGGTAATATTCATAAAGGTAGGTATATTAAAAAACTTATGTGTCAAGAATGTAGGACGAAGCACCAAGGAAAATTCTTCAAAGGGATGTGAAGATACTATAAATGTGGTAATTTATGTCAGGAAGAAAGAAACTTCCATGGAAAAAGGAAGTGGTCATTTGAATCCAGGAAAAGGAAATGAGTTCATTCCAAGGGATCAATTGAATGTTCTAAATGTGGTGTGCATGGTTATTATACAAATAAATGTCCTACAAAGAAGGTCTGAGAATGAGATCAGCAGAAACATACTCATATAATTTTTCCAATACCTAATGTCATTAAAATTGAGGATAAGGAAACTGAAATTGACCAATGAGAGGTATGGATTCTTTCTTAGCTGATGTTTTGACAATATTGAATCTTACGATATAATTCCTGATTTTTTATAGGAAATAAGTATTATGGAATAAGATGTTAAAGACTGGTTAATGGATCATGAATAACTTTAAATGAGAATGAAGTCTACATATAAGGAATTAAATAGTTATGGTATATTTTAGGATGATGAAATGCTTAAAAGTATTAAGGCTCTTTTAATGATATGATTACTTTGGAAGACTTTTTCTAGTATGTGTGTCCCAGAAGATCGATATGTGAAAATTCTATTCAATGATGAATTACACTTTGTTTTGTGGATATATTTATAAATAACCATTTGAGTTTATATGATCCTTGAATTTGAGGCAATTACATGTTATTACATTTTTGGATGAAAATTCAAGGTATGTGATAACATATGTGGTTAAAATATGTTATGGTTATTTTTGAGGAATTTATCTCATTTTTGAGATTTTTATAAGAAAGATTTGGTTTTAGAAAAAATTACAACCCGCAAGATGGGTGACAACCCGTCACATCTTGTAAGGCCATGGGAATCAAACCCACAAACATAGGGCGACAAGGGCGCATCGCTTACCACTAGCCTATGTGAGGTCCCTAGTTAGTATGACTTATTATTTTTAATTTAATTATTTTATGGATCAAGAATAAGTTTATTTTGAGAACTTATGTATTATCAAAAGGATATCCTTAGTATAGGAAAATTATTTGGTGATTAAGTGATAAAGGTTATTTGGGAAGACGTTTGCTCTTTTTAGTACACTATATGCCTAAAAAAACTAGAATACTTTGTGATTTCAATTGAGGAGTACTCACGGTTTTTTATATTGTAAGAACATATTTTTTAATTATAAACTTACACCGACTTGGGTTATTTATGAAATGATTAACATATCATAGAGAATATGTGATTAGGTTAATTACTTTTTAGTATGAGACTTCAAGAGTATCTGATGTTATTTGGAGATAAATGTTAAGATTTGTTTGGAAGACTATATTATCAAATACTTATGAATTATGCATTTCAAACATAGTTGGGATTATTTTGAATAATTTTAAGGACAATTTTTTGTTTAATGGTCTTTATTGAACTTTGGGTATTGTTTGTTTTATTTTTGAGATAAAGATTAGTATTTCTTTTTATACATGATTATCCTTTTTAGGGGTCATCTGATCTTGTACTAACCATTTTGGTTTTGGTTAATGTATAAAGTCAAAGGGAAATATATAGTTAATCTTTTGTGGATTATGTGAATCTTGAAAATTTGATTCTAGCTTTTGAGGTGTGACCAAGTCATCTTGAATACTCATCGTTTGATGAAAATATGCGTTTTTGGTAGAAATTTATTAAAGGATGAAACTATACTTGAAAAGTAAGTATATTTCCTTATGTTATTATTCAATCTCATAAATAAATTATCCACCTTTATAAAAGAGAAACTAAAACAAAAAAATTTTCCGTTATTTTCCTACTAGGGAATCAATGACCATTTAACTTATCACAATCTTGTGGTTTTCTGGTGGTTAAATTTCTCCTGATCATGTTTTCAATCACTCTCTAATAGAACATGACACATAGTTTCTTCTCTATATCAATGATTTCATGGAATCCTAGTATGTGTTATGAATGTTGAATTTAATAATTCCATTTATTTATTTTAAATTGAGTGTTTTATTGACTCTTTTTCAGATGTGGGTCTCTCAATGATGTTTCTGAGCCCAATTTTAAAATAGCGAGGACGTAATTTTCAGAAGGGG
The DNA here is from genome assembly GCA_963277665.1 of Viscum album. NCBI lineage: Eukaryota > Viridiplantae > Streptophyta > Magnoliopsida > Santalales > Viscaceae > Viscum > Viscum album. The sequence continues at coordinate 1,968,287,041 of OY728165.1, forward strand.
GGAAGGATGTAACGACCTAGGTACTTATAGAATAATAAATTATGATTTATATTAATACTTATGAATATGATATTAATTTTAAGATAAAGGGGATGTTTTTTATAATAGCTTACTCGACACGCAATAACGAGCTTCTCTGAAATCTTACATTGCACAAAACAATGAGTTATACTGAAAAGTAATATAATAATATTTTTATTATTTTAAATGGTAGTTAATGAATAACTGTTATAATGGTGGGAAATAATAGTATCAAAAAATTTTTGAAATATGGTTTACACATGTTTGAATGCTTTTTATTGGTTACCAAATATATTAGAAATGGAAATAAAAACCAATTAAATATATTAGATATGTTTCTATGAAAAATTATTTAAAAGAGAATAATTGTGCTTTCATATTACTATTTATGGTTTTTTATTTAATGAAAAATATAAGATATATAATCAATTATATTTTTTAAATTCATATTATTTGTTTTCTAGATGCGATATAGGAATAAATTCATTTTTTCGGATAAAAGAAGTTTTTTCTAAAAAAGCAGTCTTACCTCCTTTTGATGGGGAACCCCTTTTAAACCTACTTTTTATTACTTTTATATGTTCCATTTTTGAAAATAAACTTCTTATTTTTAAGCGGGGCATGAAAATGTACTTTGGGTAAAATTGGAGCATTTTTTATGATAAAGTCCATTTTTAATGAATAGTGAAAATAATAAATTTTAATTGAAAACTGCCTTTAAATTTAATTTATTTATATAGTTATATTGTAATTTTAATTGGTTTTAAAGTGTAATTAGATTATATTTTTATCATTTAATCCTATTTTGGCCATTAAAAGTAATTTCATTCTTAAATTGGACAAAAACACATGTCAATCGTTTGATAGTTATTATTTCATAAAGACATGTGTTTTTTGGTTTGGACAATGGGAATTAATATTAAATTAATTTATGCAACTTTTGTGATTTGAATTTGGAAAAATATATTATTTATTAGGAATCATGATGTTAAAATTGTGTAAAAAGTTAACTTTTTTATTTTTAAAAATTATGAATAATATCTTTATTAAATATTCTCTTTACTATGGTTAAAGGGTAAATCCAGTAAATAAGAGTAAAAATAATATTATAATAATATTAAATTACCCTAACACATTTACTAACCATATTTTATGATATATTCACAACCATGGGAATTTTTAGACCGATTTTGGGTCCCATTAGAGCCACTTATAAGTGAAAATGACATTTTATAAAAATTAATTTAAAGTTAAGGAAAATATTACAAAAACAAACATCTTTTAGTAAAACAACTTTTATATGGGGTTATATATGTTAAATTTTAGACATTAAATAGTCAATATAAATATAAGAATATTTCTTAAATAATGGTATTATATATATAAATTTTAGATATTAGATAAATAAATTTAATTATGACACAATGATGATGCAATGATTGCTTCATTAATAAATGATTCAAATAAATGATATTTTAAATGTTAAAAGAAATTAAATTTGGTTATTTTGATGTCATATAACAATTTTATGTAGTATAGATACTTGTTATATTTGTATTAATTATGTTTTTTTAATCAATAATGTTGTTAGGTATTTTTAAAAATGTCTTGATATAAATAGTGTCAAAATTGACATAATTCATATTTTAAAATATAAAATATTTTATTAAATATTATAAAATTTCAAAAAATCTAAGATTCATCCAAAAAGTTATCATAAGTATAGAATATTATTAGTTACTCTTTAATTGGATACTTTTCATGTCTTGGTAACTATTTGGATTCTCAAAGTTTTAAATGCTTGTTAAAATGGAAAGAGTAAAAAAAAATTAAATAAAAACGTTAAGGATTAAAAAATATAAAACTCCTATCCAATCCTTATTGGATGATTTTATTTCAAAAAATAGTCATAATATAATCTAATTTAATTTTTGTGGACCTTTTTTAACTGAAAATCATTTTATTATAAAATAATACTTTTAAAGTTTCCTAAAGTGCCCCTCCCCCCTTATAAAAAACCATCACCTCTTACCCATTAATCATGCCTCTAAATCCCCTTGGATCATCCAAGATCTACCTTAATAATCTCCCTACATCCATATAGTACTCCTATAAGCCTTCCATTAAGAATAATGAAATTCAATAGATCCCTTTGGCTCAAATCAAACGAAGCTACACGATTTGAGGTAACGTCTTCTGTCAAGTTTCTTTCCATTATTTGTTTTCTACACTCTTTATTCTATTATTATTTTTATTTACAGTACAAAAAAATTATCCTCAATAATATATTTTTGTTATGATATGTATCCTAACTACACTTATACACAACTCCATCAAATGGGTATAGAACATACTATTTCTGTGGACGACAAACTACTGCCTCACGAAACGATGATTGTTCAATATTCTACTACCACCTCTTATGGTGGACATTATTATGGAACTATAATTATATATGATATTTATTATATTTATTTTATCTCTATTTTCTTTAATTATCATTTATGACATAACTTTATGCTTTTCATGTTATATAAATATGATAATTTCATTTGAGGAAGTGCGGACTACCGCCCCTGAAAGTGATATGACTCATTCATGCTATAAATAGAACATAAAAGGATAAAATTAATGAAATTATGTAAAATATAAAACATATATATTATAATTGAATTATAATATACATATGTATAATTTATTTTTATTTATTTTAAATATTAAAAAAAATAAAAGTACTGTTCATGCGTACGTATGGCTTAACGTCTCCATAAATGATGAATTTTATTTCTTATATCCAAATTATATGGACTATAAATACATATATAATTGATATATATGATATATATGATATCTAAATCAGGAATATAATTCTGGATATAATGGAATTTTGACCACATGGACAATTTATAATTATTACAAGGTCATTTGTTGACTCTAGTTCCGAACATCGACAAAATGTCTGATATGAAATCAAATAATTAACTAATTGTTATAGAAAGTTAATAAGTGATATAAAAGGAATAATTAAATTTAAAAAGTTTCTTGAGAAATTATAAAGTAAATTAAGTTTATTATTCATGAAATTAAAGAATGAACGAGTCAAGTTAGACACAAGGTAAGGGAACTTCTTAACCCAATATTCATTATTTGAGTTGATCTTATACTTCTTTTTTATATCGTGCTATGATTATGTGAGAAATTAATTTTGATATATTATCTTGTATTTATACATTATTTATGTTTACATATAGTGAATACATATAATTGATCTCTTTTATTAACAAAAAGATCTTTGTAAGAGACTTCATCTCAATATCCTTTTTTTGAGGCATATCTTGATGTTATACACCTTTGTTATCCTATATGGTGTATATAAAACCATTTGGAAATGTTATATCATGAATTAGTATATTCTCAAGATATTTAATTTTTTTAATGTTATTGTTTAAATTTTTTATTCAACTATTTCCCAAGTGGTAAGAGACTCTTTAACTAAAATATTATTTTAAATGTTTTAAATATTTATTCTTCTAAAACCTTCTATTTAAAGTCCTTGTATTATAGATGGTTTTAAGGATTTATTTATATGGACTAGAGTTTGTTAGTGTAAATTCCTCTAAATTTTTTTGAAGTGGTATGTGAACCTTTGATTCGAAATTATTATTTTTGAATGTTTTAAATGAATTTATTGAAATGATATATTATGATTGCAATGTGTAAATGCTATTTTTCATTTATTCTTGTTTTTTGTGTTATGATTATGTTATGCTGCTTAGAAATTTGAAAGGTGGTTACGGGATAAACCAAATAAAGGGTGGTTCCATGATAAACCAAGGATGGGTGGTTATGTTATAACCCCCAATGCATTTGGTATGGAAGTCAAACATATGGGTATTCCATTTAGTGATATGTATAGAAGTCGAAGACATGTTAATTTCATTTAAGTATGTTGATGTCCTAAGTTACCATTATATTATATATATTATCATCTATGGGATTTGTGGTTATTTTTCTATTACAAAAAGGGTGAGCAATGAGATTATATTCAGTGACGTGGTTTGCTACCTTTTTTCAGTGAAACGTAGTACTTTATGATAATGTATGCATGGTTTACATGTTGTTTTGAAAACTAATAGTTTTCATTCTCTGTGTATCCCTTACTGAACTTTCTATGCTCATCCCATTTTTTCTATAGGTGTTTTCACAGGACTTAAGGTGAAATAAGGTCAAGGATGGGATTAATGGAAAGTCATGCTCTTTAAAACATGGAACTAAACATGTTTCTTTTCTTAAAAGAGTTTTTATTTTATGAAACAAATAGATACAAAGTAGATGTGTATACATATAATATTCAAGAATTTTTGTATAAGTTATTAAATAATTCTCTAAAACTCTAAACCTGAAAAGATCCTCAATCTGAATATTTAACTGAATTCAAGATTATGTAATGTTTAAGGCTGGGGCCTTACATGGGTAGTCTACTCCATCCAATGTCCTTGAGTTATCTTCCACCAAGAACATTATACTATTATCCCAAACATCAATAAGCACAAAACCTTCAATGAATACTCATTATATCCAATCTAATGATTTAAAAAATGAACTATCAATTTCTCTAAATAAAAAATTATCATTCCAAAATTATTATCAATTTAAATTCCCAAATTATATATAATAAAAAACTTTAAGAAATTAACAAGGACACATGTCAATTCAATTTTACTAAACCAAAACTTTCCATTATTGGAAATAAAAAATAATAACCCATTCGATAGTTTCTAATAATTTAAATTCCCAATTTATTGGTGAATGATTAATGTGTTTCCAAAAAAATTTCACAATGACTCTTTATGAATAAATCCCAAAATAAAACAAAATAAAAATATTTCAATGTACGAATACCAATAATGATTTCTGAAATATAAATAATATAATTAATATCACAACCCAACTAACCTCACTCTAATTTTTATTCTGAACATAATAAGGCCCTAGGTTTTACCATTTCCTATGCACCAGAATAGTTTCCATTATATTAGTGATATATATTACCTAAATTGTTTTTATATAAAACTAAATCCCATTAAAAAAAACTCATGACATATAGAGACCCCTGATTAAAATACATGTATATTACATATTTTAAGATGAATATTAATTACAATATAAAAAAACATTCATGAGGATAGTAATCGTTTAGTCCCATAGAAACATTTTACATGTTATTCTAATTTTTTAAAAGATGTTAAACATCTTCCATAAATATATTCCCTATTAGTACACCTTATTAAAACATTTATTCATAACCAGGGGAATTTGAGCATAATAAATAGTGATCTCAGATTCTTAGTAATGGAAAACACGTGAGTTACATTAGCATAACCGGAGCTTAAGAGTATGAGAACACAAGAATAAGATTCGAAAGTATACCTTACATATCAAAGATCAAAAAATTGAATCGAAGAATAAATATTGGAAATTTATAGGAAATGAATGATATGATAATCAATGAACATGAACCATGAGAGTATAACAATGTCATAAGACATGAATGTTGTGGAATACACATAATCGTAGAAAACCTTATGTTGAAGATACCTACCATGAGATTAATAACATGTTAGGATATGGATAATCACCCATGTAAATGATTTAGTCATGGGATGAACTCCCTTGTACCTCTTATTTTTGGCTTAGTAATATCCCCCATGTATCATGTTGTTTCATTATTAGGACGACTACACGGGTTCCCACTTATTTCAGGAATAGAATGACCTCCCATGTGCCCTACTATTTTGGGATTATAATGAACTCTTATGTACCTTCTTGTTGTAGTATTGGGGTTAACACCCATGTACCCTTGATCTCATAGAACATTTATCATTACCCAATAAATTTGTGAGAGATATAGGGCCCACCTTTTTCCTAATGAAATCATACACATGGGGTCCACAAGAACATAAAACTTCAACATATCGCAACCCATGATATGAAATTGGTATCACTATAATTTCAACATATCATAACATATGAAAAATATATAGGTTTTATAATCACTTCCTTATACCATAACTTGTGACAAGAAGCATGTTTCATAAGTGTTTTATCATTGAATAACTTGTGGAAGAGAAATGGGTTTCACAATCAACTTTACATCTCAAACATTAACTATTCAAATAAGAATAAGAATAGTGTCCTTGAATCATATCCCTACTAATGTATAAATTATATCTGAGGATGAAATCATATATAGAAATAATCTTGAAATATCATTTAAAACATTTCTGGAGAAAAATATACATTTCACTTTGAAAAAAACTTTTTAATACATAAAACATTCTGAAATCATTTTTCATTGAAAAAATGATGAAATCATATAATGTAAGATTCAAATAAAATTTTACACTTTTAAAAATATATATTTTTTTAAAATAATTATCCTTGAAAATGAGACTAAAATATAAAAAAATCTTTTTAATATATTTTTATAAATTACTATTTAGAAAGAACATAGATTTCTGAATGAAGAGGGAAATAAATTCATATTCCCATAAAACATTTTATTAAGTATCTTAAGTAACAATGTTTGAAAAATTGTACCATGAGTTAAATATATCATTAATAACTAGAGGATAAAAAAGTTCATGATAATTATTTACAGACTTCATCAAGGGATGCATAATAATAAAAATCCTGATAAAAGATGATATTGTAGAAATAAAATGCTAACACTTCGGTAAAATTGAATAATAATCCCCATGAAAGAATAATATCACAATAAGATGAAACTATAATTAAAATAAAGATATTAATGATATAAAATGTATATGTTTTATTATATACAAATCGTAAAAGATTATAGGTGCATAATATACAATGTGTCTCAAAGAAGAAAAATTGTGACAAAATCCCCTTACTGCTTTTGTTACATTTTAATCATAAATCCCATACAGGAGATATCCTGAAATAGATATTTAAATACCAATAATTATGCGTATAATAATTATAAAATATATCTATATAGTCATCATACACACCACATAAAATAAATAATTGGTGAACATTGTTTGTTTCTCATGAAAATTTAATGTGAGACGAATATCGATTACCTTAAGTTTTGAATCTCTTCATACTCATTAAAACCAAATGTATAACAAATTTATTTTTATTATAAATATATAAAATAACCATTTTAATATATATATATATATATAATATCATATATTATTTCATTACTACTTTTTTTATCCATCTATTAACAATTCCATGTTAATGTTATGTTTTGGGAAATAACCGCTTCGTTTTTCAAACAAGATTAGAATATTTGTCTTTGTCATCTTACATAGATCCTGATTTAATAATTTTCAGAATTATAAACATGATATAAGTATCATATATATTAAATATATATATATTTATAATAATCAATGAAATATATTAATTAGAAATAAAATAAACCGTTCATGGAGACAGTATGACGTACGTACACATGAACGTTGTTTCCATTTTCTTATCATATTGATAGAAAGAGGAGTAAATGATATATATATATATATGATAATTCCAGTAGAATTACTATGTTATATATAATAGATATTTCTATTTAACCCATACCTAGTACATTCAATGCAAAGAGAAGATGAATCACATCGGTTTGTGAGGTTGTAGTTTTTCACACACATGAATGATGTTATCTTATTAACATAAAATGTAAAAATTATAGGTATATGTTATATAATAGTTAAAAAAGAATAAATACTTCATAAATAAAATATATAAAATAAATAAATAGTATTTTAGTCATTATTTCCATCCTTGAATGTTGCTATTGGAAAAACGAATGACATCAGTATGTGAGGCAGAAGTTCTCCATTCACACGAATGATGAATTCATAACCCTTTTGATTTAGTTGTGTGTGTTTTTTAGTAAAAAAATTAAAATAAAAAATATAATTATATCTAATATACATATAATATTATATAATAATTATATAAAAATAATTAAAGGTGTTTTGAGCAGAAATAAAAAAACATTCATTGAGGAACGTTACCTCTTCCTTGGGTATTTTCTTTTGGTTTTCAGAAAATAACTTCCTTGGTTATATTTATTCAGATATTAAGGATTATATATTGCTGTGATGTGAATTTATGAAGTGTTTTTTTTATGGTTTGGTCGATCCAAATGGTTAAAGAGGTGTCATGAAGGGGGAGAGTGAGTTCCATTTTATAGTTGAAGAGAAGTGGTACTATTGTAAATACTCCAAATTATTTTCCACTGAGAGGTCATTATTACTACATGTTACTCATAAAATGATAAATAAATATTTTATGGGATTATATGGTAGATACACACCTCAAAAACACATTTATGGACATGTTTTGAACATTTTTTTTCCTTAACTCTTAAGATTATTTATTTTACTAATTTTGTTTCTAATTATGTTATCTGGTTTTCTAAACTATATAATTTATTATTTAAGACTAATTTGGGGTGATAATTTTTAGATAATTTTTAATAAATAACTTTAAATATTTTTACTAATTTATAAAATAAAAATCTTATATGTGTTAGAAATTATAATTAACACAAGCACATGTAATGTGTAAAAACATTACTTTAACCCTAACTGTGCTAAAAAAGTTTTTAGAATTTAACGGTCAATATAGTCATTATCATAAAAAATTGGCCCATGAATGAGATAATATTTATATATATTAATATCCAAAAATCACCTTATAAAATATATTATTTTATGAAAATTTAAATCAATTATTTAATCAAAATTTATTAATAAATGACATTAATGTCAATATTGATAATATTTATTTAATTTAAATTAAAAAAATATCAATAAAATAATGGAAATAAAGTAAATTATTTTAAAACATACGTAACATGATATATTCATCTATAAAAATAATTTAACGTAATAATTAATTCAATTTAATTCACTTTTAATGTAATTAGTATCATTTCTTATAGTTAATTATTAACTTAATAATATATGCATTGGAGTTTCTCAAGAATTTAATGTAATTATATCATCTCAAAAAATAAAAATAAAAATAATGAGAAAATAACCATTTATATAAAAAAATTTATTTATAACCAAACCGATGTATTTTTGACTTATACAAAAGCTTTATAGAAATTAAAATAAATAAGGGTATATTTTTTATATTCTTAATTACTTAATTAATTATATGGTTATCATTCATGGAAAACTATCCAAAAACTCATAAATTTGAACTTAATTTCATAGGGGTCTATATAATTGTACATAACTGGTTTTTTAAATGTTTTGGGTCATTCTTACACATTATATTTTATGTTAAACCACTAAGTAAACTCATTTTTTCTTTAATGGTTGTATTCAATATCTTCGATTTTCACTAGTCATTATAGTAAAAAAATAATTTTTACTTATTATAAATTAATTATTATTATAATTAAAAATATGTAATCAAATTTTTAAAATTAATATTATATAAGTAGAAAAAATTAATTTAAAATTATTCTTATATTCATGATGAGTTAGCAGTTTTTAAAGAGAAAAAATGATTAAACGTTTTCAAGGTTTTAATATTAAATCTGAAAATTAAATTGATTAAAATGAACTATATTGTATTAGTAGATATATTATTGAACTATAATTAATTTAAATATAAATAAATATATAATTTAATATTACAAATTATTTATATGAAATGTCAGATTTAATTATAATTCTGTATATTTCCCTATTCCTCTAAAAAATGAACTTCTTAGAAAAATATAAAAAAATCCTAATATATTTTTTGCATTAATATTTCAGAAATTATTTTTCTTTTCAAATAAAATTTATAAAAGTGTCAATATTTAATTCTAAAATAGGTTCTCAAATAAATGGCATCAAAACTATTTTTTTAGAAAAAATATGTTTTTAGCATAAAATTGGATTTATTCTTATCTCTTGTCTAGAAAAAATATAAGATGAATTTTAATTTTTTTTATATTTATAATATATATAAAAAATATAAAATATTTAATTAAATGTTATTAGGGAAATTTATTGATATAAAACACACTTGGGTGCATAAAAATAGTTTTTTTTGGAAATTGTTTCCCATTATATTAAAAATGGTTTTATTTTTTTACTAATTAACTGGTCACAAAATAATTCATTATATAAACATGAGTAAACAATATTTTAATAATTTATTTAACAATATTCATATCCACCATTCCAATAGTGATTTGATAATTATCCTAATAATAGTACGTCATGTTTAGTTTAAATGTTGTGATGTGTGTAATTAAATCTAAAATATTAATTGTGTGTAACACAATTAAAAATAAGTGTTTCATATAAATAAATATTAACTTGCTTTAGTGTGTAACAAAATCCATTAATGAATTTTAATTTATTTTAAAAACATTAATTCATGAAAAAATGAGTTTTACATTCTAATCCCTTTAAATTGAATTTCACCCTTCAAATTCACCTTGGTCATAAAATATTTAATACATGAATGTTAATTTCATAGAAATCCACATTGTAGAAATTAAAATTTAAACCTTCTTTAAATAGGGAAATTTGTCAAATTAATGGTTACCCAAATTAACTCATAACTTGGTTTCCACATAAGTGAATATAGGTGGTATCTGAAAACATGAACATATAGGAGACAAATAACACTCAAATAATGGTGCGAAGTGATATAGAACCCGATCGAGAGAAACTTAATGATAGAAAATCCATAAACCAAAGTGTCCTGACATTGGTCCATTAATATCATCATTAATGAAGATAAAATGAAAACATTTTTTTAATATCCTTTTCTAAAAGATGAATAATTTTCACCATAATATTCACAAACATGATTTCATTCCATTTTATAATTAAAAACATTTCCATTTATTGTCCCGTGATTAATTTTCACTTCATCGATTAATACAGGAAATAAAGGTGATTTTTTTTGTGTTTGAAGCACTAATGGCTTATAAGATCCATAAATATAATGAAAACTCATTCCATATATCTTTCGTAATGATAAAAAAATGGATAGAACCAGTTATCCAGTATGAATAAATTATCACATTTTAACATAATGCGTTAATCTCAAAAAACTTATCCAAAGTTTAACTTAAACAATTTTAAATTTTTTTATCCTTTTTACCCTTATGCAATATTAAAATACAAAATATTAGGAAAGAGGTAACTAAATTTCTCAAAATTAGTTTAATATTGATCCCCTATATATCATAATTTGGATATCAGTTTTCACATACAAAACATGAGAACAAATTAATCAGATTTTCTATTAAAACATAGTAATAATATGAATTACTATAAATCCTTATTTAAAACATGCATAATTTATTATTCCCTGGAATATTTGATGTATTTCTTAAATCCAAAATGCTATAAATTCCATCAATGATATCATAACCCACTTTTTCAAAAAAATCCTTTATCAGTTTTGAGGTCAAAAATGATATCCAATTTAATTTATTACATTATAATCTCTTTATCCATACTAAACAACATTTTATCATCCTCATGAACATGTTATGGGTTATATCTCCTTAACCATAAATTACAACACCGTTATTAAATAACTTTTCTCAATCATCAATATAATTTAAAATATTATGTTAGATCTTTAATGAAATAATTATAAATGAACAATCCTTATATATTTCATTCTTCAAATAATAAAATATTTGAATTGTAATATATAAATACTTTACTCATGCTAATTTCTTCTCAAGAAATTACTAAAAAAATTCTTTATATTCTTTTAACAACTATTTCCTTTCACATTTCATCTGTAGTCTCTTCATCATCAACAACATATCCATTACTTGTACATCATTTTTTATTCTCCTTACAATATTTTTCTCTTGGACATTGATGTTTATAATTCCCATAATTTCTAAATTTAATGAATTCATTCATTGATTATTCCTTAAGGCTACCAATATTCCCATCCATTACATTAACCAAATTCTTCATTTTTTCATTTTCAATTATTTTATTGATAACATTATTTCCCCCAATAAAAACATCTTCTAGTTCCTCTAATACATTCACTTGAGTGTTTATTTCTACATTTTCAACACATAATAAAGTGAGTCTTATTTCCACCCTCATCTCCATGACTCAATCTAATAGAAAAATATCTCTTTTCATCTTTGGTGAGTCTAAGAGTTGGATAAGGTAAACATTGATAATCATGTCCCATAAAAACCAGTTAGGCATAATCATATCATCCTTTACCCTATTAATTATCCCATTTATCTTCTCATTAGAAAATTATCTGTCACATTCTTTGTTAACAAAGTTCTTTCGGGTTCTCTTCATTGACTAAAACCAAATATCATAGTGTGAGAAACACAAATCAAAGTAGAAACAAATATATATTGAAAAATAAATTATAGGTTTTATAAATCATTAAAGAAAATTTATTTAATCTATAAGTCTTTAGGTTTATCAAAGGTTATTCATAGTCAGATATTATTTAAATCCTTCATGATGGATCACAATGAGTTTGAGAATTTCGAAAGAATATCCCATTAGAGTGTCAAACTAGGTGTGTAACAAGGCCTATTGTCATGCACTAGTTCCAGATCGAGTCAAGATCAATATTTTTTAATGGTTTTTACCCCTATGTACATATGTTCTAGAGCCACATCCACCTATAGTATCCAAAAAGTGATGTAATTTCATGGAAACAAATCTCTCAATAATTTACCAAAATTCGAGGTAGTTTCCCTAATCCTTGTATCAACCATAGAATTATTCTTAAAAACATCCCTAGGGATATCGCTAAAGTTTCATCATTCAAGTTTACAAAGAATAAATAAATATTTCCTTTCATACAATCTTTAGTGTCTCAGGCTTAACATACATCAATATTACATATTTTTAGATGAAAATTCGTTACATTATATGAACACACACTTTAGGACCATAATATTTTAGTACCTATGGATACCTAGAACACATTATTATAATTTAACAAAGTTTCTTATAAATATATGATAAATATCTTACCCTTTAACAATCCTTCTTAAAACCCATCTTGATACCCTAGAGAAATAAAAAAGAGTGATATCAAATGCTCAGTAAGGGTAAATAATGGAGATACGTAAGCATAACATGAGAATAAGGGTATGAGAACATGAGTATAACATTTTAAAATCATTCATATCATGTATATGATAATAATATATAATCATGGAATAATGATTGGTAGTTAAAAATAATTAAATCATAAGATAATAAAAGAACATGATCCATGAGAGTATAACAATGGAATAAGACATGAATTTTGTGTCATACACATAATGTTATAAAAACTTATGGCAAGGAAACCTACAAAGACAATCATAACATGTTAGGGTGGGTATCATCACCCATGTACCTACTTTGAGATTAGGATGTCATCCTGTATACCCTCTTATTCTGAGCATAGGATGAACTCCCCTGTATTATTTTGTTTCAGGCTAAGTATTACTGCCCTTATCAACTCTTGTTTTGGGCATATGATGACTTCCAATGTACCCAATTGTTTATGACATTAGATGACCTTCCATATTCCCTTTGGTTAGAGTATTAGGATGACCACCCATGTACCCTTTGTTATCATAGAAAATTTATCAATACCCAATTAATTAGATGGAGTTATAGGACCCACCCATCATATAATGAAATCATACATATGTGTTCCACAAGAATATAATAATTAATCAAATCATAACCTAAGAAATTAATTGGGTATCATAAATATGTCATCTTATCATAACATGAGAAAGATAGAAAGGTTTAATAATCACATCATCATATCATAACCCATGGAAAGAAGTAAGTTTCATAATCCTTTTTTCATGGTTTAACCCGTGTGAGAGAAATGGGTTGTATAAACCACTTTCCATCTTAAACCTAAACCATTAAAATAATTATAATAGTGGTGTCATTGGGTCATATCCTTGATAAATAATAAACTATATCAAATTATTTCATCTTGTATGGAGATAATTTTGAAAGACCATTTATAATATTTTTCGAGGAAAGGATCCTTTCTTCTTTGAATAATAGTTTTTAAAACATAATATTTTTGAAAAAATATTTATCTGAAAAAACCATAAAAAAATAAATGATGAATTTAAAAATATTTTAATTTTTTAAAAAATACGAGAAATTTTTGAAATCATTTTCCTTGATAATGGTCTTAAAATATAAAAAAATCACATTTTGAAAGCAATTTTATAAAACATTGTTTGTAAAAAACATAGATTTATGACAAAAGAGAGAAATAAAGTCCAATTCCCTTAAAGAAATATTCTTATACATCTTAAGTAAAAAAGTATAGAAAAATGGTACCATTTCATGAATTTATCATGAATAACCATGTGATTATAAAATTAATGATAATTATACATATATTTTACTAATTGAAGTATAATCATAAACAATCCTCATAAACAATGATATTGTATAAATATACATACACCACATTGGTAACATTGAATAATAATACCTATGAAAGAATAACATCACATGAAGATTAAAATATCATGAAAATAATGATATTCATGATATATCATGTCAATTGGATAGTATATACACATATTATAATAGTTTAGGTGCATAAAATAACATGTCTATCAAAGAAAGAAAATTGATACAAAATTCCCTTTCTTCTTTGGAAGAGTTTTAACCACAAACCCCATGAAAGAGAGATCAAAAAATGGATATGTAAATCCATATAATTATCATAATAATAATAATAAAATACATTCATATTCACTATACATAACACATAAAATAAATACTTGTGAACATGGATTGTGTCTCAAGGAAAATTAAAGTGAGGCGGAAATCCCTTACCTTAAATATTCTCTCTCATTATAGTCTTCCAAACCCGCTGTTTAATAAATATATGTTTATTATAAATCTATAAACGTATCTCATTCCTATATATAATATAATATTTGTTTTATTTATGAATTTATACTACATGTTTATTAAAAATTCCCTGTAAAAGTTATTTTTAATGTAATAAATGATTTTTTCCTAGATGATTTTACTTTTTGTTCTTAGAATATTATAGATCATGTGTAAAACATTTAAATAATGATAAAAAATATATAAATATCATATATATTAATTATATATGTATTTATAATAATTTATAAAATATATAAATAGGAAATGAAATACACCATCCATAGAGATGGTATGCAGTAGATATGAATGAACGTTGTTTCTAATTTCTTCTCATATTGAATGAAATAAGTGTAAATTATATATATATATATATATTAATTAAAAAATAATTTTAATTTCATATATAAAATGAATTTATATTTAACCCATCATTAATACATTCCATGTAAAGCTATAATGAATCACATCACTTCGTAAGGTAGTAATCGGTCATACACCTGAACAATATTATCTTACTCCCACAAAATGGAGAGCATATATTTAATTATTATATAATAATTAATTAAGAATAAAGATATCATAAATAATATATATATATATATATCATAAAAAAATTTATTTCCATAATTATTCCCAACCTTGAATGTTGGTAATGGAAAAACAAAGGACATCGGTTCACGAGACGATCGTCACCCGTACACATGAATGATGATTTCATAACCTATTTGATGGAGTCGTTTTTTTGTAGGTCATAAAATTATAAGAAAAAAATATATTTATATTTTATATACTGAGGTTATTTTATAATTATCATATAAAAAACATAATGGGCTCTAATAACAAATAAAAAAATTCATTGATTAATGTTACCTCTTCTTGGGGTATCTTCTTTTGGTTTTCATCAAATGACTTAATTGGTGGGATTTGTAACTAAAGTAAGTTTTCTAGGTTTATGTAATAGAATATAGGAAGTGATTTCTTATGGGTTGATTGATCCAAATTTCATGATGGGTGTGATGAAGCGTGGATAGTGAGTTCCCTTTTATAGTTGAGGAGGAGTGATATTCTTGTAAATACCTAAAAGTATTCACAATTGTGATGTAAAGAATACTTAAATTTTCTCCAAAACAGATAACTAAAGGTTTTGAGGTATTATATGGTCCATCTATACCTCCTACTCAAATTTATACACATCTGTTTTAAATATGGTTCATTAACTATTATGTTCCTTTATTTTACCATTTTTAATTATATTAACTAGTTTTCTAACCTAAGTAATTCATTCATTAAGACAAATTTAGACTGATAATTATTAAATAATTTTGAATAATTGATTATAAATATTATATCTAATATATAAAATAAAAAAATCACATGTATTGTAAATTAACTATAACACAAGAACTTGAAACTCATAAAAACACTACTTTTGTAACAACCCAGGTAAATTAAGAATAATACATATTTTATATTTATTAATATTTTTGAATTAAATATTAATTTAACTTTAAAGGGGTTTCTATGTTCGATAGCGTACCCGATAGGTAACAACGAGTTTCTTTGGAATCTTACATTGCATACTAATAATATATTATTATTATTTTAAATGGCAGTTAACTCCTACCCATTGTATAGGAGAGAATGATTGAAACTAACTACAATATGATTATACATGTTGTAAAATGTATTTACATTTATCCAATAAAAGTTAGAGGCTTAAAATGTAAATGAATCTAATTTTAAACTTAATTTACATTTAACGGACAATTTACCGCCTTTTAATGGAGAACCCACTTTAAATCTAGTTCTGGAAACTTTAATACATTATATATGAACATATAAAATCCTTCTTTAGAATGGGGACATCAAAATTTACTTTTGTGTAAATTTTTGGGATTTTTCTGATAAATTTCATTTTTAATGAATAGGGAAAATATTGTATTTTAATTCAAAAGAGCCTTTTAATCTAATTTATTTATATGGTTAGATTATATTTTTAGTTGGTTTTAAAGTGAAATTAAAATATATTTTTTCTATTTAATCCAATGTTGGTCATTGGAATTAATTTCAGTTTGAAATTGGACATAAACAAGTATCAATCTTTTGATAGATATTGTTTCTTAAAACATGCTATTTGTTTTAACAACGGGAATTAATTTCAAAATTAATTAATGATTTTTTTTAATTTGGAAAAATAAACATCATTTTTCAATTCAGAATATCAAACAAAACTGAGGCTGAATTTTTGGTATTTTTCTGAAAAACTTAAATTTTTGATGAACAGTGAAACCACTTAGTGGTACTTAAAAAATTGACTTTTTCATTTAAATGAAATTTTACCACTTCTATGAATTTAATTTCAAAAATACAACATATATGATTGTTATCAAGATGTAAAATTTTGTTCATTAAGATGAAAATACTTTTTGGTGAATTCTAACTTTTTACTTTTATTTACCGCGGTTAAAGGTAAATAGGGTAATTCAAGGTTAAAATAATATTATAATAATTCTAAAATACCTTAACACTTGTCCTAACCTTATTGGATAAATTATTTCTGACCATGGACATCATTGCGTCGATTTTGGGACCCCATGGAGCCACTTATGAAAGATAATGACACTTTAGATTAATTAATTTAATGTAAAGAGAAAATTGAAATTAACAAAAATCTTTTAGTAATTAATTTTTATAAGGGGTTATATAAATTATCTTTTCGACTATAAATATTAATTGGAAATCTAAAAAGATTTCCTACATTATCGTATTTTTTTAATAATTTTTATACATCTAATAAATTAAATTAGTTATGGCACAATAATGATGTCGTATTTACCTCATTAATAAATTATTTAAATAAATACGATTATAATGATTAAAATAATATCCAAAACATGTCCAATTATGATTTGATGAATTTAATTTGAATATGATTCATAGTATCTTGGACCTTAATTATTTTTGGAAAATTAGAAACTGAATATCATTATATAATAAAATAATGTTTTTACACTTTCCTAAAGTGCTCCTCCTCTCCCTTATAAAAGGAGACCATCTATATCAAATTACTCACACCTCCCAAGCCATTTGGCTCATTCCAAATCTGCCCAATTACACTCCCTACATCCCTCTCCTCCTCCTAGAAGCCTTACCTTAGGAAGAAGGCACTTCAAGAAGTCCTTTGGTACAAACCAAATGGATTTACCCAAATTAAAGGCAATAGTTTATCCTAAATTGTTTTCTTTTTTTTACTTATCCAACCCCTAAAATATTTTTATTCCTTTCTTTTGTGAAAAACCTGTATCATAAATATAATTGGATGTTGTTATGAGAAGTATTTGAACTACACTTACACACACCTCCATCTAAAAGATGAATAATATAATGTTTCCCTGGATGACAAACTAACGCCTCACGAAACGATGATTGTTCAAATATCTCCAACCGCCTCTCATCATGGCCATTATGATGAAAATGTATTTATATATGATATATATTATGTTTATGATTTTATTATTATTCTGTACTTCCCATTTATAACACGCCTTTATGGTTTCAATAGTGGGTAAATACAATAATCTCATTTGAGGAAGTGCGGACTACCGCCCCCTCAAAGTGATGTGATTCGTTAATTCATTATGTGGGATGTATAAAGGATAGAGTTAATGATATTATATATTATATTATACTGTAATTATAATATACATATGTATAATTATGTTTTAATTCCCTTAAAATAATAAATATAAATGAAAGTAGCGTTCATGCGTACGTACGGGTTACCGTCTCCATGAATGGTGCATTTCATTTCTTACCCCAAAATGTTATGTACTATTATAAATAAATCTATATACTGAATATATATGATATATATGATATCTAAATCATGAATATAATTCTGGATATAATGGACTATTTACCACATGGACAACTTGTAAATATAAGGTGTCTATTTTTGACTCAAGTATCAAATATTGACAAAACGAACATTATTAACTTAAAAGATTACATAATGTTTATAACATGGTAATAAGTGATATAAATGAAATAATAAACTTGAAAAATGTTCTTAAGCAGGTATAAATTAAATTTAGTTTATTATCCAGGAGATTAAAGAACGACTAAGTCAAGTCGGACACGAGGTCAGGGACTTCGTCACAATCTCCTTTAATTGAGGCATATTGTAATTTAATACACAATTTTCTTTTATAAAATGTATAAAAACCTTTGAATTTTCATTTAATTCAAAGAAAATCTTTTTATATGAAGTGTTTTACTAAATAAAAAAAGGAATGTTTTTTACGTAAACGGTGACAATGACCTTTCTTCCGGTGAGGGTATTATTTGATCTTTAGCTTCCTTAACAAATCGGAATGTTTTTAAAAGGAAAAATAAATACCATATACTCATTTTACGTATTTTGATATTGAAAATTATTTTGAGAATTGATTTATTATTTCAATATCTTGAAATGATATTTTATTATTTCAATGTGGAAATGTTATCTTTCCTTTATGCTTATGTTATGTGTTATGATCATGTTATGGTTCATGGGAATTATTTACGTATACGGGTGGTTTTGTGATAAACCTAGGGCCGGTGAGCCTGAGATAGCTCTCCAATGCATTGGCTAATGTGAAAGAGGAAAAAATGAATGTTTCCCCTAAGATATTTAGGAAATATACCTTGATGGGTATTCCAAAGTGACTCCCTATATAGCTGTGATTGCTACAATGTAAGTATGATATGGACACCAAAAGTTACCTTTATGTTTTATGATTTCTATGTGACTTTCATAAATCTTATGATTTCAATAGGAAAGTAAAATATTTCATCTTTTTTATGTATTTATGAACAAATGTTTTCATTATTTTTTTTATAACCCTTACTATGATTTTTATGCTCATCCCAAGTTTTGAAATGTTTTCACAGGACTTAAAGATGAATATGGTCAAGGATGGGATCAAGGAAAAGTCATGTTGTCTAAAACATGGAACTAGACATGACTCTTTTTTTCAACAATTTTTATTTTGTGGAAAAAAATGGAAATTGTGTAGAAGTTTCTACCTTGTAATTTTTTGAGATGTAATAGTTATGTCCTAATTCCCTAAAACTCTAAACCTGAAAATATCCTCAATGTGAATTATTCATTTAATTCAATATAAATTAATGTTTAAGGCCTACTCCTTGTAGTTGGTATCAGAGGTCGGTTTAGATAAATATAGGAGTTAGGGTATTGTTAAATTAATATCCATAAATTAATTTATGTTAATATTGAAAACATATAGCATTTACAGATTACCATGTTGCTTCGGCTAAGATATTTCATTGTTTAGAATGGTTTTCTGTAGAGGAAATAGGGCAGCTATGTTGGGACGACATCAAGAGGAAGACAACCTTCCAAATCCGAAACCTGAGATGGTCGGAATCAGAACTGAATAGTTTGTTGTAGTGATGGCACAGTTGACTCAGGCTATAAATGGTGGTGGTATCCATGTACGAGATCATCCAGATCAACCAAAGAGGAACATGTCAGTAGTAGAGCATTTCATGAGGAAACATCACCCATCATTCAAAGGATTATCTGACCTTGTGCTAGCTGAAGGGTGGATTAGAGCACTGGAGAATATTTTCGATGTCATGGGTTGTGCAGAATATGGAAAGGTTAGTCTCGTTGTTTACCATTTTGAAGGTGAAGCTGATTAGGGGTGGTCGATGGTGAAAAATATGAGGGATATTGAGGAGATTGATTCTCTTTATTGGGATGAATTCAAAGGTATGTTTCTTGAGAAATATTTTCCTAAGGTGGTTCTTCTTAGGATGGAAAAACAATTCCTTGAATTAAGGCATGAGGATGACTCAGTGGCTGCTTATGACGAAAAATTCACTAGACTGGTAGGGTATACTCCAAATTTCATATGAGATCTTCATAGTAAAATCAATTGTTTTTACTCAGGATTAAAGCCAAAGTATCGAAGGGATTTATCTTCTCATGAGTTCAAAATTTATGAAAAACTTGTTCGTTGTGCGGAGAATGTGGAAATAGAGTTTGCTGATGATCATGTATTCTTTGACAAACAATAGAATAAGAGGTCGAGTTGGCATGAAAAAGGGGATAAATATTCAAAAAAGTCTAATGGTAAGAAAATTAAGTTTACAGTTTATTAAAATTGTGGTAAAAAGCATGCTAGGGAATGTCTTTTGAATTATGGTAAGTGCTACCGATGTGGTAAAATGGGGTATAAGGCTCGTAATTGCACTGAAAAAATCAGCATAATGGTAGGACAAAATCTGATTTACAGTGAGTAAAATGTTTTAAGTGCAATTAAATGGGTCATTATGAAAATGAGTGTCCAACAAAGAACTCAACCGAAGGAAAGCAGCCAGACTACAAGCAAAAAGGGGTGGCAAAATCCTTTGTAACTACTTCAGTAGATATTGGTCCATCAAATGAAGTAGTATCAGGTACACTGTTTGTTTGTTCAGATTATGTCAATGTGTTGTTTGATTCAGGGTCTACACACTCTTTCATTTATGAGAAGTTTTCTAGTAAATTGGGAATTTCATCTCATGATATGAATGTTGAACTTATGGTAAAAACAAATGGAGGAAATGTTGAGACAAAAATAAAACATAAGAACATTATTTTCCTTGTGTGCGGAAAGAATCTACCTGAAAACCTTATTGTTTTGCCTCTAGTAGAGTTTGATGTTATATTGGGAATGGATTGCCTTTCTGTTTATCATTCTAAGATTGACTGTAGAGCTAAAGATATTTCTTTTCAGAATGATTTTCATTTTGTATACAAAAAGAATCCCTTGCCATTGATAACATATTGGGAAGTTTAGAAACTAGTAAAATATGGAAGGGAATGTTACCTTGCACATATTGTTGAAAACAAAGGAATTGTTTAGATTAATGATGTGTTAGTGGTAAATGAGTACCTTGATGGGTTTTATGATGAGTTTCCTGGTATTATACCAGATTGGGAAGTTGAATTTACTATTGACTTAGTTCCTGATGCTAAGACAATTTCAAAACCCCTTATCGAATGGCTCAAATTGACCTTTTAGAGTTAATGAAGAAATTGCAGCAAGTATTAGATAAAGGTTTCATTCGACCTAGAACATCACCATGGGGTGCTCTTATCTTTTTTGTTGAAAATAAAGATGGTTCAATGAGACTTTTCATTGATTAGAGAGCATTGAATTACATCACTGTTAAGAATAAGTATCCTTTGCCTCATATCGATGATTTGTTTGATCAGCTCCAGGGAGCTCAGTATGTTTTCAAGATTGAATTGAGGTCAGGGTACCATCAGTTGATAGTGAAGGAAGCATATGTTTCGTAGAATTTGTTTCGTACTAGATATGGACATTATGAATTTGTAGTTATTCCTTTTGGGTTAACCAATGCACTTGCTGTATTCACGGATCTTATGAATAGAATTTTCTGTGTGTTCATGGATAAGTTTGTGGTTGTGTTCAATGATGATATTTTGGTTTATTCCAAAAGTAAGGAGGAACATGAAAGTAATTTAAGGGTTGTCTTGAAAACCTTAAAAGAAAAGAAAATATTTGGGAAATTTAGGAAGTTTGAGCTTTGGTTACAACAAATTTCTTTCCTTGGTCACATTGTTTCAAAAAATGGCATAATTATTAATCCTACTAAAATTAAAGTTGTTGAAGAATGGACAAGATCAACAAATATAACCGAGATCTATAGTTTTCTTGGTTTGGCAGGTTATTACCAGAGGTTTGATGAGAATTTTTCATAGTTATATAGTCCAATGACTATGTTAACTCGAAAAGGTGTTAAGTTCATCTGGACAAAAGAATGAGATGATTGTTTTCAGGAATTGAAAAGAAGATTGCTGAATGCTCTAGTTTTGGCATTTCCTTTCAGAAATGGTGAGTTTGTTATCTACAGTGATTCTTTGTTGAAAGGATTGGGTTGTGTCCTAATGAAAAATTATCAGGTAATTTATTATTCTTCATATCACTTGAAACCACATGAGTTAAATTACCCTATATATTATTTGGAATTAGCTACTATTGTTTTTTGCTTTAAAAATTTGGAGGCATCATTTGTATGGAGTGAAGTGTGAAATATATACTGATAAAAAAATTTATAAGTATATATTCACTCAGAAAGAAATGAACATGAGATAGAGGAGAAGGTTGGAATTAATCAAGGATTATGATTTCATGATCCTTTATCATCTGGGAAAAGCAAATAAAGTGGCTGATGCTTTGAGTCGAAAAAGTAATACTTCATTAACCATGTTACGTTTGGAAGGAGATCCTTTGGTTTTTTATTTAATGAACTTTGGAATAGAAGTTGTTGGTCCATGAAATTCTTCTGTTTTGTTTCAGGTTTTAGTGAAATCATCTCTATCAGACAGAATTAAGAAAGAGCAGAAGGAAGACAGTGAGTTGCAGAAAAAGGTTGTGTTGGTTCAGAAGGGTAAGTTGCCTGATTTTAACATTGATAATGATTGGGTTTTGAGGCTTGGAAAGAGATTATGTGTGCCTTGTGATTCTAAGTTGAAAAATTATTTGTTATGTGAAGCTCATAGTTTTCCGTTTTCAGTTTATCCTGGTAGTACTAATATGTACAGAGATCTTCTGGAGTATTACTGGTGAGATGGAATGAAAAGAGATATTACTGATTTTACTGTGAATTGTTTGACTTTTCGACAGGTTAAAGTAGAGATGCAATTACCGAATTGATGCTTCAGCCTCTACTGGTTCCAGAGTGGAAATGGAAGAATATATCCATGGACTTCATTGTGGGATTTCCAAAGACATATCAAGGTAATAATGAAATCTAGGTTATAGTTGACCGATTGACTAAATCTGCTCATTTTCTTACTATTCGAGATACTTTGTCTCTAGATAAACTTTCTCGGTTGTATGTTAAAAAGATAGTCAGGTTTCATGGAGTTCTCCTCTCCATTGTATATGATCGTGATCCCAGGTTTACTTCAAACTTTTGTAAAGACCTTCAGAAGTCATTGGGTACTAAATTAAATTTTAGTACAGCATTCCATCCTCAATTAGTTGGGAAATCAGAATGAACAATTCAGACATCGGAAGATATGTTACGTTCTTGTTCGATGGATTACCAAGGAATCTGGGAACAACATCACTCTTTGGATGAATTTTCATATAATAACATTTTTCATTCTATTATACAGATGGATCTATTTGAGGAATTATTTGGAAAGAATTTTCGAACTCCAGCTTTTTGGGTTGAAGTAGGTGAAATGAAGCTGATGGGACCATAATTGGTATAAGAGATGGTAGAGAAAGTTTAGTTGATTCAGAAGCACATGAGAATGGCTCAGAGCAGACAAAAAAGTTATGCGGATAACCGGAGGAAGGAACGTTCCTTTGAGGTAGGTGATCATGTATTTCACAAAGTTTCTCCATGGAAAAGTGTGATGTGTTTTGGTAAGAAGGGAAAGTTGAGTATGAGATTCATTGGACCTTATAAAATTTTGGAAAAAGTTGGATCAGTTGTGTATAGGGTGGTTTTACGTCCAAGTTTATCCCAGGTACACAATGCTTTTCGTGTTTCGATATTGAGAAAGTATATGCTAGATCCATCTCAAGTTTTGAGCCCAGAGGTAGTTCAGTTGGAAGAGAATCTCTCTTATAAAGAATAACCAGTCCATATTCTTGACCGTAGAGAGAAAGTGTTGCGGAAAAAGGCAATTCACCAGGTACATGTTTTGTGAAAAAACCATATGATTGAAGAGGCAACATGGGAATCTAAAAATGCTACGGGGGATAAATACCCCCACTTATTTTGATGAGTGAATAAAAATCGTGAGGATGCAATTCCCAAAAGGGGGGAAGGATGTAACAACCCATGTAAATGAAGAATAAGACATATTTCATATTTATTAATATTTTTTAATTAAATATTAATTTAACTTTAAATCGGTTTCTATGTTCGATAGTGTACCCGATATGCAACAACGATTTTCTTTGAAATCTTATATTGCGCACTAATAATATAATATCATTATTTTAAATGGTAGTTAACTCCTATCAGTTGTATTGGCATGACTAATTGAAACTAACTACAATATTATTATA
Source organism: Viscum album (assembly GCA_963277665.1). Classification (NCBI taxonomy): domain Eukaryota; kingdom Viridiplantae; phylum Streptophyta; class Magnoliopsida; order Santalales; family Viscaceae; genus Viscum; species Viscum album. The sequence goes on from OY728165.1 coordinate 1,968,312,104, forward strand.
CATGTTGTTAAATGTATTTACATTTATCCAATAAAAGTAAGAGGATTAAAAAGTGAATGAATCTAATTTTAAGCATAATTTACATTTAAAGGCCGATTTACCGCCTTTTAATGGTTAACCAGCTTTAAATCTAGTATTGGTTACTTTAATACATTCTATATGACCAAATAAAATCCTTCTTTATAATTGGGACATCAAAATTTACTTTGCGTAAATTTTTGGGATTTTTTCGATAAAGTTCATTTTTTAATGAATAGTGATGAATATTGTATTTTAATTCAAAAGATCCATTCAATCTAATTTATTTATATGGTCAGATTATCTTATTAGTTAGTTTTAAAGTGAAATTAAAATATATTTTTACCATTTAATCCAATTCTTTTCATTGGAATTAATTTCACTTTGAAATTGGACATAAATAAGTATCAATCTTTTGATAGTTATTGTTTCTTAAAACACAATATTTGTTTTAACAATGGGAATTAAATTTAAAATTAAGTAATGAAACTTTTATGTTTTTAATTTTGAAAAATAAACATCATTATTGAATTCAGAATATCAAATAATGCTGAGGCAGAATTTTTGGTATTTTTCTGGAAAAAGTCAATTTTTTATGAATAGTGAAACCACTTAGTGGTAGTTAAAAAACCGACTTTTTCATTTAAATGAAATTTTACCAATTTTGTGAATTTAATTTCAAAAATCTGACATTCATGGTTGTTATCAAGAAGTAAAATGTGGTTCATTAAGATGAAAATAATTTTTGGTGAATAGTAACTTTTGACTTTTATTTACCGCAATTAAAGGTAAATATGGTAATTCATGGTTAAAAAAATATTATAATAATTCAAAACTACCTTAACACTTGTCATAACCTTATTGGATGAGTGATGGACGACCATGAGCGTCTTTGGGTTGACTTTGAGAACCCATGTAGCCACCTATGAAATATAATGACACTTTAGATTAATTAATTTAATGTAAAGATAAAATTGACATTAACAAAAATCTTTTAGTAATTAATTTTTATAAAGGATTATATAAATTATCATTTAGACTATAAAAATTCATTGGAAAGCTAAACATATTTCCTACATGATGGTATTTTTTATATAGGTTTAGACATGGAATAAATTTAATAATTTATGACACAATAATGATGCAATATTTACCTCATCAATAAATGATTTAAATAAATAAGATTATAATGATTAAAATAATATCCAAAACATGTCAAATTATGATTGGATAAATTTATTTTGAATATGAGTCATCTTAGATTTTACCTTAATGATTTTTGAACCATTAGAAACCGAATATCATTATATAATAAAATATTTTTTTCAAACTATCCTAAAGAGCCCCTCCTCTCCCTTATAAAAGGAGACAATCTATATCTAATTACACACACCTCTCAAGCCATTTGGATCATCCAAACTCTGTCAAATTAAGCTCCCTAAATCCCTCTCCTCCTCCTAGAAGCCATACCTTAGGCATAAGGCACTTCAAGAAGTTTGTTGGTCAAACCAAAGGGAGTTACCCAAATTAAAGGTAACAGTTTCTCTTAAATTGTTTTCTTTTATTTTACTTCTCCAACCCCTAAACTCTTTTTATTCATTTCTTTTGTAACAACACCAGTATAATAAATATACTAGGATGTTTTTATGAGAAGTATTCTAACTACACTTACACACACCTCCAACTAATGGATGAAGAACATAATGTTTCTGTGGATGGAAAACTAACGCCTCACGAAACGATGATTGTTCAAATATCTCCAACCGCCTCTCATGGTGGAAATTATGATGGAACTATATTTATATATGATATATATTATTTTTATGATTTCCTTTTGCTTCTGTACTTCCCATTTATAGAACTCCTTTATGGTTTCTATAGTGGGTAAATTTGATAATTTCATTTGAGGAAGTGCAGACTACCTCCCCCTCAAAGTGATGTGATTCGTTAATGCCTTATGTGCGATGTATAAAGGATATAGTTAATTATATTATATATGATATTATAATGTAATTATAATATATATATGTATCATTATGTTTTAATTCCATTAAAATAAGAAATAGAAATGAATGTAGCGTTCATGCATACGTACGGTTTACCGTCTCCCTGAACGGTGCATTTCATTTCTTACCCCGAAATGTTATGTAATATTATAAATACATGTATATAATTGATAAGTATGATATATATGATATCTAAATCATGAATATCATTCTGGATATAATGGACTATTGACCACATGGACAACTTGTAAATATTTGGTGTCCATTTTTGATTCTAGTATCAAATATCGACAAAAAAAACATTATTAACTTAAATGAATACATAATGTTTATAACACAGAAATAAGTGATATAAAAGGAATAATAAACTTGAAAAAGTTTCTTAAGCATGTAGAAATAAACTTTAGTTTATTATTCAGGTGATTAAAGAAAGACCGAGTCAAGTAAGACACGAGTTAAGGGACTTCGTCTGAATCTCCTTTCATTGAGGTATATTGTATTTTAATACAAAATTTTCTTTTATATGATGTATAAATACCTTTGAATTTTCATCTAATTCAAAGGTAATATTTTTATAAGAATTGTTTTACTAAACGAAAAAAAGGAATATTTTTTTACGTAAGCGGTGACAACGCCCTTCCCGCCGCCATGAGTATTATTTGATCTTCGGCTTCCTTAACACCAGAATGTTTTTAAAAGGAAAAATAAATACCATATACTCATTTTTTGTATTTTGGTATTGAAAATGATTTTGGGAATGGATTTATTATTTCAATATCTTGAAATTATATTTTATTATTTCAATGTGGAAATTTTATCTTTCCTTTATGCTTATGTTAGGTGTTATGATCGTGTTATGGTTCTAGGGCATTATTTACGTATACGGGTGGTTCCGTGATAATCCTAGGGCTGGTGAGCAGGAGATAGCTCTCCAATGCATTGGGTAATGAGATAGAGGTAAAAATGAATGTTTCTCATAAGATATTTAGGGAATATACTGTGATGGGTATTCCAAAGTAACACCCTATATAGATGTGATAACTACAATGTAAGTATGATATGGATACCGCAAGTTAACTTTATGTTTTATGATTTCTATGTGACTTTCATAAATCTTATGATTTCACAAGGTAAGTTAATGATTTCAGGTTTTGTATGTATTTATGAACAAATGTTTTCATTCTATGTTTTATAACACTTATTGAGCTTTTTATGCTCATCCCAAGTTTTGAAAGGTTTTCACAGAACATAAAGATGAATAGGGTCAAGGATGGGATCAAGGAAATGTCATGCTGTCTAAAACATGGAACTAGACGTGACACTTTTTTTCAAGAGTTTTCATTTTATGGAAAAAAATGGAAATTGTGTAGAAGTTCCTACCTCTTAATCTTTTGAGATGTAATATTTATGTCCTAATTCTCTAAAACCTTATACCTGAAAAATCCCCAATGTGAATTATTAATTTAATTCAATATAATGTAATGTTTAAGGTCGGGTCCTTCTAGTTGGTATCAAAGGTTGGTTTAGATAACTTTAGGAGTTAGGGTATTGTTAAATTAAAATCTATAAAGTAATTTATGTTAATATTGAAAACTTATAGAATTTACAGATTACCATGTTGCTTCGCATAAAATATTTATTTGTTCAGAATGGTTTTCCATAGAGAAAACATGGCAGCTATGTTGGGACGACATCAGGATGAAGACAACCTTCCAAATCAGCAACTTGAGATGGTCGGAATAAGAACTGAACAGTTTGTTGTAGTGATGGCACAGTTGACTCAGGCTATAAATGGCGGTGGTATCCATGTACGAGATCATCCATATCAACCATAGAAGAACATGTTAGTAGTAGATCATTTCATGAGGAAACATACCCCATCATTCAGAGGATCATCTGACCTTGTGCTAGCTGAAGGGTGGATTAAAGAACTGGGGAAGATTTTCAATGTCATGGGTTGTTCAGAATATCAAAAGTTTAGTCTTGCTGTTTACCATTTTCAAGGTGAAGCTGATCAGTGGTGGTCAATGGTTAAATATATCAGGGTTAGTGAGGAGACTGATGCTCTCGATTAGGATGAATTCAAAGTTATGTTTCTTGAGAAATATTCTCCTAAGGTGGTTCATCTTAGGATGGAAAACAATTCCTAGAATTAAGGCAGGAGGATGAATCAATGGCGGCTTATGTGGAAAAATTCACTCGACTGTCAAGGTATGCTCTAAATTTCATATGAGATCTTGATAGTAAAACCAATAATTTTTACTCAGGATTAAAGCCAATGTATCAAAGTGAATTAGCTTCTCGTGAGTTCAAATGTTATGAAAAACTTGTTCGTTGTGCGGAGAAGGTCAAAATGGAGTTTGCTGATGATCAAGTATTCTTTGAAAAACAACAGAATAAGAGGTCGTAGTGGAAGGAGAAAGGAAAGAACTATTCAAAAAAGTCTGATGGTAAGAAAATTAAGTTTACAGTTTGTGAAAATTGTGGTAAAAATCATACTTGGGAATGTGTTTTGAATTCTGGTAAGTGCCACCTATGTGGTAAAATGGGGCATAAGGCTCGTAATTTCCCTAAAAAAGATCAGTGTAATGGTAGGACAAAATCTGATTTACAGTCAGTAAAATATTTTAAGTGCACTAAAATGGGTCATTATGGAAATGAGTGTCCAAAAAAGAACTCAACCGAAGGAAAGAAGCCAGAATACAAGCAGAAAGGGGTGGCAGAATCCTTTGCAACTATTTCAGCAGATGTTGGTCCGTCAAATGAAGTAGTATCAGGTACACTATTTGTTTGTTCAGATTACGCCAATGTGTTGTTTGATTCAGGGTCTACACACTCATTAATTTCTGAGAAGTTTTCGAGTAAATTGATAATTCTATCTCATGATATGAATACTGAACTTATAGTAAAAACACCTAGAGGAAATGTTGAGACAAAAATAAAACATAAGAAAATTCTTGTCCTTATGTGCAGAAAGAATCTACCTGCAAACTTTATTGTTTTGCCTCTAGTAGAGTTTGATGTTATATTGGGCATGGATTCGATCTCTGTTTATCTTGATAATATTGACTGTAGAGATAAAGAGGTTTCTTTTAAGAATTATTTTCATTTTTTATACAAAAATGAACCCTTGCGGTTCATAACATATCAAGAGGCTGAGAAACAAGTAAAAGATGGAAATGAATGTTACCTTGCACATATTATTGAAAAAAAAGGAACTGTTCAGAATAATGATGTGACAGTGGTAAATGAGTACATTGATATTTTTCTTGATGATTTTCCTAGTATTATTCCTGATCTGGAAGTTGAATTTACTATTGACTTAGTTCCTGATGCTAAGCCAATTTCAAAACCCCCCTATCGAATGGCTCAAATTGAACTTTTTGAGATAAAGAAGCAATTGCAGGAGTTATTAGATAAAGGTTTCATTGGACCTAGCACATCACCGTGGGGTGCTCCTATCTTGTTCGTTAAAAAGAAAGATGGTTCAATGAGACGTTCCATTGATTATAGAGCATTGAATAACATCACTGTTTAGAATAAGTATCATTTTCCTCATATCGATGATTTGTTTAATCAGCTCCAGGGAGCTCATTATTTTTCAAAGATTTACTTGAGGTTGGGGTACCATTAGTTGAAAGTGAAGGAAGAAGACGTTTTGAAGACTGCGTTTTGCACTAGATATGGCCATTATAAATTTGTAGTTATGCCTTTTGGGTTAACCAATGCACCTGCTGTATTCATGGATCTTATTAATAGAATCTTCTGCAAGTTCTTGGATAAGTTTTTGGTTGTGTTCATTGATGATATTTTGGTTGATTCCAAAAGTAAGGAGGAACATGAAAGTCATTTAAGGGTTGTCTTGCAAACCTTAAAAAAAAACTATTTGAGAATTTCAGCAAGTGTGAGTTTTTGTTACAACAAATATTTTTCCTTGGTCACATTATTTCAAAAAATGGCATAATTGTTGATCCTACTAAAATAAATGTTGTTGAAGAATGACCAAGACCCACAAATATAACTAAGATCCATTGTTTCCTTGGTTTGGAAGAATATTACCGGAGGATTGTTGATAATTCCTCACAGTTATCTAGTACAATGACTATGTTAACTCGAAAAAGTGTTAAGTTCATCTGGACAAAAGAATGTGATGATTCTTTTCAGGAATTGAAAAGAAGATTGGTTAATGCTCCAGTTTTGGCACTACCTTCCATAAATGGTGAGTTTTTTTATCTACAGTGATGCTTCGGTGAAAGGATTGGGTTGTGTCCTAATGCAAAATGATCAGGTAATTGCTTATTCTTCACGTCAGTTGAAACCACCTGAGTTAAATTACCCTACACATGATTTTGAATTAGCTGCTGTTGTTTTTTGATTTAAAAATTTGGAGGCATCATTTGTATGGAGTGATGCATGAAATATATACTGATCACAAAAGTTTAAAGTATATATTCACTTAGAAAGAATTGAACACTAGATAGAGGATATGGTTGGAATTAATGAAGGATTATGATTGCACGATCATTTATCATCCTGGAAAATCAAATAAAGAGGCTGATGCTTTGAGTCAAAAAAGTAGTACTTCATTAACCATGTTATGTTTGGGATGAGATCCTTTGGTTTTTGATTTGATGAAATTTGGAATAGAAGTTGTTGGTTCAGGAAATTCTTCTATTTTGTTTCAGGTGTCAGTGAAATCATCTCTATCAGACAGAATTAAGCAAGCACAGAAGGAAGATAGTGAGTTGCAGAAAAAGGTTGTGTTGGTTTAGAAGGGCAAGTTGCCTGATTTTAACGTTGATAATGATTGTGTTTTGAGGTTTTTAAGAGATTATGTGTGCCTTTTGATTCAAAATTTAAGAATGAGTTGTTATGTGAAGCTCATAGTTCTCCGTTTTCAGTTCATCCTGGTAGTACAAAAATGTACATAGATCATCGGAAGTATTACTGGTGGGATGGAATGAAAAGAGATATTGCTGATTTTACTGTGAAGTGTTTGACTTTTCAACAGGTTAAAAGAGAGTGGTAGTAACCGAAAGGGATGCTTCAACCTCTACTAGTTCCAGAGTGGAAATGGGAAAATATATCCATGGACTTCGTTGTGTGATTAACAAAGAAATCTCGAGGTAATAATGCAATCTGGGTTATAGTAGACCGATTGACTAAATCTGCTCATTTCCTTCCTATTCGAGATACTTTTTCTCAAGATCAACTTTCTTAGTTGTATGATAAAGATATAGTTAGGTTGCATGGAGTTTCCCTCTCTATTGTATCTGATCGTGATCCCAGGTTCACTTCTTACTTTTGGAAAGGCCTTCAAAAGTCATTGGGTACTGAATTAAATTTTAGTACAGCTTTCCATCCTCAATCAGATGGGAAATCAGAATGAATAATTCAGACATTGAAAGATATGTTACGTGCTTGTTCGATGGATTACCAGGGAATTTGGGACCAACATATTTCTTTGGTTGAATTTTCATATAATAACAGTTTTCATTTTAATACACAGATGGCTCAATTTGAGGAATTATATGGAAATCGTTGTCGAAATCCAACTTTTTGGGATGAAGTAGGTGAAAGGAAGCTGATGGGACCAGAATTGGTAGAAGAGATGGCAGAGTAAGTTCAGTTGATTCAGAAGCACATGAGAACGGCTCAGAGCAGAGAGAAAAGTTATATAGATAATCGGAGGATGGATATTTCCTTTGAGGTAGGTGATCATGTCTTTCTCAAAGATCCTCCATGGAAAAGTGTGACGCGTTTTGGTAAGAAGGGAATGTTGAGTCCGAGGTTCATTGGACCTTATGAAATTTTGGAGAAAATTGGATCAGTTGCATATAGAGTCTCTTTACCTCCAAGTTTATCCCAGTTACACAATGTTTTTCATGTATCGATGTTGAGAAAGTATATTCCAGATCCATCTCATGTTTTGAGCCCAAAGGCAGTTCATTTGGAAGAGAGTCTCTTTTATCAAGAATAACCAGTCTAGATTCTTGACCGTAGAGAGAAAGTGATGCGGAATAAGCTAATTTACCAGGTAAATGTTTTGTGGAAAACGATATGATTGAAGAGGAAATGTGGGAATCTGAAAATGCTATGAGAAATAAATACCCCCACTTATTTTGATAGGTGAATAAAAATTGCGCGAACGCAATTTACAAAAGGTAGAAGGATGTACCAACATAGGTAAATGAAGAATCAGACATATTTCATATTTATTAATATTTGTGAATTAAATATTAATTTAACTTTAAAGGGGTTTCGATGTTTGATAGCGTACCCGATACGCAACAACAGTTTTCTTTGGATTCTTTCGTTGCACACTAATAATATAATATTATTATTTTAAATGGTAGTTAACTCCTAGCTGTTGTATTGGCTGGAATGAATGAAAATAACTACAATGTGATTATACATGTTGTTAAATGTATTTACAATTATCAAATAAAAGTTAGAGGCTTAAAATGTGAATGAATCTAATTTTAAGCATAATTTACATTTAAAGGACGATTTACCGCCTTTTAATGGAGAACCCTCTTTAAATATAGTTTTGGTTACTTTAATACACTCTATATGAGCACATAAAATTATTCTTTAGAATGCGGACATCAAAATTTAATTTGTGTAAATTTTTGATATTTTTCCGATAAAGTTTATTTTTTTTAATGAATAGTAAAAATTATTGTATTTTAATTGAAAAGTGCCTTTTAATATAATTTATTTATATGGTTAGATTATCTTTTTATTTGGTTTCAAAGTTAAATTAAAATAAATTTTTACCATTTAATCCAATGTTGGTCATTGGAATTAATTTCACTTTGAAATTGGACATAAACAAGTATCAATCTTTTGATAGTTATTGTTTCTTAAAACACGCTATTTGTTTTAACAACGGGAAATAATTTTAAAATTAATTAATCACACTTTTATGTTTTTAATTTGGAAAAATAAACATCATTTTTGAATTGGGAATATCAAATAAATATGAGGCTGAATTTTTGGTATTTTTCTGAAAAACATCAATTTTTGATGAATAGTGAAACCACATAGTGGTAGTTAAAAAACCGACTTTTTCATTAAAATGAAATTTTATGACTTCTGTGAATTGAATTTCAAAAATCCGACATACATGGTTGTTATCAAGAAATAAAATGTAATTCATTAAGATTAAAATAATTTTTGGTGAATAGTAACCTTTGACTTTATTTACCGCGGTTAAAGGTAAATAGAGTAATTTAAGGTTAAAAGAATATTATAATAATTTAAAATTACTCTAACACTTTTCCTGACCTTATTGGATGAGTTATCGCTGACCATGGGAATCTTTGGGTCGATTTTGGGACCCCATGGAGCCACTTATGATAGATAATGACACTTCAGATTAATTAATTTAATGTTAAGACAAAATTGACATTAACAAAAATCTTTTAGTAATTAATTTTTATAAGGGGTTATATAAATTATCATTTTGACTTTAAATATTCATTGGAAAGATAAAAAGACTTCCTAAATTATGGTATTTTTATTTATCATTTTTAGAATTCGAATAAATTAATTTATTTATGACACAATAATGATGCCGTATTTACCTCATTAATAAATGATTTAAATAAATAAGATTATAATGATTAAAATAATATCCAAAAAATTTCCAATTATGATTGGATGAATTTATTTCTAATATGAGTCATCTTATCTTAGAACTTAATTATTTTTGGACCATTAGAAACCGAATATCATTATATAATAAAATAATGTTTTCGCACTTTCCTAAAGAGCCCCTCCTCTCCCTTATAAAAGGAGACCATATATATCAAATTCCTCACACCTCTCAAGACATTTGGCTCATCCAAACTCTGCCCAATTATGCTCCATATATCACTATCCTCCTCCTAGAAGCCTTCCCTTAGGCAGAAGGCACTTCAAGAAGTCCGTTGGTCAAACCAAAGGGAGTTACCCAAATTAAAGGTAACAGTTTCTCTTAAATTGTTTTCTTTTATTTTACTTCTCCAACCCCTAAACTATTTTTATTCATTTCTTTTGTAACAACACCAGTATAATAAATATACTAGGATGTTGTTATGAGATGGATTCAAACTATAATTACACACACCTCCATCTAATGGATGAAGAACATAATGTTTCTGTGGATGGAAAACTAACGCCTCACAAAATGATAATTGTTCAAATATCTCCAACCGCCTCTCATGGTGGCCATTATGATGGAACTATATTTATATATGATATATATTATGTTTATTATTTACTTATGATTCTGTAATTCCCATTTATATAATTCCTTTATGGTTTCCATAGTGGGTAAATACGATAATCTCATTTGAGGAAGTGCGAACTACCGCCCCCTCAAAGTGATGTGATTCGTTAATGACTTATGTGGGATGTATAAAGGATGGAGTTAATGATATTATATATGATATTATACTGGAATTATAATATACATATGTATAATTATGTTTTAATTCTTTTAAAATAAGAAAAAGAAATGAAAGTAGCGTTTATGCATACGTACGACTTATCGTCTCCATGAACGGTGCATTTCATTTCTTACCCCCAAATGTTATGTACTATTATAAATACATGTATATACTGGGTATATATGATATATATGATATCTAAATCATTAATATCATTCTGGATATAATAGAATATTGACCACATGGACAACTTGTAAATATAAGGTGTCCATTTTTGACTCAAGTATCAAATATCGACAAAACGAACATTATTAACTTAAATGATTAAATAATGTTTATAACATAGTAATAAGTGATATAAAAGGAATAATAAAGTTGAAAAAGGTTCTTATGAAAGTAGAAATTAACTTTATTTTATTATTCAGGAGATTAATGAATGACCGAGTCAAGTCGGACACGAGGTAAAGGACTTCGTCTCAATCTCCTTTCATCGAGGCATATTGTATTTTAATACAAAATTTTCTTTTATACGCTGTATAAACACCTTTTAATTTTCATTTAATTAAAAGGTAATATTTTTATATTAAGAGTTTTACTAAACGACAAAAAGAGTGTTTTTTACGTAAGCGATGAAAATGACCTCTCCGCCGCCGCGAGTATTATTTGATCTTTGGCTTCCTTAACAAGACGAAATGTTTTTAAAAGGAAAAATAAATACCATATACTAATTTTACGTATTTGGGTATTGAAAATGATTTTGAGAATGGATTTATTATTTCAATACCTTGAAATGATATTTAATTATTTCAAAGTGGAAATGTTATATTTCTTTTATGATTATGTTATGTGTTATGATCATGTTATTGTTCTTTGGCATTATTTACGTATACGGGTGGTTCCGTGATAAACCTAGGGAGGGTGAGCCCGAGATAGCTCTTCAATGCATTGGGTAACGTGACAGAGGTAAACATGAATGTTTCTCCTAAGAGATTTATGGAATATACTCTGATGGGTATTCCAAAGTAACTCCCTATATAGCTGTGATAGAAACAATGTAAGTATGATATGTATGCCACAAGTTACCTGTATGTTTTATGATTTCTATGTGACTTTTCATAAATCTTATGATTTCACGAGGTAAGTAAAAGATTTCATGTTTTTAGGTATTTATGAAAAAATGTTTTCATTATTTTTTTTATAACCCTTACTGAGATTTTTAGGCTTATCCCATGTTTTGAAATGTTTTCATAGGACTTAAAGATGAATAGGGTCAAGGATGGGATCAAGGAGAAGCCATGCTGTCTAAAACATGGAACTAGACATGACTCTTTTTATCAAGAGTTTTCATTTTATGAAAAAACTGGACATTGTTTAGAAGTGTCTACCTTGTAATCTTTTGAGATGTAATAGTTATTTTCAAATTCTCTAAAAATCTAAACCTGAAAAGATACTCAATGTGAATTATTCATTTAATTCAATATAATGTAATGTTTAAGGCCTAGTGCTTATAACTTTAACCCAAACTATGCTGACAATGCTTTTTAATATTTAACTATCAATATAGTCATTATAATAGATCAATTTCTATATTAATAGACTATAGTCAATAGTTATTTATATATATAAAAATATATTTAAAGAATATAGTAGTTTTATTTATGTTAAATAAATAAATAAAATATAATTTATTATAAAATGAAATTAATGTCAATTTTAACCATATTCATTTAATTTAAATTAATCAAATATCAATACAATAATGGAAATAAAATAAATTATCTTAAGTACTAGTTGTGATTATATATTCATCTTATGAAAATAATTTAATAGAATAATTTATTTAATTTAATTCACTTTTAATGATTTAAATATCATTTGATATATTTAGTTCTAACCTAAATTATTATCACATTAGTGTTTCTTAATAATTTAATATAATTATATGATCTCAAAAAATAAAATAAATTATTATGATAGAGAAACTCATTTATCTTCAAAAACTATATATATAACTTAACATATTTATTTTTCCCCAAACCAAATATTTATAGAAGTCAAAAGGAATCAAGGTATATTTTTTCAATTTCTTTACATAGCTTAATATATGGGTCACATTCATTGAAATGTGTCTGAAACACATATAAAATTATACCCTATGTTAATAAATGTGTAAATAATCTAATAAATGGGGTTTTGAAATTTTTTCAAATATTATTACACTTTATATTATAAGTTAAACAATAATGTAAACTTGTTTTTTCGTTTCTCACTATAACTAATTTTTTATTTTTTTCACTAATAAATATGGTAAAATAATTATGTTGGACTTATTATACCTTATATATTACTATTATTCAAAATATCTAATCAATTTTTCCAAATAAAATTCAAATATTTTTCAAAAATTAATTTAAAATTAATCTCATAGTCGTGATGAGAAAGATTGTTTTTAAAGAGAAAAAATGATGAAATTTTTTAAAATTTTTTATATGAAATTTTAATATTAAAGTTATTAAAATTACATAAATTGGATTAAAATATGTATTATTGAAATATTTTTAAATTTAAAAAAATTAAAAATATAATTTAACATTACTAATTATTTTAGATGAAAAGTCAGTCTTCAATTAAAATTCTGTATTTTTCACTATTAAACAAAAAAAAGAAAGTTTACAGAAAAATAAAAAAAATAACCCAAAGATAATTTTGACATTAATATTTTGAAAAATAAATTTATATTGTTTAATAAACTTTATAAAGGTGCGTTTTTTTTAAAAAATTACTCCATTGAAAGGCGTAAAAACTGTTTTTTTAAAATACAGTCGTTAAGCGTAAAATTGGACTTATTCCTATCTCTTGACTAGAAAATAGATAAGTTGAATTTTATATGTAATATTGAATATATAAAATATAAATTTAATTGTGATCATTTATTAATGGTTATTTGGTAAATTTATTGATATAAAAGAAACTTGTCTACATGAAAATAGTTTTCTAAGAAAATATTTTCCTTAATTTTCAAAAGGGTATTATTTTCATTTCTAATTATTTGGTCGCTGAAAAATTAATTATATAAACCTGTGTAAAGAATATTTATATAATTTACATAATAATATTATTATCTTCTATTGAAACTTCTAGTTGAAAACTATCTTAATAGTATTATATCATGTTTGGTTTAAACTTGGTGTCGTATGTAGTGAAAACTAAACATAGAATTATATGTAACATAAAAAAACATAGTATTAGGTGTAATGTAAGATAAAATTAGTGTTATGTGTAAAAAAATATTAACTTGGTGTAGTAATTATGTAAATCCATAAATGATTTTAAATTTATTGAAAAAAATTATTTCATACAAACTCACGGTGTTACATGTCATGTTCATTTTCAAAAGCTCTATGTTTAAAAAATCAACTTTTTAAAAAAAATTATATTATTTATATAAATTTTATTTTATTTACAAAAGATAAACCATACAATAATCCCAATTAAAATATCATTAATAAAAAACATTAACTTGTTAAATGTTTTATTAAACCTTTAAAAATATAAATATATATAATAAACTACAAATATATGATAACGAGAATTTCATATAAAAAAGTGGATTAAAAAACAGAATGAAGAATACTATAGACTATAAAATAGTTATAATAGTCTATAAAAACTATGAAAAACAATCAAGTTCAGTGTAAATAAATATATGATTTTCATTAATTAATTTCAACATCCCTAATAATAAATTCAATGAAAGAATGATTACATTTTTAGTTTCTCATTATTTAATAAAGTATTTAAAAATTAAAACTTATATAAAATAATAAAATAGGGAAGTCCTATATTCCAAATAAATGTTATTTTACAGAAAATAATATAATTATCTCTTGTATGATCCCTATTTGTTACTTTGAGTTCCTTAGTGAAAAAATAAAATAAAAATAAAAAAATAAAAACCCCACGCATAATTATGGATCCTAGAATGAACACATAGAAATTATTGGGAAAATAGATTTACACTATAGTTATGTTGTTAAAATAAACACAGGGTATACAACACAGTTCTCATCATCCCGCCTTCACTGTTGAAAAATAAAATCCCTATGAAAATAAATTTATCTAATACATCAATATAACATCCATGAATTGAATTCTCAATCATAACCTAACTAGATCATCAATAAAACAATGAAAAATTATATGATCTTAGGGGACTGGTGACTAGTACGAAAAGTGTTTATTTACTATTAGGGAATTAATTACCATATAATAATTTAAAATAATTTAATACTTTGTTATTCAAAATATTTGGAATGAATCATATGTAAATATGATATTTCTTAAAACATTGATCAATTATCATACACCATATGGGACACGATATACAAGGGATTTACCCATTAATTTTATATAATAATAAAAACTAATTATTCCATATATATTCTATCATACAAAAATAATAGATAACCTGAAAATACATGCATTGAAAATATTATTATATACAAATAATTCATGAAAACAAATCATAAATGTATATTATGTGTCTAAAGTCCTTTATCCTAAGTTTAGTATCGTATAATCTAGTAACCCACAGGGTTTAAACACTAATAACGCAGTTTCAATGGATATGAAGTCTCATAAAGAATCCAGATAGAAAAGAACATACCAATTTTTACCAGATATGTCAGTTTGGAATGCAGTATATCTACAATGCTGCATGAGTACAATGAGAGTATAAGAATAAATAGGTCACCACCCATGGTGACTAAAATCACAATGTTAAACAATAATTATTTATATGAAACACGTGTTAATATTTACGTATAGATTACTGAATAAATTTTTACAAATAATAGTCAATGAATGAAAAAACTATAAAAACGTCAAAACATAGATACATAATAATAATAATAACTGGTAACTCCCAAAATCACGAGGGTTTAAACATGGGTTACCCACTTTGATCCATTACTAAAACCCATGATTAAGTGATGATAAAAAAACACCATAATACTCTATATATGTGGTTAAGAATAAAAAATATATATTTTGATGAAATGAAAATTTTGTAAAACAATGAATAACACTACCTAAATTCTTCTATTTTCATTTGTATCAATAAATTTAGAAATCTAAAAAAATAAGTCTGAGGGATAATAAATCCATATTGGGATATGACCTCTAGGGTTATAAGGACATAATCAATGATCCTAATATAGGTCTATCCAATACAGAATACAAAACTTATCCACATTACCCATAGATGAATATATCTAGATTTTAGAGTATTTAATAGGTTTTTAAATAATACTTAGAAATGGTTTTAGGTTTTAAATATTTCTAAAAAATATATTGTGATAAGAAATTCAATTAGTTTATTTATAATAAAAAGGTTTCACCACCTAGAATGTAATTTTCCTCGAGAAAAGAAATTGTGTTTTAGGCATTAACTTCTCTACATACTCACCCATATAAAATAATACTACCATTTCCCCTATCAACTTACAATTTTCCTTCCACATTCCACAATTTTGTTATTCAAATTTATAACTCTCCTTTAAGAGATTTATTCTTGTGTATTCTAACTTTCATAAAACAAATTCTTATAGGTCATTTATTTTAGAGACATTCCATTATGGTGAATTTACTTTTAATTCTTCTGAACGGTTTTTTGAATTTTTTATTAATTTAAATGTTTAATTAATTAGATTTAATTTATTATTAGTTTAATTAGTTATTAATTAGGAATAGTGATTTATAATGTTTTAATGATAATTTATAGTAACTAATAATGAATCCTAAATGAGTATCTGGATATAAGTAATTACAGTTTGAATTAATTAAACATAATCAATAGTGATTTGTTGTAAACAAATATTAATTAAAATGAATTATTACTGTTAATTTGCATTAATGATATATAAATAAATAATGTAATCATAGTTAGAATTAACTAAATATAATTCATTTAATATGAAACTATTAATCAATAATATAAAATACAAGTATTAATAAACATCAATGGTGTGTAACTATGATTTTTTAATCGTAATTAGAATTAACAAATCAAAATTAAGAGTAATTTTAAACAAAGAACTAATAATTAAAATAAAAATTCAATATTAATTAACATTAATAATGTGTAATTAATATTATGTAACCATAATTTGAATAAATTAATCATAATTAATTTTAATTAATAATAAATAATTATAAATATTTTAGCCTATTAATATAAATTTACATTAATTATTTGTTATGATGAGTAAGATATCACAATTATAATTAAATGATATAAATAAATAGTAATTAGTAATAAATGAATAATAATTAACATAAAATATAAATATTAATTAACATAATGATATGTAATTAGGATTAATTAATCATAGCTAAAAATAATTACTTAATGTTTTTTGTTTTTATTAACAAATGAATAATAGTTAACATAAAAAATTAATATTAATTAACATTATTTCTAAATTAATATTAATCAAACATAATTATAATTTTTCAATGATAGATGAAAATCATCAAAGTGAATAGTTTTTATAACAAAATCTAAGTAAATGGTAATTATATTTATTTAATAATGAAGAGATTTAATTATGAATAAGATGACATGATTAATAATAACCATTAGTAATTAATAAAAACTTTTTGCAGGCTAAAAATTTTACGTTATTAATTATATTAAATAATATAAATTTAAGATAATCAATTATACATTATTAACAAGGATGTTTAATTAGGATTAATTTAATTTAAAATTTTATAAAAATATTTATTAAGTAATTACATTTATGATATCTAAATTCAATTCTTTATTTAATGTTTTTGAACCATTCCAATCATAACCACAAGTAAAATTTTCACAATGATAATAATATCTTTATACATCTATTTATAAGGTAAATTTATTCATAAACACCATAGAGCTTCTTTTAGTATATGGATAATATGAGTTGTGAATATAAGAGATTATGTTGCCTTAGAAGATGTTCATGTAATAATTCATTATTGATTATACCTGAAACATAATATATAGATTCAATATATTAGTTACAAGAATATTTAAGACCAATATCAGGTATAGAATATAGATTTTCCATTAATACATAGAATCTTATATTTCTATTGAAAGGGGAACACTGTTGTAGAAAACCGCCTGAAGGTTTGAATTGATAAATCCATAAAGCATCAATACAAAAAAATAATGTTTAACTTGAGATAGGGGTACCTAATTTTTGGAACAATTTAAGGTGATCATCTAGACTATCTCTCAAATGAATTATGTATGCTTTCATGTTTCCCATACAACAAGTATGAATTATTTAAAACATTTTTTATCTTCTACTAACTACTTGAAAGATTTCAAACCACTATGAAATGTTTGAGAGACACGTTGACTGGAATCTTCTCCATAATATATGATTCCATTTATTCTATATCATTATTTATTTTTCATACTTTTCAAATATAAGAGACCATAATTTGGGTGTTGGCATTCACAATTAGTTGGTTCTCAATGCCATAAAATATAGTGAAATTTATTTCCAATGAACTGAAGATGTCCCAAGCTAATCATCCTCCATGAATAGTGTTAATAGAGTAGGAACCATTGATTTCAATATTATAACTAATGGAGGGAGTAATATAGTACACCAAACACCAATGAATATCTATAACTTAAATTGGATATCGTCTAGTGAAAAGCTATATCATTCCTTGCAATGGGAAGTCCAAGACCCAACATCTTAAAACTATATCATTTATCAAAACCTATTTTGAAGTCTATAGCAAGATAATAATTTAAAGGATTCCTTAGTTCCTATAATTGTTACACTAATTCAAAAATTTCAACTAACTATCCAAAAAAAATTCTATAAACACATCCTTAAGAAGACATGTTATAAATATCATGAAACCAAGCCACTCTAAATAAATCTAATAACTCATTTTCAGACATAATTCCTATTACATTACTCAAGTATTTCTATGTTAAATATTTAATGGAACCACCAAGGGTTAAGTGAATTGTTGTCCTTACATTTAAATTATTATAAAAATTACATTTAGATGAGAGAATAGTGCATCCTTCTTTCAAAAGAGTTTTCTATAACTAGCTATCCCTTGAAAACACAAAAAACTCAAAAAATAAAATTAGAGAAATGTAATCCCCTTAATAAAATTTTTTCTATATGTATTATTATACTTAGGTATGGTTTCCATTTCATAAATCATTCAAAATTTATCAACTGGATATAATTGTATTGAAAAAAGAGACATCAGGCTCCTTAGATTCCATAATGTTTTCAGATATTTTTATTTTTATATTAAAAGGGAATGTTTTATAATATCTAAAATTCTGAAATGTTATTATAAATTTGTTTTATATCATGGGGAGACAATGAAAGAATATATTTTTCTATAACCAATAGACTTTCCTAAAACAGATATCATCTCTTGAAATGATTCACAATTAATTTACTCCAATGATACACATTGAATGTAGTAGGGTGTTCTAAGGATTAAATGATATATATATTTTTTGTAGAGATTCATATATAGAATCATAATTTTTTTTAAGAGAATAAAGGATCTAATATGTAATTTCCTATGATCAAATCCTAGGCCAACATGTCCTACAAAGAAATCATGGTCTCTAATGAACCCCTCAAATTGATACCAAATATCTTGATAGGTCTAGAAATTAATTTAAAACTCTCCCAATGACATCTCCCATATATGAAGGAATACCAAAGGAATGAGATTATAATATTCTAAATTCTTCTAAGAAAATTAATAGAGTCTTTAAAGAATAAAATAATAAATAATGCAATGGTTCAAGAAAACAATTAATCAGGGTGTTCCTTCTACTGACTGAAAAAAATGACGATCTTCCAAATAGGAGTCCATCCAGTGGTCTAATACAAAAAACCCTCAAATAGAAATATCAAAAACCTACAATTATATAATATATATTTATGATAAACCATGGAAATATTTATTCTAGAAATATTAATCCATACCTCACTCATCAAAGCTCTCTTGATCAACTATCTTATAAATATATGCTCATTTATCATCCACTTGTTCATGTTTTAGCCACTCTTGGCTATGAAACTTATAATTATCTCACTAAAATATTTTAATTAAATTCTATTATCCACTATTAAATAAATTTATAACATATTTTAAAAATATAAGTGAGATATCCCCATAGTTCTATACCTTTCATTTAAGGTATAAATCGTACGTGCTTGTACTATGCCGTTGAGTTTCTTACTCAGAGAACCTTGTGATAATATTAAAACAAAATGAGGCCTATGATCCACTTTACTTATACCTCATGTTTATTTGGAATTTCCTATATTTGTTTCCATATGAGATACTAAAATCCATGGAGAATCTTAAAATATAAAAAATAAAACACAAAACTACTCCACAGATACCATTTTTCAAAAAATCCCCAAAATAAAATTCCATTAGATGATATAAAATGAAACTTCCATATCAATCATCAATGTGATATTGGAGTTTATCAAATTTCTATAATGTTTTATAACTATCACTTACACTAGGTTGAATTCTCTAGGGATTTTACCCCCATAATTAAAACATGTTCCCCACTCAACAAGATGATATTGTGAAGGAGACTTGATAGTTTATCATTTAATATTTTCCCTATAATCACGAAAGAGAAACACCAAACATGAAAAATTGATCATATGTATCTATATGAAACATCTTAGGAATGATTAATCTATATTTATCATAAATATTATTCGATTTAATGGTATTATATGTGTATATTTGTAGATTAAAATATAACCGTACTATTATATCATAATGTAGTCATGTAAGTGTGATGCAAGTCTATCTCATTTTGTTGTTTTACTTTATAAAATATGAAAACAAATTACTGACTATAGATATGAGCCATGTAGAATTGGATAGTAATTTAGTATCTAATTATGGAACAATAGGAAAAAATAATTATATAGAGGATGAATATATTGAAATTTAAGTAGAAGCTACATGAAATTTGATGGCCACACACTAGCCACAACATGATCAAAAAACCATTTACATCATTTTTAGAAGCTACTTCATGCTTTACCAAACATGGTAGTAATATTATAAATTTTAAAAGTATTTTTCCATGAGTTTGAAGTGATAAAATTAGTATGATGGAGGAAACTTTATACATTGAATGATAATTTCCACAAAACGATTCCCTAGAAAGTGTACCAAATTATTAACATTTAAAGAACAACTATAAATATTATGTTTTAGACTAAAAATGAAAAAATGAAACCATATAGTATAAAAATTATGTGGATCATCAAAATATGTGCATTAGGGTGATATTTCTCAATGAATTAGTGAGTTTGAATATTATGATGATAGAATCTCATTATATTTTCTTCTAATACAACATCACATCAGAATGAACATCAATACATGTGTAAATTTAATTAATAATTTCTATCATGATGATAATAATATTCCAATATTATCCTATAACCCTTGTATATGAGTAGATATATTACATTTTTAGCTATAGTATTTCATTTGGGAAGTAATATATGGAAAAAATAATGTAATTGTTATGTTTATGGTGTATAGGATGAATCATACATTATATTACCTCAACCTATATATACATTGATCTGTAAGAGCCATATCATTTACCAACTAGAAGAATTAAAATCTTTCCCAGTATAATAAAAATGATATGTATATTGGGTAATTTCATTGGTTTTTATGATCATTCTATTTCGATTTTAGTAAAAAAATTTAATAGGTTGATTTACTATTTATATATAGTGACTACACTAGTGTACTAATGATTGCAAAAAAAAAAGATAATAATTGTGTTTCTACAAGACTCTCTATTTCAGTAATCAAGAATTAATATTTAGACTCATTGAGTAATTTTTAATCCTATAAAACCTTACATTTCGTAAACATCTAGGTTTTTTGAGTGATATCAAATCAAAATCTGGTGATGAAGGTGGAAATCAAAGATGATTGTGATATATAGAAAGCAATAAATTTATATCATTCAAACATAATTATACAAATTAAAATGAATTCCTATGTTTTTCATATATGACTCCAATAATAATTCTATAGGAATGTTCTGAATGTAATTATAGCCCCACAATTCATGTTTCATAAACTAGTCTGTTGAATTAGTTTTCCATATTTCCCAAAGGGTTTTCCTGATACCAATGGGTTGGAAACTAGTGCCTAGGGTTCAAAATATTCCCTTTCGTATTAATTTCAGATGAATTGGAGAAAAAATGATTTACAAAATTAACATATAAGAAACTAAAATAAATTAACGTGCCAAGAAGATCATAGAAAACTACATTGACCCTATCCATTTGCATAGCTGTTAATCGTCATAAATAAATATAATGATATGACATGGAATAATTAATACCAACATAAAAAATATAAAGTGTTTACAAATAAAGGAAATATTTTACAAAATATCGAACTAAAAAAAACTCCAATCAAACTCAAGAGGAGCCCAAAACCATCTTTATGAATCATTTAGTTTCAAACCACCCCTTACACAAGACATATCGACCTTAAGAACACAATATGAATCCAACTAAAAATCGAAAACTATAAATATATATGTGTTAGATAAATATCCATTTAGGTTTTCACAACTCATAAAAACTATGAAATTAATTTTAGAATATATATTATATATGGTAGTTTGGAAATAAAATAAAAAGTATGATTTAAAATTATAACTTATAAAAAAATTATTTAATCACATTTCAAAAAATTAACATGGTTTTCTTAAATTGGAAACATATACATTGAAATTTTTTTCACTGTACCAAAACATTTCATAACCATAAAACCAGTAACATTTCCCAAAACAAGTTGTTTGTTTTATTTAAATGAAAAAAATGAATCTATAAATATTTAACCTGTCAAAGAATTATTTAGAAAAAAACACCTATATTGAAATCCTTATTAAATAGCACACAAGAGGCATTGAATTAAGAAAATGTATTTTAACCATCATGGAAAACTTGTTTTCTAAATGAAATGAACCAACACACATAGGCCAGAAATAAAAATCAATGCACCATATATCCCAATGTATATAAAAAATATTTGAATTATATGGATTCGAAAATATTAAATTTATGGGATTTCATTGAATCTATAAATGAATAATAATTTTCTATATCAAGAAAAATCATGTAATATAATGTGTTATGGGATCTACCATGGATCACCAATGTGATATGCATTTAAATTTTTAAGAGTTTTCTCACTAGTGGACCCTATGTGGGGTTATGATGAAATACAAACCATACGTAATTCAACTATCCCACATTAGAATAATTTCCCTCAATCCCTCCTCCTAGAACTATTACTTATCACAATTGGAGGTCCACTAGTGACATGCGAAAAAATAGAATAATATAAACATATAACTCCCAATTAGTATATGGATTCCAATGATTACGAAATAATTGTGATAGATGAACATGAATCCATGAATTTCCTAAAATGAAATGAAATAGAAATCCCTAACCACCAACACCTTTATAATGAATAGTCTCACTTATATCCCACATGTACATGACAAAAATAAACATTATCCAATATTAGGGGTGAAACAACATCACATATTTATAAACAATAACCACAAGGGGTAAACATAATAATAGAAAATCATGGGGTGTCTTTCACATTAACCATTTTAAACCATGGATATAAAAATTATTTTAACACAAAAACAAGGATAATAAAACTAAGTTCTTTATCAAATTTAATAAAAAAAAATTAAATTATTTTATTATGTTTAATTAAATCTACCACATAATTTATTCATTTCAATAATACCTCTAAAACACGGGTCTTCTTATTTTAAATCCAAATCAACACAAAAGTCCAAACATTCTTATAAAGCACATTTTTTCTGATTCATTAATCAATTTATTGTAATAGAAAAAACACACACTCGATACACATCACTATTTGATATTGAGAAAATAAAACCTTAAATATCATATGGAGTTCAAAAACTTAGTTTAAAATGGATCTACAATTAAAACATAATTTTCACTAATTGAAAACCAAAAACGGATAAAAATACATTACAAACCACTAAAACCATTTTAATAATCCTCATACGGATTTTATAAAACAATAAAACATGAAACATTCCATTATAAATACAAAAACCTAAAATTTACAAGAGAAATACACAATTTTGAGGTTGAAGTGAAATGAAACAGTTTTAAACTATCACAAGGATACCAAATATATTTAAATGTGGTGGAAAATGAGTTGAAACCCTTCATAATGTGAAACCTTCAATGGAGGTCCCATCGATGGGTATAGAGATAGTTCCTAATAAACCTAGACACAAAATACTCATTAATATATTCAAAAAAATCCCTAAAATCATCCACAAGAGAACTGGAGTAATTGGGGAAATCAAATCTATGTAAAGAGTGGGTTAGGGAAGGGGATATGACAGAATGAGAGGAAAATTTACCTCAAATAATAATTAAAATCACTAAAGTAAGACAAAGAATTCAAGGATGGGAAAGTTATAGACCGTCCTTGGATCCCAAGGGGTTGTTTGACATGCATGTTTGATAATTCAAGTGAAAAATATTTTAATTCCCCAAGGGAATTTTGTGAAATTCCCAAAAAATTACATTTAGGAAAGTCGCATAATTTGGACACATGGTCTACTAAACCATGTGATAGTTGTGTGTTGACTAGTTCCATATCCATGGATACCCATAATTTTTTCACTAGTTTTTGGTATGGTTTTCCAAACTATGAGAATTCATTTTAAAATTTGAATATTACCATTTCATCCCCCCTCCACATGGGAACCATACGGTTACACATAACCGTGTGAGATGACTGTGCCTCATCCAAAAAACATCTAAATACTCATAATTACATCCTTAGATAATAGACACCTAAAAAATGATAAAATAAAACCTGAAAATTTAAGATATACACTGTCATGTGGGTGTCACAATTCACTCTACCATGCAACCTCAATCCCATAGAATGTATTTGGTCAAAAATAAATTGTGAGATAAAATGAAAGATACTAAGGGGAACTAACCATAAGATCCAAAAATAATGATTTTAACATGATTCCAACAACCATGAACATTAATCATTATCAAAATGATAAACCCCGAGATATCATATTTCTCCAAGAACCAGTAAAATATTAACCTGAAAAAGTACGTCCTAAAATAAAAGTGATACCTAATATAGTCTCCCCCCAATTTAGAATTTCTCTAACATGGTACCACGAATGAAAATTACTGAGATACACAATCTTGAATCAATCAAGGAAACACTAGATGAACTAACTATCAGAAGAAAACAACTTCTAAACCATTTAAAGGAATAACAAAAATTCGAAGCCTCAATGTAATAACATAACCTCCCACCTTAGGTAATTGAACATGTAGATAACCTAAGGTCAAAACTAGATCACCCTCACATGAGGGATCCCAAAATTTTAAATCCAAACATGATTTAGTATTCAAAAATAACTAGTAGATCACACACACTTGTAACCCAATTGTGAACCCAAGGCCTTTATCATGTCCAGATAATGAACACATAATGCGATGATCACAATAAATGGGCATAACCAAAAATATCAATGAAGGTTCTCCCAAAGGAAGTGTCACAAAAAAGCAAAACTAACATCCTACAAAATAACCCACTGACAAGGGTTGTTTGAAAAAAATCATGTAATCTATAAATTAATATACAATTCAATTCATAAGAAACATATCAAAAAGTAATCGTCCTCATGATTCCAAAAAAAAATATGATTCTTCAAATGGATAATACATATTAGAACCACCAAAGGAATGATCAAAAAACATATCTACAAAATGATTAAATCTAAGAATAATTTTGAAATCCATGCATTTAAAATTTATGAGGCCAAACATAATTTCCAAAATAGAATAAAACACATGGAAAATTAAAATAATTGGTATTATAACTTTTTAGATCCCTCTATTAGCATCAAAACAGGGATATTTTTTCCCATGAGAAATTCCCTTTTCTTCTTACCCTGGTTCATCTTTTATATAGTCTTTTCACACTTGGATCCCATCATTACCATTAGATGAGACCCTGTTACCACCCATAACTATCTAACTAAATTAGCCAGATTCAACTCGAATAGTCTCATTGACCACCTCATTAATAATATCATACCAGATACAATTATAAATGGACTATAATACAGATGACGGCCACATTTCTAGAAATTAGATTTATTAGTATCATTAATGATAAAACGTAGGGAAAAGAACACCAACTGTAAAAAATCATTTGTGTTCTCTCTCATTGATCGATCACCCATATGAAGGATCAAAATATCTATAACACTATGTTATTTATAATTATCAAGAAACAACGATAGGTCAAATTACATCCTAAAATAATTCCAAGATATAGGTTCATAAAGATGATATGACAACATTGAATCCAACCAAACATAGTTAAAACTTACAAGAAATATCTTCATAGCTCTTACCAGTGAAGCTTCTAGTATCCTAAGAGAATCAAAATTCACCTCATTATCTTTAAAATAAAATCCAAGCAATTAAAGGAAATATTTATTTAGAAATCAATTTTTTTATGGAATATCGTTATCACCCTCCAAAATGGTTTATTCTTGAATAACATGAATATAAGGATTTCTCATTAAACTCACCTTCATTTTAGAACACCTTCCACAAATTTTTCAAAATGATATTTCATTTTTAATCCCAAAACACTTTCACAACTCTAGTTTTAAATCATTTTGTTTCATTAATATTGAAATAAGAAAATTAGAAAAATTCAATTTTCCGAACAAGGGAAGGGAAAAAACTAATTTATAAAACATTACATAATATGTAAGGTCATTTCCACTTCCCAATAATTTATAAAATTTGTTTTGAATTTTAAAATTTCAAATTTTCCATGTATTTTAAAAAATAAGTTATTAAGTTCATATATTCTAAAAGAAACATAAAACCTTCCAAGAAGGATTCAAAAGAACCAAATATAAAAAGACAATTAAAATATTCTTCAATCAATATATAAAAATTATGAATAACTTTAGGATAAATCAAAAACATATATAAGTCAAACAATAATTGAGAGGAAGAAAAATATTGTGTATTTTTTGGACACATGGGATGGAAAACCATGGAATACACTCCATGAAGGGATAAGGCTCGACCACATGGGAATTGCATAGTTTCCCAAGACATGTGAACCATACATGTATGTCAATTTCTCCTCTATCTTCACATTGAAACCAAATAATGACCCCCAATATCAATTAAATAAAAAATGAGAAAAAATATCAATCCACATCAAAATCCACAGGAAAAAACTATAAAAAACAAAAAATTACAATGGAAAACCCAACACCCCTTTCCTCTTGAGGATTGGGATGAGAAAGTTCTAGGTATAGTCAACCCTCCATTACCTATCCTGTTCCAAAAAACATAGTCTCCTTTTTACCAAGGAATCAAAAAATATTAATGGGATTTTAAATAAGATTTTTGTCTCACCTAATAACATCCCACTACTTCTATTTTAAATAGAAAAAATTGGGGTTCCCATCTACTTGAATCCTGAATTTTGATTCCATAAGCCGAGAAGGGAGTTCCTAGTCTCCATGGGTTGACAAATTATATATGGGAATCACCTAAATCTTATTGGGAGTGATTTTTCTTAAATCATAGATAAAAATTTAGAATAGCATTGAAATATAAAAAAATTAAAAAAGATGCTAAATAGGTGATAACCAACTACACCGATCCAACCAATTTGAATAATTTGTAAAAATCATCCACAAACAAAATGATAGTTCATATAATAATAAAAAAACAATAAATATAACAGAATGAATCTATAAGGAGAGGCCATAATGGATGATAAAATATTTACTAAAAATATTCTACAAACTGACTTGATCTGATCCTAAAACTATCTCTATTAAACATTTTGTTTCTCAGCACCACCCTACCAACCCCATGTCATTGAAAAGAACAAAAAAACATTCAACTGAAAACATAGATCTAAAAATATAAGGGTGTGATTCAAATATACCAATAATTCCCCAAAACCTAATAAGACTATATAATTAATTTCATAAGGGGACTTATAAATGATAGTGTAAAAAATATCTAAAATATAGGATTTAAAATTTTAACTTATGAAATACTAAATCAAATTATTACTCACTTTTAAAAACATTATATATGTTTTATTAAACTAAAAACATATTCATGGAAAACATTATTATTAGCCCAACAAGTTTCAAAAGCACACATTGATTAAAATATATCAAAACAACTCCTTTGTTTTTATAAATTAAAATAATCAATATATAAACATTTATCCAAACAAATATTTTTTAGACAAAAAGTAACATATTAAAATTTACTCTAAAATCCAAAAAAGTGTTTTCAAATTCAAAACAAGTGTTTCCAAAATCCATGAAAACAATTTTCTAAAACAAAATTATCCAACAACCATGGAAAAAACAAAATAATTTTGGCACCATATACAACAAGGCATATAGGAAACATAATAAAGATATGGATTCGATGAAAATATAAGAAAGGGTGAGTGATACAACCATGTAAAAGATCCAAATAACCTATAACAATAATACATTAAGCAATCGAATTCATCATGGGATCAACCTAGGATACCTAATGTTAGATGAATCTAATTTTTTAATTGTATTCCATCTTTAAGACTAGCTTCCATCCTATACTGAAAGAAAAAAAAAATAAATCCAACTATCCCAAAAAAGAAACATTTCAATGACACCACCCTCATATCCCTAGTTCCTAGAATGACTATAGGGTCACTAGAAGTGTGTGAACCAACTAGAAAAAAATAAATATATCTCTTTCATATGATACTAGGTTTCCTATTACCAATAAATAAGTAAGGTAAAA
Organism: Viscum album; assembly: GCA_963277665.1. Lineage (NCBI taxonomy): Eukaryota > Viridiplantae > Streptophyta > Magnoliopsida > Santalales > Viscaceae > Viscum > Viscum album. Next base: position 1,968,340,577 of record OY728165.1, read on the forward strand.
AGACATGTATTCTTAGAATAATATGAAAGGAACAATCAATAACTAACCCTCCCCCAATTTCCTCACAAGGAAAATCCCCACATATATCCCATGGACCTAAGGAATGAACAATAAAACTTCCACCCAGTGGGATAAAAAATATCAAATAGTGTTAAAACATACACATATTTGGTAAACAATTCAAGGGGAAATTGAGGGATACAATTTACAAAACCATTTCAAACCAAGGTCACAACCAAAATATTAACACAAAAACATGGTTCATAATGTTGAACCCTTTTCAAATTTCATGAAAAACCACATTTAATTTTTTTAAAGGTTACAATAAATATCTCGCACCATTTATAAATTTAAAATATACCCTTAAAGAATTTGTGTTATTATTTGAAATAATAGGGAAAAAGGCCTACGATTTCCATTAAACACAATTTTAATGATCCATTAAAGAATTTATCAAAATGGGTAAAATATAAAATAAATTTAAATCACTAGTTAAAATTTAAAAATCACCCCATTAATTAATCAATTGTAGTCCAACACCTCACTTTAAATCGATAATCTCTCTAAAACATATTTATCACTCATTTAAAACTATAATAAGATAAAAATACTAGAAATACCATTAAAACTATTTAAAAAGGCCTCATAGGTGTTTTAAAAAATATTATCACATGTAAACATTTCATTTAAAATATTAAAAGATGAAAATTTTATGAAAATTAATTATTACATGTAGAAAACATAATAAAACAGTTTTGAAACATCACATGGATATCACATATATTCATACATTTGAAAAATGAATTTGGATAACTTAAGAATATGTTTAATTCCAAAATTTAAAAATTACATTGAAACAAAAACCTTAAATTGGTTTGGAATGTTTCAAAACAATTTGTAACCTATCACCTTCAATGGATATGAAACCAAAAAAGATAAATGCAACATTTAATAACCCTAAGACAAAAAAACACAACATTAGATCCAATCTACACCCTAATATCATCCACAAGAGTACTAGGATTAATAGGGGAAACCAAATCTTAGAGAAGTGAGCGATAAAAGGTGAAAAAGTATAAATAGAATAAGGTTTACCTTAAAAATCTCTAAAATAACCAATATAAGCATTAGAATATAAAGAGTGGAGATTTGAGTACCTACTTGGTTCCCAAGGTGTTGTCCAAAATGTATTGGGGAGATGATGTGTAAAAAAACATTTAATTCATCAACAGATTTTTGGAAAACTGCTAAAAACGTTACACATGACCAAGAACCAAGGTTTCACCACTCAGTCTTACAAACCATGCTTCAAATATGTATTGAACAATACAACGACCAAGGATTCCCACATGGTATCATAAGATCTCCCTATGTTTTAAGAAACCAAGAGGATTTAATGAAAAAATTATTTTCTCATAATCACCCCCATGTAGAACAATAAAGATACTCCTAACCACGTGGGATAACCATGATCCTACTAGAAAACAACCAAAAACTCATAATTATGGACCAAAAACTACCAAATGTAAACACAACATAATATAAAATAAATTTTTTTAATTTAATCACTCCAATGGAATATCGATGTCATAGTAATCACACTATTAATATTGATATTGTTAATGAAATAAAAACAATACTCTTTTTATAATTTTTTACTTTTGTTTTTACATATATGGATGATCATATAGGGTTTGAGATAGAAGGATTTATAATGAATAATCAAGAAATTTATGACTACATGTCGTTTATTTTGAAAAGATAAATGGTATTTTAAATATTATGGGGGAAATAGGTATAAACACATGATAATAAGTAATACAGATTGCATCATAGATTCATTTAATGGGATTTAAATATTAGTAATTGTTATACGAGTTTAGAATACTTTTATCATTATATAGTGTACGTTTTCTAGATATAAATGTATACTGGTGATGATATTTTCTAATGGATGAACTATCGATGAATATTTTTAGTGTTGGATTGACATAAACATCATGAAATCTTCTAATTTTTGGGTGTAAAATTTTAACTAAGAAGTTGATTGATATGAAGAGATTGGGTCATGACTTAGTACTGGTATCTTTATTTGAGTGTTATTAATATTACATGTGTAATTTTACATTTACTATAAAAACATTACACGTTTTTGGTTTATATGTAAACAGATTATTACAATATATACATCAGTGATAATATCATGGGAATTATATGATGATCTTGTTTATCAACTATAAATAATTTATAATATTTAATATGAAATGTAGATGTTTGTATAAGATATTTTAACTATTTAATTACTTGAATAACAATCAATGTTGATACATGAAATATTTTGGTTTCATATATAAGGATAAAAAATTTCAAATGATATTTGATTTGATTTAGATGGGATTAAAAAAAAACTAAAGTTTAAGATATAATATATATTTTCAGCAAGGTGAAAAAGTGTGATATACTGATATTACGTAAATGGGTTTTAAATCACATGGACAATTATTTATTTCTTCATAATGAGGATGATGTATCAATTAATTGTTTTTAAATTATTATTTATAACTTTATTCCTTATCATATTTTATTTAATAGTTCTAATAAATAACTAATTAAGAACCCTAGAAATCATATATATCAATCCTTTCATCTTACCCTATACTCACTTATTCTTAATTTCATGTTATATTTATTCTTATATTCGACATTTTATTTATATTATATTAATAAATATATTTTATAATTAAATAATATTTTTTTATTATATATATATATATATTATAAGACACTCACTATGTAGAAAAAACATGGTGAAAATGATGTGCTAGAGGATTGTGTTGTTGGATTAATAATTATATGGAGTATATACCCTTTTCATCACATTCTACCTCCTCCAAATATCATACCATGTTTATTTTTTAGGTTTTTACTACGAATATATAAAAAATATAAAGTTTTTAGATCACAATTTAGTAGTTTTCTTTGATAGAAGATGGAGAATCGAGATAGAAACATTCCACCTTCTTGAGGAGGGATGACTATCACCCTTGATGATGTTTCATTTATGCATGGTCATCATATTCAGGTTGATTGAGTTATAATACCCACATATGGATACTGGTTGGAGAATGTACTACATCTTCTTGGCATTGAAAATTAAAGTTATAAAAAATCTATTTACAACAATAAGTTATGTATTGGATTTCCGGACATGTACATTATATAGTTACCCTATAATTTTGATAACTAGATAATCATGTGTTACACACATATACATATATTATAACCCATTGTATTTTTAGTGTGTGCATAAAAAATATTCTTATAATGTTTTTATGGAAATAATATAATGAAAATTATGATATGGGGATATAGTTTTCCAATTTTGTTCATAGTGTACACATATAGATTTTTTAAAACCATATTCTAATCATATCACAATGATATTTTTGGACATTTAATCATCAGTTAGATATGGGAAATAGATTACATCACTATTCAATCCCTTATTATTGGTAGTTTATAGATTCCAATTGATTTGATCTATGACACATTGTTTGTACGTGGTTATGATCACATATAATTAGTGTTTTTGATATAACTATAACTGAAAATACAAACTAATATTTAAATTTTATATTTTTACTATATATATATTATAATTGGACTCTAGAATCACTTTATTTAATGATTCTATGACAAAAAATTTTAGTATACCATTTCTTGTTTGAAATGTTTTTACTTTGTCATAAATATATATATAGATATTCATCCATTTATTGTACATTCATGTTTTAGATTTTATAATTTTATAAATTATTTTAAAAGGTTATTAATTATAGTAATTTGTGAATATAAATTTCATGTTTATAATATTAGGGTATATTTTATCATCTTTTGGGATACTATATTAGCATGAATTAGGATTCAAGGTATATGGTGTGTCTCAAAAAAGTTTATATTATTTATTGGAACCATTCCAACATAGATATAATGTAATATAGTTTTGTACAATTATTTTCAATGATACCAAATAAACCATAATTTCTTCATTCCATGAAGTCGACATGGAGGAAAAATGTGGAATAGATATAGTTTCATACACAATATATCAATTTATGTGATAGGCCTGGAGAATTCCATACCAAAGGAATACCCATGATGTGACTGTATTTTTTTAGAAGATTGATTATCTGACATGGTAGAATAAAATCATGAATGTATCAAGAATGTAGTTATAGATATACCTAGAATCATGAAATTCAATAACTTTTCAGTAACCTATTTCTTTTAAATTATTTTTAGTACATCCTTTATTTTTTATAGACTGGCTGTGTGTATTATATTATTTGGATGTGTGATCCTAAGATAGTTGTTCTATCTAGTCAATTAGTATACAATTATATATCACCTAAAATACTATCCATTATCAATAATGGACATGATTTTTTCACTAAATATGATCCATAGAGAAAATAAGAAGAACTATATCAGGTGCCACCAATAAAAGATGATGATATTGAGGTCATTAAGTAGGAAATATTTTATGTCTGGAAACTTTTTTTGCCACACATATTCCACTGAAATAGGAATAATATCCAACATATGAGCTTCATCCCAATAATAATGTGTGTTAGTGACACTAATATATGAATGACCTCTTACATTATCCATAGCAATCACATGATCTTACTTATAATAGATCTTTTCAATTTTCATTTCCCAATTATTCATTATTATTAGACTCGGATTTTTTAGATAATGTAGATTCCATACATGAGGTTTGGTGCAATGAAATTCATAGTGGGATAAAGATCTATTCATAAAAAACATACATTAATTATCTAAATACACATTCTCTCAAAATAATAAAAAATATTGTCACAACTGACAGTTGATATTCTTTTATAGGAGGAAGAGACTCTTACAATTAATTGTGGTGCACTATATTTTAGTTTTCTAAAAAGTAGATATGAGCATGATATTTATTCCGTATTTTGTTGGATATGCGCCCTTTATTGATGTAGATGAAATTTAATATACTTGGTATTTTTTTATTTTTGTTATAGTTGAATCATGTTGAGATTTCATTTACTATTCAATATCATTGACAATGTTCTCCTTATTAAATCTATATTATTCTTCTAATTACATATAACATTAATATTTCAAATAATTTAATATTCACTAATTAAAAATTATTATATTATAAGTATTTCAAATTATTAATAATAATTTAATTTATTTTATACTATAATTATTAAAAACTAAATATCAATTCATATTTTTTAGTAACATTAGTAATTCAAAAATATTAAATTTATATGTTTGTAGTTTATAAAAAATTATAAAATTTATGTTAATAATTATCCATGTTTATAATTAATATAATTATAAATTTAATTTCTTCTTACTTTATTTTCATTTAAAGAATCGGTTTGATTTAAACACACAATCCCATCTTTTCTTAAATGTATGGTGTTGAATCCCCCAATGCATTTTAACAAGAGTAAATGATTTAAGGTCCTAAATACATTTTTGGACTCATAATTAAAAATATATTAAACCAAAATCCATTTCAATATATTCATAAAATACCAATTAAAAATTTCTATATTAGATGAGGGTAGTAAAAGTAGAATAAGAACACGAAACATAATGATCACCAGAATCCCAAATTAATACCTGAAGATTTCAATGAATTTTACTTCGTTAAATCCACAATGAAGAAAATAAACCATCCAAAAAATTCCAAAAAAAACTATTTTCATTAATATTTTCCTATATAATATTATTATATATATATAATAATATATTTATATTAAAAAATACCACTATGTAAATTTTTATAGAATCAACAAGGAATAAAAAATACCCTATAATAGAATGGAAATGAAAAACATCAAGTTAAAAATGTCTTTATCATATTTTGAAAACTCATTCCTAAATAGAATATAAATAATAAATATCAATTAATAAAAATTTCCATGTTAAAATGACATAAATCATTTATCACAAAATTTTAAATATCATATAAAAACTAAACGATAATATTAAAAAATAGCATTAACTAAAATTGATGCCCCATTTTAGTTACAAGAAATTTCATTAATACATTGAGATTATTTATCATAACACATTTACAACATCTAATAATAGAAATTTAAAATAATCATCAAAATCAACAATGTATAGAAAATAATATTTCTCCATTTATAAACCCATGACCCCCCAAATTATAACTCATGATTTTTGTTCTTTTTGTATCTTTAAACTTTATATGATTCCCAATTCATTTACCCAATACTATTTCTATAAAAACTCAAAAGAATAGTTTTCTCATGATAGAATACATGGAAATAATATGGAAAAAACAATCTCAATATAGGATAAATGTAATAATATATGGAATTAAAACAACTAAAAAACAAAACATTTCTAAACACTCTTATATGGGAAACCATATTGTAATTTTATTATTATGTTAATTGAGTGAAACATAATTAAATTAATAAAATATAAATAAATACCAATATTTTATATAAGGAACTCAGATGGAAAAAATAGTTATCAAGATACATCATTGACTAATGATTTCTTCAATATATTAAGAAAAAAGAAATAGGGAACCATCTCAACTTGTTAAATCAAGAGAAATAACTAAGAAAATAAGGATATAACTAGAATATTTGGAATCCTGATTGAGCATCCAACCCTTAGAGAATTGAAAAAGTTATTCCCTTAATCTAAGAAAAATAAAGACTCTAAAATTTTATTTTACAATACCTATATCAATAGAAGGAAATTATTTTTCCATAATTTTATTCCATTTTAATAATATTAATAAATTAAAAATCATACCATTAATATATGAAGATTATATTTCCCCTTTCAAACATTCAAACCCCAACAATGTTATCACAATATTTTGATTCTATTTGTAAAATTTTATTTCTAATTAATTGGATTATGATTCATTTAGGTTATAACTAAAAATAAAGGATTTAAATCCCTTATCACAAATAAGAAATCTAAAAGAATATTTAAAAATCAATGATATCTACTCCGATCAAGGATATTTTGTATTAAAATAACTATAAATAATTTAGAATATTACATGGTAATACAATAAAAAAATTATTAGATTATATTCCTATCGTACAACATAAATAATTATTTATTTTAATATTTCATTAAGATATATTCTTTATCATATATTATTACCACATATTTAAATTTAAACAGACAAGTGTTATAAATAAAATTATAGAACATAAAAATAAAAAATATTATAAAAGTTTTATTATACATTGTATAGAATATTTTTATATTAACATACCAAAATACATATACAAACTCTTTATTCATAATTAGAAAAAAAATATTTCAAATTTTATTAATAAGTTGGAAATTATGTGATAGTCAGATTATAAGAATAAATAAGTCAAATTCATGGATGTTTGAGAGTGAAAGACAATAATTTTTATTAAAAAGATAAGTGTTCTCTAACGACCATTCAAAATATCACCTTAAAACCTTAATTAAATTAAAAATAATAAATTTAACCCATGTACAAAACTTCCCAAAATAAAGAATTTCCAAAACCTTAAAAAATCATATCAATGACACTTAAAATTTTTCAGATATTATACTAACTGAAATTACCATTTAATTACAATGTAAGATCAAATAATTTTATCTAAAAACAATAAGGTACATTAAATAAACCACACCTTATCCACCTACCATAAAAACAAGAACCATGGAAAATTAAAAAAAATAGTTTCATTTTACTTAGAAATAATGAATCACAATGACTTAAAGTTATTCAATAATCCCTTAGTAAATAAAAATCAAAAATTAAAAGATTTCATTATTTTATACAAGAAATGGGCCGAGTGGAATAAGAATGGATTATAAGAGGTTTTACTATGATTTGGGGGAATTGAACCACATTTAACATCTTTGATTGATGGGGGTATGATAAAGAGAAAAATGAAGTTATAGGTACTCATTTATGGTGTATCGATTTACTAAAAGAAATGATATCCAAAGAACCTCAAATTATGTTTAAAAAGTTGACACAAAATAATAGAAATACCCACTTTTATAAAAAATGACCTATGTCAATTGGAATACCAGTGTACTTCCACCAATAATCTTATAACCCATTAAAATATGGATACAATATTTTAGGGACATATGTGGTAATTGAGTGAGGTTTCTCTAATTATTCCTCTCACTAAATTCATAGTATCCCTATATTAAGAGTTTGGTGGCCAAATAAAACCAATCCCCTTAGATATTCCACCACCAAAATCCCTCGGTTCTTATCTAAAAACCACGAACACATCATTATCATTATACACTCATTATAAAAAATCTAATGACTCCAACAATGATCACACACTATGTTTAATTTTAAAAAGGTAATCAAGACCAAATTTTCAACACTTTAATTTAAATTATTAATGAATTTAAATCCCATTTATTAATCCACCAAGATATGTTTCATTATGAACTACATGTTATAATTTTCATCATCATTGAAAATAAAAATCTACGTAACATTTGAGTTTAAATTAGAGTAAGTATGATCTTCAATGTAATAAAACAATTAAATATTTCACATATCATTATTTTAGAATTTAAATAAAAAATAATTTAGTAAATTTTAAATTTTAATTTCATGAAATGATTTTTATTTTTTATTTCCCCTTGTGAAAAGTTTCATAGGTTTTTTTTAAATCTTTTATATATAGTTCATTTTTGTAGTGTATAATGAAAAATATTGAAATTATAAATCAATTTTTTACATTTTCTAAATCTAAGTATTGATTTGTTTTCAATTAAAAACTTTTTTGTATACTATTTTAATCTAGTATTGAAAATTTTATATTGGTTTTTAGTTATATTTAGAATTTAAGAAAATATATTTTTATTTTAAATAATCCAATTAATTCCATTTTAATAAAAAATTATATTATATATTGTGGTAAATCCATTTTTATTCTTAAAGGAATCCAATTTCTAAAAATAGGTTTCGTAGAGTTTTGAAAACATATTTTAAATGTGATTTTTCTGACTTTTGGAAAATGAATCCTGTAAAATTTATTCTATATTTGTAATAAACGTAATAAATATTATGAAATATGATCTACTTAAATTTTTCCATAACAAATATTATCCATGGTAAATATTTATGACTCATTTATTTGTAACATGAGTGAACAATTATAGAAATATTTGGATTATGCTTCAAAATAACATAAAAAACATGATTAAATATAATTTTATGAGTTGATTTTAACACTATATTACCCCATATTCAAACATTAAGTGATTTGGTTCCATATTACATTGATAGTGACTTTATAATAAATTAATATTCTTACTATTTTCATGTTGTACACCCACGCCACTTTTAAAAGGTATCCACTATCATATATTCTAAAAAATAATTGAGCCTAATATAATCATGAATTCCTACCAAAATACCAAAATGAATTTTTTTATCCAATATGTTATGTTCCTATCAATATACTACTCCCAAAAGTCTCTAGGAATAAGCCAAAGGGTATTACCAAATTAAGTGGTATATGTTCTTAAAAATATCATTCATGATCCATTCTTTATAAGGATCCTAAAAATCATAAATAAAAATAATAAAATACATAAATCTGTAAATTAAACATAATTATCAATTTTTACGTTTATGGTAAAATGAATTTTTATATCCATTCCATTCTATTTAAAAAGAAACATTTATTATTCACTTAAATGACCTAACATCTTAACATAGTGGTGTAAACCGTTTTCATCACCAACTAACATATATGGTAATAAACATTGAATTAATGAATATATATTATATAAATGATATAATTACGATACAATATATACATTAGATATTATCTCGTTTTTACCCATCAATCCATTGGAAAATAATAAGGTCTCTCTTAGTTATGTGTCGGAAGCCACCTCCACTAAGTGATGAGATTAATTTCTCTATTTCCATCATTAATGGATAATTAAAAAAAAATTATAATGAAACAAAATTATATTTGTTACCCTATCTTAAGTCGAAATAATTTGGAACCATTTCACAACACCATTGAACATGGTCACGATAATGAGGTAGTTTTAATGAAATTGACTGACCAACCACATGTGGTCAACATAAACAAAAACTATACATTGAAAATAATTTAAATTAAAAAAAATGAACCACAAAAATTTATATTTTTTGAATTATTTTATTAATAAGGAATCTGATTAATTTTAAATCATTATTTAGGAGGATATAATGTATCTGACTATGAAGGAAACCATGGTAATGGTGTTTCATCTCTATTACACTCCATTGATGAATATATTATGTTATGATGATAGTATATTTTATATGTATTATTTAAAACCCTTTCAATATATTATATTATACATTCATCTTTATAATTGTATTTAATATTTTAATTTTGGCTTTCCATTTTAAAGAATTTTGATTTAAATTTTATTAAATCTATAATGTCTTGTATTATAATCTCTCTATTATTTGGGATTATTCATTATATAATTTATGTTTCATGAATTATATTACATTTATCTTCTTAATGAACATATATTTTGTTCTCCTATGGATATATCGAGGTTTTCAATTTTTTAATCCAACATTTCCTCTCTTTGGTGCGACAATACTAAAATAAGTTTTTATTGAGAAAAACCATCCTTATTTATTATTTTGTGTAATGAAAATTTTTCAACCATATTATTATTGTTTAAAATGTTTGAACACATTTTATTTTCTATTATATAATTATTTTTATAGTAATTTTCAACCATATTAGACATTAATTTCATGTTTTTGTAAAGGAATATTTTTAATGTCTTCTTAATTGCCTATTTTTTATATTCATTATTTTTTTTAAAAATAATGTTCCTTTCTAGAATATAGATTTTAAATGGATTTTTCCATTATCATAGTAATTATTTTGTATCAATATTCCACTATATTTATCTCTTCTTTTTTAAAACAACCATTTTCCATTATTCTAATAATTTTTACTTTTACTATAAAAATTAAAAATTTATTATTATTTTTAATGTTGAAAAGAATTTTGAAAATGATATATAACTTTATTTTCACAAAAAAATGTAAAAATTTATTAAAGGAAATATCATTTTTATGTTTCTCTTCTATTTTTAATCTCAAATTATCAAAAAACAATCCATTATTTCAAACCATGTTTTAATTGATATTCTCATATAATAATTTATTGATTTATGTATAAATCATTATATTTTTGTTTTTCAATTTATTTTAATCTTGTTCTCAATAACTCTCCACTATTCATTGGATATTACTTTTCTCCTTCATTCCAATATATTTAGTATCATGGTTGTATTAAATAACATTTGAACTACATTTATAATTTCATAACTATATACCATTTCAACATATGGTCTTATTATTAATGTCATTTTGTTTACTTCCTAAATGTTGATATTAGGAATTGTTGATTACAGTTAGATATTTATTGATTGATTTTTCATTTTTATTTTGTTTCATATTATTTATTAGATATATGAAGAATTCACTGAAAATAAGTTTCTGTTGGTTGGGGTGTAGATAATGATATCCCCACATTGCACCAAAAACTTTTCTATGAAAAACCAGTTGGACTTCTATATCATAATGGTTTTTTGTGTATACCTATCATATAATTGAATGTTTCTTGGAACATGGAATTTACTATATTATATATGATGTAATGGAACAAGGAATTGGTTGTAATATCATGAATGTTCAGAGTTATGAATTTCAATTAGTGACAATTCAGTCATCAATATCCTTGTGTTTATGTTTATCCAAGGATTTCATTCATATTAATTTATTTAGTAAATGGTATATATTATCATTATTCACGCTATCATATTTTTATGAAAAATCCACTAAATATATATTTTATCATAAACATTTCTTTACTATGATTTTTTGCTGGCCCTTTATTTGGTTTTTCGTTCCTCCGGATATGAATAAGGAATCCTTGAATGATCTTGAGGGATTAAATGATTTTTATCATTCTATATATCATTTTATAATTTAATATTGAAATCAGTTATGTATCTAGGGTCATAAGAGTTTTAAAATGATTAATCATTCATGGTGTGATTCTTATACCTTGTACCAATATAATTATTTAAACATTGTGATTATTTTATTTGAGATGGGTCCATTATAGTTAGTATCAAAGAATGTTTACTAAGACCCTTGGGAAGTATATTTTAGAATAAAATATCTAAAATAAGAATTATGACACTACCTTATAATATTTGATAATTTTTAGATTTTTAATTATTTTCAAATTATTCAAGATGTTAGGATATTATTATGTGTTTTTCGTTGTTTACATAGAGAATTTAGTAGAAGAAAGAGAAATCATGTAAACTCATATATTCAAAAACCAATATCTATTTTTAATATTCTAAAATCATTTTTAATGGAAAATTATGAATCCTAAAAAAATTAATACCATAATGAAGTCCAAGTGGGAAACCAAACATGTTCAAGCCGAAAGTAGTTAATCATAAAAGGAGGTCACATAGCCATTAAAAAAGAGGCTAAAATTGGTGGAATTACTAACCCGATATAAGCCCCCATGAAGATCACAAACCTATGAATATGGATCATCTCTGATAATATACTCAAAATGAGTGGTGATGTTGTCCCATGATTGGATTTTTTTTGGTTCATTGAACTTCTTTTATTTGAATCCATGAGCTAAGATCTAGTCTCGTTTGTTGATCCAAGCCATTTGAAATTTATTTTCTTTAATACGAAGTTCCATATCTATGATTTTAACCTTCTCTTACTCTGAAGCCTTTAACTCCATGGTCTCAACCTACATTTCTTCATTTGTGTGAAGAATAATCTTGAGATGTTTCTCTAGTTATTTAGATGAAATGCGTTCAACTTGTTTATTTTCCTTTAGAGTTGTCACACTCTTATTTTTTCCATAGGATTTATATTAAATATCATTACTCTTTGTCATTCCTAAAGATATGGTTACAATTGTTTTAGGGGTATTCAAGTAGTCATTTTGAGGTCTTGACTTCCCCCCTTTTGGATTGGGAAATCTCCATGTAGAGTTTTTTCCTTACTTCCCCTTTCTAAATCTATATGCAAACAAAGTGTGAGCATGAGATTTATCATGACCCATTATTAGTTAAGAATAATCCTCACTATCACTTGATTCTAAATATTGAGACCGACCCTTATTTATTTTCTATATTGGGATGATGATTTTTTATCCATCAGGATCCATATTATCCTTTCCAACTCCATCCAAAGTAGAGAAACAATTTTGGGAATTAAATTAGTTTGATGCTTCACATTAAACAATCACTCCTTGACCTAGAGACACTATCACATTTAGATCAGGGGATTTATGCTTATCTATAACTGCTCTTACTTCAGAGTGAATACATTAATTATTATGATCAACCACCTCTTTATCCACCTGACTACTAACCTTCCCACCCAACTTCGCTAACTCAGCAAATGAGGGAGCCATTAAAGAAGAAGGAACATATGGGACTGGAATTTTTGACTTGGAAGTCCTCAGATCATGATTCAACCTTACAAATATTTCATTGAATCCAGGATCCTGAGAAACTTCCTTCAGCTTAAAGGTTGATCTATGAATTTTTTCTCTAAGGGGATGCCTACACTCTTGAGCATCTGAATCCAAATGAACCTCCCATGATCCAGGTTCACACCCCCCCTATAGGATGAGGTTCGAATTTTCATTGATATCTAAGTATTTTGGGTCAAGAGCAACCACCTGATTCTGAGTGGGGGTGTCTTTAACAAGACCACATGAGTTTTTTAAACATTAGTTTGTCCAAGGAGTACATATTTCGCAATGCTGTATCCATCTGTATGAATTTATATTACTTTATCAATTCTCCTTAAACCCATCAATGATGCCTGATATATATTTGGCCTCCTACGGCTACACAATGCCATCAAATTCCCCATTTTCTTGCTAGAAGAACAGAAATCAAACCATGATTTTAATAGAATGGATTGTTTTCAACGAAACTAATATCCTATGTCAACCCAGATAAACTCAATAGGCACCTTTAAAAATTCATCATCATCATAGATTCATTGAGAAATTCGGGGAAAAATTTCTCTAGTCTGCCTATTAGAGCACATATAGAGACCCATGAGATTTCCCAAAATTAGATGGATCACAAGATTTTAGAATGGAAGAGGGAGTTCTAGGATTCATACCAAAACATCCATAGTCGATGAATCACATTTCATATAGAATTCATAATACCACATGAAAAGCAATAATCTTGAACTACCGAGGATGCATGGATCACCAGACAAGGCCAGAATGAGGTCTTACCCACATGCATACCAAACCAAGATGTGTCTGGAATTGAGAAGTCCCACCGTATCCTAGTCCTATAAACCCCAGGATCCAAAAATAGGATTGTTGAATGTTTCCACCATCATAATTCGGTACTTTAACCGAGCTATTGGAATCAAATCTAGTAGGGAAGATGCAACTGTGAACTTGAAGGAATAGATTAATAGTTTTGGGAGTCCTTCGATCAAATTGGTGACTTTAGGGAAAACCAAAATATACGGGAAGGTAGGAAGAAGATATGGGTTAGAGAAGGGGGATAAAAATGGTGTATTTCACCCATACAGTGTGGTGAAGGTCCCTCTCCTATATAGGGTAAAGGGACTGACCCGATACTCCTCACCATTATATCAGTCACGATCTCCTATAGTAATTGTATGGATTTGCCTTATGATATTTTCAATACAGTTGGTGTTGTAACTAATTAGATCATTTTCATATTAGATAAACTAACATATTATATGAAAAATGAGCTTTCCCATATATAGAAACTAAATTTTCTATAGAAAGATAAAACTATGTTGGATCACATTTTAAGAAAAAACAATACCAACTTTAATGGAACTACTAATTAATTAGTACCTAAGAAATGTTCCAAATCCCATGAAAGTATATTCCAAGATTTGAGATATTACCAAAGGTAAAATTTTATTTGTTTTGTATATTTTTAATGGGATATTCTAAATAATGGTGTTTATTGATTCCAAACATTAAAGAAGATGTTGAAATAAAATGTAATGAATTTACTAAATTTAATGTGATATTATTTGGAGGATATTTTACTTAAGGGAAATAAAATAAAATAGAGAGTAAGTACTTAAAACTAAAAAATAAGTAATATTAATGTGTTTCTAAAACTGAGGTCAACTATAAATGATTATCAAGGGCTGTATCTAACTAAATACATAATCTAGAAAGAAATATTTATAGTTTGTTTTATGGGATTATGCCTAATATTCAAATAGAACTACTTTACTAAAAATTGTAATCATATGATGACTTATTATCATGTAAAATAATGTAAATAATGTAATTTTAATTGTGTTATATCATACAGGGAAATAAATAAAAGAAGAGGTATATTGGGAAACAATAATAAGTAAACATTTTGAAGAAGACGAAATGAAAGATAAGATTTACACAATGTGATAATTATGGAAATAAACATCTAATTAAATTATTAAAGGGAATGTGATTTTTCTATTGTGCGTAGAAATATGGTCCATTTGGATCATGAATGAAAAATAAATAATAAAATTATATAATATAGTGAATCAATAGTAGATAGATTGGAAATAATTCAAATAAATTACCAGAGCTTTTAGGGAACCTACTGTTGAAGAGGCCAAGGGGGAAGGCCAACATTATGTGATTACTACAGGTGAATTTGAAGTTTCAAAGTATGTTTTGGTAGGTAATTTGATAAAAAAATTGATCTAATCATTTATTTAATTTTTTATATCAATACACTTTTATATCTTCCATGTTTTCAAAGGACCAAAAATCTATCATTGTCCGCTTAAGAAAGAATTGTTCTATCAAGAATCCTATTGAAAATATTATTTCACGAAGTATATGTTTTTTAGTCCCCATTATGATTAATTATTATATCCTATGTGAAACATAGGTGTTATAATTTGGTTGAAACTAAATTAATCCGTGATATGG
Organism: Viscum album; assembly: GCA_963277665.1. Classification (NCBI taxonomy): domain Eukaryota; kingdom Viridiplantae; phylum Streptophyta; class Magnoliopsida; order Santalales; family Viscaceae; genus Viscum; species Viscum album. Next base: position 1,968,356,680 of record OY728165.1, read on the forward strand.
GTTGGATTTCATGGAATAATGTGAAAATTTAAAATTCAAGAGAAGTAATTTATTATTTTTGAAGGAGGTGTGGAATCCCTTTTCTTAATAGGGGTGATTCACCATATGAGTCATGTTTGGATCCACCTATAATATCTCTATTTAATTAATTTCAATGGGAAGAATAGAATACAAAATATAATAATCGGAAAGGTAATCTTATAATAGAATATTTACTTATTGTGCATGAATTTAATGATGTGTTTCTTCAAAATCATCCTATGAATCCACCCAAGAATTATGTTATGTTATCTAGTTAACTTATCTCAAATGAAAAATCTATAGGTATTATACCCAACGTGATGGCTATAGTGGAATTAGATAAACTAAAAAAACAACAACATGAGTTTTTAAAAAAGGGATTCATTCTCCCTAGTGTATCACCTTGGTGATACCCGTGTATTTTAGTTCAAATATTGTATAAGTTTATGTGTTGTGGTTCACTTATAGAAAAATAAATTCCATTTATATTTTTTGAAAATATGGTCTTCCTCATATTGATGACTCATTTTATCAACTTCTGAGAGATCAATTTGTTTTCAATGATTGGTATCTATTTTGGGTGTCATCAATTGTGATTATGGGTGGAAGATATCCCAAAGTGATAATTTTTATGAGGTATGGAAATTAATGGATTATAATTATTTTCTTGGAATATACTAATGCATCCTATCCTTTTATGGATATGATGGATATATTATTCAATGAATATCTTGATAATTTTATTTTCATACTTATCGTTGATATATTAGTATACTCTAAATTTTATGAAGAGTATAAAATCCATTTTAGAATAATTTTTTATACAATCAATGGAATGAATTCATATGAGAAATTTAGTAATTTGAAATTATTTTGGTATGATGTTTCTCTTCTTGGAGTTAATATACACATGGATCGAATATTAGTTGATTCTATATTGGTAAAGGAAGTTAAAGAGTGTCCTGCACTAACATATATAACTGAGATAAATTGTTTCTATGGAATAACATGTTACTATAATCTTGTTTCAAAAAATTATTCCTAATTAGATGAGCCATTATGAATTTCAACACCTAAAGGGGATAAGTTCTTATGGCCTTAATTATGTAGGGAATGTTTTGAAATAAATAAATAGAATATTTTTTGATGCCTAGATATTGACATTACCATCAATTAGGGATTTATTATATATATATAGTGACACATTAAATAGAGGAAACATATGTATCCATAATGTATCATTAGAGGTGGTTTTCTTATGCATCAATATAATTAAAGATACATAAATTGAAATATTAAACCCAAGATCTTGAGTTGGTTGTTTAAATCATTTCCCTGAATATATAATGGTTATATCTCAATGGTGAAAGATATGAGATATATAGAGATCAATAATGTCTGAAATACATTATAACATAAATTGTACTCAATATAAGACAAAAGATATGACAATAGCTAGAGAAGGATCATGATTACCGAATACTCAACCACATAGGGAAGGAAAATAAGGTGGATGATCTATTGAGTTGGAAAATTAATTTTATTCAGAAAAAATATTCTGATTAGAAAAAATATTATAATATAGAACTTTAGCATTATACATATTAAATCGGTGTGCCTAGATATTGTTGTGTGTTCCCATTACAAATTATATGTTGGGACCGCCTAGATAGCACCCAGTGAGACTATTGTAACATAAATCATTGTTGCATCTTGATATAATTGCAATGAATTTTATAATCTCCTCTTTTTTAATATGAATGAAGAAGGAGTTACCAAAGGGGTTATCATATGGATTTAACTAGGCTCTAGTTACTTCTGATAACCCTAAATGGCCTTAAGGCCTTATTTTTATTGATTATTGATAACCCCCTTTCAAGGGATAAGGGGTAAACCTTACAAAGACCGTATGCTTAGAGATTACATATAAAATATGTATTAGAGGAAATATATTGACAACAACTACATGGAACTCCTCCTCTACAGCTTCTGCATCATGATATCAACTGTCCACCTTCACATGGCTATTGATCTAAGCTTCCCGTGCATGTATAGGCTAGTGCTAATGGAAACACAATACCCTCTCTTTCTTCCACATATATTTAGATTATGCTCTGGTAAATACGCCTACTCTAAATCCACATATAATGTCTGCTCCATATAGAGTATGCCTAGTCTACTAAGAATAATTTCAGGTGGCCTGAAATCCCTATTGTGTCCCGAAGGCTTTAAGGTGGCATGAAGGACTTGAGGTGGCCCTAAATCCTTACTATACCAAAGGAATTGGGTGGACCAAAGGCCTTGAATGACCCAAGAACCAAAAAAGGGCCTGAAATCCCAAATGGATGAATAGTTCTGGGTGCTACGGTACCGAAAATCATCTGCTATATTGCACAATACAGTTCCTACTACAATACAACTATAGTACGTAAATAAGTCTCTACCCAAATTTGAACTTGGGTCTCCTGGATGCACATTCCATGTCCTCACTAACTGGGATGAGGCTCTTATACCGAGTTACTTTTGATAAGATTTTAAAACAGGTTTTGAATGTGATGATCTATATTATTGAGATGGGATTGTATTTTGTTTTTATAGGTTTTAGAGGATTTATTTAAGAAAAAGTTGTTTTTCTTCATGTGAATTTTTTTACTTCTTTCACTCAAATAGAAATTATTTAAATGTAAATATTTTTTGGGTATTGATGTTTAAACTGGACTAACAATTTTCTTTATTTTTATATCACTTACAAATATTTTTATGCCCATCCCACACTTTCAATTTTTTTTTTTAAAAAATGTGGAAGAGAAATGATGGATTCAGGTTGAATGTAATGATTATTTTTCATGAAAGAAATAATTTTTTTTGTTTTATAAGTTTTTCATTATGTAAAAATGGAAACTAATCAGTAGTGTCAACTTTGTATAATATTCTTTTTTAATGTGTGGGTTACAACCTAATTCTCTAAAACCATAAACATGAAAAGATCCTTAAATTAAATAGAATATATTATGGTTATAAAAATCAATAGTATGTAAATTTTAAGGCTTATTCTTTATATATGGTATCAAAGGACAGTTTAGATTAATTTAGAGGTTATGATAATTTTAATAGCCTTCCCTTGAAATCTTTTATATAAGGGTTAAGTTAAAATGATATATAATTTAACGATTACCCTATTTCTTCATCTAAATACATCTATTTAGAATGGTTTTCTAATGAGGAAATAAAGAATATACAATTTTATGACACTGAGAATAAAATATTCTTTTGAATCATCATTTCGAGATGGTTGGAATCAGAACATTATAGTTTTCTCTAGGCATGATTCAGTTGAAACAAGCTATGAATAGTTATGGTATCCATTCTATAGATGAACCTGATATACCATAATAGAACATGTCTATTATGAAACATTTTGGGTAGAAACATCCCCCATATTTCAATGGATCTTTTGACCCCCATGATATTCAATGTTTTTATTAATGCGCTCAAGAATATATTTGATCACATTGGATGATCACAATGCTAAAATTTAATTATTATCATTTATTTTTTTGAAGGTGAGGCTGATCAATGGTGGTATTTAGTTAAGAATACAAAAAATATAATTTGGATGACATAGAATGAGAAAAAATGAAGGGTATTTTTCTTGAGGAATAATTTCCTACAGTTTTTGGACACCTAATAGAAAAAAAATTCAAGAATTGAGTAAAGAGGATGATTATTTTTTAGCTACATATTAATCAAACTTCATAAGATTTTAAATGAATGTACCAAATTTTGTTCTGGAAACTTCTTGTAAATTTAATAGATTTTAATCAGGAATAAAACCAATTCTATGGAGGCTTTATCCATATTGTAATTCAAATTTTAAGAGAAATAATATTATTCTGAAAAAAATTTGAGATTGAGATTATTGAGACTTATGTTCCTCGAGATGAAAATAGTATGAAAATGTCAAGGTGGTAGGAAGAAAAGAAAGAGACTTCTAATAAGCCCACAAGTAATCATCTATAATGTTATAATTGTGGAAAATTACTTTAAAAGGAATGTTTGATAGGATCTACGATGTGTTTATTGTGTATTTATTTTTTACATCAAGAATTCGCATATAAAGAAAATCATCTAGAATAAATAATGAATGGGGTAACTGATATCCATCCAATGGTGGGGTATTTTAGTTTCAATGAGTTGGGCAATTATGAAAATACATGTTATAAGTTAGTTAATAATGATATAAATCATCATTATTATAAACAGAAAGGGGTAGCATTGTCAATGTTTTCTCCTACAATTGATGTTGGGAAATCAAATTAAGTGGTGAAAGGTATGTGACTTCTGTATTCAAATTATTCCAATAAAATATTTGACTTTGAATAATTTAAACCATTAATTAATGAGATATTATCATGCTAATTTTGAATATCACCTAATGAATATAATATAAAACATTTTGGAAAAAATCTATGTAGAAGTATTCAATCAACCAAGACATATAAAAATATTCTTTTTATTCTCAGTGTGATTGTCTTTCATTAAAAAAATTTGAACTGTCCATAGTAGAGTCTGATATAATTATTGGTATGGATTCGCTTTACATTTATCATGATACAATATATTAAAGTGCTAATAATGTTTAATTCAATTATTTAATCATTTTGATACCATACCAAGAAGCTGATAAATTGATTATTGATAGAAGTGAAGGTTACCTAGATCATATTTTTTTAAATAATGAAATTGTAAAAATTAGTGATGATCTATTAATAAATAAATACTTTAATTTTTTTGGATGAATTTATTGGTGTTTTTATGGATCATGAGGTTGATTTTACTATTGACTTATTACCCAATGTTAAGCTTAGTTTAAACCCCCTTATCTAATGGATCAGGTGGAACTTTTAAAATCGAAAATGAATTTGTAGGAGTTATTAGATAATGGATTTATCTAACTTTGAACTTCACCATGGGGTGATCCTATTTTGATTGTTAAAAAGAAAGTTACTTCAATGATACTTTGAATCGATTAGTATTCCTTGAATAAAATCAAGGTTAACAAAAATTATAATATTCCACATATCATTGATTTGTTTGAGTATCTCTTGGGAGATTATAATTTTTTGAATGTTGACATGATTTTGGGTTACAATATTTTGAATGTGAAAGAGTAATACATTCTAAGGACTATGTTTCATACTAAATATGGGCACAATGAGTTTGTAGTTATGTCATTTGGGTTATTTAATGCACCTTCTGAATTTATGGACCTCAGGAATAGAATTTTTCATAGGTAATTGGAATAGTTTGTGGTTTTGTTTATTGATGAAAATATTTTATATTTAATATTCATGAGTAACATGAATGATAATTAAGGGTTGTTTTGGAAGCCTTAAAATAAAATAAACTCTATGTGGAATGTATCAAATTTGAATTTTGGTGGGATAAAATGGTTCCATGGATATATTGTTTCCAAATATCGAATAAATATTAACCCAACTAAATAAACAGTTGCTGAAGAATTTCCAATACCCAAAAACAATTAACTATGTTTCATAGTTTTCTTGGAATATTAGGTTACTAAAACTGGATTTTTGAACACATTACTCAATTTTCAAGCCAATTTACTTAGCTAACTCAAAAAGGAGTTAAATTCATTTGGAAAATAGAATCTGATTATATTTTTCAAGAACAAAAAATTAGATAAGTGATTCCTTTATTTTTGGACTTACCATCTAGAAATGGTGAATTTTTAATCTATAGTGATACTTATTTCAATGAAATTGACTATGTACTAATTAATAATTTTTAGGTAATTGATTATTATTAAGGTCACTTGAAATTTCAAGAGTCAAATTACCCTACACAAAATTTAGAATTAGATACTATGGGTTTTTCTTTAAAAAAATGGAGAAATAATTTTTATGGTGTAAATGTGAAATATTTATTGATCCCAAAAGTTTGAAGTAATTATTCACTCAGAAAAAATAGAACATGATATAGATGAGATGGATGGAACAAATCATGGATTTTTATTACACAATTCATTATCATTCTGGAAATGAAAAATAATTGTTGATTCTTTGAGTCAAAAAAATAAGTTTACATTAACAATGCTATGTTTGGAATGTGACCCTCTTCTTAAGGATTTGATAGATTTTATCCTAGAATTTGTGGATCAATTAACCTCCTCTATTTTATTTTAGGTTTTTGAATAGTCAAATTTGAAATACATAATTACACAAGCTCAAAATAAGGATAAATATTTTCAATAAAAGGTAAATATATTAATATGGGTATGTTTTCTGATTTTAATATTGATAGTGAAGGTATTTTACAAATTTATAATAGAATATGTGTCACTTGTGATTCATAGTTTTGGAAGGTGTTGTTGAGTGATGGTCAAAGTCCTCCATTTTACATTCATTCAGGAACCCTTTATAAGTATGAAGACCTTTAGGAATATTACTAGTATAGCGAACCGATCCTATTATATATAACATTTCATGATTTTAATCATAATTAATCATCAGAGTACAAGCCACGGATCGTTAATTCCAGTGTCTTAGAAGACTAGGTACATATAACATAAAACATGGGACTAAAAATAATTCTTTATTTAATCTACATAAAGAGCTTCTAACTTCTTTTAAGATCATACATCTGAATGGGGTACCCTGGGGAACACATGAACAAAGGGATGAGCTTAAAATGCCCAGTGAGGAAATGAACATAAGGATACATCTCAAGCACATGAGTTAAGAGGCATGACATAATGATATCCAAAGCATGAAACTTATGAAATCATGTAATATAAGCATGGGATCATATAAACATGGAAACATATAAATGTGGCAGAATCATAAAACATTTCTTTAGTACAGGTCAAGGCTAACCGCCAATCCCGTTTCCCATTTCAATAAGGGTCAAGGCTAACCGCCAATCCGGTTTCCCATTTCAGTACGGGTCAAGGCTAACCGCCAATCCCGTTTCACATCGCATATCATGAGACTTAACCTTACCAAATACATTGGAGCACTATCTGGGCGCACCCATCTCAACATATTCATGAATAATTTTTCCATATAAATAATCATAGATAATCAACCATACATAAAAATAGGGTTACCCATGGAAAGAATTGGGTACCACAATCATGACATAAAACATATCCAATGGGCGTATCACCAAAGTGTCCATGAAAGGAAGGTATTGGAACATACATGGATATTCATAGGGTAGAATAAGCATATAACATGGTAAGTGATGACAAATATAAGTGAAAACATATAAAAAATGTATTTTATAAACATTACCATTAAAACATTTTTGTGCGGTTTTAAGGAAAACACTTAAGAGATCTTCAAATAGACAGGAGGAAATTATTTTATATAAAACCAGAAATGAACCAAGAAGTTTTTCATATTAAAAATACGGATTTTATAAATACATTGGTTTTTTAAAACATAGGATAGAGTGCACTTGAAATTTGGGTAAAAATTTGGGAAGTCCCCTTAAAACAGGTTGGCATATCGGAAAGTTATAAGGTGGGAATCTTTCAAAATCATGTATATCCCCGAAAGAATGTGATGAAAGGGTCTTGATATAATAATATTCTAAAAATAAACAGAATTAATAAGACTCACATAGATATATAAGATAAAACCAATTTGAAAGAAAGATAAGGCAACCCGAAAGAACAAAGAAGGTTCAGGTAGAATTCGTTACGATTTTATCGGCGTGGTGTCGGGTGTGACCAAGAGGGATTGATGAGAGAGAAATGGGGTTTATCATGAATTATAAATCCATAAAGAAGTATGGGGAGGTTATTAAACATACCCCATCATTTTCTAGTACACATATAAAGGCATAGTATAGAGGACAATCTTGATTAAGAGAGAAAAGGAGAGGATCCCTTACATCAAAACTAGTGGTGTCCTCCACTTGTTATTAATGACCTGAATAAAAAAATTAGGATTATTAATTCATAAGTCCAGAAAATCTTATCTATTTAAATGATTTATTATAACACTTTTTAGTTCATTCAAATCCTTTTTTATTAGTTAAAAGGTTTAATTTCATTGTTCGGGCTCGTTTGTTTACTTGGCTTTAAACGATCGGTTCACTTATATCAAAGTTTGGATTATACGAAAGATGAAAGTGGTTGTTCAGAATTGAAGTTAACTTCTTTATTTTATATACAAGATATTACATGGATTTAATTTTAATTAGGTTACTTAGAGTGACGTCTAATTATTATATATATAATCTTAGTGATAACCATTTTTGTTAATCGGTGGATTTGGTTAAAAATAATGTGTTTTTCATTATAAATTAATTCCATTTGTACCAAAAGATTAAAGTACCAGAAATAGGATATATTACATATATAATAATCTGGTTCAACCATAACAAAAATGGTTTCATGAAAATAATTAAATATATTAACTAAAATTGATAAACTGTTGTCCTTGAATGTGCTAAATTAGCACATCTCAAACGGTGCTTTCATTTCTTACAAATAAAAGGGTGGGGAAAGAAGAGAAGGTAATTAAATTACCAACAACATGAAGAAATTATAGTAAATGTATGTTACTAGATTTATCATACTATTATGGTTAAGGGAGGTGAGGAAAGAAATTAACAATAACTTTAAAGAAAGGAAGAAATTTGGGAAGAGGTATTTACCTCTTGAGACTTCCTCCTTTGAGAACCTCTTAAGAGAAGATGTTTTGGTATTTTGAATAGGATGGGAGATTTTGGACGTGGGGGAGGAACTTGGGGAGAGATTTTGGAAGAATTTAGAGAAGTCTTGGAGTTTGAGAGGAGAGGAGAGAAGAGGGAGTTAAGTGGGGGGGGGGGGGGGTTTATAGTGGAGGAGAGGAGGGATTTAATGATATTATAATCCTTAATTTATTATTTCTTCACAAGACAAATAATAGTTAGTATTACATGAACAAGAATAGTAAATGGGTCATGTGAACTTGAACCAAGGATGGTGACATTATCCATGATACAAGTAATAGTCTATTTAGCTTGTAATGTATATATACGGTAAATTACCGTATTTTACTATTCATTAAAAATTCAAGTATTTCAGAAAAATCTAAAAAATTCACCCTAACCATTTTTTGATGTGTAGAATCCAAAAATGTAGTCAATTTTTCAAAAAAAAATCTAAATATGATTAATTTAATATTTAATTAAAATCATAATTGATTGTCAAAAACCAGATTTAAAACATTCATTAACTCATTCTAAGATCTATGTATATTGTACTTCAAACTTGAATATTATTTTTATACTATCAAATGTGAGGTTAACATTCATTAATGTATATCAGTATTCATAAGGGTATGTTACTATTCATTAGGGTAGGTAACTATTCACCAAAAAATAAGTTTTTCTTATCGGACTCCAAAAAACATCTTGAACACAACTGTGTATGACAGATTTTCAAAATTCCAAACACAGATGTGACATACTTATGTTTAAAGGTAACTTATCACTTTTTAGTTTAGTATATTGTGCTTTCATATGATTTTATGACATAAATATAATAAGTGATATTCCATTAAAAAATTTGGGTCGTTACATTCTTTCCCCCTTATGAAATTTCGCCCTCAAAATTTCGTTTTACATACTAAGCCAAAAATATGGGCAGGTACTTTTCCTTCATTGCTTCCTCCAGTTCCCATGTTTCCTCTTCGTACTTATGGTTTCTCCATAGTACCTTGACCATATGAGTAGTCTTGTTGCATAGAACTTTGTCTCTATGATCCAAGATCTTCACTGGCTGCTCCTCGTAAGGGAGATCATCCTCCAACTGTACCACCTATAAAGTGATTACATGTGAAGGGTCTGGTATGTACTTCATTAAGAGGGATACAAGGAAGACATCATGTACTTTCGACATGGTAGGTGGAAGTGCCAGTCTATAGGCCACAACTCTGAATCGATCAAGGATCTCGAAGGGGCCGATGTACATGGGACTTAACATCCCTTTCTTCCCAAACCTCATGACCTTCTTCCATGGAGATATTTGTAGAAATACCATATCTCCAACATTGAACTCAAGGTCTCGTCGATGGTTATCTACATAAATATTTTGTCGACTTTGGGCTGCCTTGATATGCTGCTAAATGGTTTTCAACTTCTCGACCATTTCTTCGACCATTTCATGTCCATTCATCTTACGGTCACCAACTTCATCCCAACACGCTGGTGTTCTACACCTTTTCCCGTAAGAGGCTTCATAAGGTTCCATTTCGATGCTCGAGTGGAAACTATTGTTGTAGGAGAATTCAACCAGTGGAAGATGTTGGTCCCATCCTCCTTTGAAATACATTGAACACGCTCTCAACATTTCCTCCAATGTCTAAATAGTTCACTCATATTGGCCATCTGTTTGAGGATGATAGGCCGTACTGACGCTCAGTTCAGTGCTTAGAGCATGTTGTAGTTCTTTCAAAAACTTCGAGGTAAACCTGAGATCACGACCAGATACAATAGATAGTGGTACTCCATGCAGCCTTACCACTTCTTTGATGTAAATCTGTGCGCGTCGATCCAATGAGAAGTCCTCTCGAATCACAATAATGTGAGCTGTCTTCATAAGATGGTCCATAATGACCCATATAACATTGTTTTTCTAGATGTCTTTGGAAGTCTAGTGAAAAATTTCATGGTAATTTTCTCCCACATCCATGCTGGTATGGGTAGTGGTTGCATCATCCCCTTAGTCTTTTGTCTCCCAGCCTTCACTTGCTTACATATGAGGCACTTTGATGTATATTCATCAATATCCCTTTTCATATTGTCCCACAAAAATTTTTCTCAGAGATCTTGATACATCTTTGTGCTCCCTGGGTGGATAGAGATGGTCGAGCTATGTGCATCATTCAATAGCCCCTTCCTTATCTCTGGATCAGATCTTACACATAATCATGTCCCAAATCTTACAACTCCTTCCTCATCAATTTGGAAATCAGAGGATTTCACATTTTTAACAGCTTCCACCCTTTTCTGAATTTCCACAAACTTTCTTTGAGCATAATTTATCTTCTCCAAAAGGGATGGTTTAGAAATCATTTGTGAAAGGATTTATGATGTTCTAACCTTAATTATTCCCATTTCCATCCTTTTCAAATCTAAGAAGATCAGATATTTTTCAATTATCATCATTGATAAAGATGCTAGATCCTTTCTACTTAGAGAATCTGCCACCTTGTTTGCCTTACCGGGATGGTAGTGAATTGAGCAGTCATAATACTGATGAGATCTATCCATCTTAGTTGGTTCATATTATGCTCTTTCTGTGTGAATATATATTTAAGACTCTTGTGGTCAGTATATATCTCACATTTTTCCCCATAGAGATAATTCCGCCATATTTTCAATGCAAAGATCGCAGCCGCCAACTCCAGATCATGTGTGGGATAGTTTTGCTCATGGATTTTCAGCTACCTTGAGGAATAGGCTATAACATTATCATTTTTCATTAGCACAAAGCCTAATCCTTTCTTAGAATCATCACTATACACCACAATGTGTTCTCCACTTGAAGGGAGTGTGAGTACCAGCGTAGTGATAAGACTCTTTTTCAACTCCTTGAAACAGTCTTCACATTCCTATGTCCATACGAACTTTACTCCCTTCCATGTCAGCTTGGTCATTGGGTTTTACATCCATGAAAAGTTCTTCACGAATCGTCGATAATACCCAGCTAGACCTAAAAAGTTGGGGATCTCTATTATAAAAGTTGGCCTCGACCACTCTACAATTACCTTCATCTTGGAAGGGTCCACAGATATCCCTTTCTTGGTGATAACATTCCCCAAGAATGATACTTCCTCCATCTAGAACACACGTTTACTGTACTTTGAATACAAATTATCCATTCAAAAAGTCTTTAACACAGTATCCAAATGCTCCCCATGTTCCTCCTTTCTCTTTGAGTATATCAGAATATCATCAATAAAGACCACCACAAATTTTTCAAGGTAATCTCTAAAGACTCTATTCATTAAATCCATGAAAATTGATGGAGAATTAGTGAGTCCTAAGGAAATCACTATGAACTCATAGTGTTCATACCTCGTTCGAAAGGAAGGCTTGGGAATATCTTCCTTCCTCACCTTTAGTTGGTGATATCCCGACCGAAGGTCCACCTTAGAGAAATAACTGGCCCCATGAAGCTGATCGAACAAGTCATCTATCCATGGAAGGGGATACTTGTTCTTTATAGTTATTTTATTGAGCTCACAATAATCAATGTAGAGGCACATCGATCCTTCCTTCTTCTTGACAAAGAGGACTGGAGCACCCCACGGTGAAGAACTCAGGTGTATAAAACCTTTATCCATATTCTCTTGTAATTGCTTCTTCAGCTCTTCCAGCTCTACGGTGGCCATTCTGTAAGGTTTCTTTGAGATTGGTAGAGATCCAGGGATAAGTTCAATTGAGAACTCAACATCTTGGTTAGGAGGAAGACCAAGAAACTCTTCGAGGAATATATCAGTGTAATCTCTCACGATGGGCATGTATTCAAGCATGATTCTCTCATTTGTCTGAATCATTTGAGCTCAGTGTGCATGCTCATAAGGAAACAATATCCAAACTTGAGATGAAGATTATAAAGGAGACCCATCTTCCTCCTTTCACTTTTAAAGAATCAAAGGATGCTTTGGGATGTGAAGAGTAATCTCCCTTTCCCGATAGTTGATATTGGCCATGTACAAATGTAGCCAATCCATGCCCAATATAGCGTTAAAATATACTAAATAAAGTATGACAAGATTTTCTCGGCGGTTCAATCCACAAACATTTACCTGGGATGAGTAATAAACCATGGAATCACCGATTGCCCCATTCACTGTTCTCACAGATAACTTTTCCTCCAAATTTTGAGGTGGTGTTTGAATAGTTCTACTAAACTTTCAAGGTATGAAAGAATGTGTAGAAACTGAATCAAATAGTAAGTTCAATAATCTTGAATGAATAACAAGCATACCTGTCACCACATCGTTTTTCAGCTCCACCTCAGCAGTAGTGATAGCATAAGCCCTTCCTTGTTGCCTTGGAGGTTGTTGCTGATTTCCTCCAACAACCTTTGTCTTAGGGAAATTGTTCGCGTAATGCCCATGCTCCTTGCTATTAAAACACTGCACTACAGGCTGAGTGTTGATCTGAACCATCCGTTCTTGGCAGATCTTGGCCAGATGAACAAACTTTCCACATTTGAGGCAATTCTTGGTCCCCTTCAGACAGTTACCGGGATGCTTCTTCCCAAATTTTTTGTAAAGGGGAAAGTTAAGATTCTTTCCATCATGGGATTTGTTTGATGGAACACCCATTTTGGTTTCCATTTTTCGCTTCTTGTAACTAGGCCCATGAGACCACTGAGAGTCTCCAATATCCCTTCCAACCTTGAGGGAACAATGGACAATCTCTTCATAACTATCAAAGTCTCGAATAACCAACACTTTTTGTATAATCATCTTTACTACGCTAAAGAAGCGATCCAACTTTCTTTCAATGTCCATGGGAAATCCAGAGGCATACCTTGAAATCCTTGTAATGTTTTCTTCATACACCCCGATGGACTCATCTTCCTTCTGCTTGAGTCCGAGGAACTCTCTTCCCATCATGAGAGGGAGGGTTCGAGGAAAATATTTGTTGAAAAACATCCTCTTTAATTACTCCCAATCTATGGAATCAATTTCCTCTTGGTACTTTGTATTCTTGATCAGTGTCCACCACTGATCAGCTTCCCCATCAAAACGATAGACTTCCAATACAACTTTCTCTTCTTCCAAGTACTAGAGGAAAGATAAAATCTTTTCAATGGAGTTAATCCATTGTTCTGTGAGGTGGGGATCATAAGACCTGCTAAACATGGGAGGCCTTTTCCACATGAAGGATTCTACGACAACTTTCTCTTTCCTTAGAGGAGGGGGACGTTCAACTAGATTCACGTTATTATTCATAAATCGAGCTAGCTGAGTAAGTACGGTCATGATGTTTTGAGCACCCGCTTCTGTCACATCAGGCATGTCATTAGGGAAACCATTACATTTCTGATCACATTGGTTGTTGGAACGTGGTCTTATATTTCCCTCCATTAACTAAGAAAAAGAACGTATAATTAGAGTTCTTGAATACTTAGCTATTGAGCATAAAAAATGAAACTTTGAACATTAAAGGATAAACTTATAAAGAATAATTAAATACTAACTTGTGATTCCTTAGGTTTATATGAAGGTTATCCTCGATCTATTTCCTAACTTATATTATTATGGGATTTTTTTGTCCCTTAATAATGGTTTTTACTAAGCTCGTGAATCTACCAAAGCATATCCTTCAGGAGTTTCGTAACGAAGAGTGCAGCAAGGCCCATTTTCGTGCACCCGTTCCCATTCAAGTCTAGCTCAAATAAACATTTTTGAGTTTTACCCCTAGATACATATATGCCAGAGCCACCTCTAGCTACTCATATCCAGACAGGGATTTATTTTCTTGATAAACCACTTACTCTATACTCACCAAAATTTAGGACGATTTTCTTGTACTTAGTCTCATCCTTAAGGTTCTCATTAAGGTGATCTATTCCTAATATCCAAAAATAAATAGACCATCCTCTGATACCAAATATAGCGACCCGAGCTTATTAAATATAACATTTCATGATTTTAAGCATAAATAATCCTCAGAGTAAATCCACGGATCGTTAAGTCTAGTGTGTTGAAAGACTAGGTACATATAACATAAAACATGGGACTAAAAACACTTCTTTATTTAATCTCCATAAAGAGATTCTAACTGACTTTGAGATCTTACATCTGCATGGTGTACCCTGGGGAACACATGAACAAAGGGATGAGCTAAAAATGCACAGTAAGGAAATTAACATAAGGTTACATCTCAAGCACATGAGTTAAGAGGCATGCCATAATGATATCCAAAGTATGAAACTTATGAAATCATTTAATATAATAATGGGATAATATAAACATGGAATCATATAAATGTGGAAGAATCATAAAACATTTATTTAGTACGGTTCAAGGATTACCGCCAATCCTGTTTCCCATTTCAGTATGGGTCAAGGCTAACCGCCAATCATGTTTCCCATATCAGTATGGGTCAAGGCTAACCGCCAATCCCGTTTCACATCGCATCTCATGAGACTTAACCTTACCCAATTCGTTGGAGAGCTATTTGCGCACACCCATCTCAACATATTCGTGAATATTTTTTCCACATAAATAATTATACATAATCAACCATACATAATCATAAGGATACCCATGGAAAGAATTGGGTACCACAATCATGAAATAAAACATATCCAATGGGCGTATCACAAAAGTGTCCAGGAAAGGAAAGGATTAGAACATAAATGGATATTCATAGTTTAAAATAGGAATATAACATGGTAAGTGGTGTCAAATATAGGTGAAAACATATAAAAAAAATTTATTTTAGAAACATTAGCATTAAAACGTTTTTGTGCGGTTGCAAGGAAAACACTCTAGAGATTTTCAAATAGACAAGAGGACAATCTTTTATATAAAACCAGAATTGATCCAAGAAGGTTTTCATAATAAAAATAATGATTTTATAAATAAAATGGTGTTTTAAAACATAGGATAGAGTGCACTTGAAATTTGGGTAAAATTTTGGGAAGTCCCCTTAAAACAGGTTGGCTAATCAGAATGTTCTAAGGAGGGAATCTTTCAAAATCATGCATCTCCCCGATAGAATGTGATGAAAGGGTCTTGATATAAGAATCTTGTACAACTAAACAGAAGTCATAAGACTCACTTTTATAGATAAGATAACACCAATTTGAAAGAAAGATAAGGAAACCCGAAAGAACAAAGTAGGTTTGGGTAGAATTCGTTACGATTTTATCGGCGTGGTGTCGAGTGTGACCAAGAGGGATTGATGAGAGATAAATGGGGTTTTTCATCACTTATAAATCCATAAGGATGTATGGGGGAGGTTCTTAAACATACCCCATAATTTTCTAGTACACATATAATGTCATAGTATAGAGGACGATCTTGATTAAGAGAGAAAATGATAGGATCCCTTACCTCAAAACCGGTGCTGTTCTCCACATATTATTAATGACCTGAATAAACAAATTAGGATTATTAATTCATAAGTCCAAAACCTATTTTATATTTAATTGATTTATTATAACCCTTTTTACTTCATTCAAATCTTTTTTGATTAGTTAAAAGGTTCAATTTTATTGTTCGGGCTCCTTTGTTTACTTGGATTTAAAAGATCGGTTCACTTATATCCAAGTTTGGATTATATGAAGGATGAAAGTGGTCGTTCAGAATTGAAGTTAAATTATTTAGTTCATATCCAAAATATTACATGGTTTTAGTTTTAATTAGGTTACTTCAAGTGACGTCAAATTATTATATATATAACCTTAGTGATAACCTTTTTTGTTAATCGGTGGATTTGGTTACAAAGAATGTGTTTTTCATTATAACTTAATTGCATTTGTACCAAAAGATTACAGAACCAAAAATAGGATATATTAAATATATAATAATCTATTTCAACCATAATAGAAATGGTTTCATGACCATAATTAAATATAATAACAACAATTGATAAACCGTTGTCCTTGAATATGCTAAATTAACACATCTCAGACGGTGCTTTCATTTCTTTCAAATAAAATTGTGGGGAAAAGAGAGAAGGTAATTAAATTTACCACTAGCATGAATAAATTCCCATACATGTATGCAACTGGATTTATCATACGATTATGGTGAAGGGTGGTGAGGAAAGAAATTAGAAAGAACATAAAATAAAAGAAGAAATTTGGGAAGAGGAATTTACTTCTTGAGACTTCCTCCTTTGAGAACCTCTTAAGGGAAGAGGTTTTGGTATTTTGAGGAGGATGGGAGCTTTTGGACGTGAGGGAGGACCTTTAAGAGTGATTTGGGAATAATTTAGAGAAGTCTTGGAGCTTGAGAGGAGTGGAGAGAAGAGGGAGTGAAGTGGGGTTTTATAGTAGAGGAGAGGAGGGATTTATTGTTATTATATTCCTTAAGTTATTATTTCTTCACAAGATAAAGAATAGTAAGTATTACATGACCAAGAACAGTAAATGGGTAATGTGAATTCGAACCAAGGTTGGTGACATTATCCATGATGCTAGGAATAGTCTATTTAGCTTATAATGTATATATAAGGTAAATTACATTATTTTACTATTCATTAAAAATTCAAGTATTTCAGAAATATATCAAAAATTCACCCTAACCATTTTTAGATGTGTAGAATCCAAAACTGAAGTCCATTTTTCAAAAAAAAATTCCAACTATGATAAATTTAATATTTAATTAAAATCACAATTGATTATTAAAAACCATATTTAAAACATGCATTAACTCATTCAAAGATATAGGTATGTTGTACTCAAAACATGAATATTATTTTTATACTATCAAAGGTGAGGTTAATATTCATTAGGGTATATCACTATTCATAAGGGTATGTTACTATTCATTAGTGTAGGTTACTATTCACCAAAAATTATGTTTTTCTTATCGGACTCCAAAAAACATCTTGAACACACCCGTGTATGTCAGATTTTCAAAATTCCAAACACAGAAGTGACAAACTTATGTTTAAAGGTAACTTATAACTTTGTAGTTTATTATATTGTGCATTCATGTGATTTTATGACATAAATATAATAAGGGAATTTCCATTGAAAAACATTGGGTCGTTACATTCTTCCCCCCTTATGAAATTACACCCTTGAAATTTCGATTTACACACTAAGCCAAAAACAGGTGCGGGTACTTTTCCTTGATTGCTTCCTCCAGTTCCCATGTTTCCTCTTCGTACTTATGGTTTCTCCATAGTACCTTGACCATATGAGTAGTATTGTTGCGTAGAACTTTGTCTCTACGATCCAAGATCTTCACTGACTGCTCCTCGTAAGGGAGATCATCCTCCAACTGTACCACCTCTAAAGAGAGTGCATGTGAAGGGTCTGGTATGTACTTCCTTAAGAGGGATACATGAAAGACATCATGTACTTTCGACATGGTAGGTGGAAGTGCCAGTCTATATGCCACAGCTCTGACTCGATCAAGGATCTCGAAGGGGCCGATGTACCTGGGACTTAACTTCCCTTTCTTCCCAACCCTCATGACCTTCTTCCATGGAGATATACATAGAAATATCATATCTCCAACATTTAACTCATGGTCTCATCGACGGCAATCTGCATAACTCTTTTGTCGACTTTGGGATGCCTTGATATGCTCCTGAATGGTTTTGACCTTCTCCACCATTTCTTTGACCATTTCAGGTCCATGTAGCTTACGCTCACCAACTTCATCCCAACACGCTGGTGTTCTGCACCTTTTCCCATAAAGGGCTTCATAAGGTGCCATTTCGATGCTCGAGTGGAAACTATTGTTTTAGGAGAATTCAACCAGTGGAAGATGTTGGTCCCATCCTCCGTTGAAATCCACTGAACACGCTCTCAACATGTCTTCCAATGTCTGAATAGTTCACTTAGATTGGCCATCAGTTTGAGGATGATAGGACTTACTGAAGCTCAGTCCAGTGCTTAGAGCATGTTGGAGACTTTTCCAAAACATCGAGGCAAACCTCAGATCAAGATCAGATACAATAGATAGCGGTACTCCATGTATCCTTACCACTACTTTGATGTAAATCCGTGCAAGTTGATCCAATGAGAATTCCTTTAGAATCACAATAAAGTGAGCTGTCTTCGTAAGACTGTCCACAATGACCCATATATAATTGTTTTCTCTAGATGTCTTTGGATGTCTAGTGACAAATTCCATGGTAGTTTTCTCCCACTTCCATGCGGGTATGTGTAGTGGTTTCATCATCCCCTTAGACTTTTGTCTCCCAGCCTTCACTTTCTGACATACGAGGAACTTTGATGTATATTCGTCAATATCCCTTTTCATATTGTCCCACAAAAACTTATCTCAAAGATCTTGATACATATTTGTGCTCCCTGGGTGGATAGAGAAGGTTGAGCTATGTGTATCATTTAATAGATCCTTCCCTATCTCTATATAAGAAGGTACACATAATCGTGTCCCAAATCTTACAACTCCTTCCTCATCAATTTTGAAATCAGAGGATTTAACATTTTTAACAGCTTCCACCCTTTTCTGAATTTCCACATCCTTTCTTTGAGCATAATTTATATTCTCCAAAAGGGATGGTTAAGAAATCATTTGTTAAAGGATTTATGATGTTCCTCCCTTAATGATTCCCATTTCCATCCTTTTCAAATCTAAGAAGATCAGATCCCTTTTCAATTCTCATCATTGATAAAGACGCTAGATCCTTTCTACTTAGAGAATTTTCCACCTTGTTTTCCTTACCAGGATGGTAGTGTATTGAGAAGTCATAATCCTTGATGAGCCCTATCCATATTCGTTGGGGAATATTGATCTCTTTCTGTGTAAATATATATTTAAGATGCTTGTGGTCAGTATATATCTCACATTTTTTCCCTATAGAGATAATGCCGCCATATTTTCAATGCAAAGATCACAACCGCCAACTCCAAATCATGCGTGGGATAGTTTTGCTCATGTATTTTCAGCTTCCTTGAGGCATAAGCTATTACTTTATCATTTTGCATTAGCACACAACCTATGCCTTTCTTTGAAGCATCACTATACCCCACAAAGAGTTCTCCACTTGAAGGGATTGTGAGCACCAGCGTAGTGATAAGCCTCTTTTTCAACTCCTTGAAATAGTCTTCACATTCCTTTGTCCATACGAACATTACTCCCTTTCATGTCAGCTTGTTCATTGGGTTTGACAACTGTGAAAAGTTATTCACGAATCGTCGATAATACCCAGCTAGTCCTAAAAAGATACAGATCTCCGTTATATATGTTGGCCTTGACAACTCTTCAATTGCCTTCGTCTTGGAAGGGTCCACTAATATCCCTTCCTTGGTGATAACATTCTCCAAGAATGACACTTCCTCCATCCAGAAATCACATTTACTTTACTTTTCATACAAATTCTCCATTCAAAAAGTCTTTAACCTAGTATCGAAATGCTCCTAATCTTCCTTCTTTATCTTCGAGTATATCAGAATATCATCAATAGTGACCACCACAAATTTTTCAAGGTAATCTCTAAAGACTCTATTCATTAAATCCATGAAACTTTCTGGAGCATTAGTATGTCCGAATGGCATCACTATGAACTCATACTGTCCATACCTCGTTCGAAAGGAATTCTTGGGAATATCTTCCTTCCTCACCCTTAGTTGGTGATATCCTGACCGAAGGTCAACCTTAGAGAAATAACTAGCCCCATGAAGCTGATCGAACAAGTCATCTATCCGTGGAAGGGGAGAATTGTTCTCTATAGTGATTTTATTGAGCTCACGATAATCAATGTAGAGTCACATTGATCCAGCCTTCTTCTTGACGAAGAGGACTGGAGCACCCCACGGTGAAGCTCTTGGGTGTATAAAACCCTTCTCCATATTCTCTTGTAACTGCTTCTTTTGCTCTTCCAGCTCTACGGTGGAGATTCTGTAAGGTTTCTTTGAGATTGGAAGAGATCCAGGGATAAGTAAAATTGAGAACTCAACCTCTCGGTCAGGAGGAAGACCAGACAACTCTTCAGGGAATACATCAGTGTAATCCCTCATGATGGGCATGTCTCCAAGCATGATTCTATCATTTGTCTCAATCATTTGAGCTAAGTAAGCATGATCATAAGGAAGCAATATCCAAACTTGAGACGAAGATTCTAAAGGAGACTCATCTTCCTCCTTGAACTTGTAAAGAATTAGAGGATGCTTCAGGATGTGAAGAGAAATCTCCCTTTCCCAGCAGTTGATATTGGCCTCATAAAAATATAGCCAACCCATGCTCAAGATAGCGTCAAAATCTACTAAATGAAGTATGACAGGATTTTCTCAGAGGTTCAGTCCACAAACATTAACCCAGGAGGACTTATAAACCATGGATGCAATGATTTCCCCATTCACTGTTCTCACAGATAACTTTTCCTCCAAATTTTGAGGTGGTGTTTGAATAGTTCTACTAAACTTTCAAGATATGAAAGAATGCGTAGAAACAAAATCAAATAGTACGTTTACTAATGTTGAATAAATAACAATCATACCTGTCACCACATAATTTTCCGGCTCCACCCCAGCTGTAGTGATAGCATAAGACCTTCCTTGTTGCCTTGGAGGTTGTTGCTGATTACCTCCAACAACCCCCAGCTTAGGGAAATTGTTCACATAATGCCCAAGCTCCTTGCAGTTAAAACACTGCAATACAGGCTGATTGTTGATCTAAACCTTCAGTTCTTCTTCAACATTAGCAGGATTTTTCATATCCCTTTGGTAGATCTTGGATAGATGACCAAACTTTCCACATTTGAAGAAATTCTTGGTTCCCTTCAGACAGTTACCAGGATGCTTCTTCCCACAATTTTTTCAAAGGGGAAAGTTAAGATTCTTTCCATCATGGAATTTGTTTGATGGAACACCCATGTTTTTTTTCCATTTTATGCTTCTTGTAACTAGGACCATGAGACCACTGAGAGTCTCCAATCTCCATTACAACCTTGAGGGCACAACATACAATCTCTTTATAACTGTCGAAGTCTGAAATCACCAATACCTTTCGTAGACTAAGCTTTAGTCCGCTAAAGAAGCTATCCACCTTGATTTCGGTGTTCATGACAAAGCCAGAGGTATACCTTGCAAGACTTGTAAAGTTTGCTTCATACACCCTAATGGACTCATCTTCCGTCTACTTGAGTCTGATGAACTCTCTCCCCATCTTGAGAAGGAGGGTTAGAGGAAAATATTTGTTGAAAAACATCCTCTTGAATTCCTCCCAATATATGGAATCAATTTCCTCTTGGGACTTTGTATTCTTGATCATTGTCCACCACTGATCAACTTCCCCATCAAAATGATAGACTTCCAGTACAAATTTCTCTTCTACCGAGCACTGGAGGATATAGAAAATATTTTCAATGGTGTTAATCCATTATTCTATGAGGTGGGGATCAAAAGACCCAGTAAATATGGGAGACCTTTTCTGCATGAAGGATTCTATGACAACATTCTCTTTCCTTGGAGTAGGGGGACATTCCACCTGATATAAGTTATTATTCATAACTCGAGCTAGCTGAGCAAGTATTTTCATGAAGTTTTGAGCACCCGATTTCATCACATCAGGCATGTCATGAGGGAAATAATTACATTTCCTATCACATTGGTTGTTGGAATGTGTTCTTCTATATACCGCCATTAACTAAGAAAAAGAACGTATAATTAGAGGTGTTGAATACTTAGCTATTGAGCATAAAAAGGAAACTTTGAACATTAAAGGATAAACTTATAAAGAATAATTAAATCCGAACTTGTGATTCCTTAGTTTTATATCTAGGTTATCCTCGATCTATTTCTTAACTTATATTATTATGGTATTTTTTTGTCCCTTAATAATGGTTTTTACTAAGCTCGTGAATCTACCAAAGCATATCCCCCGGGAGTGTCGTAACCAAGAGTGCAGCAAGGCCCGTTGTCGTTCACCTGTTCCCGTTCAAATCTAGCTCAAATTGGTGTTTTCAAGTTTTACCCCTAGATACATCTGTGCCAGAGCCGCCTCTACCTGCTCGTATCCAGATAGGGATGTATTTTCCTGATAAACCACTTACTCTATACTCACCAAAATTTAGGACGGTTTTCTTATACTTAGTCTCATCCTTAAGGTTCTCACTAAGGTGATCTATTTCTAATATCCAAAAATAAATAGACCATCCTCTGATACCAACTATAGCGACCCGAGACTATTACATATAACATTTCATGATTTTAAGCATAATTAATCATCAGAGTACAAGCCAAGGATCCTTAAGTCTAGTGTCTTGGAAGACTAGGTACATATAACATAAAACATGGGACTAAAAAACATCTTTATTTAATCTTCATAAAGAGATTCTAACTTCCTTTGAGCTCTTACATCTGCATGGGCTACCCTGGGGAACACATGAACAAAGGGATGAGCTAAAAATGTCCAGTAAGGAAATGAACATAAGGATACATCTCAAGCACATGAGTTAAGTGGCATGACATAATGATATCCAAAGCATGATACTTATGAAATCATTTAATATAAGAATGGGATAATATAAACATGGAATCATATAAATGTGGTAGAGTCATAAAACATTTATTTAGTATGGGTCAAGTCTAACCGCCAATCCCATTTCCCATTTCAGTATGGGTTACGGCTGACTGCCAATACTGTTTCCCATTTCAGTACGGGTCAAGGCTAACCGCCAATCCCATTTCACATCGCATCTCATGAGACTTAACCTTACCCAATGCATTTGAGAACTATCTTGGCACACCCATCTCAACATATTCGTGAATATTCTTGACACATAAATAATCATACATAATCAACCACACATAATCATAAGGTTACCCATGGAAAGAATTGGGTACCACAATCATGACATAAAACATATCCAATGGGTGTATCACGAAAGTGTCCATGAAAGGAAGGGATTAGAACATAAATGGATATTCATAGTGTAAAATAGGAATATAAAATGGTAATTGGTGTCAAATATATTTGAAAACATATTAAAAATAATGTATTTTAGAAACATTAGCATTAAAACTTTTTTCTGCGGTTTCAAGGAAAACACTCCAGAGCTTTTCAAATAGACAAGAGGAAATTCTTTTATATAAAACCAGAATTGAAACAAGAATGTTTTTATAATAAAAATACTGATTTTATAAATAAAATTTTGTTTTAAAAAATAGGACAGATTTCACTTGAAATTTGGGTAAAATTTTGGGAAGTCCCCTTAAAACAGTTTGGCTTATCGGAAAGTTCTAAGGAGGGAATCTTTCAAAATCATGTTTCTCCCCGAAAGAATGTGATGAAAGGGTCTTGATATAAGAATCTTGTACAAAAAAACAGAAGTCATAAGACTCACATATATATATATAAGATAACACCAATTTTAAAGAAAGTTAAGGCAACCCAAAAGAACAAAGAAGGTTCGGGTAGAATTCGTTACGATTTTATCGGCGTGGTGTCGGGTGTGACCAAGAGGGATTGATGAGAGAGAAATGGGATTTTTCATCAATTATAAATCTAGAAGGATGTATGGGGGAGGTTGTCAAACATAACCCATCATTTTCTAGTACACATATAAAGGTATAGTATAGAGGACGATATTGATTAAGAGAGAAAAGGAGAGGATCCCTTACCTCAAAACCGGTGGTGTTCTCCACATGTTATTAATGAACTGAATAAACAAAATAGGATTATTAATTCATAAATACAGAACCTTTTATATATTTAATTGATTTATTATAACCCTTTTTACTTCATTCAAATCCTTTTTATTAGTTAAAAGGTTCAATTTTATTGTTCGGGCTCGTTTGTTTACTTGGATTTAAATGATCGGTTCACTTATATCCTAATTTGGATTATATGAAAGATGAAATTGGTTGTTCATAATTGAAGTCAAATTCTTTAGTTCATATCTAGAAGATTACATGGTTTTAATTTTAATTAGTTTACTTAGAGTGATGTCGAATTATTATATATATAACCTTAGTGATAACCGTTTTTGTTAATCGGTGGATTTCGTTACAAAGAATGTGTTTTTCATTATAACATAATTCCATTTGTACCAAAAGATTACAGAACCAAAAATAGGATATACTAAATATATAATAATTTGTTTCAACCATAACAGAAATGGTTTTTATGACCAGAATTAATGATGATAACAAAAATTGATAAACTGTTGTCCTTGAATGTGCTAAATTAGCACATCTCAAAGGATGCTTTTGTTTCTTTAAAATAAAAGGGTGGGGAAAGGAGAGAAGGTAATTAAGTTTACCAATTGCATGAAGAAATTCCATTACATGTATGCTACTGGATTTATCAAACTATTATGGTGAAGGGAGGTGATGAAAGAAATTAAAAAGAGCTTAAAAGATAGGAAGAAACTTGGGAAGATGAATTTACTTCTTGAGACTTCCTCCTTTGAGAACCTCTTAAGGGAAGAGGTTTTGGTATTTTGAGGAGTCTTATAGTTTTTGGACGTGAGGGAGGACCTTGATGAGAGATTTGGGCATAATTTAGAGAAGTCTTGGAGCTTGAGAGGAGTGGAGAGAAGAGGGAGTGAAGGGGGTTTTTATAGTGGAGGAGAGGAGGGATTTAATGATATTATAATCCTTAATTTATTATCCCCTCACAAGACAAAGAATAGTAAGTATTCCATGACCTAGAATATTAAATGGGTCATATGAATTCGAACCATGTTCTGTGACATCAGCCATGATGCTAGGAATATTCTATTTAGCATATAATGTATATATACGGTAAATTATCGTATTATACTATTCATTAAAAATTCAAGTATATCAGAAAAATCTAAAAAATTCACCCTAACCATTTATCAACGTGTATAATCAAAAAATGAAGTCCAATTTTAAAAAATAATTTTATAAATATGATTAATTTAATATTTAATTAAAATCATAATTTATTATCAAAAACCAGATTTAATACATGCATTAACTCATTCTAAAATATAGGTATATTGTACTTCAAACATGAATATTATTTTTATACTATCAAAGGTGTGGTTACTATTCATTAGGGTATATAAATATTCATAAGGTTATGTTACTATTCATTAGGGTTGGTTACTATTTACCACAAATTATGTTTTTCTTTTTGGACTCCAAAAAACATCTTGAACACAACCGTGTATGTCAGATTTTCAAAATTCCAAACAAAGAAGTGAAAAACTTATGTTTAAAGGTAACTTATGACTTAATAGTTAATTATATTGTGCTTTCATGTGATTTTATGACATAAATATAAGAAGGGAATTTCTATTGAAAAACTTTGGGTCGTTACAACTAGTGGGATGGAATGAAATGTGACATTGATGAATTTACCATGATGTGATTGAATTGTCATATTGTAAACTCATAATGATAACCACCAAAGGGAATGCTACATCCTTTACCAGTTCTGATGTATAAATGGGAAAATATATCCCAGGATTTTATAGTGGGTTATCCATGGACAATAGGAGGTAACAATGTGATATGGGTTATTATTGATCGGTTTAATAATTCTACTAATTTATTTCCCCTCTGAGATAGAATGTATTTAGATAATATTTTTTGAATTTATCTAAAGGATATAGTTTGTTTACATGGAGTGATTATCTTCATTATACTAGACCATGATCATATGTTCACATACAATTCTTGTAAAGGATATCAGAAGTTTGTGGGTGTTGAATTAAATCTCATTATAGATTTTCATCCTTAATTTCATTGGAAGTCTAAGTGAACAATTAAGACCTTGAAAGATATTGTTTATTCTTTCTCAATGGATTACCAGACAAGTTGGGATAAAAATCTTTCATTGGTTGAGTTTTCTTATATACACTATTTTCATTCCAGTGTATAAATGAAATCATATAAGGAAGTATATGAAATGCGATTTCAGACACCACCTTTTTGGGATGAAGTAGGGAGAAGGAAATTAATGTGACCAGAGTTGGTAGAGGAATAGGTTGAGATTGTGTAGTTAATTCAACGAAATATGAGGATAGCTCAAAGGAGACAAAAAATTAATCCAAATAACCAGAGGAATGATATTTCTTTAGAGGTAGGTGATTATAGCATTCTCAATTTTTCTCCGTTGAAAAGTTTTCTTAGTCTTGGTAAAGATCAAATGTTATGATTTTGGTTCATTGTATTGTATGAAATACAAGATAAATTTGGATCTATTGCTTATAGAGTATATTTTACCTAGATTTACCTCAGGTACACAATGTATTACATGTCTCAATGTTATGGAATTATGTGAGGGATTAATATCATGTTTTGATCACCAAAATAGTTCAGTTGGAAAAGGATCATACATACAAGTAACATCCAATTTAGATTATTGACAATAATTTTTTGCAGAATAATTTGTTTCACCAGTAATGTTTTATGGAAAAACCATGTGGTTAAAGAGGCAACATGGGAATCTTAAAATTTTATGAGGGAAAGATATACCCAGTTATTGAATAAGTGGATAAAATTGACCAGATGGAATTTATAAAATGGGTAAGGATGTGAAAGCCCATGTAATGATAAAATAAATAATTTCCACAATTATTAATACGAATTAGAAAGTTATATTAGTTATAAAAATATTATGTAATTTTTAAATCTAAAAGGAAGTGGTTTGACTAAACACTTTTGAAATAATTTTTTTTTAAAAAATTAAATTTGAGATTTTAGAATATAATTTTTTTAAAATTTATATCACTCTAAAAAGCATCATTTAAAAATTTACTTCTGGTTAAATTTTTGGAATTTTTGGAAAATATTGATTTTTTAGGGAATATTGAAAAATACATATTTTTGCAAAAAGTCATTTATTTTTAATAAAATGTGTAATTTTTAAGTATAAATCTAGTAAGAATAATTTTTAATGTAATATAAGACTTATTTATTTATATTTAATCCAATTAATTACCTTTGAATCAAATTTACATTAGTTTTTAGTATAAGTTAGTTTTTGGGTTTAAAAATGGGGTTTTCTAAAAACTATTTTGCAATGTGTAATGTTTCTCTTTAGTAAATAAGTAAAATAACCCTTAATTAGGAATGATATAAATAAAATTTATATATTATATTTTAGTAAATATCATTTTAGATTTATTAAATTGTTATTATTGGTCATAATGAAAATATAGAATCACTATTTTCTAAAAAACACGCTTTTTAAAAACTCATTGTCTCACCGCTTCTATGCGATTAATATTAAAATAAAAGTTTCTACATGTTTGGATTTTATTTTGAAAAATTGATTTAATATTTTGAATAATAATAATTTATAATTTTTATGAAGGATAACTAAATTTCATTACCATAATGATTAGTGAAAATAAATAAATTTAATCACAATGATTAAGGTAAAATCAAGTTTACTTAGGGAAAACTTGAGTGGAATTCACTCTATCAAAAACATTAAATGGGTGCCACTCAACCCACTTATAAAAGAACACCCGCTCTCATCTTCTCATCAAACCTTCAAAACCATTTGGTTTGGTCAAGAGCTACCAAATCACTTATACTATTCCATCCTCTCATCCTATAAGTATTAATTTGTGTAGAAATCTATCTAATTAAGGCCTTTGGTGAAAACAAAAATAAGATAACCAAAGAAGAGGTAATGTTTATAAATGAGAATTTTTGTTTTATTTATTCACCCACCCTAGTTAATTATTCTTATACCATGATGATATAACAAAATAAGAATATTTAAAATCCTTATACTTTTTAATGTTAAGGTTTCTGCCTACATCCATATAAACATTCATTAAATGGGTTATGATATCATAATTTGTTTTTACAGAGGACTACCACCTCGTAAAATGATGTCATTTTTGTCCATTACCACCTCTTATTGTTGGGTATGATGATGGATATAAATTTTATACAAGATATTTATAATATAATTAAACCTATGGAGAAAATATATGATATATACACTTTTCAAATTCCAATTATTAGGTGATACAATAATGTCCCTTGTATGTACAGTGGACTACCATCTATCGAAGCGATATGATTCGTTTTTCACTTAAAAGTTATGTGCAAGGTAATAAGGGAAAATATAGAAATAAATGTTATATAAATAATAAAATTTATGGTATTAATGAAATATTTTTCATTATTTGAAGATAATATATCATTTAATTTTTACCATTTAGCTCACTTATAAAAGACAACGTCATTCATGGGCGTGTTGACAAATGACTCCTTGAAATGATGTGATTATTTTTCTCAATACCACATCAAAATTATGACATATATAATTATATATAATTAAATCATATGGAACTTATGATATAATTATTATTTTGGAAAGATAAAATATTACATACCTCTTTTTCTAAAATTATCAATGAGAAATGAAAATGTTACTCATGTGTACATAAGACCTATCATGTCCATGATCATTTTGTTAGTTATTTTTTCATAACAATATTTAATGATTGGTTTTAAAATTTTAATTAACGTATAAATATGATAATTCTGTTTTGATTGTTATTCAGAAGATGTTTAAATAGTGATCACAATGACCATAGAAGACTTACCAAAGCTATTTTTTGTCATATAAGATGAATATTATAAAAATATCAAACAAAAAATTAATTCAATAATTAATTATATATAAATTGTTAATAAGTGAAATAAAATTAATAATAAATGTGAAAAAATAATATTTAATAGTTAATTAATTTAAATATTTTTTCTCAGGATGATAAAGACACATGGGTCATGTTAGACTCAAGGTATTATACATCATCTCAATTTCCTTTTGTTGAGTCGTATTTTAATTTAATTCATCTATATTCATTTAGCACTTATATATAAAGACCATTTCACATGTTATATCATTAATTAATTTATAATCATGAAATTTAATATTTTTTAAAGTTATTATTTCATGGGGATTATGATTTAAATATTTACAAGTGATAAGGGACTTTTTCCTTTAAAAAACCAACTTTCACTGTTTTTCCTTCAAACACACTTTCTCCCCCTAATCCATTTTTTTTAAATGTATTTAAAAAATTTATTATATGGACATGAAATATTTATAAATTAAATTTTATCTCTTTTTTTACATTATTTTTAAAGGTTTTCAGAGGTAATATTTTTACATGATTTATAAGGAATGTTATGACAAACAACTAAGGGAATTCCCTTTTCTTAAAAGACACTCAGACAATGAATTTTCCTCTATCATGACCATTATTGGATTATTGGGTTACTTTGAAATATTTTATGTTTTCATAAAATTAAAAAATATTTTTCATTTTATTTTGGAATTTTGGTATTAAAACTGCCTTATCAAAATAAAATCGTATTTTTATATTGAAAATGAGTTTATAAGAGAAAATGTTATTTTGATAATAAAAAGTTATTTTTTATAAGAATAAAAGGGGTTTCCAAATGATTTTTAAGAGAAAAGTGAAAGAATAATTTTTTATATTTACTAAATTTTACTTGGGAAATATACAAGAGAAATGGGTTTGCCAAGATTGTAATTGGAGAGCTCGTTATAGCTTACATAATGGGGTGGACCAAATTGCATTGGGTGAGACTGTTATAGCATAAATAATGGATAAATCCTGACAGAACTCAAATGAAATGGTTAATGTTCTTGGTCTTGTAATTATTGAAGAAGGGAGTTACCAAATGGCTTTTCTTATAGATTTAATGGAGATCATTTTCCATCTAACATGAGTTGAAAATGGGTTAAGAGTGAAATTTTCAAAATTACCGAGAAGTGATTTCGTTGATTTCTACAGGTTTTAAGGGATTTAATTGAGAAAAACATGTCTATTTTATGTGAATTTTTTTATTTATTATTATAAAATAAAATTTATGTAAAGGTAAATATTTAATTGGATTTCATTTTTTCATGGAATGAACATTCCAATTGTTTTTATACCCCTTACTCATCTTTTTGTCCTCATACCATATTCTGAAATAACTTCCACATACTGGGTAAGGGAAAGGATGGATTAATGTTGAAATTACACAATATTATTCATGAAAGAAATAATGCCTTGTTTTAAATGTTTTATATTATGGAGAAAATGGATACTAATTGGATGTGTCCATATTGTATTATATTCTTTTGTAATATATGATACAAATGAATTCTCATAAAATCATAATAAAAAAAGATCCTCAAATACAAGATAATAAATTCTAGACTTAAAACTCAAGTTTATGTAATGTTTATGGTTGGGTTTTTATATAAACCACCTTTTCCCTAACATGAATGTATATGATCTTATAGAACAAGATCCTAAAACATTTTAACCCTGGTAGTACTAACTAAACATTCACCCTTGGTTGCTAATTTTTATGTAAAATTTTAAATTTAAATTAAGAAATGATTTTATGAAATTGATTTTAAAACTATAAATTAATTATAATTTCTATGAGTTAGAGAAATTAATTTTATTATTAGTTTACATAACATGTAAAAAAATTTCATAGAACAATATCTTTTTATGATTAAAAACATTTTGTGGGATAATGTTATAAATTTTTAAGATTTTTAAAATTTAAATTGTTTTATTATGAGACAAATAAATTTTATTTTAATTTCAAACCAATCCAATAAATAATTTTATAAAATATAAAAAATATATATTTTGGATTAAAATAAAACTTTTTATTTGGTTAAACATCAATTTTTTTAATTTAAAACTATATCTTTGAAATCAAGTAAATTATTTTTTAAATAATTAATGAGCTAGTAATTTTTTTTAATAAAATTCATACAATCTATTATATATTAATAAATCTATAAAATTCAATATTTCCTAAAATAACTATATTTTATTAACTATTTATCTAAAAAAATTATTTTGGAATAATCCATAATAATAATAATAATTTTTATTAGATAGTGATTCCAAAAATTGATGTGATTTTATTATATTATTCTTATATAGGAGATAAAAATTAATTTTAATATAATAAATGTATAATGAATTAAACACATTTTAAAAAAATACAAATGATGGTCTGAAATATCAAATAATTATTTGTAAATTAGTACGTATATCATTAAAATTTTTAAGTAACTTTAAAAATAAATATTTAATATTTGAAAAATGATTCAGGAATTTACCATTAATATTTATTTACAAATAATATCACACAATTGATGTTATTTAAAAAAAATATATTTTTCATTATTCACATGAAAATCAATATTTATAGACAATTCCCAAAAAATTATCTTCAGCTAATATTGAAATTATTAATAAAAAATTGATATTTATTTTTTTCAAATTAAATTAATAAAAATATATATTTTATATTTTAAATAAGATAATAAAATAAAATGGAAAATTGTTTTATAGTAAAATAATTCTTATAAAATAATACATATTGTTATTTAGAATTTACATAAAAAAATAATAGTAATATAATTAATCAACCTATTTTTTTTATCAAAATTATCATTTTAAAATAATATACATATTTTTCTCTAACAAAAATACATCACATTAAAAAGTAATATTTCCAAGAATAATTGTAAATTATGTAAATTATTATACAAATTACTTATATATATATAAACAAACATATTAATAAATTTTTAAATTTTGTTACCCCTATTCATGGATACAAATTCAATGTCCAGGTTTTATTGGTTTAAATATATCACAATTTCATTTTAGTTTAATACTAAATTTGGAGAAGCCTATTTAACTTATTTAACCTAATTATAGGAAAAAATATATCAAAATTTTGATTTATTACATTATCCCCCTAAAATAAATTATCTCTTATTAATTTTTATACTCATATGAAGAGATAAATTTCAATATGTTTCTTCAAATTAACCATAAAGTTATTGTTCATCATGATTTAATTTTGCGTATGAATTAAAATTTAACTCTATGAAAATTTATATGATCCCTTTATAAAAATAGACAGTCTATAACACCCCAATCTTCAATGGTATGGTTCTCTTTGAATAATACAATAGCTTGCGCTATACACAACTTTGAGTTCTTGCACACCACGACCAATCAAACTAGCAGTTATGAATATTAATGCCCAATTTTTGAGATTTTATTATTTTTTTAAAATGTACATCATTTTTTGATTCAGAATATCAAAATTATTTTAGGGTCAATTTTTGGTATTTTTTTTGAAAACATTCAATTTTTGATGAATAGTGAAAGACAATGCATTGTCGTTTAAAACAGACTTTTTATTTAAATAATTATTTATTTTATTTAAATTTATTTTAAGTCAAAATAGATACATAATACCTATATTAGTTCAATGTAATTCATTGGAGTTATTTTAAAATAATATTAGATGTATAAAATTTTATTGGACTTTTAAACGTCATTTACCCACCATCTGAGGACATTGGAGAATTTGCATAAAATGTAATTTTACCACTTCTGTGAATTAAATTTCAAAAATCCAAGAGACATGGTTGACATCAGTATTTAAAATGTGGTTCAATAAGATGAAAATAATTTTCGGTGATTACTAACTTTTGAATTTTATTTACGCACAGTTAAAAGTAAATAGGGTAATTAATGTTTAGAATGACATTATAGTTACCCTAACACATGTCCTAATTCAATTGTATAAGTTCAAATAGACTAAAATCCACCTTAGGAATAAAATATGATCCTTTTGGTTCACTTGGATTATATTAGGACATTTATTATTATTTTATTTAAAGAAGAGTTAAAAGTGTTAAATTCGAAGTCTAGTAACTAAACCATTTTTAATATAGGGTTATACATAACATATATTCAACTATAAAAATTAATTTAAAATAAAAAACAAATTCCTACATAATTGTATTTTATTTTCAATTTTTATACATTAAATAATTAAATTTATTTATGACACAATGATGATGCAATAATTACCTTATTATTGAAAGATTAAAATAGTTGATATTATAAATTTTAATATAATTGAAAATTGAGTTTTTTTATGTATTAAAAGGATTTTCTAGGTTAATATGAAATTTTAGGGTTGGTTAAATAAGGTTTATTCTAAGTTATAATGTTTTTATGACTTTCACAAAAATGAAATACTAAATAGTGTCAAAATTGACATAAATGAGTTTTAAAAAAAATACAATATTATAAATTTATATAATATTCTTAAAAATATATTGTTAAAATAGTGGACTTATATAAGGTTATATATGTCAATAATGAACCACAAGGGGTTCTCTTGGCTTTTTATATTATGTTTATTAACCATTGAATATAATAATACAAGAATATATGGTAAAAGTTAAACTATCTAACTAAGAGTTAAATCTAAAAGACAAGGTTAATATGGTGACATAAACCTATCTAAAACATATTTTGTTTAGATGTTTTCAACCTTTACCCACCTTAGCCTTGAAATAATTTTTTTGGAGCCATTATAAACCGAATATGATTGTATAATAAAATAATATTTCATGATTTTCCTAAAGTGACCCTCATCTCTCATATGAAAGGGTACTTCCCCTTCTCTCAATATCACACCTGAAAATACATTTGGCATAGCCAAAACCTACTCAAATATCCTCCCAAATACGTAAAATTAAATATAGAGGCATTACATTGTTCAGAAATCAAACCAAAGGAGCTATTTTGATCAAATCAAAATGATGCACTTGAAGAAGAGGTAATAATTTTATCACCTCTTTCAATGTTCTTTTATTCTTCCACTTCATCTTTCTTTTTTGTTTCCGTAGAAAAATAATTAATCTAGTACCTTCTACATACTGTGATATTATTATAAATATGGTACACCCATATTCATTATTCTATACATCCTATGAATGACAAAGTAACCATACGTGCGTACATACAGCTTACCATATCCACGTCATGGTGTAGTTTGTTATTCAACACTTCATCATTTGGATGAGTATAATAATGAGTATAATTGATGTAAATAATAAATAAAACAAGTTAATTATTCTTTATATTAGATATACCATCTAATTTCATTCTATTTCACCATCAATATAATGGTATTGTTCCTCGTGCGTACGTACAGATTACCGTCTCCACGAATGCAATGAGAATAATTCCCCATCGTAACCATTCAAAAATAAATTTAATTTTATGATTAAAAATAATGTTTAAGAACATAATATCAGAATGGATATGAATCAAACACATCCTATCCATATCAAACTTGACTTACGTAAGAAAACATATAAAAGAAAATGAATTAGATAATAGTCGAAACAATGATACTACTAAAATATTTTTAACAATGAAATATTAGAAGATCATATATGATATCATATTTATGTATGTGGTTCTTGTATTATTTAATAACAATTATTTAACTATTATACAGGAGGATAACATACCCTTGACCAAGGAACAATATAAGGTGATAGTTAATTTTACAATCTCTTTAAAACTTGAAGTTGTTTATATGTGAGTATCGACAGGGAACTCTTTATCTTCCACATCCATGTTTCATGCAAATGTATTTTTTTACTATTTCCTAGAATATTGGTTAAAGTCATTTATACCCTTGTTTGACTTTTTATAAGTTTTTTGAAAGGAATATTTTCATCGTTTTTCAAATAAGGTATTTTATGACCTTTTCAACAAATTAAGGTAAGAATGTTTTTGAAACGTGTATGGTGGGTGTGACTATTTTCTGCCATTATAACATCTTCAAAGCTTCCCTTTCCAGATTTTAAGAATATTTTCAAAATAAATGTTTTCTTTTATAATTATGTTACTTTTAAATGATTTTAAAATAGAAAGATATACTGTCTTAAATAGTTTTGATTTAATCTATGTCAACATCCTTTAAAGGATTTTAAACTTGTTTGAATTTGATTTATTATGATACAATCATCCATATTGTATTGAAGGTTTTGTGATATGTTTGAATATGGATGTGTTTTTTTTAGACCATTCATGGTTTTTTGGTTAAAGTATTAAAATTTTGTATGCTAGTTTTAATATGAATGTTTATGTTATGTTTCAACCTTTTCATATGAGAAATTCATTGGACTTAGTAAGTGATGGGTGGATCCTGTTATATTTCCTCAATGCATTGGTAGGTATCATGAGACAAACTAGTGTCTTAGAATAAGTTATTTACAATATCTTATTTTTTGTCTTGGCACAAGGCCTTGACTATGTGGTTATGATGTCCGAAATTATGCATTCCATCATTATGAAATTGGTTATTGATATTACATTTGGTTATTCAACTATTAAAATATCCATGTGAATAAGGAAATGTAAATATTTGATTTATTTTTTTCCATATTATGCTGATGTTTATTTTTAAAAGGATTTTGTTTTAGTCTTATACATTGTCT
Source organism: Viscum album (assembly GCA_963277665.1). Lineage (NCBI taxonomy): Eukaryota > Viridiplantae > Streptophyta > Magnoliopsida > Santalales > Viscaceae > Viscum > Viscum album. The sequence continues at coordinate 1,968,392,706 of OY728165.1, forward strand.
TAAATGTTTATACTTATTTATGAGAGTTTCTACTATATTGTTATCCTTAATAAGAACTTGATCACTCCCCTTTCCATGTTTTATTTTTCCCAGGATGCGAAGAAGTATATAATGAATGACCTATAGGGATAGTCTAAGGGAGAAGAATGTGTTCAAAGGAGACATAATGTTTTTGTTTTTTTCATTTCAAAATGTATTGTAAAACTTATGTTTGTATCTAGTACATCCAAGGCAACTAAACAGATTGGTCTTTCGAGATTTTATTCCTTGTGATCATGCCAATGTTATTTAATAATGCACCAACTTTGGGTAACTAGGGTCAGGGAATTATATTTGGTATCAAAGAATGTTTTGTACAAACCCTGAAAACAAGATTTAGAAAAACTCTGATTAGAGAACATTACCCTATGATAAAATTTGAGGATTAGTATTGAAGAAATTCCTAAAATTTTGGCAATGTAGAGATTTTGTGATTTTTCTATGCAATACATCCATGTATGGATACGAGAAGGTAGAGGCGGAACTGGAATAGATGTACCTAGGAGTTAAAACTCTGATATGGAGTTTTGGGCTTCACCTAGGGTATCCTAGTACATGACAACAGACCTTGTTGTACTATTGGTTATGAAAATCCTGGGGTATATGCTTAGGATAATTCAAAATTTCTTTACAATCCATTATAAATGATTTATGAGTAAATACCTCCTCAAAGAAAACATTATTTTATGATTATGGATTATATGCATAAATTATTAAATTTATGTTAGGTATTTTACATGGTTGGAATTATGTATCGTGATTCATAACATAATCTAGTGTATTCCATTATTTAGAAATGGAGCCTAGTGTAAGTAATGGAAACCATAACAATGCACGTAATTCATATACGGATTTCCCTCATACTCAAGATAATTATAATGGAGCTAGTGATGAAACCGGTGTTGAACAACTTATTACCATACTGGGAAAACTCACTTAGGTAATGAATAACAACAGTACTCGTATAGAGCACCCTGATCTACAACACAGAGGATTAATGATAGACTGCTTCATGAGGAAAAAAACACCAACATTAAATGGGACTACAAATACATTTGTAGCTGAGAAACGAATATGTTCCTTAGAAAAAATATTTCATGATTTGGGGAGTAGCGAAAGGGAAAAAGTTGTCATGGCAGTTTATCACTTCACAAGAGATGCAGATCAATGGTGGTTATTAAATCAAAAACACAAAAGAGGATGAAGAAGTATCAAATATGGAATAGAGGGAGTTTAAAGAGATTATCATAGAAAAATACTTTCCTCATGACCATCGAGCGGATATGGAAAGACAATTTCTGAGTCTAAGGTAAACGGAGAATAAGAATGTCGCAAAGTATGAGGATAACTTTACAAGGTTAGAAAAAAATGATGCAGATTATATACGCAAACCAAGGAGTAAGATTGATTGATTATTTTATGGGTTAAAACCATTTCTCCGTCGACCAATCGTCTGACAATCCTTATCATCATACGAATATATAGTCTCATGTGCTATTAAGATAGAAAAGTAATTCTCTAAGTCTTATGACTTTAAATCAAATCAAGAGAATAAGAGATCTAATGAACAATCTAGAAATTAAAATAAGTGGAAGAAGGAAAATGTTGAATTTATATCCTCCTATAAATGTGGGAAGAAACACCCCAACACTTTCTGGAAGGGAATAAGAGTTTGAAACAAGTGTAGTGAAAAAGGCCATCGAGATCATGATTGAATGGTAAAGAAAGAGGATGTCAATGTTGAATGCTACAATTTTAGAGAAATGGGTCATTATGAAAATGAATGTCCTATGTGGCAAGAAAACATACCTTAGAAAAGTACAAGGTATCAAGGCCAAGCTTATACGATCACTACTACAGAGGTTGAAGCTTCGAATGATGTGGTGGAAGATAATTTAATGGTTTCCTAAAATTTATTCAATGATTTATTTGATTCTAAATCACCGCATTGTTTCATTTCTTCCCATTTTCCTAAGAAAATTAGATATTTCCAATTTGATATAACTAGTGATTTTTATGTCAAAACTCTTAAGGGATGTATCATTGTAACAACGTTTTCCAAATCTATTCTTATTTGGTCATATAAACATGCTTTATTTATTGATCTCATCATCATACCCATTATTTAATTTGATATAATACTCAAAATGTATTAGATTTCAGACCACGATGTGAAAATTTATTGTAAGAAGAAGGAGGTTACAATTTTTAATGATGATAAGGAAGACCTTATCTTTAGATTAGAAATGTCACCATTTTATTCTTATCTAGATCCACCCCTAGTATCTCTATTGAATTTAATTATTTATGAAGAAGAGAGTGAAATAACCATGGGTGAGGAAACGAATGATCAAATAGAGGAAGTACATATTGTGCAAGAATATGTTGATGAGTTCTCAGAGGATTAACCTTGACATCCTTCAGAATGAGAAATTCAGTTTTCCATTGATTTAATTCCTGGTTCAAGACCCATCTACAAGACCCCTTATAGAATTTCCACTATGGAACTAGTGCACCTAAATAAAAAACTAGAGGAATTGAGTAATAAAGGATTTATTCACCCTAGCGTTACTCCATGGGAAGCCCCTGTTCTTTTTGTTAAGAAGAAATATGGATCAATGAGTTTGTGCATTGACTACAAGGAGATCAATGATATCACAATAATGAGAAAGCATTCCCTACCTCGCATTGATGATTTATTTAGTCAACTTCCTAGCGGTCAATATTTTTCAAAGATTGACCTTCGATCTAAATATCATCAGTTGTCTGTGAATAAGGAAGGAAATCCAAAAACAACATTTCGTACCAGGTATGGGAATTATGAGTTTATAGTAATGCCTTTTGGACTGACTAATGCTCCTTCTATTTTCATGGATATATGAATACATTTTCAATGAATATCTTGAGGAATTTGTAGTGGTATTTGTTAATTATATCATGGAATTCTCCAAAATATATAAAGATCATGAAAATCACTTGCGCACTATTCTACAGACTCTTCAATGAAATGAATTATATGGGAAGTTTAGCAAGTGTAAATTCTGGATTTAGGAGATTTCTTTTCTTTCCCATATTCTCTCCAAGGATGGAATCTCTATTAATCCTTCTATGAAACGAGAAATACAAGAATGGCAAACACTGATGAGTATAATTGAGGTATGCAGTTTTATTGGTTTAGTAGGTTATTATCAGTGTTTCGTCCATAATTTTTCTTGATTGGATAGCCAATTAACCAAGCTCACATGTAAAGGGGCAAACTTTTTTTGGACAAAAGAGTGTGATTTTTTTTTGAAGAACTGAAGTGAAGATTAGTCAATTCTGTTATCTCCACTCAACCATCGAGGAATGATGGCTTTATTATTTATAGTGATGCTTCAAAGGAAGGACTTGGTTATATCCTTATGCTGAATGATAGAGTTATTTCTTATGCATCATGACAACTAAAAATTCATGAAAAAAAACTATTCCACCAATGATCTTGAGTTTGCAGCTATAATCTATTCTCTGAATATATGGAGACACCATCTCTATGGTGAAAAATGTGAGATATATATTGATCACAAGAGTTTGATTTATATTTTCTCACAAAAATAACTCAACATGAGGTAAAGGAGATGGCTCAAACTACTAAAGGATTATGATTTCACTATACACTACCACCCAGGGATGGAAAATATGGTGTTAGATACTTTGAGTAGAAATGATCAAAGAGTTTTGAACATGATTAGAGTTGAAAGGGGTACTATGTTGGTTGATCTTGTAAAGATGGATATGGGAATAATCATGAAAGGTGAAACATCAATAATTTTCAAATTTTTTCCATTCCATATTTATTATAAACAATAAAAGGTCTCAGACTAATGATGAGGAGTTTCACAAGAAAATTAAAGCTGTGAACGATGGGAGATTGATATACTTCATATATAAAGATGGAATTTTGAAATTTGGGAAGAGGCTTTGTGTTCCTCACATAACTAATCTAAAAAGGGAATTGTTGGATGATGCTCATAAATCCAATTTCTCTATACACCCTGGTAGTACTACGATGTATAGAGATGCGAAGGATCATTTTTGGTGGGAAAACATGAAGAGGAAAATTGATGATAACCTATCAAGATGATTGGTTTGTCAACAGGTGAATGCTAAAAGACAACATCCTAGAAGAGTCATGAGACCTCTTCTCATACTTGAGTGTAAATGGGATGATATTACGATGAACTTTTTCATGGGGATACCAAACACTCATAGATGGAATAATGAAATATGAGTCATTTTTGATCGTCTTACCATGCCAACACATTTTATTTCCATTAGAGAATATTTTCCACTTGAAAGTTTTGAAATACTATATATTAATTAAGTTGTAAGACTTCATGGAGTAATCCTATCGATTTTTTCTGATCATGATCCCCATTTTATGTTAAGATTATATAAATGTCTTTAGAAGGACCTAGATACTGAACTTTGTTTGAGCACTGCCTACCACCCTCAAACTGATGGACAACCAGAACTACTATTCAAACCTTAGAAAACATGTCGAGATCTTTCTCACTTGACATTCAAGGTATGCGGGATTAGTATTTACCTCTGGTATAATTTTCTTATAACAATATCGTCCATTCAAGTATTCATATGGTACCATTTGAAGCATTATATGGAAAGAGATGTCACACACCAACTTGTTGGTATGATGTTAGTGAAAGAAAACTTGTAGGCCCAGAACTTATTGAAAAATTAATAGAAAAGTTGAAGATTATTAAAACCCACATCAAATCATCTCAAATTAGGTAAAAGAGTTATATCAACAATCTAAGGAAGGATTTGGAATTTCAAGTAGGAGATCATATTTTCTTGAAGTTATCTCCATGGAAGGGTGTTATATGATTCAGTAAGAAGGGTAAATTAAGTCCCAATTACATTATACCTTTCCAAATTCTAGAACGAATTAGAGATTTAGCTTACTGTCTAGAAATACCTCCAAGTCTCTCCAAATTTCAGGATGTGTTCAATGTATCAATGTTGAGAAAATACATGCCTGACCCAACACATGTACTCATCTATGAATAAATAGAACTAGAACCTGATCTGTCATATTGTGAAGAGCATATCAAGATTCTTGATACAAGAGAACAAGTGTTGAGAAACTGGACGGCTCGTTTGGTAGTAGTTTTATGGAGAAACAATAAGATGGAAGTGGCATCGTGGGAACCTAAGGAACTTATGATGAAGAACCACCAATATTTTTTTATGCAGTAGTATTCTATAAATTTTGAGGAAAAAATTATTTGAAGGAGGGAAGAATGTAACACCCAAAGCTTCCACGGTATGTTTCTCTTTGAATAATACAATAGCTTGCATTGTACGTAAATTCAAGTTCTAACACACCATGACTAATCAAACTAGACATTATGAATAGTAATACCAACTTTTTTGAAATTTAAAAAATTTTATTTTTCAAAATGGACTTTATTTTAGGATTTGGAATATCATAATTAACTTAGGGTGATATTTTGGTATTTTTTTGAAAACGTTCAATTTTTGATGAATAGTGAAAAACACTGCGTTATTGTTTAAAACAGACTTTTCATTTAAATAATTATTTAACATATTTAAATTAATTTTAAGTCAAAATAGATACATAATACCTATATTAGTTCAATGTAATTAATTAGAGTCAATTTATAATAATATTAGATGTATAAAATTTTATTGAACTTTCTAACGTCTTTTACCCACATTATAGGGACATTTGAAAATTTTCATAAAACATAATCTTAACACTTATATGAATTAAATTTCAATAATCTGAGAGACATGGTTGAAATCAGTAGGTAAAATTTGGTTCAATAGGATGAGAATAATATTTGGTGAATAGTAACTGTTGAATTTTTTTTTACCATGGTTAAATTTAAATAGGTCAATTAAAGGTAAAAATGTTATTATAATTACCATACCACATGTCCTAATTCTACTAGATAAGTGTATTTCGACCAAAATAAATCTTATTAATAAAATATGATCCTTTTGCCCACATGAATTAGATTTGGACATTTATTATTATTTTATTTAAAGAAGAGTTAAAAGTGTTAAATTCAAAGTTTAATAACTAAACCATTTTTCATATAGGGCGATACATAAGATAAATTTGAATATAAATATTCATTATAAAGGTAAAAATATTTCCTATATAATCGTATTTTATTTATAATTTTTATACATTAAATAATTAAATTTATTTATGACACCATGATGATGCAATAATTACCTTATTATTGAAAGATTAAAAAAATTAAAAAAATTAATATAAAAATAATTTTAAATTAAGAATTTTGAGGTATTAAAATATATATTTAGGTTAATATAAAATTTTAGGGTTGATTTAATAATTTTTTTATGTTATAAAGTTTTTATGACTTTCACAAAAATCACATACTAAATAGTGTTAAAATTGACATAAATGACTTTATAAAATAAATACTATATTATTAATGGATAAAAAATTTCTAAAAATATATGGTTTGAACAAAGGACTTATATAAGTTTAGATATGTCAATAATGAACCACTTGGGGTAAATTGTTTTTTATGGTATGTTTATTAACCATTTATTATATTAATACAAGAATACATAGTAAAAGGTAGACTATTTAACTAAGAGTTAAATCTAAAAGATAAGGTTAATATGATAACCTAAACCCGTGGAAAACCTATTGGTTTAAAGGTTTTCAACCCATACCCACTTTAGCCTCTAAATAAATCCTTTTTAAGCCATTATAAACCGAATATGATTGTATAATAAAATAATATTTGATGATTTTCCTAAAGTGACCCTCACCTCTCTTATAAAAGGGTACTTCTCCTTCTCTCAAAATCACACCTCTAAAGCCATTTGGCTTTCCCAGCCCAGCTCCAATATCCTTGAAACTACCATAAATCCATCTTATAGGCCTTACTTTGATCAGAAATCCATCGTAAGGAGCTATTTTGATCAAATCAGAAGGAAGCACCCAAAGAAGAGGTAATAATTTCATCACCCATTCCAAAGTTATTTTCTTCTTCCACTTCCTCTTACATTGTTTTTTCCATAAAAAAATAATAAATCCAGTAAATTATACATAATTTGATGTTATTATAAATATGGTACATCTATATTCATTATTATATCCATCCTATGAATGACAAAGTCACCATACGTGCGTACGTACAACTTACCATCTCCATTTCGTGGTGTAGTTTGTTATTCAATACTTCATCATTTGGATGGGAATAATAATGAGTATAATTGATGTAAATAATTAATATAACATGTTATTTATTATATATATATGATATACCTTCAAATTAAATTTTATTTCAGCATCAATAGAATTGAATTGTCACTCGTGTGTACGTACGGATTACCGTCTCCACGAACACTATGAGATTCATTCTCCATCATAACCATTCAAGAATAATTTTAATTTTATGATTAAAAATAATTTGTAAAAACTTAATATCATTTTGGTTATGAATAAAATACATCCTTTCCAAATGAATCATTACTTACATAACAACATATATAATGGAAAACAAATCAGTTAACACATGAAACAATGATACTACGGAAATATTATTAACAAAGCAATATTAGAAGATAATATATGATATAATATTTATGTATAGGGTTATTGTATAATTTAACAACAATTATTCAACTATTATAAAGGAGGTTAATGTACCATTTACCATGGAAAAGTATAAGGTAAGGGTTAATTTTACACTCTCTTTATTATCTGCGGTTGTTTATATGCGAGTATCTACTCGGACCTCTTTATCATCCACATCTGTGTTTCTTAAAAATGTATTTGAAAACATTTTTACTATTTCCTAGAATATGGGTTAAAGTAATTTATACCTGTTTTGAATTTTTATAATTTTTTAATGGAATCTTTCAGTCGTTTTCCAAACAAGGTACTTTGTGACCTTTTTAACAAATTAAGGTATGAATTTTTTTTAAATGTATATGACGGGTGCAGTTATTTTCTGCTGTTATAACATCTTCTAAGATTCCATTACAAGCTTATAATAATATTTTCAAAATAAACGTTTTCGTTTATAATTATGTGAATTTTAAATTATTTTAAAATAGAAATAGATATTTCTCTCAAACAGTTTGGATTTCATCTATGTCAATATCTTTGATAGATTCTATACTTGTTTGAAGTTGATTTATTATGATACAATCTTCCATATTTTATTGAAGGTTTTGTGATATTTTTGACTGTGGATGTGTTATTTTTATACCATTCATGGTATATGGTTAAATTATTAAAATTTCATATGCTAGTTTTAATACTAATGTTTTTGTTATGTTTCAACCTTTTAATATGAAGAATGCATTGGACTTAGTAAGTGATGGGTGGAGTCCGCTATAGCTCCTCGATGCTTTGGTTGGTCTCATGAGACAAACTAGTGTCTTGGCATAAGGCCTTGAAAAAATATTATTTTTATACTGGGAATGATTCCATGACTATGTGGTCAAGATGTCTGAAATTATGCATTCCATCATTATGAAATAGGCTATTAATATTACATGTAATTACTTGACGTGTTGAATATACATGTGAATAAGTAAATGTAATTATTTGATTTATCTTTTCCATATTATGCTGAAGTTTATGTTTAAAAGGATTTTTATTTAGACTTATACATTGGCATAAATGTTTAGGCTTATTTATGAATATTTCCGTTATATTTTTAACCTTTCAGAGCACCTGAGCTCACCCATTACTATGTCGTATTTTTGTAAATATGCGATGAAGTATATTATGACTAACATAAAGGGATCGTATAAGGGAGATGAATGTGTTCAAAGGGGAAAAAATTCTATTGTTTTTAATTTCATAATGTATTATAAAACATATGTTTGTATCTAATACTTCCTAGGCTACAAAACTGATCGGTCTTTCAGGATTTGATCATTAGTGATCATGCCAATGTTATGTAATTATGCACTGACTATCGGTAACTAAAGTTGAAGTGTTACTTAGTACATTACTAATAGAATACTAATAAGTGAAGTATATATAAGTCTATAATGTATGACTTTCCCCAATCCTTGATGAATATTCATATACCATTGACATAATAAATTTACCATGAAACATTTTTTATTTAAATCTGAATACCTAATAAGTGAAATCTTACATGAAAAATGTAATTAACAAATCTAGAGTGAAAATTCATTATCTACCTCAATAGTAGTCATTATATCAGATTTTACATGGTCTCATGATAATTCTTTTTGTTATTTTTGGCTGTTCGTGTTAAATATGGTATTGGTACATTGGGTTACATAGTATCCAAATTCCTCACTTCAAAATCATCGAATCGTTATTGGATCCTAAAGAAGAACAATTATTTCCTTTATTATACCCTTATTTTTCAACTGATAGTTTATTTTTTTATTCTATCCATTACCCTAAGAAAATAATCTTTCAATCACCATTAGGTGATTACCATTGCACTCCTTCCAACATTATTGACATTTATGATATAAAATAGTCATTCCATTATCTTCCTCATCACCCAAATCCCCACAACAAAAAATATATATCTTCAATGGTGGGTTCAATATTTCAACTAATATCTCATTGTTAATCATATTTTCTGGTCGATGGGTTGTAATAAGTAATGTATTTCTTAGTCCAAATCCCATTATAATGGATTGATCATTGAGGTAATCATCACATTTTCCCTTGCACATAGGGTTAAAAAACATTAGTCTACTTATAACATTCAGTAATGAAATAGGATTAACATTATAAAAAACATTTAACAACATTGGTGGTTTATCACAATCAATAACAAAAAATGGATTACTCATTTAATCCTTTTACCATTGTACATCATAACCTTTTCATGTAATTATTTTGGTTCAAAATATATCAATATTAGTTTAATCTAGGTTACATTAAGTTGGGTTATCATATAATTCTCAGTGAGTTCCTTCAATATAACTATGAAATCAGTCCATTATAGAGTTTTTAAAATAGAATACGATGAAGTAATTAATAACCCCCAAATGTGTCTAACTATGTGTATATTTTGGAATTTTCTTTTACACCATGAGATGATTTCTTTAATACCAAATTTACACTATTTACAGTTATTACCCCTAGGTTCATCTATTTGAGAGTCTAATTTTTCATTTATTATCTAAATAGGGATTTCCTTTTTTTGGAAAACCACATACATAAAACATTAAAAAAATTCAGGATGTCATACTATACATAGAAATATCCCATATAAGTTTCCCTACCATTTCAATAATATTCACTAATACAAATCTCAAAAAACAACAACAACATCCTTTGATTCCAAATAGAGAAACCCAAGCGTTAAACAAATTTTATTGAGTTATTATTAATATAAAATTCCAATAAATAAAAACTAATGTTCTATAGTTTTACTATATTAATGAGATTAGATGCAAAAAATACATTATATTTAACATAAAAGACATATTTATTTAATATAGCACATATTAATACATAGTCACATAGATATCATAAAATATCATAGGATATACTAAGGGAAATACATAAGGATTGGGTGATCTATAAAGTAAAATAATGGAATAAACATAGTAATAAAGAATAAAATGGGTTTAGAAGGGTATCACATGATATCATAATGGGAATAATAATACACATGAAAACATGGAATAAGGAAATAAAGTTATAAGATCATGTAATCATTAAATATGTAGAAAAAATATAAGACATGACATCGTAAACAAATGTCAAGGGTCAACCTCATGACTATCAACATAATTTATACAATGTACCATGGTGTATTAAGTATATCACCATTTCAATAATCATTTTTTAAAGAGTCCCATATTGGATTGGATTCTCACCCCATTCCCATTCATAACATCCCATAATATAGAATGCTTTGAAAAATATATTTGAATGATATATAATTCCAATACCACCTATCACATAATGATAATCATACTTTAGTGTTCTACATATGGAAATTAAAATACATAAACCATAAGAATGATCAAACCCATTAGATGAATGTGGGTTTTATAATCACTATTCAAAGTATAATTGAAGACTAAATCAAATTGGTTCATAAAATAAAAATGAATTAAATATTATTAAACATTAATAATTGATAAATGGACATCGGTATTTAACTTAGAGTAATAATGTTGAAAATTTATGAGAGGGATTTAGGGGAATAATTAATAAAAACAAAAAATAAGCATGATTCTTTATAAAAGAAGCCCAAATATTTTTCAATAAGGAAAAATTCTTATTGTTTTACAAAAATATAGACATGAACATATTGGGTTTTTATAAAATAATTTATATTTTTTAATAATATATTCATGTTTTAATAACATTTTTTGGGTGATTGTAAACATGATACATGATATAAAAAATGTATCATATATTGGCATTATTTAAAATTTGGAATTTTGAAGGGAAATAAAAAATTATTTATCCCCAAAAATGAAAAGATTGTTTTACAAGATATATATATAAGTTAAATATATACAAAAATATAATATTTTTATGAGAATAGTAATGCATAAAAATGGAAAAACGAAATATAATGTCTAACATAATGGTAATTATAGTTTTATAGAATATCTTTTATTTCTTAAGAAACATTATAATGAAAATACCCATACTAAAGGGAGATATTTTTTTTGAAGTTAAAATAGCATTTTTAAATATAATTCATTATAATATATATCTAATCGGTATTATACATACCATTTAAATTAAAATATTTGTATACAATAAAATATGTTTCAAAGAAGGAAATCATTAAAATAAACCCTTATGTTGTGTATGAGAGGTTTCTTCATTTTACATAACATCAAAAATAACTAAATTAGGTCTTTTGATTTATACCAAAAAATATTCAACTATATTTAATTTTCATTGGACAATTTATTTTTTTTTGTACTTTTTTTAAAAAATTTATTTTAAATAAATAGTATACTTGAGGTAATTCAATAATTGAAATAGAAACACTTTTGATTTGTTCCATATGGTTAAAGTCATTGTAAAATAACTTCATTATCTCATGATTTTTCAAGGTTTAAGTGAATTATTATTCCATTATGAAAATTATTACATAGATTAAAGTTTTACCCAAAAATATATCCAAATTAATAAAGTTTCCTGGATAATTCCATTTAAGGTTTTGAAAGTAAGTATGATTTTTTCATTTCAATCACTCATAATAATGACCAATATTATTTTCCTATAATATTAATGGCCTCTCAAATATAATATTCATTAATTAAAAAACCATTTTTAACATAACAATTATAGTCATTATAGAAAATTATATACATTGTTCATCGGCTTGGTATTCCACATACACATATGACTACATTTTAATTTTCCATAGTGATTTAGGAGGAAGGTATAAAACATATATTCTATTATTGTAGTAACAATTAAATGTTTTGAAAATACTTCAATTATAAAAACAATAGGGATAGAGGTTATTGAGGGTTATAGAATAAGAACACATAAAGAGATGTTGGGTTGAGAATATGACCTCTCCCTTGGAAGTCCATCCTCATGTAAATTTTTATTCCTATAAGGTCCTTCTATAAACATTACATGCCCTTGATTTTTAATCAAGAAATTGATTTCATTAACATTGAATATATTTTCAGGATTATATTTTTATATAATTAATCCATAACTCATTCATAGAAAAACAATTATTTACAAAGTGGACACTTCCAATTAGTATCCATTTTCCCCATGATATAAATTTTTTAAAATTAATCATGATTTCTTTTCATGGAAAATCTTTAAAACTTTTAACTTGACTCATTCCTTTTCCTTACAAAAACATAAAACCTTTTTTTAAAAACATGGGATATGAATAAAATATTAGTAAGTGATATAAAACTAAAGGAATCAATTGGTTTAGTAAAATTTGAAAAACCATGAAATATTTACCTTCACATCAATGTTCATTGAGAGAAATAAATAAAAAAAATTCACAAGAAAAATATCACATGTTTTTCTTAGGGAAATCATTTAAAAATCATAGCCAGAAACTAAAACTCATTTTAGTGACTCAGATAATCAAATTAATAAGACCCTTTCAAAACCCATTTTTACCTGAATATCCATATAGATGAGTTCTAATATAATCATTACCCAAATAATTTAAAGAACTATAAAGGGGATAAACCTTTGTATAATATATAACAGGATTACCTAATTTTTACGAGCTATAATGGGGATCTACCCTTCATATAATCTACAGTAGCATCACCAATAATCTATAATAGGGATCAAACCATTGTCTAATATGTATCGGGATCACCCATTTAATATATTACTAATAAATATTATATTAAAAAAATGTGTAATAACCTTAAATCTAGTATCCTGGATTTTGTGCCTTAGTTTATTACATTGGAATAGATAAAAGGGATCACATCCTGAAGGACCAAAAGGTTTAGTAGTTTTGGAAAAAAATATTACATACATGATATCTATTTTACATTGGGAAAATAAAAGAAATCATAACAAAATAAAAATCTCAACATCCTTGAAAATCATTCCAAGAACTTATCTTCATAGCCTGAGGAAATGAAAAAAATATGGGTGATCTCAACTTATCATTATGGGTTAATGAAAACTGAAGAAATCATGAACGAATAAGAATAAAAAATACTTTATGGGAAATAAATAAACACTCATGAAATTTCTATAATTTGACTACTTGAATAGATAAGGCAGAATTAATAAGGCAAGGTAACTAACTAAACACACATTCCATTTAGATAACATTATTTTTTGGATAGATAAGATAGAATCAATAGGTCATAGAGAATAACTGAACACACATTCTAATTAAATAAAGTTTCATCTGCAATTTCCAAGGGAAAATTAGTATGGAATGGTAAATAAAATATAAAACATTCCATTTAATCTATAATGTGAGAATGAATTGTATCCATACATAATATAATAGCTAAAATCTTATGGATAAAAATGATTTAATTTTTAATTAAAGAAAATTATTAATTATTAGAAGACATTTCTCAGGAACATGAAAACCTTGACTCTCATGATCGATTCTCCAGATAGTTTAAAAGTAGAGGTATAAAACCGTTTAATTTAGTCAAATGATTTGTCTTTTGAGACATGTTGATGAATCATGGGGTGATATAAATTATGGATCCCAACCACAACTACATGTACAAATAATTACTTATATTTCAAATAATATATTTAATTCATTAAATATATTCCTTATCATAAAATATTTTTATTTAATAAAGGATACATTTTTTTATATTTCCCAAGTTAACAAATTACTCTCAAAGTAATGAACATTTTTAAAATTGATATACAACTTAAGAAATAATAATTTCCATTTCATAAGAATATTTATATTTAATATAAAGGTAATATTTAATTAAAAATTATTATAATAATTTTATCTTTTAATATATAGTTAATAATCACAAAAGAAAGTAAGACTTCACATTAACTTCTATCACTGGGTAATTATTAAATCAAATCCCCTTGGATGAAATAATTCAAATCAAAACATAAAATACAATGACTAATGAATTATTTACAATATTACAAGACAAAGTAGAAGTATAAATACCATTTAAATGGAAATAGTTTCATCACATTACAATAATAAACAGTGAAATAAAATTGGGATGAAATCCCTTACCTCACGCTTCCTTCAAGTTGTACAAGTTGTATCAATATATATAATGGTTTTAGGAATGTTATTAATTTTTACCAGAACTATAATCATATTCATAATATCATATATGATCCTCTTATGACATTGTACCACCAATTGTTTAATAACATTTCATTATTTTCATTGTTTCGGGTGTCAATTTCCTTATTTTCTATTGCATCTTTCGTCATGAAAGTATTGAGTATTGAACATATATTATAGTTATATTATTTAAATAATAATAATAATTAAATAATTATAATATTTTTACATCAATATTTATTTTAAAACTAATCATGAATTACTGTTATGAAAAAGGAATTATATTATGATCATGGAGAATGTAGGTTATACGTACGCATTAATAACAATTCCATTTTTTCACTGATCATTATGGAAATGGTTATGTAACATTTTACCTTTACATGATGATAATAATATAATTAATAACATATTATATATTTATATATATAAATCATCAATGTGCTTTGATTATTCAAATATAGTCACATCGCTTTGTGAAGGTGGTAGTCCATAGGTACACAAATGACATTTTCATCTTTATGTGAGTGAAAAGGAATGAATGAAAATGATATATATTATATTTTATAATTGATAAATTTTTAATTAATATAATAATTCTGTTATTTTTAAAATATATAATCATTAAATTAATCTTTATCACATTCTATATGAAGTGTTAGTTAAAGACAAATCGCATCCCTTTGTGAGGTGATAGTCCGTCAAACACACATGCGCTGTTATCATATCTCCTATAGAATGGAAGGTAAAAATAAATATATAATATAGTGAATAAATGTGCTATAAATATGTTATAAATATCATATATATATATAAATATGTTAGATACATCCGCATTACAATCTACGACATGTGGAAATTGAAAAATGGATGACATTGGTTTGCGAGGCGTAGTAGGCCGTACAGATAAACAATGATTTCATAACACATTTGATGGAAATGGAAATTGTTTAATATTATGAAATAATTATAAAAAATACTAGTATATATAAGAAACTATTTTTAAAATATCATAATGGATTAATAAATATTTAAGGATGTGGATAAAGAAGTAAAATAAAGACGTTTGTTGGAGCATGCTACCTCTTTTTTAGGTATATTATTTTGTTTTTCACTAAACCCTTATTATGATGTATTTATTCCCAAAATAGGCATATTTGGATCAGGGGAGATAATTTAGGGAGATCTTTTTCTTTTAATTTCCGAACCAATGTGTTTTGAATATGTGAATAAGAGGGGATATGGGGTTGGATTTTATAAGTGCATTGAGTGGCACAAGTGTAATGTTTTTAAATAGTGAATTTCACCAATGTTATTTCAAACCAAAATGATCATATTAATTTTAAAATTTTGATAATATATGCTATATAGTCGAAATATTCCTATCCAATTGGCCTTGGACAGGTTTTGAGTCATTATTACACATTATACTCAATGTTTAACAACCAAGTAAACTCATTTTTCCCTTGAAAAATATGAAACATTTTAATTGTTATCATTTATAATGTTGGTAAAAAATTAATTTGAACTTATTAGATATTATAAATTATTCTTATTTTAAATATTTAATTTAAGTTTCCAAATTCAATCGACATAAGTTGAAAATTTTAATTTAAAATTAATCTCAATGATGTGATGAGAGTACTGGTTTTTAAAGTGAAAATGTTCTAAAAATGGAAAAAACATTATATATAAAATGAATATGAAAAATATTACAATGAAAAATTTGGATTAATAGATTCATAATTAAATGAATTTTTTTTCAAAAAAAATAAAAAAAATAATTTAACTCTATAAAATATTTAATTGAAAAAGAATTTTTCAATTAAAATTCAGTTTTTCACTATTCATAAAAAATGAAAAGTTTGGGGAAATCTAAAAAATTCAACATTACATAATTTTTGGTATTTTAATTTCAATTTTTTTTTATTATTTTTCATATAAATTTTCTAATGGTGTTAAAAATTAATTTTATATTATTTTTCAAAAAGGACTATTATTATGTCTTTAAGAAAAAAATACAGTTTTTTCATAAAACATTTCTTTTTATTTTAAATGATACTTATTTTAATTTATAATCAATAGATAACCAATAAATATATATAAAATACATATTTTAATATGTTTTTTATTCCAATTCATTCCCTCCATTACAATATTTAGGTGATAATTTTCATATTAAATAATAATAATAATATTATATAATTGTTCTATAAAACATGGTCTTTCTTATAATAGAAGATATCGATGAAACTTGTTGTTTTGTGTAATGATATATTTTGATGAAATTTTTTTTAATGTATTAAGGGGTCACATTCCCACCTATGAATAAAATTTCATCCATAAATTTTCATTGACATTACCTTCTAAATAGACGAGGGTTGTTCTCCTTCATAATATCCTCTAGTTCCCACAATTCTTCCTCATTTATGTGATTTCTCAAAATAAATTTTACCAGAATAGTCATACTATACCTCAATATATGCTATCCAATATAATTAATATGTATGGGTTCTTCAAAGAATGAGAGATCTACTTCCTACTATATTTCATCAAAGGTGATCAAATGTGTTGGGTCTGGCATGTACTTCCTTAGAAATTATATATGGAACAAATAGTTTTCTATTTAGTGTTTTTTCACCATTTCCAAATGATAAAAATAAAATTTAATTCATCCAATAATTTAAAAGGATCCTATGTATCAGGGGCCATTTTTTCATTCTTAACAAACCATATAACACCCTTCCATGGAGAAAATTTCATGGAAACAAGATCTCCCACTCAGAATTGAAAATTTTAACTCTGATTATACATATAAATCTTTTCTTTGTATGAACCCACATTTTAACAAATAAAGAATTTCTAAAGGAATTTGAATTTATGATTCTGGACATGCAAAATCTTTATTTGAGACTTGGAATGATTTTTTGAGACTTTTAATTCCCCATGTATTTATTCATACAAGGAATGATGATCAAGAGGTGGATTGGGTGTTTGGATGATATTTAGTGGCTTCATGTTATGTTTTGTGAGTTGTGGAGTTTTCTAGAAAGGGTCTTGGGTTTGGTGTGCATGGTTTAAGAGAAAGTATGTGACATGCTAAAGAAAAATATATTTTAACTATATTTTATAATAATTTGGTTTTGGTTTCCTATTTAGAGAATGTTTTTGGTAATCCATGTATAAAAATATGAGAACCCATATGAGGATCTAGAGATTTTGAGGGATGTGTACGGTTTACATATGATTTCAGACAAACCATGTGCATTACTATAAGTGAGAGGCAGTGCTGACAAAATGATTGGTGCATGCTTCTCAAACTATTAAGCCTAACCATGAGAGGTGTGGATTGTGGACAGTAGGGGAATACTTGGTTAGCATGTAGTTTGGAAAATTGGGTGGCCAAACCATGTGAGTGAGTCATATTGGACATAGGTAATATATAGTTTGTTACGCATTTCATAAAATTGTGAAGCCAAACCATGTGGCTTCCAATGATTCCATTAAAATAGTTTTTTATCCTTTTACCCTATAGGATTTTCTATAACCCCTATCTCTTTACCTCACATGAATGAACTAGAAGATGGTTCCCCTCCCTCCCACCCCTATTCAAGCCTCATAAAGGAGGCATTTTGGTGGTGTTTCTTTGTCATTGAGGTGATTTATATTAATCCAGTGATTTTATTCATTCTCTCCATGTTTCAATCTATGTATGAAGTTATCCAGTTAAGGTTCCATTAATGATTTAACCATATCATGATAGAAACATCAATTTCTTTGGGAAATTTTTTGTTGGCTTGGGTAGATGAGATCTTATGATGGATTCCAAACATCGTTTCTTGGATTTTCTTAAGGTATGTATCCATGATGATTTTTCTTATTGTTTTTCAAATTAATAGATTTAATATGTTTTTGATAAGATATTACCTCTTTGGTATTTTCTTGAGAATGATGTCAGTGATCCATTTTTGGACCTTTCACCACGTGTCCTTAGATTTGCGATAAGAGATGGACACCCAACATGTTTTCCTTATTTATTACAATTTCAGTTTTGTTTTTGTAATTAATTATATTTTTTATAATTAATTAGTTGGTATTTCTCAGTGTGAAACTATAGCTCATATCGGGGTATCAAGGTTAGTTGGGTGCCAATAGGTTTTAATTATGCTTGGATGAGCCTTGGAAATGATGTCGTACATTATAGATGCATTATAAAGCTTCATTAATGAGGTAGGTGGTTTAATATATTTTTATATATTATTAATAATTATTTTATATGCGCATTGTAGTGTTTTCCATAGAGCCCATGTGTGATATGATTGTTTCCTTATCTTAAGAGATTGGTTTTTTCATTTATTAGATACCTGGGACCTTCCAGAGATCCCGTTGTTTCTATGGTATTGTGAGGCTTGACTTATAATCTTGCAAGGGGTGTTCCATCATTTGGAAGTGAAAAGTTTTTCATGTCTTTGTTTTATATAAACTTTTATGTGGATTTAAAATGGTTTAGTATTTGTTCTTTGGGAATTGAAAAGCATTTTGTGTTAATGGGTGAAAACTATGTTTTGAAATGATTCTTGTTATTAAATTAGATGTTGACATCCTTTTGGTTTATAAAAATAGGTTTTATTTTAATGTATAATATTGATTGAAATTGGAATGTGTGACATCTTCACTGAAAATTCCTTAATGGAACTATTAATGATTTTATGGATAATATGGGGCCTGGTCAATATGTTGTTTTCAAAAGATAAATACCCTTGTGGTAAATGGTGGTTTTGAAATCGTTAATAAGGATAAATGTTCTATTTCTCGGGCTCATGATAATGTGTTCTTCCTAGATGAAGCATGCATAGTTGTATTGGTCATATAGTCATTTGTTTTTTTAATGGGTTAATAGGTTTTCTGTATTTTTCTTGAATATTTTTTTTCATCAAGAGGTTCAGATTGGTATTTGAGAATAGATTATTAGGGGTTTGATTACTAGAATTAGGTTTAAATAATGTTTTGAATATGTTGAGTTTAGTGGATGTGACGTCACATGTATGTGGTTTGGTGCTGGACTAATGTTATGGGAACATGATATATAATATGAATAAGGTGTTAGACATAGGCTCTGGATAATGATAATACACATCAAGGTTAGTTTTATACTAATGCACTGCGTGATAGAGGCATGCTATGTGAAAAAGGATATTGGACTGAGGCTCCTTATCCTAGGGTTGATAAGATAGATTCTCTTAGGACCACCAATTTTATGTATAGATGGATGCTGGATGGAGGTTTCAGGCATTATTATGAATCTTGTGATTTGTTAGTTGACTTGATTTTCAATATAAGTGTCAATAGTTCGGTATATAGTCATGAAATGTATGGAGGCTTTAGTCAGGTTTGATATTGATGATGATCTTTTCGTTGGAGGCCAGATAGGAATTCTAGGCATTTTTGACATGTGTAAATTAAAAAGGTACCATGTATATTGTAATTATTACTTCCCTGAGATAAACGATTAGGAAACACCCCTCACGTATAGATTGTGTGTGACTTATTCCATCAAGTTATGTTTTAGATTATTGTCATAGTTCTTATAGCTTGTGTTGGTATGTGTTACACCATAGAAACCTTAGATTATTGGGAACCCAAAGTGATTTTATGTTCCTTATATTTTATTTCTTTTGTAATGTTTATTAATTTCTTTTTTCAACTTCATGCATTTTTATAATGACTAGTATTTTTCTTTAGATACCATTAGTGATGGCCTACATAGTTGTACTCACACAATGATCATGATACAATTCAACTTGGGTACCTGAGAAGCTCTCACATGATTATTAAAGTCACAGGTTTGGGATGAGTCCCATATTGAGTAATGGTTGATCAGGATGGGTTACTCAGGTTGTATCATATGATTTGATGGTTTTGGATCCGTTATGTTGTGAAGTTTTTGTTTTTCATTTTATCTTATTTGGATTGTTATGTAACTAGCCTAGTGTGTAGTTGGTTGGGTTTTTGACATGGTCGTTCATGCATTAATTACATATCATTTGGTTATAACATGTTTCTTTTTTATGTAATATTTCATATCACCCCAATGTGTATGGTATTTAGATATTGAATTATGGTTGTGCACTATGATATGGCAGCATAGTCTCCCCACGATTCCACTTTTCACCAATGTTTCTCATTGGTAGCCTATAGAGTACAAGGATGCACACTTTAGGTCTTGTAGTAAAATGGACCAGAGCACTGGTTTAGTGGCTTTTGATTTGGGGTTTTACAAATTGGTATTAGAGTGGTTACATTCTAGTTATTTTACAATTTCAGGGTTTTTTTACTTGAGATATAGTAATGTGTAGGAACATGTGATGGACACAGGGATGGTGCATCACATAAACCTATTTCGATTTGAATTCTATTCTACCAGGGTTGAGATTTTTTTCTTGTTTTTATGTTATGATTTTATCTAATTTTTACTTATATCAACACATATGTTTTTTGGATTTAAGGATTTAAGATGTATTTCATTCTCTTGGACTCTTTAAAAGAGGCATATGACATGGTTTTGACTCTTATCGTATAGAGGAAAGATGAATCACATGCATCGTGTTAGCCACATAGGTTCAACATGTTATAAGCCTTCTAGTGTGTTATTTTTTAGTTTTCCTTCAGATAGGAGGTTATGTGGATCTATGGTGGGATTATCGATATTGAGGGCGATGGTGTTTTCCTTTTGTAAAATAGTTTTTGTGAAACTTATGTGTCAGTGTGATATGAGTATGTGATCGATTGAACCCATGTGGCTTGTTTTCATTTTGAGGTTGGTAGTATATATGGGTCCTTGAAGGAGATATATGATGTGATGATTCTTAGAGAGGACAAAATCCTTAGTTTTGGGAAGTTTTTTGGTACGTGAAACTTTATGGTATGAGACCTTAGATGATAGTGTTTTGAATTATTGACGTTGTGTGGTGATGAGATGTGTGCATGTTTAAACCCCATGAGTTGTTACCCTTTATGAGTTGGCATTGGCCTAGATGGTAATACCTAGTAAACTGTTATGATCTATTACCAGTGAGTATATGAAGGAGGGCCTAGTTAATTTTTTGACATGACTCTTGTTTAGGGAGCTAGTACGTTGTGGATTTTATGGATGACCCACAAGCGGGGTCGACCAATTTGTAGTTAATTTTTGTGAATGTAGAATGATTAGATGTTTCAGACTATTAATACTGGGGTGGGGTGGATACAACCTAGTATCTAGTTTTGGCACATAGGATACCTTTGTTTTTGAGGAAGATCAACTGAGTGTTAGTAGTTTAAAAATGTGTTTAGTATCATGGATGAATGATTATTTTGGGAATCAATCCTTGGTTATGGTTGTGAAAATGTTTTATATATAATGGTTGTATGAATTACTGGGAAAAAAATAGGTTCTCAATGGAACGTGTGTTCCTGATGATGAGTTCAATTTGGATGGACATCAAGTGTGAGAATTTTCATAGTATGGGGCACATGTATGTGTCTAGTTTTCTTGAGATGGTAATACCGGGGGGTTGTTAATACACTAGTTTTTCTTTTAGGTCTAATAGCTAGACTAGTTGGGTTCTTTAACTGGTTATCTCTATATGTTCTTTTAGGAATGAAATGATAGCACATATAATCTTAGTGGAACCTTTAACGATGGTTGTGTTTTGATCCTTTATGATGGTGGTTTTGACTTTGTGAGCTTCTTTTGGTTTTGGAAAGCACCAAGGGTTCTCTACAATGGGTGATATGGTAATGTCATCTAGTTATGGCCAATGGACATAGATGGTGAAATGATGTTCTATAATGAAATACCAGTTGGGGTCGAAATAGGGTCTTTTGGTGATGTCACATAGTAGTGTGAGTGATGGTTAAGTGTTGATGAGCTTATGGAGACATGGGTATGTGACGACACACTGTGTTGTGGTCAGTGGATTTCCCATCATGAGAGAGTATGCCCGAGTTGCTTGAGTATAGAAGGAATTTGTGACTAGTATGAGGATTGATGGGAATGTGATGAAATGTCTACGTGTAGGGAGGCCCATGATCTTTGGATGGTTTGGATTGCCCCAAAAGATAAATGGGAGACATCAGAAATGGATGTGTAGTGGTGGTGTTCATCGATGACATGTTCACATACTCTTGGTGGTGACTATCACGCCCAATATCATGAAAATATCTTAGGTTCAATGAGAGAGAAATGGTCATACATTAGATACCCTAATTTATTTTGGTCATATATGGGGCCTCTTAGAGGTTACTATCATGGATTGGTGAATAATGACTTCCATATAGGGATGTTCACCATCTACTGTTTGCGTGTGTAGTCTTAACGAATGACCAAAATTTGAATAATATCATGGGTGCCATTTCTCAATGTCAAGGATGGGAAATGGTTGATGTTTCATTTGGTATCCAAGGTGCAGGAAATATTATCATGTCCAATACCATGGTATTTAGTCATTAGAGCATGGTCCAGAGTGGTTAAGGTTGTTCTGTGAGTTGGAAATAATAATGCCTCTATAATGGGGATCATTTTATCAGGTGTGAGGATACGATCATTATGCTTGATGGGTTGGGGTTGTGTGTAACTGGACATGGATCGGTTATGGTGTCCTGGTGATGCCTGTGGTGAACCATGTAGGTGATGCTTGTTTTTAGGGGGAATGTTATTGGATTATTAGTGGTGGAAGATGATCAGTCTGAGCATTGGCTTTTGGATTGAGGTGGTTTTGGACATTATTTTAGATATGGACTTTAGTGGGTATGTTATGGGTGGTTCTAGAGGTCCTTATAGTGTAAGGTAATTTTGATTATGTGTGGTGGTGAAAGGTCAGAATATGGATTTGGTCACTTTGAGATGAGTTGGATGAGGATAGACCGGTTGGTGTTAGTGCACATTGTGGGTGTAAAAGGATGAAAGTCGTGTTCTATGTTTCCTTTGGGGAATGCTGAGTATGATTCAAGTTGATTTGTTCATTCAAGTAAAATACAACATTTTTTTAGTTAATTCATAGAAGTTAGGTATATTCCAACTTCAGTTTGTTTTTTTTATGACGATGAAGGGTACAAATGATGATTGGAGTTTTATTAGATGTTGGGGCATGGAATGTTGGGAGCTGTGTTGGGCGTGCTTTAGGATCTTGATTACAAGATTGTCTTAGGATTTTTTGATGGAAGGAATGTCATGTATCAAAAGTCAGTGGGTGTAATCTAGACCTTATACTAGGGATAAAAATATCTTTATGGGTTTTTAGATTATGTTTTGATCTATGTTATAGTTGGATGTGCTCAAGCAATTGTTATCAAGGTTTTTTAGTTTTAGCAGTGGCTGTAATTTAGAGTTTTGGCTGGTTGAGGGACTTGAGTTTGAGTTTGTTCCTTTTTAGTGTTATAGTCTATTAAAAGATGAATGTGTCTATTGGATGATATACTGTGACCAAATTGGGTTAGGGGTGTGGTTATGTGGACATAGGGGTTCTTGAGAATAATATATATTGTATCAGGGAGGTTTTAAGATCCCACATCCAAAAAGATCATAAAATTATGAAGGAATTAAAATTTTCATTAGCAGATATGTAAAATCTTGAGTTGAGAATTGGAATGAGGTTCCAAGAGTTATAATACATCAATGTGTTGTTTTTAGTTATGTAATGATGCTTAGGAGGTGGTCTGAATGTTCAGATGAGCTTGAGAGGATTTAGGTTATGATATAAGAGTATTTGAGTTTCTATCACTAGTGCACTATATAGTGTGCCCGATTTAGGAGAAACCTTGAGAAATTATAATGATAAAAATATTTTTATTCCATTTTTAACTAACAATGGTTGGGATTCATGGTTATATAATTTTTTGGGTTAAAATGTGTGATTTAATATGAGAACTTGTGAATAGATGTGGTGGTTTTGAGGCATGGCACATGGGATGCATAGCATTTTAGACAAACTATGAACCTTGATGAAGTTGGAGGAATTTATGACAAAATAGTTGACACAAAATTTTTTAAAACACGTGGCCTAACCATGTGGGGAGTGGGTGGTGGATATTAGGGGTACACATAGTTTCCACATGGTTTGGAAAATTGTGTGAGGGAGTTGGCTTGGACAGTACCAACTGTATGGTTAGAGCACCATTTATAGAATAGTGCATATAAACTATTCGGATGCCCATAATTCCATTAAAATGGTATTTTAAAACTTTTACCTTCTAGGATTTTAATTCAACCCACCCTTCTCTTTCCCTCGCATGCACAAACCAGGGGAGGGTTCCCCTCTCTTCTCCCCTTCTTGAAGTCCCATCAAAGAGTCGTTTTGGTGGTGTTTATTTGCTATTGAGGTGAGTTATATTCCTTTGATGAATTTATTCTTTATATTCATTGTTATCTCTAATTTATAAGTTAATCTATTAGGGATCAATTTATGATTCCATAAGATCATGATGGAATCATTCATTCCACAAGGGGCTTTTGGTAGGGTTGGGTAGATGAGATCCTCATACTGATTCTGAACATCGTTGCTTTGATTTTCATTAAGGTATGTGACCACAATGATTTTTCATAGGTGTTTACAAATGGTTTTATTTAATTAGATATTTATATGGTATATCCTCTTAGTGATTTTATTGGGAATGATGTTAGGGAACTATTGTGAAACTTTGATGGTTTTTCCATAGAGTTGTGAGGAGATCAGAACTGAGGAAGTTCTTTTAGATTTATACCAATTTGGGTTTTGGTTAGGTAATTAATTATAATTTTTATAAAATATTAGTTGGGTTTTTTTCATGAAAAATTAAATACTATATTGTGGTAGAGAACTTGGTTTGGTTTTGAGAGGTTTGAAAAATTCTTAGACATGCCTTAGTAAGGTCGTCATACCTTGGAAATGATTTATAAATCATTGTTGAGGAGGAAATTGGTCTAAGAGATTTATATATATTCATAATAATTATTTTATAGGTGAATTTTAGTGTTTAAATTACATCCCATTTGTGACATTATTGTTTCCTTATTTTAAGTGATTGGTCACAACATTAGGTAGATACCATGAACCTTCCATGGAAATCAGTGAATCTATGGTGATGTGAGGCTAGACATATGGTCACCTAATGGGTGTTCCAACCAATAGATGTGAAATTTGTTTTGAAAATTTGTTTTATGGAAATTATTATCTGGATTTTGAAATGGATTAAAATTGGTGCTCTAGTCATTGACCAGTTATGGGTGTTAAAGGGAAAAACTATGTTTTGAAATGATTTTTTTTAAAAATAGGTAACCTCAATGTGGTTTATGTAAAGCTGTTTTATTTAGATATAAAAAGTTTATTGAAATTGGATTGTGTGATATCTTTGGTGAAATTTCATTAATGGATCTCATGATGGTTTTAATAGAAATGTGGGCCTTGTTCCATAAGTTTTTTTCAAAAGAGAAAGAATCAGGTGTTAAAGGGTGGTTATAAAATGTTAAATGAGGATGAATAGCCTATTTCTCATGCTTTTGAATTTTTTTTCACCTCATTGTCGCTTTGTTAGTTGCAAATCATGTACGAACCATAGTTATTTTTAATTGGTTAATAGGATTTTAGTGTTTTTTAGAATGTTTTGTGTGTTAATGAGGTTGATATTAGTATTTTATAATATATTTTTATGGTATGAAGGTTGGAATGAGGTTACAGTAATGTTGTCAATATGGTTATTTTAGTTGATGTGACATCACATAAATGCCGTTTTGTGTAGTACTAATGTTCCAAACACCAGAGGTATACTACAGATAAGGCTTCAGGATGAGGTTTTGGACACGGATAATATACTTCATGGTTAGTTTCATACTAATGATCTATTTGATAATATAATTCCATGTGGAAAATGATGTTTAGATTAGGCTCTTTATCCTTTTTTTGGGATAAACAGATGGTCTATGAACTAATGATTTTATTTATAGAAGGATGCTAGGATGAGGTTCTAGGCATTATTGTGATGCAAGTGCTGGGGTTAACAGACTCAGTGTTGAGTATCTTTACCAATGATTTTTTATATAGTCAGGCACTGGATGAATGTTTCAATTATATTTTATATTGATGATGATGTGTGATTTATAGTATAGATAAACATTATAGTCCATTTTTTACTTGGGTATATTAGTTATGTGTCATAGATATAGATTTTATGCTTTCCCAGATTTGAACAATTAAGAAACGGACCCCTGTATGGGTTGTGTGTGACACACTCTCTCATGTTATGTTTCAGATCCTTCTGTTAGGTGGTATAACTAGGGTTTGGAAAGGATAAACCTTAAAACCCTTTTATTAGTGGGAACTAGATGAGATTATGTTTTCCTTGGCTTGTATTTTGATTAAACTATTTATTTTGGATTTAACCTACATGCATTGTTATACTTACATGTATTTTTCTTTATGTATTATTATTGGTGACCTAATATGTTGTACTCACAACATTCACGTCCTTCCACTTTACATGGGTACCCGAGAAACTCTCACATGTTTATTTAGGAATAAGTTTGGGATGAGGCCCATGTTGACTATTTTTTGGTTGAGATGGATTACTTAGGATGTATTTGGTTACTATAGGGTTTTGAATCAATGATGTTGTGGAGTTTTTGTGTTTTTTCTTTAATTTTTTTGTTATGTAACTGGCCCCATGGGTGGTCTATTTTATGTTTGACAAGGCTATTTTTTCCTTTATTTCATCTCATTTTTTATAGCATGTTTCAATTTGTTTACCCATTCCACTAACTCTGACATGTACAATATTTATATATTGACTTTTGGTTTTAAAATATGATATAGGGGTTGACACTCCACATATTTCAGCTTTGGAACCCCATTACAAGTCGATAGCCTCTAGCGTATGAGGAGGCATGTTTGTGGTCATTTAGAAAACCCTTTCGGTGCACTAGTGTAGTAACATCCTAGCTAGATCATTACATGTAAAATTTATGTTAATTTAATGTAAACTTGAATATCCTTTACATTTATTGTTGTCTACTTAACATGTTCCAGACCAATGGGGTTCCTTGCAACAACTTCATCTGAACATGTTTTTGTACTACATCTATTTCCATATAATAATTCATATAAAGATAGTTGAATACTTAAATGGAAATGTGACAATTTTCATTGGTGGTCAACAATAAACCGTATTTTATCATTATTTCTTGGAATATTTGGTATTTTGATGAGACATTATATAGAAATTTCATCCCATTTTCATACAGGAATTGGATGGGGATACATGAATCCTCTATGATGCTTCCTCATTGCTTTCACTTATTGATAAACCAAAAATCTAAACACATAATCTATAATTCCCAAGATCATGTTATCCCACAAAAAATGTTCGTTCAAATCCTAAAACATCAATGTGATACCCAAAGGTATATAGAAATTTGAGATATGGGTGTTGCCAAAAATTTCATTTTTAGTGAAGGTATAGATTTAAAACATATTCTTTTTCCAGATTTCTGACAACCATATTCAAAAATGTAGTCTTCTAATTTTCATTTGTTCAAATAATTAATTTCCTTTTCAAATTTATCATCATAAAATTGAGAAAAATATATACTTTATAAAACTAATTATTTTTAGTAATTTAAAAAATGATTTAGGTCCCCCCAAACATTCTTTCAAATCCATCTTTACTAGGTCTGTTGATATAGGTTCCCTCTTAATCCTCATTTTAGATCAAACTCTATGATTCTTCCTAATCAATGCATCTTATACCTTATTTTATTTTCATAGGTGGTAGTGTATTGAGTAATCATAATAATTGAGTAGCTCAAGCTATATCCTTTTTCTCACACTGAGATATTTTAGGGAAAATATGTATGTCAGACTCTTTTGACATGTGTATTTCTCAAATATTTCACCATAGTGGTAATTTATTCAAATCATCAAAGTAAATATTATAGCTTCTAACTCAAGAATTTGGGTTTGGTAGTTCGGTTCAGGACTCTAAAATTTACTTGATTCATATGAAATAACAATATTATTTTCCATAGGGATTAAACTATGTCCCTTATTTGATGAATAACTCTATATCACCAACCCTTCACATCTAGATGGTGGATTCAAAATTTTGGAATAGAATAGTATCCTATTTAGTTAATCAAAACATTATTCACATTCCTTTATCCAAACAATCCTGAACCCTTTTCACGTAAGCATAGATAATGGGTTATAAAATTGAAACGAATTATGAACGAATCACCAATAGTAACCTACCAACCTATGAAACTACATACCTTAGTTATGTTCATTGGTGTAATCCATTATTTGAATTCACATGATTCTCAGAGAAATCATATATTTTAGAATACACTAGAATATCACAAATGAATAAAAAAAATCATCTAGATATTTCTTGAGTTATTTATTAATTATATCCATAAAAAAAGAGTGTTCATTAGTAAATAAAAATGGAATTATTATAAACTCTTAATGTCAATACCTCATTTAAAAAGTTGTCTCTATAATGTATTCATTATTTAACTATAGTTAGTCATACCCAAAATGAATGCTGATCTTTGAAAAATATTGTCTTTTATGATATTGATGAAATAATTCATCGATTAGAGGTAGAGTATATTTTTTCATTATCATTATATAATTGATATACATATAATCAATGCATAATATTAGGGATAAATATTTCTTCTCAATTAAGATAATAGGGGATTCCCATTGTGAAACACTGAGAATAAATCCATTAACACCAAAATACTCTAGTTATTTCATCATCTATAATACTTCTATTGTGGCCACTATATACAGAGTCATTAATATTGGTCTTAGATCAGAGATTAAATCAATAGAACATTCAACTTTACAATCTAAGGTATGTCTAGTTAATTTCATGGGAAATACAACAATATATATTTTTACAATATATGAAACCTACATTTGAAGATTCACTTCTTCACACTTAATTTTCCCCCGTACTCTGAAATAATCTCTTTCTTTACGAATACTATTAGTCAATATAGAAATGATCAGATGAATAATTCCCTACTCTAAAGATATTTAATTCTATATATTCCTCATAAATTACAATGTCCTTCTCCTTCTAATAATTTTTTTCATCATCGTAGGAATTAAATTCCATACTAATTACTATATTAAATTCCAACATATGTATGGTTATAAGGTCAATAAATAAAGAATTTTTATGCATCATAAAGGGTATTACTAACATGTATTTGTTACAATGAGACATTCCTTAAAAGGTGTGACTGAAAAATATGTAATTAAATTAAAATAGAAACGTATAAATTTCATTGAAAACATGGTAGATATAAAACTAGGTGATAATCAAGAATATAATAAATCCCTCCCTTAATTTGAATATAGGACTGAAATACCCACCACCACATCATTTTTAAATTATATCTTAACTCTAGTGATCAGATAATTTTAGAAAAATCCACTTGGACTCTTCTTTGGTAGATTCCCTGGACTCTTGGGGAATTAATTTTAGTAGTGGAAGACCTCTCTATATATGAAACACTGAACAATAGTGTTTTCTTTCTTATCTTTTCATTTGATTTCATGGTGGCCTTTCTATTCACACTTATAAAATACTCCCAATAACTTTAGTAATTTTATATGGTGCTTCATTCCACATTTTTTGCAGGGGAAAAAACTTTTCAGGTTATTTTTCTTCTTTGACACATTCTCTTTTTCATGGTGCTCAGATATCCTCTTATTCTCTTAGATTACTTTGAATATGAATGATTTAGAGAATTCATTCTCTATTATAATGTGTCATAATACTATTTCATCATATGATGAAAAAAGTTTAGAGACCAATACTCCATGATGTTTTGGATTAATCCATTCTGTGAAATGGTAAATCGTTCACACTGTGTTGTATATGTAGTATTTATGATACTTTTTCAACCTTGTAAAGGTGGCTTCATAATCTGCAACACATTCTCATGCCTATTGAATTAAGATAAATAACATTATCATCAACTCAATGTTTTTTTCATGATGGAAATATTTTTTAAATAATGTCTCTATATAATCATTCTATTACATGAGTTATATTTCCAATTACTCCATAATATTCTATAATAAAGGCCACTATTTATTAGTACTTTCTTAGGGAAAATACACCACAAGTATAACCTTTTCCTTTTAATAGCATCCTAAGGACATAAATACCTTCTCCAATGACTTAAACAATTTTTTCCTATAATTAGATTAGTAGTCCTAGTAAATGATGGGGCCCTTGACACATAAATATATTAAATATAATAGGATCCTGTTATGAAACTAGTTTCTTCATCTGGAAAAAATTATTTATCAAATCCTGATTAAGCTGCCATAATATAGCTATTATTTTCTCAATTCTAATACTATATGTATTGGATTCCTTAGTAGGTCAATATATACATTGAACACCAACCTTGATACCCTTTTTCCATCTAGTTTCCATTTATAAATAATGGAATATTCTTTATCATCTCATAAAATTATGAATTTTAAATCATAATGTATAATTCCAAATATGGTGTAATGCAAAACATTTTTTTTATTCTTTCATCAAAAAATCATAAAAAATGGTTTATTTGGAGATATATTTATTTTCAAATCCTTCATAATGGTTTTTAAATAAAATTTTAATTATACTAAGAATATTGACTGGGAGTGTCACACTAGGTGTGTTTTATGGCCCTTTTTCATGTACTAGGAAACATTTGAGTAAACCCTAGCATTCACTCTTTAGAGTTATTAACCCAGGTTACCTATGTTCTAAAACAATTTCATCTTATAGTATCCATACATAGAAGTATTACTAGGATAAACCACATAATCACTACCTTGCCTAGAAATTAAGATGTTATTTTATATTTATCCCCAATTTATATCTTATGGGTATGTTTCCGGATCTGTGTTTTTATAAATCAAGATACCAAGGATTATATTAAAAATTCTCTGATACTAAATATAATGACCTCGACCCTAGTATCCCGGAGCCAATGTCTTAAATTATTACATTGTAATATATATGAGGAATCAAATCCCAAAGGAATAAATAGTTTATCAGTTTTGGAGAACCAAATTACATAAATGATAACCATTTTACATCAGGAAATGAAAATAAATTAAAAAAAATTAAAAGCTTAGCATCTGTGAAAATCATTCCAACAATTCATCTTCATATCCTAAGGAATGGAAGAAAATAAGGTCATTCTCAAATACTAAATAAGGGTTAAGTAAAATGGAATAAATCATTAATTAATAGTCATAAAAATTATGGAAATGTAAATAACTAAACACACATGATATTTAAATAACTTTACTACGTGAATAGATAAGGGAGAATCAATATAGAAAGGTAAACAACTAAACACACATGCCATTAAAATAACATGACTGCTTGAACAGATAAGTAAAAATAAATATTTAAAGGAAAATAAAAAACACACATTCCATTTAAATAACTCAACTACTTGATTAAATAAAGAAGAATAAATATGTGAAGGTAAATAACTAAAAACCCATGCCATTTAATAAATAAAATAAGACAGAAATGTATCCATAAAGAATATCATAGTGAAAATATCATATATAATAATGAATGAATTCCATATGAATGAAATTATTAATTATTGGACATCTTTTATAATGAAAAAGATAACCTATACTATCAAGAAATATCCTCCAGACAGTTTAATACTATATGTAGAAATCCATTAATTCCTACCAAATGATTTTTCTCCGGATACCTTTAATTGAATCAAGGGATTATTTAATGTCAGGTTCCACACATCACTATATATCCACATAATTCCTTATAATTCAAATGATCTATTTAATACATGAAAAATGTACCTAATCATCAAATGTTTGTACAGAGTAAAGGATATAGATTTATCAATATTTCCCTAGTTAATCAAGTTACTTTCAATGTAAACACCTTGTGTAAAAATAGAATATGGTTTAGTAAATAATCAAATAAATCACACAATAATATGGATATTTAATATAAATGTAATCTCTAGCGAAAAAATCTTACAATAATGTGATTCTTTTAAGATACAATTAATAATCACAAAAGAATGTGAGATTTCATAATATGATTTATCGCTTAGTAATTTTCAAATGAAATCCCCTTAGATGAAATAATTCCAATTGAAACATAAAATATAATGAATAATCAATTATTAATGACAATACATGTGAAAGGGAAAGTATATAGATCCTATAAGATAAACAAAGTGCTTAACATTACAATATATCTCAATGAAATAAAATTGAGACAAAATCCCTTACCCTATGCTTACTTTTGGTTGTATGTGTTTTAAACTCATGTGAAATGGTTTTACTCATGTTATTAGTTTTTAAATGAAGAGTAAACATATTTATAATATCATATATGATCCTTTTAGAAAATTTTACCACCCATTTGTTAATAATATTCCAATATTTTCATTATTTCGTGTGTTAATTTTCTTTTATTTAACACGTGTTTTCATCAAGAATGATTCAATTATTAGATAGATTATATAGTTCTATTATTTCAATAATAATATTCTTGATATAATTATAATATTTTTACATCAATATTTTATTTAAAACCAATAATGAATGATGTTTAGGAAAAATGATGTATGGTATGATCATGGAGATGATAGTTCATACATATGCATAATTAAAGCATCAATTTTTTCACTGGTCATTATGGAAAGGATTAATGTCACATCACTGCCTTTATTTTTAGGTATTTTACCTTTTATTTTCAGTCTACCCTTTTCCCCTGAGGCACTTTAAGGTTTTTGGAGAAAAATAGATGTTTTTCTCTGTGGCCAGACACATGCACAATGATGGTTCATATTTAGTGGGATCTGTGTGCACAACCCAGGTAACTATACTATAAAATATATAACCCACTACACAACCACCTCATGGTCATGCACCTCATCCTAGAATCATGTGGTTGGACAGAGCAATTGTCACAGTTTTTGACCCAGTTAATTAAACAGGGTGGAATAACCGTGTGTGATGTCTAGCTCATTAAATAATTATTTTTGTTTACTATTTCCCCTTTTTGGATTTAACCCCTATTCCATCGTCTTCCCCATTAGGTATTTTTCTTTATGTGAGCTTCATGGGCCCATTAAAGCTCCCTTGGTCACCCATTTTTTAGGGGGATTTTTTGGGTGGACTTCAAGATTGTTCTTGTAAGTGGGTTTCTCCCATATTTTATCCACACTTTAGGGTTTCTTCCCTCTTTTCATGGGGTTATAATTTTCCACCAGATATGGATTCATTATTAGGGTATAATTTTATGTTTTTTTGTTCGATATCCATGATTAGGTTTTGTTTTTACTTGATTGTGTTGTGGTTGAGCTGTAGTTGGATATTCACACCAATATTTGGGTATTTTGACTCTAAAGGTAAGCGGTTCCATGTATAAAAATTATTTGGTAAATTTATTTTTCATTCTTAATTAATTTATCATGTTCTTTAATTATTTTGTTTGGTGGTAAAGAGGATTTTGATAGAATTGAATATGCATTTGATTTTAAAATGGAATTTCTATATCACATTGGGTGTGTTCTTTATATAATATATTGTTGTGTCTCTTGGAAGTGTTTTATAAATTGTGAAACTATTTTATTAAATTATGTAAGGGATGAAAATCATGATTTGATATCTCTATGGTGTGCAGTTTATCTTAAAAGAGGATTTTGAGTGTGTTTTTGGTGTAATTGAATTGTAGTGCTTTTTAAAATTGTTTTATAATTTTTTTGAATGATTTATTGAATAATGTAAGAGTGGTAGAACATATTCGGTAATGTTTTCAGTGTTCTTATGATTTTAAAATTGAATTTGGACGGAAAAGTGGTGTTATTTGACATGTGAAACATGATTGAGAACAAAAGGGAAGCTCGTGTATATAGGTGAGTGGAATAGGACAAGTATGCTGGTGATTCAGAAGTGGATACATCCCAATTTCACTTAGCATGATTGATGATGAAAAAAACTAAATAAACATGGGTGACAATTTGAGACCAATAGAATTTTGGATGTTTCTCGTCTCTATTAGATCATGCATGAGAAATTTGTTTGTCATTGTTTCTATGACACATTTTACCAAGATACAAGGTACCTAAGGTCCCATTGCAAGATAGTGCCTAGGGGTACTTCCTCTGACTATTTTTCATTGGATATATCAGACATACCATCTGAAAATAGTATGTTTGGTTGGTAATTTCAGAATAATTTTTATTTTATTTAATGTTTTTTTCTATAAAGTTGTTTCTCATTTGAAGTTTCTTTCCGTAAAAAAGTTAATAGCATCTCATTTTTATAAAAAGCTACAAGATGTTTGTCATACAATGTTTATATCATAGAATCTTGTATTGGTTGGAACCCTAATGGGATTAGGCTCACACCCTACATTAACTTTTGGGTGTAAGTATACTTTCTAATGTTTGACATAGCTAGGGTAATAGCCTATGGAGGTGGTGGTTTGGTTTACTAGAGGTTTGTCATGGTGTGGTGTTGTAGAGATAGATTTTGGGTGGTTCCTACTTTCCATATGGTGGGTTTTGTGATAGAAATGTGGGTTTTTTGAAGCCTTGTTTGGTTTTTAATTAAACCACGTAATTCAATTATGAATTTTTTTATGGTTTGTTTGGTTTAATTTTTTTGATTTGGTATAATGATTATTGTCCGTTGTTTAATGCATGTAAATTTGGCTAATGCGTTCTCGCTCTATATTCATGATACCTGTGAACCTGTGCTAGACCGTGTGGATAAAGAACACCCTTCGGGCCCTTCCAGAGAGTTGGTTGGGTGCTAGATAAATGAATACTTGGTTTGGTTCATGAAAAAATGTCATCATACAAGGTTTAACTCTTTGGTTCATTTTATTTGGGGTGATTCTACATATATAGGAGTTAGGACTATTGGGTATAAGAGTCCTAGATTCTAGTAGGGTGCCTAGCCAGCACCCCTTGTGAGAGACCTCAAGTAACTATTGGATGTTTGGATTTTTGAATCACTTATCTTCTAGGTGGGATGTACATGTTGCAGACTGTACGTGGACATCGGGTGGGGGTCAAGTGGTTTGGTCATTTAGTTATTGCGATAAGTTTTATTTATTTATATTTTATGTTATTTATATAATTTTTAGAACTATTGTACTATTGTTTTATTTTTTAACCATTGCTTTTTTGTAATATAATTCTTCCCAAATATTTCCCTTTCAACCACGAGAGGAAGCCATAGAGGGTTCTGTCGAACAGCTTGATCAGAGGTTGGTGGAATTTATGATTCGGGCTTTTCGGGATCTGGGATAGGGACTGTGCCCTGCTCCTTCTCTAATTAGGGAAGATGAATATACTCTTAGGAAGGAAAACGTACAGGTGTTTATCAAGACAAAACCTCATAATTTCTGGGGTAGCATGGAGCCACAAGAAGCAGAGAAGTGTCTTGTGAAGATCGAGCGCATGTTTGAATTCTTGGACACACCTAAAGAGGTTATGGTGAAATGTTCCTCGTTTATGCTAGAAGGTCCCTACCAAAGGTGGTGGGACTGAGTTCTCAAAGTTAAAGAAGCTCGAGAAGATGGTATGGATGTAATTCAAGGCCATATTAAATAATTAGTACAATCTTAAGGTCTTGGCTTATGCCATATCCTAAGAGTTTATGGATACCATCTAGGGGACAAGTTAGTGATGGAGTATACCAAATTCTTTGCTGAGCTAGTCTGATATGCACCTGAAATAGAATCCAATGAGAAGATGAGGGATCACAGATTCAAAAGGGGTTTGTGGTTGTAAATATATTCTCATGTATTTTTGTTAAATATGAATACCTATGATGAGCTAGTTAATTGAGATTTTATTGTGTAGATTTACGGAAAGGGAAGGTTTGGTTCTTCTATGGCTATGTTAATGATGGGAAGAAACAATTTATCCAAGATGAAGAGGAAAAGAGATGAGAAGGGGAAGAATGAAGGTGGTAGTTTGTGCCATCCATCCAAGAATTCTTCATTTGTACATTCTGACATGTGGTCTATTATGTTCTATCAGTTATGGTAGGAAGAGAACATCCGACCTCCATGTACATATCCTCACACACCCTATCATCGATGTGATGTTAGGGGGAATATGTAGAGTTTTTTCAGTGTGGAGCACCCATACCAGAGTGAGGAAAGATCAATGCCTACCATTGGAGTGTCATTTTAGTTGGATCCATCTAGGATAGTGCGATCTTGGTTTGGTGGTCATGGAAGTAGGACCAGGTTCTCTTCAGGAAAGATCCGGGTTAGGGAAGAGCAATAGGCCTGCGGTCATTCTAAGTTGGATACCCCTAATTATCATAAAGTGGATTGGAACTATGCGGGAAAGGATGCAGGGCCCTCGATAGTTCGAGGTACCATTTTGATTAAATGTTTTATAGTAGATATTTTATTTGATATAGGTGTGTCATTTATTTTATCTCTACCCGTCTTGGAATCTTTTTAACTTTTGAACCGAGAAGATGTCTTTTGTAATGGAGTTGGTAATGTTGTTGGGTTAGAAGAAGGAGAAGGGTTTTAGGTGCTCGTCTTGTGCACTCTCCATGCTAGGGGTCGAGAGAGTGTGAGATTTTTTTTGTATTTGATATGGACCGTTTGAATGTAATCATCAACATGGATTGGCTAGTGCACTTCCAAACATATATGTATTTTTATAGGTGATAGGTGTGTTTCATGGAACCTGATGGGATTCCTCAAGTATTTCTTGGGTAATGGGATCCTTGATTGGGTTGTGCAGGACCTCCACTACTATAATTAATAAATCTTGTATTTTAATTATTTTCTCTTATGCTAGGGGATGGTGGTTGTTCTCCTGAGGGTGGATTACCACCTCTGGTGAACGATTTTCCAAAGGTAATTACAGAAGATTTTTCGGGGTTACCTCTAGAGCAAGATATAGAATTATCAACTGATTTAGAATTAAGAAAATAGATAATATCTCTTCCCTCATATCATATATCCACCACTAATATGAGGTAATTAAATATATAGCTAAACGATTTGGAATCCATAGGGTTTATTTTCCCGAGCATCGCTCCTTGGGCTACTCTTGTTCTATTAGTAATGATGGATGATGGATCTCTCTGGTTGTGCATTGGATATCAAAATCTAAATAAGAAAACCAAAAATATCAAATACTAATTTTCCCAAATTTATGATTTTTTTACCAACTGAAGGGGGAAGACATGTTTTCCAAAAAAAATTGTGTTCGAGTTCCCACCAAATCAAGGTATATCCTAAAGATGTATTTTCGAAGTAGGTATGACCACTTTGAGTATTTTTTATTCCTTTAAAATTGACTAATGCTCTAATAGTTTTTATAGCACTCATGAATAGTGTGTTTGACTTGTATCTCAACTCCTTCATTGTGGTATTCATGGAAGACATCATAGTTTACTCCGGATCTGAGGAGGATCATGGGAATCACTTGCAGATCATTTTTGAAACTTTATGGGAACATTATCTTTATGAAAAGTTTTCAATGTGAACGTTTTAGATCAAGGATGTGATGTTTCTTGGTCATGTGATTTTAGAGAAAGGGGTTTCAGTGGACCCAGAGAAGATCAATGTAGTTATGTTGTGGGAGAAATTGAAAAATGTGTTCAAGATGAGGATATTTCTCAGCCTAGTAAGTTATTACCGGATGTTTGTACCAGATTTTTTGTGGATTACCTCATCCTTGACAGTGCTCAATCAAAAAGTGGTGATGTTTAAATGGAGCCCAAAATGACAGGTTTCCTTTGATGAGATGTATAGTGGGTTGACTACCACACTTATGTTGATCTTTTTGAAGGTTTTAGGAAAAATGGAATCATGGTTGTGCTGGCACCCAACATTGATTTTTACCACGATCAATGATTATTCTGAGATAAATACAATGATAAACTCTAGTCTCCACAGAATAGAATCAAAGATTTATATAAAAAATAAAGAGGCCCAAAAACATCAGAGAGGGTCCTGCAAAACATGTTTATAATTAACTTATTTAATTTAGTAAAGAAAATAATACCTAGATCTTCAATATTTTCTTTGTTGATGATGTTGAGCATCCGAAATGACCCTTCCAGATTATCTTTTAGCACTTTAAGGATCTAAACTAGAATCCCTCTAGTGGAGATCCACATGTGCTCCGATGGCCTCTAATTGACATCGCTCGTACTCTGGGTGCTATCACGGTGATGCGAGTGTCTTATGCCTATTGTTTTTGATTTCTTTATCTTCATCCTTGAAGAACATATCTCTTTCTTGAGAGGGGGTAGGAATAGGATTCGAGAGATAAATTTTTTATCACAACAATTCTAAATTCACTGAGTGTGTGGTTCGGTACATGGAACAATTGAGGTATGTGTCTATTTATTGACATGGGGATTTAGTTACAATATTGAATTGAAAAACAACAATTAAATATATTCATTACCCTAGAGAAAACCAATGATTTTAATAATAATAATGATTCACTATTTATAGTTCTCCAATCTGCGCAAAACAAGAATTTTAAATAAAATTATGCTTCAAAAAATAATAGCAGCGTTATTTTAAT
This sequence comes from Viscum album, assembly GCA_963277665.1. NCBI lineage: Eukaryota > Viridiplantae > Streptophyta > Magnoliopsida > Santalales > Viscaceae > Viscum > Viscum album. The sequence continues at coordinate 1,968,432,144 of OY728165.1, forward strand.
TCTTGCCAAATAGCTAAATAATTATTTATCATATTTCAAATAATTATTTTACTATTGGACCGGACTGGGTCCCCTTGAACTCTACTTCCATTTATTGAACATCTGAATAAATAATTAAATAATTTATTCTCTTAAATAAATATTTTATTTACAAACTATGAAATATATATTTATTAAATTTTCAATAAAATAAATAAATATAGTTTAACCACAATCTGGTGAATAAATATTTTTTTAATTTATGAAATCATTTTAACTTGAATAAAATTATTCAATTGTATTGATAGTAATATTTATTAATTAAATTCAAATAGAATTTAACCGAGACCACCATAAATAATTAGTGTGTGACCCTCTAGGATTTGTTAACATTGGAAATAGGTGGGCTTCCGTAAAGTCCAAGAGTATTGTCTAAAAATGGGTCAAGGAACCCAGTAGAAATAATTTAATGTCACAACAATGACATCCACATACGAACGCTCACTGTGTAATATAATCCCTTTGTCGAAACATCTCATTAAGCTTGTTTCATGATTGTTCCATCAACTTGTATGGATGATACGTCGTTCTGTGACTACCTAAAACAAACTCGTTGTTACCCCAAGGCCATTGAATTTATCTTAATGGTTATATTTAAATCAAAGGGTCTAGATATCAACTTCCATAAATGGAAGGGAAAAATCATTCCTCAACTTATAAATTTATAATATGCCACTAGTGATGCACCCAACGTATCATACGTCCCACCAACTGTATGTGTGATTGTTTTCATTAGTTAATCAAAGTGCGTGAGTCATGACACTTATTAATGATAATCTTAAAGTCTTAGTATTATTACACACACTCACAGATAGTAATATCCAATGACACCCAAACATGTGGAATTCCAACTGGCGGGTTTGTCCTCATAATCTCCTGTCTTGAAGAATACCAAAGAAATCCTCATCTATTTACGAGTACTCACGCCTGATGGTCTACATTCTATGTTTCCCATCATAGTATGTCATCCAACTATAAAACTATATTTAATAATAATGTTATAGCATTTCATGGTTCTCATCATAGCATGGAATTTCAATGATCTTATCAACGCAACAAATTCTGTAGGAAATTATTACATCATATGCATACAGAATAATGAACAACATGTAATAAGATGTTTAATATTTAAATACATTACACATCCAAGTAATCAACTTAAAATGAGTTGGTTATATGAAAACAAATCATAAAAACTCTAAATTTGTCTAGAGCTAACCAAATACTACTTTCAGTCCACTAGACCTCACATGGTGATCATGTTTCTGCTGAGTCATAGATTTTCCAAGGGGTCCTCCATGTTTTCTTTCATTGAAATACATATCACTAAAACTTCACCTCTTTTTTGAAAAATCCCTCAAGAGATGATATTTATGAATTATGTGCTTCAACCGCTGATGTGACCTTGGATCTTTTGAGAGATCCCCCAATATAGTATTATCACAGTACAGTGTGACAGGGTCTTTACTACTAGGTATCAAATCCAGCTCTTGGACGTAGCTTCACATACAAACTACTTCTTTAGAAACCTCAGAAGCTGTGATATACTCAGACTCTACTATAGAGTCTGTGACCACACTCTGATTTGAGCTCTACCAGCTCACTACACATCTATTCAGAGAGAATATGTATCTTGTTTGCGACTTCATGTCATCTCGATCAGTTTGGAAACTAGCATCTTCATATTCTCTGATGACAAGCTCCTTATCACCTTCATAAAACATGAACATATCCTTAGTACTTCTCTGATACTTTATGATAGTCTTGACTACCATCCAATGGTGGTCACCTGGGTCAGCTAGATATCTTTTTACGACACTCAATGCATAGCCGGTATCCAACCTAGTACATATCATGACATACATGACTGACCCAATCACTGATGCGTGTGGAGTCCTTGAAATTATCTTTCATTCCTCATGTGTTTTAGGACACATTTTCTTGTATAGATGAATGCCATGTGATGCTGGAAAAAGTCACCTCTTGGATTGTTCCATATAAATATCTTCAGTTGCTTATCAATGTATGTATTTTGACTTAATCCCAAAAATCTATTAGATCTATCAAGATGGATCTTGATCCCAAGAATATATGCTACCTTTCCCAAGCCCTTAATGGATAATCATTGATTCAACCATGCCTTAATAGACTATATGAGTGGTATCTTGTTTCTAATAAGTAATATGTCATCAATACATACTATTATGAAAATGACTGCACTCCCACTAAACCATTTGTAGACACAATGCTCACATTCATTCTTGATAAAACCAAATTTTTTTATGGCTTCATCAAAACGAATGTTCCATGACCTAGATGCTTGATTTAATCCTTAAATTTATTTCTAAAACTTGTAATCCTTATTGGAATCCTTTGGAGTCATAAACCCTTTAGGTTGTTCCATGTAGACATCTTCGTGAAGATTCCCATTAAGGAAGGATGTTTTGAAATCCTTTTTCCAAATCTAATAGTCATGGTAAGATGAAATGACAAATAGCATTATGGTGAATTTTAACATCGCAACGGGTGAAAAGGTTTCATCATAGTCAATTCTTTGATGTTGTTTGAACCCTTTTGCAACCAGTCCTGCCTTATATGTAATGACTTGTCCTTCCATGCCAAATTTCTTCTTGAATACCCATTTGCAACAAACAAGAATTACATCAACTGGAGGATCTACCAAAATCCAGACATGGTTTTGTTAAATGGAATCCATTTTAGAATTCATGTATTCTTGACACTTGGAAACATATGTTTTATTCACTACTTCCGTGTAGGTTAGAGGATCGTTATTATAAACTAAGAATGAGTCACTATCCTTGGTATCTAGTAAACTGCACCATTCCAGTTCTCTAACCTCTCTTGTACAACTATGTATCTCTTGTGTGTTTGGAATTGTTATTTCTCCCATGGGGATTTTTGGAACATGTTTTCGTACCAACCCGTGTGTACCAAGAGCATCAACTACATCGAATCCTATCTCACTCCCACTATCTCTTTTGGAGATGTTCTTCTTCTCAAAATTTATAGTGCGTCTTCCCACTATAAGATCTTTTTACAATGTGTGGTATTGGTAATATCCCATTTTTTCTTTATGGTGTCCTATAAAGGTACACTTTGTGCCTTGGGGTTCATGTTTGTTACCTGAAGATGCCTTAACACTTTCATCGCTTCCCCACACATATAAATGTGATAATATGGCCTTCTTTCCAATCCAGAACTCGTGTGGAATACCATTTATCGATTTAGATTGTGACTTGTTTAGTATGTGTGCTGATATTTGTAATGCATATCCTAAAAAGGATAATAGAAGAATTGAATGACTCATCATTGATCTCACCATGTCCAACATGGTGCAGTTGATCCTTTCTCTCAAACAATTCCACTGGGGTGTGTGTGGAGGAGTGAGTTGGGATATGAACACAAAATCCGGTAAGTAATCAATGAATACTTGAATAGGATATTCTTCTTTTCATTTTGAGTTGAGTTTCTTAATCTTCTTACCAAGATAGTTCTCGACTTCATTATTTTATTTTTTAAACTTACCAAAATAATCTGACTCATACCTTATTAAGTCGATATATCCATATCTACTAAAATTATCAGTAAATATTATGAAGTATGAGTACCCTCCCATTTCATCAACTGGAAATAGTCCACACACATCGGTATGAACCAATTCAATAATTTCTTTATCCCTTTCACCTTTCCCACTAAATTGGGATTTGGTTATTTTTCCTTGTAAACATGCATGACACATGCCAAGTTGTTTTAGTTCGAATGAATTTAAATATCCATATTGATGTAACTTTTTCAAGTGTTTCTCTTTTACATGACCTAGGTGGTGATTCAAAAGTTGGGTGTGGTATGATTCATGTGAAGTATTATTGTTATCAATTTCTATTACATGGTTTGTGTAATCCAACACGCAATGAACATTGTATTAATGTGCCCTACCAAAACAGATTCTGTCTTTCTAAAAGAAGAAACATTCATTTCCAAAATTGAAAACAAATCCATCTGTATCTAATATAGATAATGAAATAATGTTTTTAGTAATATATAGAGAATAATAAAAACAATTTAACACCAAGATCATCCCAGTTGGCCATGGGAGGTGGTAGTTCCCAATAGCTACAATAGCAAGTATGGCTTAGTTGGATGCTCATAGATCAACCACCCCTTGAACAATCATTCTAAATCTACTTGGTTCCTGTATTTGGATACATATGTAAGCACCAATAGCTATATCTAATACCCAATTTTTAGAAACAGATAGATTTCACTCGATAACAAACACACATGAACCTTCCCCTTTCTTCTTAGGCAGGGTGCAGTTCTTCTTCCAGTGGCCCTTTTTTCCACATGCGAATCAAACAACAAAATTTTCCCTTTCCTCCCCTTTGATGTTCCTTTTCTTGGATGACCATGAAGAATATTTTGGAATAAATCTCTTCACCTTCCCATTCCTCTTATTCACCATAAGGAATGAAGGCTTTTTATGCTTCATGTATTTTTCCACTTGGAGAATGCGAATAAGAACATCAGATAAGAACTACACAATTTTGTTCATATTTAAATAGACAACAAAGTTAGAGAATCTCTAACAAAGTGATGTGAGAATGAGATCGGTGTCCAATTTTTCAAGGAGTTTAAACCCTATAACCTCTAGGAATTGAATGTATCCAATGATCATGACAACATGAGGCCTAAATAGGGAACCTTCTAAAATCTTAATCTGAAAGAGTGCCTTAGAGATCTCAAAAAAATATTGTATTTCTCTCTCCTTGTAATGACAATAGAGGTGATCGAGAATTCTATATGAATCCATGTTTTCATGAGGATTCATAAGATCACTAGACATTGATGATAGCATCAAACATTGAACGTCGATCACATCATTCTTTTGTTTCCCATGGACTAGTAAATCCTCATCAATTTCCACTTTGGCTGGATTATTAAGTAATGTTGAATCCAACACGTAAGAAATCCGTTTATGGAATTGGATAACCTGAAGGTGTCTAAACCATCCTAGATGTTACTTCCAGTGAGGATGTTGACATTATCTAGAATTTATCATAGATATAGTGTGGTTGACTATATTTTCATTTTTATTCTAAAATTAAAATAGAAGATCATTATTACTTTTTTGATTACATTTTATATGAAATAATAAATTTTACTAAGTCTCACACTATTTTATCAAGTCCCAATGACCCTCACCATTGAACTCAGAATTTCCAGTTTCCATGACATTCTAGTGGCAAGGATCCATATTTACCTTCACATAACCCCAATAAGGGTCGGTCAAGCTATTAGAATGTTTTTAGGTTGGAATTTCATTTTCAACTATGGGATTGTAGCTTCTTGATCTATTGAGTGGACTCTCCAATCTTGAAATCATGACTTTTTATTTCCTCAACTCTTACCTCCAATATTACACCAAGTCTAGAAATGCCTACTCCTCTGGATGTAATATTGTTAAGTCAACCTAAAAGCTTTCATAAGGGATTACCGTATAATAGTAAGTGTCCCAAAAAGGGTTGGTCATACATAAAGTTTTATTGAGTTTTTCACTTAATGAAGTATTAGAAGGCTTGGTCTGACTTAATATTTTATTTGATGGATTTTTATCTCTTATTCATGAATTCCTTATTATCATTATCACATGATAGTTAATATTATGTGGAACTTAATTGATTAACCATGTCTTGATAATATTTATGCATAAGTATGATTTATTTTAGTTTCATCTTGAATGCTTATTTAATTCATTAATTATGTGATCGTAACAACACATCCATAATGATAAAACCTAAAACTGACAGAAATAAAATAAAGGTCATGATCATGAAATTTTCTAATAGTTAGTTTATTTAGTAGTTGATAAACTAACCCAGACCAAGGGGAGAAACATCTGGAACCTTTTGGGTTCATGTTTACAGCTTTCCACCTGTCTACCTCTGTATCACCTGGGATTGGTTTTGTAATGTCCCGAATCCGGGTGCCACTCAATGGGTGCCCTGAACCCGGTTCACCACATGACCTCAAGCACATTTCCCCAAATGCCAGAGGCTGTCGACTAGAAGCGAGGGCCCAGGTCTGATAGTGGGGAAATTATGCCCTCATTTGTCAAAGTGTAGCGCAGCGGAATAAACTAAATGACATACAATAACAGCGGAAGCAGTAAACCATGCACATTTAAAATAAACAACTACTATAAAATAAAAAACAATCATATATATATAAAGATGATGAAACATACCTCAAGTTCTAAGAAAGAAGCCATAACATGTTGCAATCAGTACAATACAATACAAAGTAAAGTAAATCAAAACAAAATAGAACGGCTGGTAGCATCACAAGCCTAAGCCCGGTCCCATGCTCCCCTACTCATCAGAAGTAATCAAGTACTTGTATAAGGGCTCTTTCCCGTAACTACACCTACAGAAACATAATCTGTTTGGGCTGAAAAGCATGACACAAACAGGGTGTCAAAAATGAATCCCAGTGGGCAACCACCAAAGGCCCGTGCCTAACTGTGTGGAATCAAGCTACAACAATGTGCAGTAATAAAATGAAAAAAAGTAAGCAGTACTGAAAAGTAACTAACTTAACCAGTTATATTTTAATTTTAATATCAATTTAATCATTTAATTTAAAATATCACCACAGTGAATATTCTAAGTAAACAACCAAATGTCCTCAGACATGTAAACCCCTACCCTCAGGTAATGAGAATCCCACACAAGAATCTTCCCACATGCATGCGGATATTTCCCACGGGCGTAAGAGGTATTTCCCACAGGCACAGAAGCAACTTCCCATAGGCACGGAAGAAATTTCCCATAGGATAAATATTACAGTTCCCACAGGCTAATCACACACTTCCCTCAGGCTAAACAGGTAACTGGGCCATGCCCAACATGTAAAAAATAAGTACACAAGCAATTCATCTCATGGAAATTCTACAATCATTACTTTAATGGCTTACCCTCAGGTATCCTGGCCAAACAGCTAAACAGAGGAACGCACCCCCGAGGTGGTCCTGGATCAGAGAAATGATCCCAAAAATTAGTTTATTATCACAATTAATCCCTTATTCAATTCTAGGTATTTACAATAGACATGGACTCAACCACACGATACCCCAACAAGGGTTTTTGGCACAACGGTACACAAAACGCACAACAGTTGGAAAATAAACACCAAGCCACCTACCTTAAACGCCTCTTATCAGTATACTTGAATGACGTTCCACGAATATTCCTAATACGAGGTATATCTGAGGTGAAAGAAAACTCGCTTAAATGAAAATAACTTCCCTTAGGGGAATAATTGGCAAGAACTAGTCAAGGAGATGAGAGGGCTTACCCATGCGGTTCCAGGGAGATCGACAGTGCAGAGAACAGATTCCCGACGTGCGCTCGGCGGATTCCCAAATCTCCAGCCTCCTCTCATGCTCATTCCTCTAGTTCTAAGCCTTCCCTATGAATAGGGGAGGATACTGCCCATTTTAAGCAAAAAAAGTACATGATATGTATTTCCAAGTACATGTCGTGTACTTCCCATTTTTTAACTGTTCCTCCGGAGGTTTCTCACCAGCGTGTCACTATTCATCTTCCGACATGACTACACAACGTGTCTTCTTAAATACACGGCATGTTCTATCACATAGCTGGCCACTGCCTTACTGATTCACATGCGGACTGACTACACAGCGTGTAAAGGACCACTACACGGCATGTAGTCAGTTTTTACACCCATCTTCGCCGACATGGCTACACACCCCGTGTGCTCATCCCACACGGCCAAAAGTACATGACGTGTGGAAAAGTAATGGCGTGTACTTCCAAAATTTAGGATTTTACCCCATTTTCCATATTTTCTGAAAAACACTATAGGAAAAGAGATAAGAAGAAGTTCGTACCTCAAAACTAAGAACCGGGTTCTTACAAACTTCCCCCCTTAAAGAAATTTGTCCTAGAATTTCCCTTCCAATGTTGGTGAAGATGTAGCTGTGAAAAACTCCGGCCACTGAGGACGTACATCGGTAGCCCGCTCCCAAGTTTTTCCCTGCACTCAGCCATGCTGCCATAGCACCCGTACGAGAGGAACTGACCAGTCTCGGAGAACCATCATGCTCCTGTCAATTATACGAATAAGATGCTTCTCAAAGGACACATCTATCTGAAACTCAACCTCCTCAGGCAGAAGGACATGAGACATGTCTGAATGATAGTAGCGCAACTGAGATACATGGAAGACGTCGTGCATGGCCTAGTACCTCTGTGGTAAATATAACCGGTAGGCAACCATCTCGACTATCTCTAGAATCTCAAATGGCCCCACATACCTCGGTGAATGTTTACCCTGTCTCTTGATCTGCCTGTGTCCCATCCTCGGCGAAACACGCAAGAAAACCTGATCCCCAACCACGAACTCCAAAGGTCATCTACGGCGATCAACATAAGATTTTTGATGAGACTGCACGGTAGCCATCCACTTCGGAATCAACTGGACTTTCTCAGAAGTCTCCTGTACGAGATGTGGTCCCAGTAAAGCTGCCTCACCTGCCTCTAACCAGCACAAGGGTGATCGGCATGGCCTACCATATAAAGCCTCGTAAGGTGACATCTCGATATTTTCCTGAAAACTATTGTTATAGGCAAACTAGAATAGGGGTATATTCTTCTCCCAAGAGCCCCCAAAGTCCTGGACACATGCACACAGCATGTCTTCAAGCACATGTATCGTACGCTCTGACTGGCCATCCATCTGAGGGTGGTAAGCTGTGCTCAGAAGCACCTGCGTACCCAGTGCCCTCTGAAAACTCTTCTAGAAACGAGACATAAAACGAGCATACCTATTTGAAACAATAGAATGAGGGACCCCATGAAGACACACTATCTCTCAGATATACAACTTCCCGAGCTCGTCAACTCTGAAGGTCTCTTTGATCAGAAAAAAGTGAGCAACCTTTGTGAGTCTGTCCACAACAACCCACATGGAATCATTGCCTTGAGGTGACCTTGGTAACCCCGTCATGAAATCCATTGTGACACCATCCAATTTCCACTATGGAATGGGTAATTGCTTTAAAATTCCAGCTGGTCTCTGATTCTCTGCCTTCACCTGCTGATAGGTGGAACACCTCGTAATAAAACCAGCTACATCTCTCTTCATACCCGTCCACCACTACTAAAGTCTCAAGTCTCGGTATATATTGGTAACCCCGGGATGAACTGCCCAATCTAAAGCATGAAACTCCCGTATCATCTCTTCGCATATATCCCATGGAATCCATACTCATCCCTGGAAACATAGAATTTCATCATCACATATCTTCCAACCAGGAGGAGGGTCCTCACTTACCCCCGACTCCCGTAGAACTAGGCCTTCTGAATCAGATCGCTATCTCATCCTCACTCTTTCCAGGAGGGTAGAAGTCACAGCTAATGATGAAAGAAAAGTTTTCCCCTGACTGTTGTGCACCTCCAAATGCATCTCAGAGAACAAATACATGAGCTTCCACTAACCACTGGCCTCTTGCACTGCCTGTATCTGAGTTTTCCTACTCAGTGCATCTGCTACTGCATTACCTTTACCAGGTGTATAGGAAAGCTCAAAATCGAAGGACTGTAGGTACTCGACCCACCTTCGCTATCTCATATTCATGTCATGTCGGGTAAAGATATACTTGTGACTTTTGTGGTCGGTGAAAACAACAAAATGCTATCCCAAGAGATAATGTCTCCAACAGCGCAATGCATGCACAACCGCAGCCAACTCGAGATCATACATCAGGAAATTCCTCTAATGTGGCCTCAAATGCCGAGAACCATACGCAACAACTCGATCTCCCAGCATGAGCACTACTCTTATCCCAATACCTGATGCATCACAATAAACTGTATATATCTTCCCTTGCTCTGGAAGTATTAGGACTGGTGCTGATGTCAACCTTCCCTTTACGTCTTGAAAGGCTGTCTCGCATGTTTCCGTTCAAATGAACTTCACACCCTTCTTAGTCAGACCCGTCAATGGCGCTGCTAAGTGGGAGAAGTCCTGTATGAAGTGTCTGTAGTAACCAGCCAGCCCTAAGAAACTCCGTATCTCAAACAAATTCTTAGGCTGCTCCCAAGAAACAACTGCTCTCACCTTCTCTGGGTCTAATGCAACTCCTGCCTCTGAGTTGATATGACCCAGGAAGTGAATATGGTCCATCCAAAAGTGGAACTTTGAGAGCTTAGCATATTTCTTATGCTCTCTCAGTGTACTCAGCACGATCTCAAGATGGGTGGCATGGTCGTGTCGAGTGTGAGAGTAAACCAAGATGTCGTCCACGAATACTACCATAAAAGAATACAGATAAGGATGGAACACACGATTCATCAGATCCAAGAAAACAGATGGCATATTCGTGAGTCCGAACGACATAACCAAGTACTCGTACAGACCATATCTGCTCCGAAAAGCTATAAGCGGTATATCTGATGGTCTCACGTGTAGCTGATGATATCCAGATCTCAAGTCAATCTTAGATAACACTCATCATCAACGAAGTTGATCAAAAATATCATCAATCCTCGGTAAGGGATATCGGTTCTTAACCGTGAACTGGTTTAGCTTCCGATAATCCACACCGAGTCTGAGGGTACCGTCTACCTTCATAGAAAACAGGACTGGCGAACCCCAAGGAGAAGTACTTGGTTGGATGAAACCCTTTTCCTGTAACTCCTCTAACTTCCTCTTGAGCTCCTGCAACTCTGGTGTTGCCATCCTATAAGGAGGAATGGAAACTGGTGCTGATCCTGACACAATCTCAATAGATAAATCCACCTCTCACTCCAGAGGTAGTCCTGAAAAGTCATCCAGGAAGACATCCCTGAAACGATCAACCACTGGAGGGAAATCTGTCTGACAAGTCCCCTGATCATCCAGATATAAACTCACAATCTGGGCTATGACTCCACCTCACCCATGATTCTCTGGTCCAGCTCAACTCACCTGAACATCCCATTCACCCTTTTATAGAAACTCTCTACCCTCTGGTGTCTTGAAATGCCCCCTGCGATGATAGCAGTCTACAAAGGCTCGAAAGGTAACCAACCTGTCCATCCCGAGAATGACATCACAACCCTTCATCTCCAAGACATAGAGGTCCCATAGAAAGTGACACCCTCCAACCTCAAGGGGGACTCCTTGCATTGACGCACACATTCCGTTCTCATTCCCAACGGAGTGTATAGCGTCATAACATCAGAAGAAGAAGAAACACAGAGCCCGAGGCTCTCCATAACAGGTACATATATGAAACTATGCATAGCACCCGTACCGAAAAGTATTGAAGATAAGACAGAATCTACTAGAATAGTATGTCTCCTAGTATAAGGTCTGGGAGCCTGCTCCTGCTGGGTTTTTTGCACTGCATATACCTGCCCAGTGTCGCCGCCCTGTGACACAGCCTGACTTCCCTGAGCTGTCCCGCCCTACTGCCTCTGAGATCTTGATGTCTAGCTACCACGACCACGACCACCATCTCTCCCGGCATGCCCTGAAGTATTCCAGTTCCCTGACTAGTAAGAAGCCACTAGTCCTGCTCCCGCACGCGGAGTCTTCACAGAACCCCCCCTCACTAGCCACTAGTGGAAACACACTATAGAAGCATTGCAGATGACCCATCCTGCCACAAGCTCGACACTCCACTGGGTCTCGTGGACACTGTGGCCTCTTGTGCCCCTCTCTACCACACTATTAGCACATGAACTAGCCACCTAAAGCATTCTTCTGGCTGGTACTGCCACCCTGAGAGAAGACCATCTGTCTCTTCCTCTTACCAGTAGAAATAGTACCATAAACTGGTGGTGAATCTCCCTGGCCCACACCACTAGCTTCCCGAAGGTTCCTCTCTATAATCAGCACCTGATTCACAATATCATGTACTGAAGGCAACCTGGAAACATTCACTAGTGATCAGATGTCATATCGGAGACCATCCTCAAATCTCCTGGCACTCAACGTCTCATCACCCACTAGAACGGGTGAAAAATGATGAAGCTCAGTGAAACAGGAAGAATAATCCATCACCGACATAGCGCCCAGCTACAGATTCATGAAATCTTGAGCTCTATCTGCCCTTAGCGTCTCTAGGAAGAAAAAGTTATAGAATACTTCTTGAAAATATTCCCACGCCATGTCTCTGTGATACTCTGTCTGGGTGGTAACATCCCACCGCCTCTTGGAAGAATTACACAACATATATGTCGCGAGATTGAACCTCCACCCTGGAGGCATCCCAAGATGCTTGAAAATAGTCTGCATCGATCCTAGACAAGACTCCGTAGCCTGTGGTCCACAATCCCCTAAAAATGTAGGCAGATGCTGCTGCTAGAAGATACAAGTCATCTCAACCATAGATGTGGCAGCCGGTGGTGCTCCCTGAAAGGTCTTCATGTACCGCATAAAGCCTTCACGGAACTTTGCATCCATATATATGTATGGTATAAAAGCTTGCGCCACATATGGATCTGCTGGAGGATCCACTGGTAGCCCATGGCCCACCATCTCTAGAGTATACTCATTGCCGCTCTCCTGGTGAACAACACATGGTCGTCTCGGCAGCATGACTCTACAAGGTCAAAACACACCTTAGATTCATGATTATTAAAGACTGAAAGCGAAGGAACCACAAAGGGAACAAGATGAAGAAGGCATTTCAAGATTTGAAAAACAAGACTACACGGTATGTATACTGACTACACGGCGTGTAATTGACTTCTCTTCCCCTACCCGGGTCCTTCTACGTGGCTAAGCCACACGAATCCTGTTGAACAAAACTACATGGTGTTTATAATATCTACACGATGTGTATGGTGTAATTTCCAACTTACTGTGTCATTTGGGACACGACCGACTACTTGGATTAACACTACACAGTGTGTTACACCCGCACACGACATGTACACCACCCCGTTTCCCTAGCTACATGGCTAACACCACACGATCTGTCCTCGAACAAGACTACACGGCGTGTCCCATAGGTACACGGTGTGTACTAGATGAGCTTCTCCGACCCATGTTGTTAGTTACACAGCCGGACACATGGCTCACACTGCACGGCGTGCTCTATACACACACACCGCGTGTACACGAAAGGATTACCCCCACCCGTGTTGTTAGTTACACGACCGGGTCCCCAGGTCAGACTACACGTCGTGTTATTCATTGACACGGCGTGTTCATGAAAAGATTACATCAGACCATGTTTTTTAGTTAGACGGCCGGGTCTCCGGGTCAACACTACATGGAGTGTACAGAAGCTACATGGCGTGTTCTCCCCAAGCACTTCCCTTCCCTGTGTTTCCACCCACATAGTTTGTGACATGGGAAGAGACTACACGGCGTGTACTGAAAATGTTTTTTTTCTTTTTTAATAGAAGACCATACATAGCGTGTTAAAGGTACTACACGACATGTATACTAGGTTTTACGGACATTATGCCTCAGAAACATCCCTGGAACTCAGAAAATACTGAAAAACAACCCCTAAGTGTCAAATTCTGACCTGGGGGGGGGCATACTCTCAACGAAACAAAGTTTTACATCTTATCAATTTTATAAAAAATATAAACAGCTAATGATCCACCAAATTCTGGCCAATGACGACCCATACTCCCCAGAAACCAAATTTTGGAATCCATTCTATCTACCGGCTCATACAAAAAATTACCCTATCACAAAACTGGTACTTATCAAGTAGCTATCACAACAACATGCTTTCCTAGCACAACAACTATCACAGAAACATGAAAATCTAATGCACCTACATGGCATAGAACCTATACATGGCAAGTGATTTCTAGCATGTGCCTAAAAGATGCATGAGATGACATACCCTCATCTCATCGGGTTGCAAATTAATAGAACCCATGGATAAAATATAAACGGCACAATCACAATTACGTCACCCAATGGTGAAATTAAATCAACTGTAAAATTTGAAAACTTAGAAAAATTGCAAAAATACGAGGTAGACTGACTTTTCCCTGTACACAGGTTAGCTAATCCTGGGAACAACTCATTACCAACTACCATTCTTGTCCTATCCCTGACTATGACTCCAAATAGTATGTCAAAGAAAATAACCCCTCTGATACCACATTGTAACGTCCCGGATCCGGGTGCCACTCAACGGGTGCCTCGAACCCGGTTCTCCATGTGACATCATGCGCATTTCCCCAAATTCCAGAGGCTGCTGACTTGTAGCGAGGGACTAGGTATGATAGTGGGGAAACTATGCCCTCATTTTTCAATGTGTAGCACAACAGAATAAAATAAAAATCATACAATAACAGTGGAAGCAGTAAAACATGCACATTTAAAATAAAAAAATACAGTAAAACAACCAAAAATCATATATATATATAAAGATGATGCAACATGACTCAAGTTCTAAGAAAATATCCAGAACATGTTGAAAGAAGTACAATAAAATATATTGTACAACAAAACAAAACAAAACAGAGTGGCTGGTAGCATCGCGAGCCTAAGTCCGGTCCCATGCTCACCTACTCCTCAGTAGTAATAAAGTACATGGACAAGGGATATTTCCCTTATCTACACCTGTAGAAACATAATTTGTTTGGGCCAAAAAGCATGACCCAAATAGGGTGTGAGAAATGAATCCCAGTAGGCACCCACCAAAGGAACGTGCCCAACTATGTGGAATCAAGAAACAAAAATGTGCAGTAATAAAATGCAATAAAGTCAATAGTACTGAAAAGTAACTAACTTAACAAGTTATATTGTCATTTTAATATCCAATGAATCATTTAATTTGAAATATCCCCAAAGTGAATATTTTATGTAAAAAACCAAATGTCCTCAGACACCTAAACCCCTACCCTCAGGTAAAGTAAATCCAACACAAGAATCTGCCCACAGGCATGCTGATATTGCCCATGGGCGTAAGCGGTGTCGCCCAAAGGCACAGAATCAACTACCCACAGGCCCAGAAGAAGTTGCCCATAGGCTAAATAGTACAGTGCCCACATGCTAATCACAACACTGCCCTTAGACTAAACATGTAACCGGGCCATGCCCAACATGTAAACAAGCAGTACATAAGAAATTCCTCTCAAGGAAATTCTACCATCATTACTTTAAAGGCTTACCCTCGGGTATCCTAGCCAAATGGCTAAACAGAGGAACACACTCCTGGGGTGGTCCTGGATCCAAGCAATGATCCCAAACAATAGTTTATTATCGCAATTAATCACCTATTCAATTCTAGGTATTTAAAATAGCCGCAGCCTCAGCCACACAATACCCCAACATGTGTTCGTGGCACAACGGTACACAAAACGCACAACAGTTGGAAAATAAACACCAAGCCATCTTCCTTAAACACCCCTGATCAATATACTAGAATGACGTTCCATGAATCGTCCTAGAACGAGGTAGATATGAGGTGAAAGAAAACTCGCTTAAATGAAAATAACATCCCTTAGAGGAAGAAATTTCAAGAACTAGGCAAGGAGATGAGAGGGCTTACCCGTGCGGTTCCAGGGAGATCAACAGTGCAAAAAATGGATTCCCGACGTGCGCTCGGCGGATCCCCAAAGCTTCGGCCTCCTCTCCCACTCCTTCCTCCGGTTCTATGCCCTTCATATGAATAGGGGAGGCTACTAACCATTTTAAGTGAAAAAAACAAAGTACACGACATCTAATTCCCATTTTTAACTGTTCCTCCGGCAGTTTCCCACCAGCGTGGCACTGTTCATCTGCCGACATGACTACACGGCATGTATTCTTTAGTACACGGTGTGTTCTGTCTCACAACTGGCCACCGCCTTGCTATTTTGCATGCCGACTGACTACACAATGTGTAAAGGACCACTACACGGCGTGTAGTCGGTTTTTACACCCTTCGTCGCCGACACGGCTACACACCCAGTGTGCTCATCCCACACGGAAAAAAGTACATGGCGTGTGGAAAGGTACATGGAGTGTACTTCAAAAATTTAGGATTTTCCCCCATTTTCCTTATTTTCTGAAAAACGCTTAAAGAAAAGAGAAAAGAAGAAGCTCGTACCACAAAACTAAGAACCGAGTTCTAATAAGTTTCATCACAGATCCATCCTGAAATACCTCTACTTGTTTGGGAGTTCCATCCATTACATATTTCTTTTTTAACTCACATGAAACTAAGGGGTAAAAAGGGTTTTTACATAAAATAATCCTTGGGCATACATGCCTTGCATATCAATGAGGAGAGGGCTCGCATGCCAACAAATTTAATTTAAATAAATAAGTTAGTAGAAACCATCCACACACAAAGGTCTTGGTCTATCTCAAGATCATCCATACATGAAACAATATTTACACATAAATATAACTTGCATTTAATTCTTTAATCATTCTTGTTTAAGAAAACCCACACTCGAATAAATTAATTATCATCTTTAATTAATCAATAATTTTTTCTTAAACACTTTTATGAATTTCATTGAGATTCTAATCCATTATAATTTTAAACAAATAAATTCATTTAAAATTATCTATGTACGAAAATTGTAACATGGGAACACCCGAGGGAATTTATATTCATAACTACCCAATGAGTATAAATGAACAATACACAAATGTTAAACTAAACACACATATACATAACACCTATCACATGTTGTGCCTTAGATTTAAGCCTATATGATGGTACATGTCTCAATGGTCTGTATAATATAATAATAAATTTTAATAAATCTACATAATTTGGTTGAGTACAAGTAATGTAGTTCCAAATACACAACGTGTAATATTTTTCACCATCCATCAAAAGTACATGCCCGAGGAAACGGCGTGTGAGAGTTCTTTAGAAATCATCAGAGTACAGTATGTGTCCAGTGGGATACATGCTGTGCAATTACTCATTACAAGGTCTCCAGCCGGACAAGCCATGTACGGGGTATATAGTCCAACCATAACCTGAAGGGACTACACATTGTGTCTAGTTGTCCAGACAACATGAAATCTATAAACCACATGCCACATGTTCCTAGTCAACACACATAGTCATTAAGACTTAGACAAACTCCAATGACATGGCTTGGATTGGTAGACCAATCATGGTGCCCTGAACCTTGGATACATGGCGTTTAATTCCAAATACATGTCGTGTGTTCTAGTTTTGTATGTCCAGGAACCTTTGGCACCTCTAGATAAGATTCTCTATTTTATTTTAATAAAAATTAAAATAAAAGATCATTTCTGAAGGGTGAACGCAAAACGAAATGGGAGGAAAAAATATCAAGATTCATATTTTAGGAATTAATAACTTGAATTTATAAATATAAATTATTAAATGCATACATCATCAAATAAATATTTTAATAATTATAAACTATGATTTAGCCGTTCTGATACCACTTAAAGGCTCTGGGCATAGTGGAAGCGTGGTTGGGCCAGCACCCAACTTTGATGTTTACAATGATCAATGATTATTCCGAGATCAATACGATGATGAACTCTAATCTCCACAGAATAGAATAAAAGATTTAGATAAAGAAGGAAGAGGCTCGAAACCATTAGAGAGTATCATTCACATCATGTTTTTAATTAATTTATATAATTTTATAAAGAAAATAATAACTGGATCTTTGGTATTTTCTTCGTTGATGATATTGATTATCGAGAATGACCCTTCCAAATTATCTTGTTTCTCTTGCAAGGATCCAAACAGTAATCCCTCTAGTTTTGATCAACACGTGATCCGATGGCCTCTGATCGAAACTCCTCATTCTCCGAGTGCTTGTAAGGTGAAGGGAGTGTGTTGTTTCGGTAATTCTTTATCGGTTCTTCTTCGGCCTTGAAGAACGTCTCTCATTCTTGAGAGGGGAGAGAAGATGGTTTGAGAGAGAAATTGTTAAGCTCAAAAATTCTCAATTCATCAGGTGTGCAATTTGGTACATGGCACAATTGAGGTATGTGTCTATTTATTGACATGAGGATTCAGTTACAACCTTTTAATTTCATAACAAAAATAAAAAAATTCCAAACCTTAGTGAAAACCCATGTTACTAATAATAATACATCATCATTATTTATGGATTTTTAATTTGCGAAAATAGAATTATAAATAAAATTACATGTCACAAAATAATAGCAACATTTTTTTAATTTGTGCCAAGTAGTTAAATAATTATTTATCATCTTGTAAATAATTATTTTACAACCGGACAGGCCTTGGTCCTCTCAAACTCCACTTCCATATATTGAACACCCAAATAAATAAATAAATAATTTTTTCTCTTAAATTAATATTTTATTTACAAACATGCAAATAAATATTTATTAAATGTTCAATAAAATAAATAAATATATTTTACCCACAATCTGGTGAACAAACATTTATTTATTTTATGAAATCATTTTAACATAAATAAAATTATTAAATTGTATTTAGAATTATATTTAATAATTAAATTCAAATTTAATTTAACCGAGACCACAAGAAACATTGTGTGTTTGACCCTCTCAGATTCTTTCTCGTTTGCATTAAGTGGGATCGCCTAAAGTCCAAGAGTAATGTCTAACAATGGGTCAAGGCAGCCAAGAGAAGGAACTTAAGGTCACAGCAATGAAATCATCATACGAATTCTCACTATTTAATTTAATCCCTTTGTCGTAATATCTCATCAAGCAGGATTAATGATAGTGTAACCAACTTTTATTCTTGACGCATCATTCTTTTATTACCTGAAATAAAATTTTTGTTACACCATGGACATGGAATTTCCCACGAAGGTTTTATTTCAATCAAAGGGACTTGATATCAACTTCCATAAATGGATGGGACAAATCCTTCCTTGACTAATCATTTTATAATATACCACTAATGACGCACCCAACATACCCTACTTCCCACCAAATGTCTGCATGATGGTTTTGTGAGTAAATCAAAGTGCGTGAGTCGTGACACATATTAATGATAATATTAATGTCTAAGGTTCATTACACATTCTCGCAGATATAAATATCTGATGACACTAAAACATGCAGAATTTCTTCTGGAGGGTCTGTTCTCATAATCTCCCATCTTGGAGATTACCAAGTACGAACTTTATGAGAGGAAGTCTCATCTGCTTACGAGTACTCAAACCATATGTTCTTCATGCTATATATATCCCATCATAGTATGTCATTTAATTGTATAAATATATTTTATAATATTGTTATAGCATTTTCAATGTTCTCATCATAGCGAGGAACTACCATGATCTTATCAATGCAACAAATACTTCAAGACATTTTTACATCATAGTCATGCAGAACAACGAAAAATATGTAATAAGATGCATAATATTTAAATATATTAAATATTAATGTAATTAAAGTACTACTAGTTGGTTCTAGGAAACTAACTCTTACACTTTTTAGAGTCAGTAATGGGATACATGGTTTACTATGGTGCTTTAGGTATGGGCCTCTGGTGTGCACTCAAGCAAGATGATCATGTATTGGAATTTGGTTCTCTCCAACTCAGACCGTATGAAAATAATTATCTATCTCATGCAATGGAATTAGTTTTGGTGATGCATTCCTTGAAGACATGGTTCCATGATATTTTTTTAGAGAGAAGTTTTGGGTCTATTCTGAACATAAAATCTTATTCTACATTTTATCCCAAAAATATTGGAACTGGAGGCAATGCTATTGGAATGAGTATTTTCTAGGCATTCAATTTTGATATCATCTATAACCCAGGAAAGGGTAATGTGGTGGCTGATGGCTTGATAAAAAAAGTTCCCCTATAGGATTTGAGGGTGTTCAGTGATGAGTGGACCTTGATGGGGATATTTGACTAAATGCACTTGGAGACTAAGGAGCAAAGTGGTGGTGCATTCTTAGCAAGCGTTCACTTTACTAATTATCTTATAGAGATGATTCAATAAGAGTATCCTGGAGGTGAGTTGTTTCAGCAGTCTATACACTCTCTTTAAGGTGGGGAGACATCTTTTTATTGGTCATATCTCATGAGTTAATATATTTTAAGGGTTGTTTTGTGGCGTCGTTGTCTCTTTATAAGGTGGTGACGTAGGATACCCACCAATATTAGTGTGTTGGTCATCCAGGATCTACCAAAATGTATTATGATGATTTTCAGTTGTTTTTAGGGCTAGGCATGAGTCACGACATAGATGAATTTTTATTGAGGTGGTATAAATGTTAGTAGGTAAAGGAAAATCATCAAAGGCCCTTTTCATTGCTTTAACCATTACCCATTCCCACCTATAAGTTGGATGTGGAAACCATATATTTCATTGTTTTTTTCATTGTACACCTTAGGGATGGAATGTAATTTGGGTGGTAATAGATTATTTGACCAAATCATCCAATTTCATTCTAATCAAAGATTTAGCTAAAGTGGATGTTATGATTTCATTATATGTTGAGGAAGTGGTCAGGCTTAAGGGTGCACTGTTAGCATTTTATTTAGATAGAGACCCCATTTAAACTCCCTATTATAGAAGGAATTGAAAAGGCATTGGGTTTATAGATTATTTTGAATATGCTATATCATCCTGAAATGGATGGTTTGACAATGTGGTTAAATCAGATTCTAGAGGACAAGCTTCACACTGGTGTTTTAGATTTCGAAGGATCATGGAATTTCCATTTGGGGTTGTTTGAATTGTAATAATATAATAATTACCAATCATAAATTAAAATGGATTAGTTTGATGCACATTATGGTATTCCATTTCAATCTCATTTATGTTGGGTTGATGTTGGAGAGAACTTGCTTTTGAGACCAAGCCTTGTTTAAGAGATGTCTGAAAAATTCATGTTTACCAGTCAATGGTTATTGATAGATTAGAGCCACCAAAAATCTTTTGATCATCAGATTCATTGAGATCATGAGTTTTCCATGGGTGATCATGTGTTCTTTAATGTGGCCCCTCTCTTTTTTCATCATCGTTTGGGAAATAATGTAGAGATAACGCTGAGGTATGTCAGACCTTTTGAAATCATTGAGTAGATTGGAATGGTGGAATAAATGTTAGCCTTTCTTTCTTAGTTGAAACCAATTCATGAAATATTTAATTTCTCCCAATTAATAATGTATAATTAGGATCCATCCCATCTATTGAATTAGTAAGAGGTAAAGACATATATTTATTTATCGATGTTTGAACGACCTATGTGATTAGTGGATTCCCAAGAGAAATTAATTCGGTGGAAGCATATTCGATTGGTTTGTGTCCTTTGGAAATATAGGAATGATGTGCATGAGACTTGGGAGCAGAGTTTTGGGTTGAGTAAGAGTATCTGTTATTTTTTTCGATCAAACTATGATTTTACTTTCTAAGGGTGGAAAATTTTCATGGTGTGGAGAATTTTCACATTGATGTCTTTATTTTCAGGTATTTTCCTTTTTATTTTCATTCCATCCTTTTACCTTCAGATTATTCGAGGTCTTCAGAGAAAAATGGATGTTTTTTGCGTGGCCAGACATAGGCACATGGTTGGTTCACAGTTAGTGGGAACCATGTCCCCAACCCAGGTAACCATGCAGTAGGAGACATAACCTACCACACAACCACAACACAACCATGCACCCCGACCTAAAAATGTGCGGCTAGATAGAGTATGTGGAAAATTTTTCTAGATTTGTTATTTAACCGTACAGACTAACAGTTTAAGTTTTCCATCTCATTAAAAAATGTTTTTAACAATTTCACCTTTTCAGATTTACCCCATATTCTTCCCCTATTTTCCCCCATTTCGTACTTTCAACCGTTAGAGCTTCCATGGATCCCTCAAGCCCCCTTGTACACCAATGATTGAAGTAGATTTAGTGGGGAAACTTCAATATTTTTCAAGAAAGTGGGGTTCTCCCTTGTTTCTTCTTTTTAGTGTGTATTCCCTCCTTTCTTGGGGTTCTAATTTTTCAGGAGACATGGTTTCTCTCAAAGGGTTTAATCCTTTTTTTGGTTCAATCTTCATGATTAGGGTTCATATTCAATTTCTTATGGCGCGATTGAGGCACGATTGGTGATTCAGACCAATTTTCGGTATTATGACTCCAAAGGTATGTGGTTATATGTATAAACATTATTTGGTGAATTTATATTTCTTATGTGAGTAATTTATAATGTTCATAATAGTTTTTTATTAGATTAAATATGATATTGATTTTAAAATAGAATTTATTTGTGAAATTTGGTGCGTTAATTTTGTAAAACATTGTTTTTTTCACTTGGATGTCTTATATAAATTGGGAAATTGGTTTATTAAATTATATAAGGGTTTAAAATCATGTTTTGATGTGGAATTAGTGTGTATTTTTTTTTTCAAAAAACAGTATATTTAGTGTTTTTGGTGAAAAATATTTGTAGTGCTTCTTGAAATTGTTTTATAAATTGTTTAAATGATTTATTGAATTAAATAAGTGGGTTAAAACATATTTGGATTTTTGTGTGTGTGTTTGATTTTAAAATGGATTTTAGATGTACATGTGGTGTTATGTGACATGTAAAAATTTATTGAGAATTAAAAGGAAAATTGGGTATCTAGGTGGACAGACTAGGACTAGTATGATAGTTATTCAAAAGTGGATATGGACCAGTTTCACTTAGAGGGATTTACGATGATAATAATAAATAAACATGGGTAATGATTCGGGACCGATGGAATTTTTGATATCATTCCTCTAGTGGCTCATGCATGAGAAAGCTGTTGGTTGTGGTTTCTATGCGATGTTTTATCAATATATGAGATACCTAGGGTCCCATTTCTAGATAGTGCCTAGGGGTACTTCCTGTGACTTGTTCTCATTGGCTATATCTCACTTACTATTGGCATACGATATGTTTGGTTGGTAATTTTAGAAGAATGTGTGTTTTATTTAATATATAATTCATTAATGTTGTCTATAATTTAATGTTTCTTTCCATAAAATAGTTAATGGAATCTCATTTTTATAAGAACGTGCAAGCTATTTTCCTTATAATGTTTATCGCAATGAATCTAAATCGGGTGGCATCCTACGGGTCTTATGATCACACTCAACATAAACCTTTGGTTTTTAGTAGACTTGGAAATTTTTGACAAAAGTAAGAGAAACAACTTTGGAAATGGTGGTTTGGGTTCCTAGAGGTTCTTCTTGTCGAGGTGTTGTGGAGATGTCTTGAGGTTTGTTCCCCCATTCCATGTGGTGGTTTTTCTGATAGAAATGTGGTAACTTTTTTTAGCTTTGTCTGGTTTTGACAAAAGGCTTGTTACTGAATTCTAAATTTTTTAAGGTTGGTTTGTTTAGAATTTTCACATATGTTTTATTGATTATTGTAGTATGTTTAATTCATGTAAATTTGGTTAAATCATTACCACTCTTTATTAATGATTCTTAGGAACTTGTGCCAGCCAGTGGGGATAGAGAATGCCCTTCGAGTTGTTCCACAGACTGGGATGGGAGTTGATTTGGATGACGAACCATCTTGGTTCGTGATAATGAAAGTAATATGTTAAATTCACATAATTATCATAATATAATTAATATCATATTATCTAGTTATATATATCGTCCATTTAGTTTTGTGACATAAATAGTGTCATATCACTTCATAAAGGCAGGTGTCCACACATACAAGATCCATGTAATCATCTTTAAAGAGTGAAAAGGAATGAAAGGAAATGACATATATTATATTTATATGACGAACAAATTGGATTAAAATCATAACTAGGTAATTTATATCACATATTATATTAATCTTTTTCTATATCACATTCCCTATGAAGCGTTAGTGAAATATGAATCGCAGCACTTCATGAGGCGATATTCCTCCATATACAATGATCCGTGTTATCGTATCTCCCACTAAATGGATGGTAAAATTAAATATATGATATAGTGAATATAAGGGTGTAAATATTTTATAAAAAACAAATATATAATTTAGATACATCATCATACCCACCTTTAGTGGTGGGAATAGAAAAATGAATGACATTAGTTTGTGAGATGGTATCCCTCCATACACATCAATGATGATTTCATATTACATTTGATATAATTGGATATATTTTAATATCATCAAAATATCATATCAAAATCCAAATATATTTATGATTATGATATTAATATACCAAAATGGTTTAATAAAAATTTAATGATGTGGAACTAGAAGTAAAATAAATACATACATTGGATAATGTTACCACTTCTTCAGGTATCTTCATTTGGAATAAAAAACCCTTCCTAGGATGGATTTATTTTAAAAATAATGATTCTATGATGAGGGGACTGAAGTTTTTGAGTGATTTGGGTAAGTATTTCTTGAAAGAAATTTCCTTTAAGGTGTGACTAAGAGGGAAAAGGGGTGGCCTTTCATTAGTGGGGTGATTGGCACACTTTTAATGTTTGGAAATATAGAATTACAAACAAGTATTTTTTCATGTCACCATGACCCAGTAATGGTAAATTATTTATAATATAATTTATATGGTCTAAATATGGAAAAAAAGTTTGTTTTGGACAATTTTTACATCATTATTAAATCATATATTCTATGTTTTACAACTAATTAAACTTGTTTTTACCTTAATCACTATAATTACTTTTATCTGTTTTACTTAATAATTTTGTGGGAAAATATTATAAAAATATTATTAATTATAAATTATTATGATTCCAAATAAGGAAGTCTATTTTCAAAAAATAAATCCTTATAATTTTTAAAAAAACATAAAATTAATCTCGCAGACATGATGAGAG
The DNA here is from genome assembly GCA_963277665.1 of Viscum album. Lineage (NCBI taxonomy): Eukaryota > Viridiplantae > Streptophyta > Magnoliopsida > Santalales > Viscaceae > Viscum > Viscum album. The sequence continues at coordinate 1,968,456,961 of OY728165.1, forward strand.
AGAGGGGTTATAAAGTGATAATATTAAAAAAATTTCAATGTTATTATATAAAAAATCAATATGAAAAAGATTATAATGTTCTAAAATGGAATAATATATTAATAATTTAGATAATTTTACATTAAAACCAATTCTAAATATAATTTTACATTATAAATTATTTAAAAAAAGGTTGTATGAAATCAAATTTCAGTAATTTTCACTATTTATCAAAAAATGAAACTTTTCTAAAAAATCACAAGCATTCACCCTAAGAGATGTTTGATATTAAAATTTTAAAAATTAATTACCTTTTTTATATAAATTTTATAAATTTGGTAAAAATTAATTTTAATTTATGTGCGTAAAGAACTATAAATCCATCTTTTTGAAAAAAATACAGTTTTCATAAATTTCTTCATTTTAAATAATAATTATAATTAACTACAATAAATATATAACCAATAAAAATTTTAAAATATAAATTTACACAATTAATTTAATTCTATCAATACACTCAATTACAATGTCTATGAGATATTCATATTTAGTGATAGTATTAATAGTGTATCATTGTTCAGTAAAAATTGGTCTTACATGTAATGCAAGTTATCAAGGGAAGTCATTTTTCATGTAATTAAAGCTATTGAGGAAATTAAATTTTTTTTAAGTCTTTGGGTGTAACAAATTTTATCATAACACCCTCTCAAAAAAACACATTTAAACTTATATGAAAACAATTCTGATAAAAATACTCTTTTATTTGAAAAAACCATTTTCAATACACAAATAACAAAAAAATTGAAATAGGGCTTTTAATTGAAGAAAACCTGAAATCATAAAAATGAATAAAATAATAAAATAATAAAATAATCGACATGATGACATAAATTTTATCATCTTTATGTACATTAAAAATAGATCATATATTTATTGTTTTTCATAATGTTCTTTATAAAACACATATGAATATTTCTTTTGAAAACTTTTAACAATCTTGTAAAAAGAGAGATAAAATTTACTTTTAAATATTCAAATTCTATATATAATTTTTTATATAATATTTTTTAAAAAATTTAATTGTAAATAAAGAGTTTGAATGAAATAAATAAAAGACAACCATTTTAAAGAAAGGTCCCTTATCACTTGATGAATATTTGAATTATAAACCCCATGAAAGTATAATATTAATTAAAACTATAAATAAAATTATAATAGATTTATTAATGAAATAACATGTCAAAGTGGATTTATATGAACATAATAAAATATAATAGTTGTACAACATCAAAATAATCCTCAATGAATGGAAATTAATAGGGTGGCGGATGGTCTTGCTAATAAGGGAGTTAACCAAGACATAACATGGATATTTGACCTTCAAAATGAACTTATTTCGATTTTGACAATGATTGTAAAAATATTCCATCGTGTAGACTTTTTTAATCCCTATTTTTTTAATATTTTTTTTCTTGGTCAGTTACCAAATAATCACCTCTAAAAAAACAATTTTCAAACCAATCATGAATTATGGTTATGAAAAATGAGTAAATTTTATGATCATGGAGATGGTAAATCATATGTATGCTTGAATAAAATTTCTCTTTTTCAATGTCCACAATAGAAAGAAGGTAAGTAATATTATAACCATGTAGAATAAAAAATATATAATAAATACTATATACATACTTATATATATCATCATTTTTATGTTTTCATTAAAAAACAAATCACATTTCTTTGAGGGGGTTGAAGTCCGGACATCCAAGAATGGAATTATCATTTTTTCCTAGTGATCAAAAATGTAAATAAATGATATATTATATTTCCAACATTATAAATAGTTAATTAACTTAATTATTATTTCTTTTATATTTCATATATTTATTATCTTTACCCTTATTACCTTCCATTTAATGTGTTAGGGAAAAATAATCACAACACTTTGTGAAGTGGTTGTCCACTGTACACATGAGAAATGTTATCATATCTCTTAATGAATGGAATATGAAATGGTATATATGATATAATGAATCCATAGGTTTAATTATGATATAAAAATCATATATAAATTTTATATCTATCATCATGCCTAGACATGGAGGTGTAATGTAAAAATGAATGACATCGTTTCACGGGGAGATAATTTGTTGTACACACGAATGCTGTTTTCGTAACCCATTTGATTGAAGTGTGTGGTTTTAAGTCATAATAATAAAAAAACAAATCTCATTAAATGTAACATACTGACTTTATTATATCTGTAACATCCCAGGTAAATAAAGAATATTACTTTTTCATATTTATTAATATTTGTGAATAAAATATTAATATTACTTTAAATGGAATGCTATGCTCAATGGTGCACCCAATACGCAACAACGAGTTTCTTTGAAATCTTACGTTGCACTTTAATAATAAAATTATATTATTTTAAATGGTAGTTAAATCCTAGTCGTTGTATTGGTGGGAATGAATAGAAATAACTAAAATATGATTATATATTTTTGTTAAATATTTTTATATTTATCCAATAAAAGATAAAGGCTTAAAATAAGAAAATAATTCAATTTTAAGCATAAATACTCTACTAAAAGGTCGATTTATCACCTTTTGATGGTGAACCCTCTTTAATATAGTTCTGGTCACTCTAATAAATTCTATTAGACCAAATAAAATTCTTCTTTAGAATCGGGACATCAAAATTTACTTTGTGTAGATTTTTGGTATTTTTCCGATAAAGTTCATTTTTTAATGAATAGTGAAAAATGTTGTACTTTTATTCAAAACCCCTTTTTAATATAATTTATTTATATGATTAGATTATATTTTTAATTGGTTTTAAAATTAAACTATAATATATTTTTACCATTTAATACAGTAGTGGTCATTGGAATTAATTTCACTTTGAAATTGGACTTAAACTAGTGTCAATCTTTTGATATATATTGTTTCATAAAAACATGCAATTTGTTCTGACAGTGTGAATTAATTATTAAATTAATTAATGTAACTTATATGTTTTGAATTTTTTAAAATAGACATCATTTTTGAATTTGGAATATCAAATATAGCTTAGGGTGAAGTTTTGGTATTTTTCTGAAAAACCTCAATTTTTGATTAATAGTGAAACCACTAAGTGGTACTTTTAAAAACTGATTTTTCTTTTAAATAAAACTTTACCACTTCTGTTATTTTAATTTCAAAAATCTGACATAAATGGTTGTCATTAGGAATTAAAATGAGGTTCAATGGGATTAAAATAATTTTTTTGGTGAATAGTAACTTTTAAGTTTTTAATCACGATTAGAGGTAATTAGTGTGATTTAAGGTAAAAATGACATTATAATAAAATGAAAATAACTTGACACTTGTACTAAGCCTATTTTATGAGTCATGGCCATCAAATACAACCCATGGGTCGATTTGTGGGACCCCATGGAGCCACTTGGGTAAGATAATGACATTAATGCCTTTTATTTAAAGTAAATGTAAAAATGACACAAACATGTATTATTTTACTAAAACAATTTTTACATGGGGTTATAAAAGTATGAGTTTTGACTATAAATAGTCATTGTAAAGATAAAAATATTTCCTACATTATAGTATTTTTATTATAATTTTTTGACATTAAATAAATTAAATTATTTTTGACATCATGATGATTCAGTGATTACCTCATTATTTAACAATTTAAATAAAATGAAAAGATAATGTAAAATAAGAGACCAAAACATGTCAAAAACCTATCGGATGTCTATATTTAGAACTATTATCACCTTATACTTGAAATATATAAATGTGGGTCCTTTAAAATCCAAAATTCATTTTATAATAATGTTACTTTTCAAGACCTTCCAAGAGTGCCCCTCCTCTCCTCTTATAAAAGGCCCCCACCTCTACCTACTTACACACACCTCTAGTTCCTTTGTCTCGGCCAACCCCTGCCCATTTTGTATCTCCAAATCCCTATATTACTCCTAGTAGCTTCACTTTGGGCAGAAGTTTTCCCAAGGAAGCCTTTGAGAACAAATCAAAAAGAGTTACCCGACTTTAAGGTAATGTCTTCACTTGTGTTCTTTTGTTTTATTTTGATTCTCCAACCCCATAATCTCTTTTTATTAATTTCTTTTGTAACAACTCCTGTATCTTAAATATATTAGGATGTTGTTATAGGAAGGATTTGAGCTACACTTACACACAAATACATCTAATGGTTAAAGAACATACTATTTCTGTGGATGGTGAATTTCTGCCTCACGAAACGATGATTGTTCAATATTCTTTTAACACCTTCAAAGGTGGCCATTAAGATGTCACTATATTTATATATGATATATTATATGTTTATGTTTTCCTTAATCTTCTGTATTTTTCATTTATGGAATACCTTTATGGTTTCCATTATGGGTAAATGCAATATCTTCATTTTAGGAAGTGCGGACTACCACCCCCTCAAAGTGATTTGATTCGTTAATACCATACGTGGTACGTATAAAGGATATATTTAATAATATTATATATGATACCATACTGGAATTATAATACTATTATGTATCATTATGTTTTAATTCCATTAAATATGAAATAGAAATGGATGTAGCGTTCATGCGTACGTACGGCTTACCGTCTCCATGAACGGTGCATTTCATTTCTTACCTCTAAATGATATGTACTATTATAAATACATGTATATTCAGGATATATATGATATATATGAAATCAAAATCATGAATATAATTCTGGATATAATGAACCTTTGACTGCATAAACAACATGTAATTGTAAGAAGTCCATTTTTGACTTAGGTACCAAAGATCGAAAAAACAAACTTTATTAACTTAAATGATTACATATTGTTTATAAAATGGAAATAAGTTGTATAAAAGGAATAATAAAATTGAAAAAAAGTGCGTAAGAAAGTAGAAATTTACTTTATTTTATTATTCAAGAGATTAAAGAGTGATCAAGTCAAGTCGGACTTGAGGTAAGGGATCCGACCTCTCTCTTTCTTTCCAAGTACCCTCTTTTATTTAATTTCATTTATGATCCATGTTCTTCTGTTGGAGGATGTTATTCTAAATTAAACATACTGTATTTTTTTTAAATAAAGAGATACCCCCTCTTACTCTCATCAATTCATTTTTAGAATTTTTATGTGGCGCCGTTAGGCTGCCGAATTTTCGTAAGAGATCCAACCTCTCTCTTTCTTTTAAAGTACTCTCCTTTTTGTCACTTATTTTAATATCCTATTTCTTATGTTGGGGGAGGTTCTTTTATATTCCTCTTGCTGTAAATTTTATGTTAATATGATGAGAGACCCTATTTGGTCTCATCAATCCATTTTTTGATGTTTTATGTGGCGCTGTTAGGCTGCCGAATGTTCATAAGGGGATTTTCATCTCAATTTTTATTCCCGTGAGATTCATGCTACATTGGCCACTATTTCCTTTTGTTTGGTGTATGTAATGCCCATTATTTTACTATTTCTATAATATAATCTCATTTAGGGGTAGTTACATCTTCATTTTATGACCCTTCTTTCATGGGGTGTACGTTTCGAAAGTTTCCCAAATCGGTAAGGGAACCTTTCACACTCCTCTTTTAAAAAGACTTATTTTGTTATGTCTTTTAATTTACATATTTTTATGTTGGGATATGTTCTTATATATCCTTATTTATGTAAATTTTATGTCTAATTGATGAAATACCAATTTCTCTCTCATCAACTAATGTTATGAATTTTAAAGTGACGCCGTTAGGCTGTCAAATTTTACCAAGGGAACTTCTTAACCCAATTTCGATTTCTTTGGGTTCAAAATGTACTAATTGAATATGTCATCCTTTGAATATGTTTGGATGACCTTTTGTTGTTTTACAGTTATTATCTACTTATATTGGGTGTATTTATATTTGTCACACATAATTATGAGATTGATTTATCCTTAACTTAAGGATACCTACTTTATAATGGATTTTATCTCATTTTCCATTTCTAGTGAGACTACATTGTTTTTATGCACCAGTTCACTCTTATATGGTGTATATAATGTACTTTGGAATATTATATCATCCCTTTATTATCGTGATAATATCATGTTCTGATTAAATGTTATACCTCAATTATTATATTCAAGTGTCACTCATTTTGTTAAAAACCCTTTAACTAAAATATCGTTTTAACTATTTTAATGATTTATTATTATAAATATTTCTCATTAATATCCATGTTTTCAAAATGGTTTTAAGGATTTATTTATATGTATATTAATGGTTTAAAATGTTAAAAGCTTCAAAGTGGTATGGGACACTTTGATTCAAAAATATCTTTATTAAATGTTTTAAATGGTTTTAAAAATGGTTTTTATAATGGATTCATTATTTCAATATCTTAAAATGTTATATTGTTATTGAAATGTGGGAATGTTATCTTTCCTTTATGATTAAGTTATGTGTTATTACTATGTTATGGTTCTTGGGCATTGTTTATGAAGAGGGGTGGTTCCGTGATAAACTAAGGGCGGGTGAGCCCGATATAGGTCTCCAATGCATTGTGTAACGTGAAGGAGTTAAACGTTAAGGTTTATCTGAAGAGATTTAGGGAATATACTGTGATGGGTATTCCAAACGTAACCAAGAGGGTTACTCCCTACATAATAATGTTATGAATGCCTCAAGTTACCTTTATATCTTATGATTTGTATGATTTATTCATGATTTGAAGAGGTATGTTAAAGTTCTTATGTTTTATGGGTAAAGTATGATTTCATTCTTATGTACATATGTTCTCATGTTTCCTTTCCATATTTTTATATCCTTTACTAAGCTTTTTATGCTCATCCTATGGTTTTGAAATGTTTTTCATAGGTGAATGGAATGGTACATGATATGATGATAGTGTCAAGGAAGTGTCAAGAAAGAATCCATGTTTTATTTTAAATATGTTTTCGTTGATGGGAAAATTAATACTATCTTTTATGTAACCACTTTGTTTAAATGTGGAATGTAATGCATGTTTTATGATCTAATTATCTAAAACTCTAAACCTGAAAAGATCCTAAATCTGTAATCTTGTAGTAACTCAAGATTAAGTAAGGTTCAAGGCTGGAGCCTTATAGTTTGTATCAAAGGTCGGTTTAGATAACTTTAGAAGTTAGAGTGTTGTTTATGAAAAAGTGACAAGTTGTGTATAACTGCAATGGTTAGTATATTAGATGGAGTCATTGTTTTTTTTTGAAAGTTTGAATGAGTTTGAGATAACTTGGATATGTATATCTTGGTGTTTATCTTCCTCTTTATTACATGATGATTTTATTGATATACTCACACTGACCTTTTTGGTTTTAGTAAATGGCTGGATCTAGTAGGCACCAAAGTAACAGTTGATTTGATGAAAACTATGATGGTTTTATGAAAGAACAACCGAATGATATGGGAGGTGCAATAAGAACTCTTGTGGTTATCCTCAACCAACTGTCTGGAGTCATGATTGACCACGTGAACCTTAGTGATTTTTATAAGGCATCATATATGAGAGAAAAAAATCCCTACAGAAGTTCAGGTAATAATCATAACGGTAAGTATGTTCAAAAACCTATGTGTCAAATATGTGGAAAGAAACACATAGAAAAATGTTTCAATGGGACAGAAAGATGCTATAGATGTGGAAATGAAGGTCATAAAGCAAGAACCTTCCATGGAAAAAGGAAGCATCTAGTTGTCTCTAAGAAGGGTAAAGAAGTTCCTTCTGAAGGATCAATTGAATGTTTCAAATGTGGTGTGCATGGTCATTATGGAAACACTTGTCCAATGAAGAATTTTCTGGAATGGGGTCACCATGATCGTCCAAATATTCGTTTACCAATACCTAATGCCATTCCGATTGAGGATGAAGAAACTGACAATGACCAATGAAAGGTATGGATTATTTCTTAACATATGTTTTCCTATTATTGGAATAATAGGATATGATTCCTAATTTTGTTTGTAGGAAAGAAGTATTTCTGAATAAGTTGAAAAGGAATGGTTAATGGATCATGAAGAATTTTTAATGAGTAAGAAGTCAACATATAAGGGATTCAAGAGTTATGGTAGATTTTAAGATGGTGAAACTTATAAATGTATTAAGTATCTTTTGATGATGGAGGTACATTAAAAGACTTTTTTATAGTATATGTAACCCCGATGTTTGATATATGAAAATTTTATTCAAGGAATAATTATCATTTCTTTTGTGGATATAGTTATAAAGAACAATTTGGGATTATATTATCCTTGAATTTGAGGCAATTACTAGTTAATACATTTTGGGTTGAAAAATGAAAGTTATTAGATAACCTTTGTGGTTAAATTATGTTATGGTTATTTTTGAAGATTTTATATCTTTTTAGGGAATTTGTTTATATAGTTTTGGAAAAAGGACAACACACAGACCGTGTGACAACCCGTCGCGTCGGACGAAGCTGCGGGAATCGAACCCACAACTAAAGTGTGACTGGTATTTATCGCCTACCACTGGACTACGTGAAGTAACTAGTTAGTATGACTTATTCTTTTTATTTAGATGATTTTATGAATTAATAGTAAGTTGTTTTTGGGTTATCTATGAAAATTATTAACCTACCATAGAGTATATGTGATTAGGTTAATTGCTTTTCAATATGAGAATTTAAGAGCAACTGATGTTATTTGGAGATAAGTGTTAATTTGTACCTTGGAAGACTATGTGATTAAATCCTTCAAATATTTGGGTTTCAATATTAGTTTGGTTTACTTGGAAGAATTTTATGGACAAATTGTTTATCGAAAGGTCTTCGTTGAACTTTGGGTATTGTTTGACAAATTTTGTAGATTAAGAATAGATTTGTTTTTTTAAAAGGTTTATCCTTTTTAGGTATTATTAGATCTTGTACTAACCTTTTTGGTTTTGGTTAAGATCTAAAGACATGGGAAGTATATAATTCTGTTTTGTGGATTAGGTGATTCTCAAGAAGTTTATTATAGTACTCTTAATGCGAACAAGTCTTCCTAAATACTCATCTTTTGGAGAAAATATGAGTTTGATTTAGGAATCTAGTAAAAGTTGAAAGTCTACGTGACAAGTAAGTATGTTTAATTATGATTTAGTTAAGATAAAAAAATAAATTCCTCAATTAAGAGAAACTTAAAACAAAAATGTTGTTTGTTAACTTTTCATACTGGGGAATCGAATACTGTTTAACCCATCACAAGTTTGTGATTTTTTGTGGTTAACTTTCTCCTAGACATGTTTACTATCACTCTCCATCAGAACATGACCCTTTGTTTTTTCCTCCATATACATATTTTCATACATGGAATTCTAGTATGGGTTAACTCAGGTGAAATTTTTACTTCTATCCCATTCTTTTTAAGTGATATTTTTGCTGACTCCTTTTCTGATGTGGGGCTTTCAATGAAGTTTCCAAGCCCAATTTTAAAATTGTGAGGACACAATTCCCCAAAGGGGGGAAGGGTGTAACATCCCAGGTAAATAAATAATACTAATTTTTCATATTTATTAATATTTTTGAATAAAATATTAATATTACATTAAAGGTAATGCTTTTCTCAATGGCGTACCCAATACGTAAAAATGAGTTTCTTTGAAATCTTACGTTGCACTCTAATAATAAAATAATATTATTTTAAATGGTAGTTGACACCTAGTCGTTGTATTGTCAGGAATGAATATAAATAACTAAAATATGATTATATATGTTTGTTAAATATTTTTACATTTATCCAATAAAAGATAAAGGCTTAAAATAAGAAAAGAATTCAATTTTAAGCATAAATACTCTAAAATTCACTAAAAGGTCGATTTATCACCTTTTGATGGAGAATCCAATTTAATGTAGTTTTGGTCACTCTTATACATTCTATTAGACCAAATAAAATTCTTCTTTAGAATCAGGACATCAAAATTTACTTTGTGTAGATTTTTGGTATTTTTCCGATAAAGTTCATTTTTTTAATGAATAGTGAAAAATGTTGTAATTTAATTCAAAACCCCTTTTTAATATTATTTATTTTTATGATTAGATTATCTTTTGAATTGGTTTCAAAATGAAATTAGAATATATTTGTAACATTTAATCCAGTAGTGGTCATAGTAATTAATTTCATTTTGAAATTGGACTTAAACTAGTGTCAGTCTTTTGATATATATTGTTTCATAAAAACACTCTATTTGTTCTAACAACGGGAATTAATTATTAAATTAATTAATGTAACTTATATGTTTTGAATTTTTTAAAATAGATATCATTTTTTAATTTGGAATATCAAATATATCTTAGGGTGATGTGTTGGTATTTTTCTGAAAAACTTCAATTTTTGATTAATAGTGAAACCACTAAGTGGTACTTTAAAAAACTGATTTTTCATTTAAATGAATCTTTACCACTCCTGTGATTTGAAATTAAAAAATCCAACATACATGGTTTTCATTATGAAGTAAAATATGGTTCAATGGGATTAAAATAATTTTTTTGGTGAATAGTAACTTTTAAGTTTTTAATCACGATTAGAGGTAATTATTGTGATTTAAGGTAAAAATGATATTATAATAAAATGAAAATAACTTGAAACCTGTCCTAACTCTATTGGATGAGTCATGGACGACCAAGATAACTCATGGGTCAATTTTCGGGACCCCATGGAGCCACTTGGGTAAGATAATGACATTAATTCCTTTTATTTAAAGTAAAAGTAAAAATGACACAAACATGTATAGTTTTACAAAAACAATTTTTACATGGGGTTATACAAGTCCGATTTTTGACTATAAATAGTCATTGGAAAGCTAAAAATATTTCCTAAATCATAGTATTTTTATTATAATTTTTAAACATTAAATAAATTAAATTATTTATGAAATCATGATGATGGAGCGATTACCTCATTATTTAACGATTTAAATAAAATGAAAATATAATGTAAAACTTAAGACCTACACATGTAAAAACCCTATTGGATGTGTGTATATCAAACTATAATCACCTTATCCTCGAAATATATAATTTTTGGACCTTTAAAATCTGATATCCATTTCATAATAATGTTTCCTTTCAAGACCTTCCAAGAGTACTCCTCCTCTCCTCTTATAAAAGGCACCCACCTCTACCTCCATAAACACACCTCTCAAGCCTTTGGCTCAGCCAACCCCTGCCCATTTTGTCTCTCCAAATCAATTTATTACTTATAAAAGCCTCACTTTTGGCAGAATACTTCCCAAGGAAGCCTTTGATCTCAAATCAAAAAGAGTTACCTGACTTTAAGGTAATGTCTTCACTTGTGTTCTTTTGTTTTATTTTGCTTCTCCAACCCCATAAACTATTTTTATTAATTTCTTTTGTAACAAATAAAGTATCTTAAATATATTATGATGTTGTTATAAGAAGGATTAGAGCTACACTTACACACACCTACATCTAATGGTTAAAGAACATACTGTTTCGGTGGATGGTGAATTTCTGCCTCACGAAACGATGCTTGATAAATATTCTTTTAACACCTTCAAAGGTGTCCATTAAGATGTAACTATATTTATATATGATATATAATATGTTTATGTTTTACTTAAGATTATGTATTTTTCATTTATGGAATACCTTTATGGTTTCCATTATGGGTAAAAGCGATATCTTCATTTTAGGAAGCGCAGACTACCGCCCCCTCAAAGTGATTTGATTCGTTAATACCATACATGGTACGTATAAAGGATATATTTAAAAATATTATATATGATACCATACTAGAATTATAATACTATTATGTATCATTATTTTTTAATTTCATTAAATATGAAATAGAAATGGAAGTAGCGTTCATACGTACGTACGGCTTACCATCTCCATGAATGGTGCATTTCATTTCTTTCCTCTAAATGATATGTACTATTATAAATACATGTATATTAAGGATATATATGATATATATGAAATCAAAATCATGAATATCATTCTGGATATAATGAAACTTTGACCACATAAACAACATGTAGTTGTAAGAAGTCCATTTTTGACTTAAGTTCCAAATATCGACAAAACGAACTTTATTAACTTAAATGATTACATATTGTTTATAACATGGAAATAAGTTGTATAAAAGGAATAATAAAATTGAAAAAAAGTTCTTAAGAAAGTATAAATTAACTTTAGATTATTATTCAAGAGATTAAAGATCGATCAAGTCAAGTTGGACTTGAGGTAAGGGATCTGACCTCTCTCTTTCTTTCCAAGTACCCTCTTTTATGTCATTTCATTTATGCTCCATGTTCTTATGTTGTAGGATGTTATTATAAATTAACCATACTGTAATTTGTATTTAAAATAATGAGATACCCCCTCTTACTCTCATCAATTCATTTTTAGAATTTTTAAGTGGTGCCGTTAGGCTGCTGAATTTTCATAAGAGATCAAACCTCTCTCTTTCTTTTAAAGTACTCTCTTTTATGTCACTTCTTTTAAACTCATCTTTATTATGTTGGGGGATTTTATTTTATATTACTATTTCTGTAAATTTTATTTTAATATGATTAGGGACCCTATTTGATCTCATCAATCCATTATTGGAAGTTTTATGTGGCGCCGTTAGGATGCCGAATGTTCATAAGGGGATTTTCATCTCACTTTTTATTCCCGTGAGATTAATGCTACGTTGGACACTATTTCCTTTTGTGTGGTGTATGTACTGCCCATTATTTTACTATTTTTATAATATACTCTCATTTATGGGTAGTTACATCTTCATTGTATGACCCTTCTTTCATGGGGTGTACGTTTCGAATGTTGCCCAAATCGGTAAGGGAACCTTTCACACTCCTCTTTTAAAAAGACTTATTTTGTTATGCCTTATAATTTACATCTTTTTATGTTGGGATATGTTCTTATATATCCTTATTGATGTATATTTTATGTCCAAGTGATGACATACCATTTTCTCTCTCATCAACTATTGTTATGAATTTTAAAGTGATGCCATTAGGCTGTCAAATTTTACCAAGGGAACTTTTTAACTCAATTTCGATTTCTTTGGGTTCAAAATTTACTTATTGAATATGTCATCCTATGAATATGTTTGAATGAACATTTATTGTTTTACACTTAGTATACACTTATATTGGGTGTATTTATATTTTTCACACATAATTATGAGATTGATTTATCCTTAATTTAAGGATACCTACTTTATAATGGATTTTATCTCATTTTCCATTTCTAGTGAGACTTCATTGTTGTTATGAACCAGTTAAATATTATATGGTGTATATACTATCCTTTGGAATATTATATCATCCTTTTATTCTCATGATATTATCAAGTTCTGATTAAATGTTATTCCTCAATTATTGTATTCAAGTGTCACTCATTTTGTAAAAAACCCTTTAACTAAAATATCGTTTTAAATGTTTTAATAATTTATTCTTATAAATATTTCTCATTAATATCCATGTTTTCAAAATGGTTTTAAGGATTTATTTATATTGATATTAATGGTTTAAAATGTTAAAAGCTTCAATGTGGTATGGGACACATTGATTCAAAAATCTTTTTATTAAATGTTTTAAATGGTTTTAAAAATGGGTTTTAGAATGGATTCATTATTTAAATATCTTAAAATGTTATATTGTTATTGCAATGTGGAAATTTTATCTTTCCTTTATGCTTAATTTATATGATATGATTATGTTATGGTTCTTGGGAATTGTTTATGAAGACGGGTGGTTCTGTGATAAACTAAGGGCGGGTGAGCCCGATATAGCTCTCCAATGCATTGGGTAGCGCGAAGGAGTTAAACGTTAAGGTTTCTCTGAAGAGATTTATGGAATATATACTATGATGGGTATTCCAAAAGTAACCAAGAGGGTTACTCCCTATGTAAGAATGTTATGAATGCCTCAAGTTACCTTTATGTCTTATGATTTTTATGATTTATTCATGATTTGATGAGGTATGTTAAAGTGCTTATGTTTTATAGATAAAGTATGATTTCATTCTTATGTACATATGTTCTAATGTTTTCTTTCCATATTTTTATATCCCTTACTGAGATTTTTATTCTCATCCCAAGTTTTTGAAATGTTTTTCATAGGTGAAGGGAATTGTACATGATATGATGATAGTGTCAAGGAAGTGTCAAGAAAGAATCCATGTTTTATTTTAAATATGTTTCCGTTGATGGAAAAAATGAATACTATATTTTATGTAACCACTATGTTTAAATGTGGAATGTAATGCATGTTTTATGATATAATTATCTAAAACTCTAAACCTGAAAAGATCCCCAATCTGTAATCTTGTAGTAACTAAAGATTAAGTAAGGTTCAAGGATGGGGCCTTATAATATCATCATTGAATAATAATAATTTAATTAGGTTGTGAATGATGTAAAATAAAGACACTCATTGAATAAAATTAACATATATTTGGGAATCCTCTTTATTGTTTCACTGAATCCATGAAAAGATGGATTTATGCCCAAAATAAGGCTCTAGGATGTTGGGAGGGTAGTAGGGAATTGATTAGGATAGTCATTGGGTGATACAAATGGCTTGAGAGGTGTGATGATATGAGGTGAGTGAGTTCTTTTTTATAGTTTAGGAGGAGAATAATTCTTATAAATACACAAATATATTCCCAACTATGTGGTAAATATTACAGAAAGTGTAGTGAAAAACCTCACAAATCAAGGATCTAAGGTCTACTACCATTAAATAGGAATACGATACACGTAAATAATGTCCCAAAGGACCGAAATATTTATTAGTCTTGGTAAACTAGAGACATACATGATTCATGTATTAAAAATTAATACACATATTACAACATTTTTTTTTACTTTTGAGGATTATAACATTATTCTATCTAGCTTATCCATCCATATATTTCACAATACACATTATATAATCTTTGAAAAAAGGAAAAGTAATAAGTGTTATTTCAAATTCATAATAAGGGTAAAGTATAGTGGAATCAATAATGAATCAAAGGAAATAATCACTATGGCAAGGTACATGATTAAACACCATTCCATGTAATCACTAAAACAAGGTGGGAGTGTATAAAAAATATGGAAATGCAAATAAAAAAAACTATTTATTAAATAAATAGTGAATGAAGTGAATCCATAGATATTGTCAAATAAATAATAACATGGATAATAATAATAAATTATTTCACAATAAAGTTACTGCTTAACTATTGGATGACATGTTTCCAAGTCACCTGATACGTAAAATATCATGATATATTCTAATGAAATCATAAATATATTGGTAGAAACCCAAATATTATTCTTGTAAATAAACTTTAAGTGTTATTTTCAAATAAATTTCATCTCATGAGAATAATGATGCATCACAGGTCTTACTCTAAATGGTACCTAACACATAAGGCTTTCATTAACTAGTCCCCAACCCATATAGTACATTTCCAAGGGATTACACATATATCAAATAATCGACTTAAATTAACAAAGTGCCTTTTCAAATATCTATATTGAGTAAATTATTTGAATTTATCGATTTTTCCCAAGTCAACCAAATAACATTCAACGTAAAGAAAGTATGTAAAAATGATATATGGTTTAGGAAATAAATATATCCATGATAAATGATAATGATAATTAGGGTAAATTTAATGTTCAATGATCATAAGAAATAGAATATTTCAAGGGTAATAAGAATGAAATCAATGTAGAGAATGTCAGTATTATCCTTAATTAAAGGAATCACAATCCATCTAGAGTAATAATAAAGATGGTATATGTTTTTGGTGCTTTCGCCGGGTGGTGCCCATCCGTCTGTGGAGGGTGTGCGGCTGTTGCCATGCATTCCTTCTTTCCAAAGGCGGGAAAAATCCGTCACTTATTCAGGGATGTTTGATCCTTAATCGAAACGAGATGATGGGATGTCAGTTATTCTTTCTGTGGATTCCTCCTCAGAAGTCGTCACCTAGTCTGGGTCTTCCTTATATACTTATACATTGTTCCTGAAACTCTTCCAAATTCCATTTCCTCCTAGATGCCAGTTAATTACACTACTTCTGTCGGGACATTCCAAGGGGTCCATTCAATGTAGCAAACTTTGGCCAGGGGAGTAGTCACAATGGACATCAGTGGCGTGTCTGTACGCTATATCAGTAGCACGTCTGGGTTTATTCTCCTTATTATATGGCTTCTCAAGGGCATCGAAGCCTGAGGAATCCCATGTCGAATGCATGGAATTATAAGCTATAGGCATGTATCTGAGGTGTTCCTCAACTTCCTATGTTTAACACAGGGTATGTCGTGAGTTTAACGTCTTGCAGAGATAGATCAGACTGATTGTAACACTGACTAGAGTGGATCGGATGGGTGAATCCCCTGGAGGAAACACTGATGATAGGGATAACACGTGGTTAGTTACCTGATTAGTGCATGGAGCAGTGAAGAGATAAATTTTCATGATCTCACTAGTATGTGTTGGCCTGGGTAAGAATCAATATGGATAATGGATTGTTAAATGAAGTGTATGGAGAATGAGATGGAGTCGAATCATGGGTGACAGTGATGTTGGGCTTGAGTCTCGAAGAGACATCCTACATATCCCCACAACAGGGAATCAAAGTCCACTTAGTTCAGAATGGGGAGTATTGAATTTGGGAGTGCGTAGAGGAAAATTATCCAATCATATACCATGGTTTAGGCATGGTTAACAGACCGAGGATGGTCTTACTTCACTAGGACGGAGCAACAATATGGGTCCTAATAGCAAGGATGACAATGACTTACTACTGGGTTTGGGATGACAATAGATTACCACTGACATGGAATCAAAATAGCATATTGTGGGGTTTAGGTTGACAACGGCTTACCACTAACATGGAATCATAATGGCATACCGCTGCATGAGGTCCATAATGACTTACTACTGAATGGGGCTGAACCTCAGGGAGGCCTTCTACATACCTTGTCTAGGAGACAAGGATTAAAGACCACAAATTTTGGAATGGAGGATGCAATTTAATGTCTTGCAAGAAGAAAAGGGGGCATGCAGTTTAACGTCATGCTGGACGAAGGTGGTTTGATGTGAAGGGGGTTGGAACCTATGGTTATTGGGATTAGACCTCAGGGAGGCTTCCTACGTACCTTGCCTTGTCATGGATCAATGTCCACATAGTTCAGATGGTGTTGGTGAACCGACGTGAAGGGGGTTTGAACCAAGGGTTGGTGGGATTGAACCTCAGGGAGGCTTCCTATGTACCGTACCTTGGCAAGGATCAAACTCCACATTGTTTAGAAAGAGTGGGAATTGACGCAAAGATGGTTGAAACTAAAGGTTCCTAGTCTTAAACCCCGTGGAGGCTTCCTACGTTTCTTACCTTCACATGGATCAAAGTCCATGTAGTCCAGGAGGAGTGGGAACCAACGTGAAGTTGGTTTGAACCAATGGTTGGTAGGCTTGAACCTTGAAGAGGCTTATTACGTACCTTACCATGGAAAGGATCAATGTCCACATAGTTCAGGAGGGGTTTGGAGGGATTACACTCTAGGATGCCCAGAGAGGATGTCATGGTTAGTGCTTTCTCTAAGCCCACGTGAGTAATACTCGGAGTGAGAAATAAGAGGAATCAAAGACCTGATTGTCACGTCGCCAAAGGTGAATCTGTGGGAAGTAGAGCATGGATTACATGTATTTAGATATCCCAGGTGATGGACATTGGGACTTACTCTATTTTGGAGGCCCAGGTGGTGACACATCCCATAGGGAGGGGGATTTGACACCGAAGAAAGGAGGGCTCTGTTGGCCATCCCCCCTCTCTGGTCCTTGGCACCAAGGAAGAGAGGAGGAGTAGGGGTGATACCTCTTGCAAGAAATGCTAGAGGCTTACACCAAGGTGGTTTCTATTTCCTTGCAGACAGACACTACTCTGATAAAGAGGATCTCATTCCATGTGAGGAATGATTTCACTCCCGTCGAGACCAGTGGGCGTGCATAATGTCTATGGTGGAGAAATCCACATATGAAACCCATGGAAAGGTCACTATTTAACGTAATGTGATGAGGACGATGGAACTTGGCAGTTTAACATCCTACATCTCGGATGAGGTGGGTTTAATCCGCCACCTATGGAATTATATAACTGATACCTCTCGCCCCTTGAGGAAGGGAAGAAACCAGCAATGCTGCAATGAAGGGGTGTTATGGATGATCCATTGAGGGGTCCACATTAGCATGGATATGAGAAGAAGCAATAACTGTTAGCATGCCTATGCAAAGAATCATGAGGCAAAGCAATGTAATGGGAAGCACCGCCCAAAGAAATTTGATGATACTTCATGAAAACCTAGAGGGTCACACCGAAAAAGGAGTTGCAGAGCAAAGGGGCTCATAGGTAGAAGCCTTGTGAGGTGCTGGTGCTTCATATAGTATAGGGGCTTCGTGAATGGGTTTGCTTCGTGAAGTGAAGTGTCCTAGGCAAGGATTAGGGTATATGTGCATATGGAAAGTGCTCTGTGAAGTGGAAAGTCCCTCATGGAGTAGTTCTTTGCGAAGTAAGGGTGCCTTGAGAAGTATAGAATTATGAAGCAATGTGCTTCACGAAGCACAGTGACCCTGCCTTAGCCTGTGGGTCGTGTGTGGATGGAGGGTTCTTTGCGAAGCATAAGTGGTTCGTGGAGACCCGAGTCCCCTTAGAGATCCCCTTCTTTCTCGATGGCCAGTGGGTCTACGATGGGCATCCGTCCTTGATTAGGGGCCTAATTCATGCAAAGGGGGAGGCACTTCGTGATGGAAATGCACCTTTAAGAGCTTATGGTTTGTAGACCAGAGATTGAATCGTGATTTGGGAGCTAAGAAGGTGAAAGGTCAGAGGATCCTTCCATTTGGATATAGGGGGGCCTGGTATTTATAGGTAAGGGGAACCACAAATCCGAGCTCGCTCGTCACAAAGCCATGTGGAATTTTTCCATAACCGCAAAGCCTCTAGCTTCCCTGCTCCACGGCAGCTTTGAAAACATCAAAGGGGGTTTGCGGAGCCACCCACCTCCTTACTCCATGGAGGGTTCACGAACGTCAAATGGGTTCACGGAGCCTCCCATCTCCTTGCTCCATGGCTGGTTCGCAAATGTCAAATGGGTTCATAGAGCCTCATGCCTTCTTGCTCCATGGATGGTTCGCTAAGGGGAAGCATGGTGCTGGCCGTGGTGCTATGGGGCTCCGTGAACAAGATTTTTGAGGCAATACCTAAGGGTTTCCGTTTTAATATTCTTCTTTAAAAATTTGTGTTCCAAAAATGCCCCCCTTAGGCGTGGTATCGTGGGGAAATTTAGGGTCAAAGTCTGAGGGTCAATCACCAAAATCCCTCCTCCATTCAAGAAGATAAATCGCAATGGAGGCTCGTGAAGCTGAGAGGTGACGGGCAGGACGAGTGCGCTGCAAAGCATGTCGCGGTTAGACGCACCATAAAGAACCTGGGGTCCTCACCTATAAATAGGAGAGCTGACATCTCTTTTTTTCTTTTCTCTTCTCTACATTTTGGGAATTTATCATTCATAATTCATGAAGCTCCACATACTTCGTGATTTCTCTCCACGAATCATGCTTTCTAATTTGTGGCACACAACATGTCTTTGTCCCCATGATGGTGCGCTCTGCAGCTTTCATCTGAAGGTTAGTGCAAGGCCTCGCCATTCTGTTTCTGGGGAGAGCTCTGCGAAAGGTATCTATGAACGAGATCCATGAAAGGGCTTTGCAAAAAGTGTCCAAATCTAAAAAACGCAATGGCTCACCAAAATAATGCTAGGGGGTCCTTGTGGACACTGCCTGAAGGGAGGAGATGGTGAATAGATTCAGTCTAGGGGAGTTGGTACAGAGCCACTATCACCATGATTCATTGGTGAAGCAATTGTCGGAAAGCCAAAGGAATTATCCACTATGTAAGAGGCTGCCTCTATATAGATTTAGGCCAAAGGATGACATCTTTATCTCTAAAGAAAGTAGGGATGAACCTGCATATTGGAATAGGATCACTTTATGCCAATGCTAGTGGTTCTAGGTGGCTGACGGCCATGATCAGGTGGACATCATGACTGTCAATGCTGAATGCATGTAAAATCAATTGAAAAATGTTGATAGGAAGGAATTTCATCCAGAGACATCCCCCACTTGGTACCAGATGATCTTGAAGGAAACCCTAAGGAACCTGGGGAAGTGATGGTCTGATGAGTGGGATCTATGCCAGGGTGGCAACTACACAGATGACTGGGCCTCGGCCTATTAGGTAGGTTTCTCGTGTAAAGATTTGGGGGGAAGAGATGAGAAGAGTGGGACTGTATGAGGTGGATTGGGCTTCCCAGTTCCTTATATATCAACTGAAGCATCTGATGCTGGAGTTGTTGAGAAGGTGGTCATCGAGGACCAATACCTTCCACTTACCCCATGGGGAGGTTGGAACCAGTTTATGGGATGTGCATTAGATCTCGGGGGTCCCAATTCTGGGGGTGATGTATTATGAACTCCTCCCCATTATGGGTGCATGGGAGGATCCATAGAAAATTCCTCCACTGGCAATGGCGTTGATGGAGTAGGTGTCAGTAGATGACGAGGAAATAGTTAGGGATGTCCATTTCAGGTGATGCTTCAAGCAATTCTTGAATTTCCATGAAGATAGGAAATTTTTAGTGAGGCCTCGAACTTTCATGATAGGGGCCTAATGAAGAAAAAATCACTCATATAGGTGCATCTTGGAGGATATCTAGTGGACGATGTGCGGATTCAGTTTCAGTACTGAGTAGTAACCGGTAGTCAGGTTGGCCACATTCACTGCAACTCTCATCTATGGTTGGATCCTACCGGTGAGGGATACGAACATGGGTGTGTAAACATGAAGGTTTATCATGGAATCCATGTTGGTAATATGAGGGGGGTGTCATCCTCAGGATACCCATGCTCACCATGTTGTACGAGATATTGTGGAATAATAGTGAGGATAAGATGCCACAGAGGATAAGAATTCCATTCCACCTTTTGTATTGGTGGCTAGTAGCACACGTTAGGGGGTCTATGAATTTCTGAACCCAATATCCCCTATGGAATTGAACTTCCACCCATCCATCCCGAATGACGTAGGGAGATTTCCAGCCAAGATGACCATGTAGTCGGTACTGAACCGGGTCTGGAAGTTGGAGGGGTTCAAATTTCACCTATTACCATTTCCAACAGGTGTATTCATAGATGATGGACAGGGAATGGAATAGCATTGGTCCTATATCCTAGCCTTTCGAGGTGTAGTTTTGGTGGAAAGAGTAGACTGTGATCCCCTCTGTGAGCTGCACACCCCGCACTGATTCTCCAGGCAATTTCAGTGTATGCAGTGACTGACCCCATAGGTCTATTTAGGGGTGAGCCATGATGAACATCTGTGTGTGATGAGGAAGATGTGGCTCATGTTCACATGGGAAGATGGGAAGATGTGGAATGAGCTGCCTCAGCTCACTGTCATCTTTGGTTTGGTGAAGGAGTATGCCAAAAGCTGGGAGGTGGCCTAACTAGGGGAGAAGCTGAAGCAGCCAACCGTTCGGGCCAGGGATGGTGTGCCTACCCAACCTCAAGGCTGGGGCCGCAAGGCGGAAAGGACATCCCATGGTGGTGGGGCTTCCATGGTGGCGAGGTCCCCACTGGTTGAGTGGGAGGCAGTGGCAATAGATCCAACAACGACAGAAGACCCGATGGTCCCAAAAGAACAGAGTTATCCAGAGGGGAGGCCACCGGGAAGATTCCATAGAATATCCACTCATGATCTGGGGAAGTGGCTATGCCACATATACATGATAAATAATTCTTTCTTCCTGGAGGTCTAGAAAATCTGGGATGTCAATAAGAAATTCCTTGGCCCATCCAAGATGTGGCAACACCTGGACCGTCTCGGGATGGATTAGCTGATGATAGGCCCAATCAGGGCCAACATTGCGGTGTACCAGGCGGAGGCAGAGCAATACCTGGCCAAGTTGGAGGACTTCTTGAACTCTCAGGGTGTTCCACATCCAATGACATATCAGGTTATGGTGTTGTTGGATCGAATGGCCCTCCCACAGCTGTCGGATGCTGTTTTGAGGAAACAATTATCTCTGCCGAAATAATCGGACGAATCCTCCTAGGGGAGGAGGCTGGTAGAGGTAGCCCCCTAGAAGAGGGTGAATTCATCAATTAAGGCTCATATTTTGAAGAATTTTTGGATCCCCTTGAGGTAAAATCTTGAGTCCCTTCCTTGAGTTCCTCTTCACGGATAATTTTCACCCCTCACCAATGGTTAAACCGTACATGAGAGACCCATTCAAAGAACCCATTATTATCCCTCAGTGGATGCAGATGTGGGGCCCTTGGGATCCACGCCCCTGGCTATGGCGATTACCATGTTCAGCAGGGCTAGGATACCCGAGGTGGATCCTATAGAGTTTTCAGACCTTCTACGAATACATGGAGTGCCACGCATCGGGGTCCCCATTACAACAACCCATGAACAAGACCGAGAATTCCATCACTGTAAGTCTCCTTTACAAAACTCATGACTGCCACCCATTGACTGAGATAACTGATATCCATGCCTTTTGGTTATGTAAAGTTCTTCAAATGGCCTGGTCATCCTTGGCGAGGTTGGTTGGTATTCCTGGCAGTGCTTTTCCTAGGGGAATTCTAGTGGTCATAGAGGTGGATATCTAGACTGACCAAGCTGCGGTGCTCCAGATCACTGGTGGGACCATTGGTAGGGCTATGCCTGAGATTATTGAAGTGGGATCTGACTATTTAGATCGTTTGGACAGCTCGGGTCCTGCCATACCTGACCAGACACCAGATGCAGACCCTGCTAACGAGTTCTTGGGGGCGTTCTTTGCATACGAGCCGACCAACCCCACAGAATGGGACGAAACAACCTCTAATGAAGAGGATAACAAGATAGTATATTTCCGATCATGGAATCTGATCAAGTGCTTTATCAATGACACCCCTCAATCACAATGGATATACTATATAGAGGGACTTCATTCATGATTGCGTGAATAGTGTGCTGGGGGAGTAGATGCCCAACTTCCTCACATGCTCATCCGAGATCTCATGGTGGAGAAGATTCCGGAGTATGACCACATCCTTGGTGTGGGTTGGAAGTGGAAAAAAGCAGTGAACATCAAGAGGCTCTTGGGGGATGAAAATGAGATTCAGCAGCTACATGTCCGGGAAGATGAACACTCTGCTCTCTTCAATGTGAAATCATAGATTACATCACGGATGAAGGCACTGTGATGTTGTGCCGTTATTCATCATGGTATGGCGTGTGACCGATACCAAACATGATGTCCCTTCAAATGATGAAAATGTGATTTTGTGCCGTTATTCATCATGAAACCATGATGATAATGTCACAGTTTAGGGTCATGTGATGGGACCAACCATGAATTTTTACATCATGCAATATATATGCAATAATTTAATATCATGTTGTACTAGGAAATATAGTTAATCATATGGCTCAAGAAAATTACCCGAAAGATGAGGTTCAACAAGGAATGTGAAAGGCATGATAAAGCATACTAGACATGAGTAAGGACATAATCCTATATCACCCCACACACAATTCCATGAAGGAAACCTCAGACCAAGGGGGCCAGAAAAGGTTAGAGAATGTGGGGCTGGAGAGACTAGCTCTCAATTGAGCTAAACCCAATGACGAGATGTCCGATCATTCCTACGTATCCCATGAGGATGAGAATCAATCCATACATAGTTATAAAATGTTTAGTTTAACGTCATGCATTACAAAGGGCATGAGGTAGGAGGGACTAGCTTTTTGAAGGGGAGTAAGTGATGCAGAAATTGTAAACATGAAGTGAATAAAGGGATAATCCCATACATGACACATCACACGGTCTTATAAGAGATGTGGCCTAAATGGTAGAACAGAATAGATAAATTAGTGGAACTCATGCTAGACCCAAATACTAGATTTTTGGGAATTCTTACGTATCTCATGGGAATGGGAACAAGCCATACATAGTTATTAAAGAGATCTTAGTTTAAGGTCTTAGAGCTCGGACCATGGATAAGCGAAATACTTCCATGTAGGCACAACCCCTAATCTGATCCCTAATCCCATGTGAGTCA
Organism: Viscum album; assembly: GCA_963277665.1. NCBI lineage: Eukaryota > Viridiplantae > Streptophyta > Magnoliopsida > Santalales > Viscaceae > Viscum > Viscum album. Next base: position 1,968,481,103 of record OY728165.1, read on the forward strand.
AAATCAGTGTGGGAGACAAGGGAGAAAGAGGCCTTCCAATACATGGAATACACGTGAAAGAGAAGTTAGTGTGGATCCCTGAATGATGCCTTACTGTAGCTTTGTCCACCTAACCTGCAAATGCGCATCGAGGGATAGTACCAGGAGGGTTGAAATTCCACTAGGACACAATGACGTGGAAAATTATGCAAATAATGTAGCCAACATTTAAGGCCTGAATGGGTTGGCATGACAATGGAGGATAACTATTGACTATGTTGGAAACACATTATCCATATCATGTGACCTGAAATGGGAACAACAAATGAGCATCGACCACTGAATATATTCGCAACACGATACTTGTATCGATTTTTTGTTTGAAACCCTTGAGGATGTTGTCCTGTAATGGTTGGATAGTCCTAATGCCTTGAATCCATGCCATTTGGGAGTCCCTTTGGATGTGAAGGATAATGGGATCCCAAATGAAGGGGAACACAAAGCCTGAAAAATAGGTGAAAACATGTCCAGGCAGAATCCGACATTCTAGGCTCTAGACCAGAGTACTCATGGACCCATTGGGGAATCACCAAAGAGGGTTGAGGGAACCGATTTAAGTGAAGCCGACTCAAAGAGATGAGAGTAGAGAAAGGGAGAGAAGGCTGCTCATGAAAGAGAGGTATGCGGTGTGGTTGTTATAAACTCAACGAGAATGAGGAAATAATCCCATACCACACCATATTCCCCTATCCTAGAAAACACATAGTGCAATGGGCCAAAATGATAGGGAGGTTTCTAAGATATGGGGCTGGACCCAAAGACTAGGCATTCAGGTGGTATAACGGATCCCATGAGGATGGGAATCGAACTGTACATAGTTCTAGAAGAAGGGTTACATGATGTTTATCATCATGAAGCAAGGACACAAATAAGGGAAATATACCCCAAAAGGGATGTGTACGGCATGACGAGTAACCCGACATAACCCCATACCACACAGTAAAACCCTAAGTGAGAACTTGGGCTAGAGGCCCAAAAAGGACGATGGACCTGAGGCTGGGACACATACAGAAAGTCACGGCCAGCTTGCAGTTTAATGTCTTGTAGTGAGGATGATGGTGATCTTAGTTTAAGGTCATAGAGTTCAGACCACATATGCCTAGTTTAATGTCATATGCGTGGGGTAGAGAGGGTGAATTGTCGTTCCAATGGAAAACCAGAATGCAAAAAATGATGATAGAGGAAAACTGTTGACTAGGTTCACAACACAATATCCACCCTTGTGTGACCGGAATTTAGGGTAAACAATTGAGCATCGACCATTGAACATATTTTCAACACGAGACTTGTATCAATTTTCCACTTGCAATCCTTGAGGAAATTATCCCGTAATGGTAGGAGAGCCCTTGGGCCGAGCACCCATGCCATCCAGGGGTCCTTTTGGTTATAGAAGGTGATGGAAGCCCAAATTATGGGGCTCGTAAAGCATGGAAGGGTCGGTGCTTGCGAGACGGGTGATAAATGAATGGAGGGATGTCTCAAGTGGATATTTGTGTCATGGTGAAATAGTCTGATGTGAATAAGGATGTGAGTCCATACCACACTGTACAATCCCAAATGAGAACTTGGGCTAGGGGGAAAAGGGGTCGAAGAACCTGAGGATGGGTGCCCTGGACAACTATAGCCATATGACCTCTCGTGCGAGCATTGCCTCATCATAGTTCCTAAGCCCACGTGAGCAATGCTTGATGTGGGAAACAAGGAGCAGGACTAGGATCTCCCCATCCTGTAAGGGTGTGATAGCTAGAATTACACTTCTGCTCGAGGAAGACCGTGGTTTGGAGGGACAGCGGGGCAGAATGAACCACTACACTCCATGCTTGAGACATATGGGGGTAGTGACCACAAAAATGGATAACTATTGACCAGGTTCAAAACACAACATCCACATCGTGTAACATGGTATGGTCATGACGAACTCGACTTTGAATGAGAGAAAAAGCCTACGCCAAACCATGTGTTTTGTCCAAATGAGAGGTCCCAAAGTTTGGGGTTGGGCCAATAGACAAAATATCTAGGCGGTCCTACATATCCCATTAATATGGGAATCAAGTCATACATAGTTTTTAAAGTGTTGTGAAGTTTAACATCATACGGTAATCATATTGGAGGATTAGAAGAATGAGGAGGGTCACATGGTGCGAACTTCGTAATCTTACCAGAAGTGGGGCCAAAGAAACTTAGGCTGCATCACATGAGATCCTCTAAGGGAACTACACCTAGGAGGGGTAGCCTAATGAGAAGAGTGTGGGGCTAGACTCAGGACAAGGCATCTGAGTGTTTCTACATATCTCATGAGGATGGGAATCAAGATATACATAGTTCCTAAAGGTGTAGTTTACCATCATGCAATACGACACACAATCTAATGTCATGGGGGACATTTCACCATTCAAGGTCATATAAGACCCAATAGTTTAAGGTCATGTTGGACCATGATGCATTTTAGGGTCATAAAGGACCATTATGCAGTTTGGGGTCATGCAGGACCGTACTATTTAAGGTCATGTAGGACCAGACAGTTTAAAGTCATGTTGGACCCTGATGTAGTTTTGGGTGGTGCATTACCATTACACAGTTTGGGGTCTTGCATGACCGTACAGTTTAAGGTCATATAGGACCGAACAATTTAAGGTCATGTAGGACCCTGCAGCTATTTAGGGTCATGCAAGAACATTACGTAGTTTGGGGTCGTTCAAGAATTTATAGTTTAAGGTCATGTAGAACCAGACGACTTAAGGTCATGTAGGTCCCTAATGTAGTTTAAGGTCATGCGGGACCATTAGGTAGTTTTGGGTTGTGCAAGACTGTACAATTTATTGTCATGTTGGATTGTAAGAGGAAAATCAAGAAACGTATTTCTTGAGGAGCTTGGAATTGGTGTGAGGTGTAATACACTCACGATCCATAGTAACCAGTGAGTATACGCCATTGGACTAATCCTTGTGAATGATGTAAGGTACTTCCCATTTGGGCTCCAACTTGGGTCATTTCCTGCCAGGTATCATTGGTTCCTTCAAGGCCAATACCAAGTCGCCTTGCAAGAAAGAGTGGTGAAAAACGTTTTTGTTGAAAGCTCTAGCAATCTTTTTCTGATGCCTTTCCAGATTGTGTTGGGCACCAAGCATGTTCTGGTTGAGCACTTCCAACTCAGCCAGATGTATTTTATCTACTTTATCTGGATCTTTCTGATCATAGACAATAGTGTTTAGTGAGGTCAATTGAATCTGGAAAGGTAGGACGACATCCGTTCCGTACACCAGGGAATATGGGGCCACATGGGTGAAATAAAGAGTTGTCATCCGATAAGCCCAAAGGGAATTAGGGAGATTTTCCGACCAACTCTTCTTATTATAACCAACCCTTTTCTGTATAAATTAAGAGAGGGTTTTTTTGAATGCCTCAATATGTCTATTTTCTTTCACATGACAGCAGGAGGTATGGTTTGAACAGATGTTGTACTTAGCGTACAATTTCTTCAACTTAGCTTCTTGGAATATTATTCCGTTATCGGTGAGGACGGAGTAAGGGAATCCAAATAGAAGGATGATGTTGGAGCTCACAATGTAAATGATGGAACGAGCCTTGACCTCATTAAGTGGAACTGCCACTGCCCAGTTGGAGATGAAATCTATAGAAGTCGGGATGAATCTGCACTGGAGAGCTGTTGCCAGTGGATATAGTCCAACGATGTCGAGTCCCCAAAAAACAAATGTCCAAGAGTACTTGGTTGAATGGAGAGGCTCTGGCAGCTGATTCATGAAGTTACCTTGAATCTGGCATGCATGGAACCTTTTCAAGAACTCGATGTAGTCATGGATCATAGAGGGCCAAAAATACCCTAGTCTATGGATCAGGTGGGATAGCATCAGCCCAGTTTGATGAGCCCCACAGGGACCAGAATGAACATCCTGCAAGACCAGGGAAATCTAAGCTCCTTGAATGCAATGGAGGAGGACCCCATCATACCCATGCTTGTAGAGGATCTTCTCATCACCAGAGCCATCCTGGAGGGTGAACTGTAACGCGCGATGTCAGATTCACTTGCCCTCGGCCCGATCTATCGGTAGATTAACGTTTTGGAGTTACTCGACAAAGGAGGTTCTCCAGTCAGAAATAAATTCAATCACTGCATCGGGGGGGGGGGACCTGTGGGTCCTGACGTGGAGGCGCAGGTGGTAAGGTGGCTTACCTGCAGGTTGTCATCACCACTTGGAGTGACAGGAGAAATGAATCTTTGGTGTGCCACATGGATAATCAAGGCATCCTATTCAGGCTCTACAATTGATGTAGCTAACCCATCTAGGGAATCAGATCAAAAATTCTGAGATCCAGGGACATGAGTAACTTTTAGCTGAGATGGGAATTATGCTATTAGTTGGAGAGTGTGTTCCAAAAATGGCATGAGAAATGGATTTCTGACGACATAGTGACTGTTAATCTACTTGATGACCAGTTCAGAGTCCCCTTTCACATGGAAATTGGGAATGCCTATCTCGAGGTCTAGCTCGAGGCCAGTGATGAGAGACTGATACTCGGCCTCATTGTTGCTACACAATTCTGACAACAGGAATGAGTACGAGAGAATAGATTGTGCTGGGATAATGAAGATGATACCTAGACCTACTCTATTGAGCTAGGGGTCATTGTTCCTTATATCTGTTCGGCTCCAAGAAGCACCATCGAAGTGAATTTTCCAACATAGGATGGCTTGGTCTACCTACTGGATTGCCTCATCAGAAAAATCAAGTTCCAAAGACTAGTCTGTGGGGGATGGATGAGAAGCAAGGAAGTATTCCAATGCTTTCCCTTTAATAGCCTTCTTGAGGGACAAACCTAATGTCGAACTGCTAAAGAATCACTGCCCAAGGAGATAGATGACCAATCAACATGGGTAGGTTCAAGATATATTTCAGCGGATCTACTCAAGACACCAGCTATACCTCACAGTGCTGCAAGTAATGTCACAACTTATATACTGTGAATATGAGCTCAAGACAGCTCTTCTCGATAGAGGAGTATCTGATATCCATATCATGGAGCATGTTTTTATGGTATTAGAGGCTATTCTCCATTCCATCTTTATTCTTCTGGGCGAGAAGGGCCCTGAGAGATCGCTCCTGGGTGGTCACATAAAGGACTAGTGGATTTCTAGATACAGGTGGCATTAATACAAGATGCTGGATTAGATATTTCTTGATTTCCTCGAAAGCAGTCTGTCACTCTTCGTCCCACTCATAGACGGTGCCATTTGTCATGAGCCGAGAAATGGGCTTACACTTTCCTACCAAATTCCAGATGAACAGGCGTATGTAGGCTATGTGTCCTTGGAAGAATCTAAGCTCCTGAATGTTTCTTGGAGTAGACATCTGGCTAATGGACTTAATCTTCTCTAGGTTGATATGAATGCCCCAATAGCTGACAACGAAACTGATATTCTTTCCATAGGTGACCCCAAAGGCATACATTAATGGGTTAATATTTTGGTGACAGAAACAGAGGAAGCCAAACACTATCTCATGGTCCTTGAGACAGTCCTGACGCTTGCGATATTTGACCACCAGGTCATCTACGTAACATTCCACCAATTTCCCAAGGATCAAATCCCACATAGTTCGTGATGGTGGATGCAGTTTAACATCTTGCATGATGAAAAGGGAGGAATGTAGTTTAACATCATGTGGGATGAAGGTGGTCGGACGTGAAAGGGGTCAGAACCTATGGTTATTGGGCTTGAACCTTAGGGAGGCTTCCTATATACCTTTCCTTGGAAAGTATCAAACTCTACATAGTTCAATTGGTGTTGGTGAACCGACACGAAGGGGGTTGGAACCAAAGGTTGGAGGGCTTGAACCTCAGAGAGGCTTCCTACATAGCATACATTGGCAAGGATCAAAGTACAAAGAGTTAAAAAGGAGTGGGAACCGAAAATGAAGATGGTTGGAACCAATGGATGGTGGGCTTGAAACTTAGGGAGGCTTCCTACGTAACTTACCTTGGCAATGATCATAGTCCATGTAGTTCAGGAGGAGTGGGGACTGACGTGAAGATGGTCGGAACCAAAGGTTGGTGGGATTGAACATTGAGGAGGCTTCCTACGTACTTTACCTGGAAAGGATCAATTTCCACATAGTTTAGGAGGGGTTTCAGGGCTTAAACTATAGGATTCCTAGATAGGATGTCCGGGTTGGGGCATTCTCTCTGCCCATGTGAGTCACACTCAGTTTGAGAAACAATAGGCATCAGAAACCTGACGATCACGTCGTGAAAGGTGTTTCTGTGAGAAGTGGAGTGGGAATTAAATGTATTTAGCTGCCCAAGGTGATGGATATTGGGAAATACTCCTAGGTGGAGGACCAGTTGGTGAAAAAGACCAGAGGGAGAGGAATGTTTCACCGAAGAAAGGTGGGCTCTTTTGGCCATCCTCCCTCTCTGGTCCTTGTCCCTGAGGAAGATATGAGGAGCAGGGGTGCTACCTCATAAAGGAAAATCTAGGGGCTTACACAAAGGTGGTTTCCCTTTCCCCACGGATAGACGTTGCTCTGATAAATAGGATATCATTCCATGTGAGGAATGATTTCATGCCCGTGGAGACCAGTGGGCATGCATAATTTCAAAGGTGTGGAACCCCATGTACGATGCACAGGGTGAGGTCACAGTTTAATGTCATGTGCTAAGGATGATGGAGCTTAGAAGTTTAATGTCATGTAGCTAGGACTAGGTGGGTTCACTCTACACCCCTTAGGACATAAACAATTGATACCTATCACCCCTTGGGGAAGTGAAGGCATAAAAAATTCCATGTATAATGGGTGTTATGGAGTGATCCATTGGGGGTCCATGTTAGTGTGGCTATGTGAATAAGCAATAGTCATTAGCATTCCTATGCAAAGAAGCATGAGGTGAAACAATGTAACGGGACGCACATACAAAGGGAAATTGAAGTTAATTCATGAAAACCTATAAGGTCTCATGGGAAAAGGAGTTGCGGAGCAAAGGGGCTCATAGGTAGTAGCCTCGTGAGGTGCTGGTGCTTCATATAGTGGAGGGTCTTCGCGAAGGGGTATGCATTTTGAAGTGAAGTGGCCTAGACTAGGCATAGGTTATAGGTGCATATGGAATGTTCTTTTCAATGTGGAAAGACCCTCACAGAGCAGTACTTATTGAGGCAAGGATGCCTTGTATAGTATAGAATTGTGAAGTAATGTAATTCGTGAAGTAGAGTGACCCTGTCTTAGCATGTGGGCCAGGTCTTCATGGAAGGTGATTTGCAAAGCATAAGTGCTCTGCAAATACATGAGTCCCCTTGGGGATCCCCTTCATCCGCGAAGGCCTGTGGGCTCTGCAAAGGGAAACCCTCCTTGAAGAGGTGTGGAATTCATGCAAAGGGGGTGGCACTTCATGCTTCTAAAGTAACTCAATGATATCATGGTTCACAGATTAGATATTGCTTCCCGATTTGGGAGATAAGAAGGAAAAAGGTCGGAGGATCCATCCTTTGGGCACAAGGGGAGCCCGATATTTATAGGATAGATGAGCTGCGATACATATCTCGTTCGGCGCGAAGCCACCTGCCATTTTTTCATAACTGTGGGGCCTCCAACCTCCTTGCTCCGCGGCGGCATCGCAAACATCAAAGGGGGTTCGTGGAACCTCCAGACTCCTGATCCGCAGCGGGTTCGTGAACATCAAATGGGTTTGCAGAGCCTCTCACCTCCTTGCTCTGTGGAGGGTTCGCGAACATGAAATGGGTTCATAGAGACTCTCACCTCCTTGCTCCACAGCAGGTTCACGAAGGGGAAGCTTGGCACTAGACAAGGAGCTGCGGGGCTATGTGAATGAGCTTTGCAAGGCAGTACCTAAGGGTTTATGTTTGTTCTTCTTCTTCCCAAATTTTGGTGCCAAGAGGATAAATAATTAATATGTAATGTTGAGTGAAATAAATGGTTTTTGTCATTGATGAATAGAAATACTATAAAAACATCTCTTCAAAACATTATTTATAAAAATATCCTTTTCATTTAAAAAAAATGCAAATATTTTCTTATAAAATTACTTTTAAAAAAAATCTTATAAAAAATATAACCTTGTAAACATGAAAAGAGATCTTTTAAGAAATGATGGTGGGTAAATCTTTACATGTCATACAAGGTAAAAATGAATTCTTTTTTTCATGCTAAAAATGTTCTAAAATTTCATTATCCGGAAAGAAAAAATAATTTTCCTTTGAAAAAATTTATAAAATATAATAGGGGTAAATATTTATTTAATAATTTATTTTTTAATTGTTAAAAAACATTTTTAAATACATTTTAGATAACAATATTTTTAGGAGTATAATTTCCCTAAATAATGACAGGAAAGAAGGTGGGTTTTTATAAAAAAAATCTAATACATTTTTAGGACCAATGAGTGAAAAAATGGTACTATTACTTTGAAAAGGTCACCAATAACTAGAGGAGAATAAAATTTATGGATTTATTAAATAATTATACAATAATTTCCTCTAATATAAATTTATGTGTAATAAATTCTGAAAAAATATGATTATGATGTAAACTTATGAAAAGACCATAATTTTGATGTGAGAATTAGTTAGTCAATAGATTATTTGTGTAAAACATAAATCAACATAAAACATGTTGAAATAATAAAATATATAAAAAATTTATTACAAACATATTATTATAATATTAACGACAATGAGAAAGTAATATAACCTAATGAAAAGGAATATGGTAATGAAATTCTTGACGACATGGTAACTTTTAATTCAAATCTCATTATAACGAATTAATTAAAATTTAAACTCAAAATAACTTGAATATAACTAAATTTATGATATAATATAAAAAATGGTTTATAGATACACCAAAAAAAATAATTAAGTGGTGAATGTGACATTTATTTCAGAGATGTAAAAAGGGAGATGAAAATCCCTTACCATGAGTTTCCTTTTGGGTGAACATCCTTTAACTTAATGTATAATAGATTTTAACATGTAAATAAATTTTACCATAACCATAATAATATTTATAATATCATATATAATCCTATTATAATAGCATGTTACTCATTTGTGGAAAATCTTTCATTATTTTCACTATTTTCAGTGTTAATTGACTAGTTTTTCGATTTTGTTTTGACATGTTATTTTCATTATTCTAATGTAGATAGATATTTAATAACATGAAGTTTTTAAACCATGATTTAGTTATCATATATATTCAATATATATATATATTAATAATAATCTATAAATATAGAACATAAGAACTGAAATGCACCATCCATGGAGATGGTAGACTGTAAGTATGCATGAACGCTACATTCACTTCATTATCATATTTTAAAATAATGGAAATTAATATATATATATATATATACATTTATAATATAATTCCGATACCATATTTATTTCATACATGTCAAATAGTCTTATTAAAACAATTTTTTAAACAATCCATGTATAGATTTAACGAATCACATTGCTTTGAGGAGGTGGTATTCCATGTTTCCACATATGATGTTATCATATTTCCACAAAATGGAATTAATAATGGTATGTGTTATGAAAGAATTAATGATTTATAAATACTTTATAAATACTATAAATAAAATATATAAATAGTTTTTCCCTCATAATTCCATCTATGAGAGGAGGTAAAGGACAAACAAACAACTATCATTTCATGAGGTGATAGTTCGCCGTACAAATAAATGGTATGTTCATTACCCATTAGACTGATGTGTGTGTAAGATTAGGTCAAACCATTAATATAAAAACATATTAAATTTTTGGGGATAAAAATTTTATTATTAATCTTGGAATAATAAATTTTTATGAGGGTAGATAATGAAAATAAAATAAAAGAGCTTGAGGAAGGATGTTACATCTTATCTGGGAAGCGTATTTTTGTTCAAACCAAAGGGATTCATTGGTTGAATTATTTCCCAAATGGAGGCTTATATTATGATTTAAGGCGAATTTTTATATAATTTAAATAGATTTTTGGTGAGGCGGCATGCTTTAGAGTTTTGAATAAGTGGTAGGGGTGAGTGCCTTTTTAGAGTGGGGGATGAGTGGAATTCTTGTAATTTTTTTGAAATGGAATTCCACCCCAATTTTCACTAATAAATTGGCTCAAATAATTGTCAAAATTTTATAAAATGTAGTATAGGACAAAACTACGACCATCAAATTTACTTTGGACAAGTATCTAGGAAATTGTTCCCCTTAACATTAAGGTTTACTCTTTTGTTATGTAAATTTTTCTCTTAATCCCTGTAATTAATTTTAAATTTCATTCACTAATAATTTTGGTCAAAAAATAAGTTTACCTTGTTAGACATTTTATGTTTTTCTTATTAAAAATATGGGATCAATTTCTTTAATTTCTAATCACATAAGTGGAAGAAATTAATTTGAAATTAATTCAGCAGATGTGATTATTATGCAGGTTTTTAAAGTAAAAATGTTCAAACATTTGATATTTTTTTATATCCAATTTTATAGTGAAAGTGATTAAAATAATTTAAATTGGATTTACATATGTAAAATTTATCAAATTTTACTTTAAAAATAACTTTAAATATATTTTATCCATATTTTTAATTGATATGAAAAATAAATTTTGAATTGAAATTATGTATTTTTCATTATTCGTCAAAAAATTAAACGTCACAGTAAAATATCAAAAATTCACCCAAACATAATAATTATTTTTATATTTAAAAAATAAATCATAATTTGACATATAGGTTTTTTGAAAATGAAATGAATTGGATTTTAAATATGTTCCTCATTAAAAGGTGGTAAAAGTTCCATTAGAAAAAATGTAGATTATTATGTTTAATACTGGGTTTTTATATATAATTCCTATAAAATTTGTTCGATGAATATCAATAATATTTTATGTAATAAATAATATATAAATTTCATTAATATCATTTAGTAATAGTAATTAATTTAATTTATTGTGATAAATCACTTTTGTGAGAATTATAACATTCCCTTTATATTTAATTGTTTTTATGTTTATTTCTAAATAATTTGTAACATTTGAATTCATATAAAAATATTTTAAACCATATATTTTCATAATTTATTCAATCCAATTCAAAACATCTAATTTAACATCTTGATTTATTATATTAAGTAAAATATTAATAATATATCATTTTTCAGCAAAACATGGTTTTTTGTGTAACACAAGTCATTAAAAAAACTCATTTTTTTGTGTGACACATGGTAACTCAGTATCACATGAATTTAAATCCATAACATTTATTTAATTTATATATAACAATAAATATATTGTAAAGTCTTGTGATATTATATTCCCTTATTCACACAGTGTTTCATTTCATACACGTTAACTAATTAAATGTTCTTGTTTTAGAATTTCCGGGTGTTACATTCTCCCATTCTAAATTAACATGCTTCCTAAAAATTTAAACTCGATATTGGTAGTCAAACGCTTAATATTTTGAAATTTTTTTATTGAAATCCCACATCATGAAAAGAGTTGGAAAACACCCTCTATAAAAGAGATATTGGGAAGTACAATAGTCACATTAAATAACATATAACTATGTCTCTTAGTTGGATAACATTAGTGCAATGATGAGATATATACATAGAGGAAAAGAATAAGTATTTATAGGGTTTATTGAGGTCACCAATCACATATAGATGAATGGTGAATGGAATATTGGAAGCCTAAAATTGATATATATATATATATATAATGATTTAGATGACCATTTTCTCAACAACAATTATGGTATTAGGACCCAATTATATTTTAATATTATTTTCCTAATGTTGATAAATTATTTCATTGACCAAGAATATAAATAATTATACTTACTTGATTTATTTCTATATAAAAAATATAATCCTTTGGTTGTGCTTCTATAAATTTTCAATTCACCCATTACTTAATGAATTTTATATTGAAAAATTAACATTGATGCCTAAAGTACTAAAATACACATTTAAAGGATCATAAGGCCCATAAAATAGTTAAAATTCCAACTATTTGTGTCTAACTATTCTTAAATTTCAATAGGATTAGTACATCATTCTATTTACCTAAAAAGTAACACAATTAGTTCATCATTAATATTTATTCATCGAATTTTTTGACTAAAAACCATGAAATATTAACCAGGACATAATGTAGTCTTGTGGTAAGCATGAAACCCTTATTATCTTTCGGTCATGGGTTAAGCCTCACCGCCTTAGTGTATTTTATGGTTTGTCACCCGACATACATGTCTTCCTATTTCAAAAACCATATTAATATTATTTCAAAAATATATATGATGAAAATCCATGAATATTAATGGTTAAATAACATCTTATATAACGACCCATACTTTACATACATTGTTATTACTTAAAAATTGAAGCATACTTATTACAATATATAACAAAACCATGAAAGGACCATATAGGTCTAGTGTCTTTAGAAACTGGGAAACATAAACAATTGGTTCATAAAGCCTCTAAACTTTCTCCCATTCATTTCATCATATCTATTGTCCCTTTTGGCATATCTTACTTAATAACCTTCTTACTGACCTTGGGAAAAAACATACAAAAGGGTGAACTCAAATTCTCAGTAAGGGTAAAAAAAAGAAATATCAATCACATCATATTCATAAGAACATATCTTTTGGAAATATTAACCTGCAAAAGAGATCATAATTTAATGACATGGGATAAATCATAGTAGTGAAATGCAATCACAATAATCATAACTTAAAACATGAAACTTGGTGGCATACACACACAATCATATATAATAATTTCTTATTAGTCAAGACTCATTGCCAAGACTATCTTAGTGGACAAAGTCCATTTCTGAACTGAGTTCATTCCTTGTTTCAGTCAGGTTTCACTGAACTGGTTTAACATGCCGTTCCAGCCATGTTTATCTAATGAGATATAAAATCTTTACCCAATGCATTGGAGGGAGATATAGATCCCACCAATCTCATAATGATACCATTCATATGTGTGCCACAATATCATAAAGCATACATCATTGCATAACCCATGTAATAAAAATGGGATTCTTAAACAACATGACATCATAAAACAATTCATATAAGATAAAGGAATTCATAAAAATAATTCCATCACAACATAATCAAATCAATGTAATAATATGGATAGAAACAGAACCCTATATTATCTAAGATGTAAAATAATTTTGATAAAACACTTGAACTCCATTCTTGAGGAAAATATCCTTTCTACTTCAAAAACACTTTCCTTTCTTAACATGTCATACAATTTTAAACTAAAAGAAGTTGATTAAAAATAAACATGAAAACTTGTAAAGGAAGCTTCTTGGAAATAATGTTTTTAAAATCCATTCATGCCGTATAAGATAAAAAAACATTCTTCTCGTACTTTTGTCGGAAAAGTCAAAAAGTACCTCGTATAAAAAATGACAAAATATTCCTTTCATATCTTTTACTATAAACTCACCAAAGGGTAAAAATGGATTTAAACAATTGTAGGTGGATGGAAATAATATTACATATTGAGGAAAAATGGATGTGGATGATAAAATACACCCTAGTAAATACCAAAGTATAAACAATCTCGGATAAAAATGAGATTATGATATTTCCCTTACCTTAGGTCTGATTTGCTTCGTAAGTGTCCGAACCTCCTGTATAATGATTTAAATAATGTTATTGAATTATTCCAGAATCATACTTATTTTAAGATATCATATATGGTCATATTCTTAGCTTCTTATTAGTAATATTTCATTACTACTTGTTATTCGCGTGTTTATAACTTTTTGTTCTTATGCGTGTTTTGTCGAATAAATTCTTATTATTATTTTTAGGTTATAGATACCTCATATCCAGATTGGTATTAGTCTAATATATTAATTCATTCAATTAATTTATATAATCATTATGCAATGAAGATCATGTAGAATGAGCCACATCACATCATGGAGACGGTATTCTGTACGTACGCACGAGCGATGATATCGTTCCCGTGATCGTGAAATTGTAATGAAGTGTATATATACAATTTCAGAATCAATATAACTTTACAATAATCATATATAGTTATTATTTACACCATTATATCCATCCAAGTATGGTGGTGGTGGAAAATAGATTACACCACGGCGTGGAGATGGTATTCCGTACGTACGCACGCGTGGTGATTTCATTTTCTGTAGGATGGATAGATGGTGAAATAGGGTTGTTTCATACTTATAATAACATATCAGTATATGATTTATATTTATGTTATTACTTCATAATGAAACAACTAAAGAAGAATAAGTGGAAGAATAAATAAAGATGAAAGAATCGGTAACAGACATTACCTCTTCTTTGAAGCGCTTCTTTGAGACCTCCTTTTAGGACAATAAAATTGGTCTTTGAAGATGACCAGGACCTCTAGGATGTCTCTAGGTAAGTGGAGAGAAGCAATTGGCAGGGTTTGGCCGAGCTTGAAGGCTCAAAGTGGTGTGATGATTAGGGGGAGGAGGTTCCCTTTTATAAGGGAGGAGAGGGGCTCCTTTGGAAAAACTAAAAATATTATTTTATTATAAAGCCAAATTCAGTTTTAAATATCTCCAAATTGATTTATTTCGAAGATAAGATGGGGATGGGTCTAAATACTCTCATCCAATAGAATTTAAAGAACTTTAGGTTCCTATTTTAACCTTATCATATAGATTTAACATTATGTTAGATAATTTTACTTTTACCGTGTCTTTTTGTGTTCTTACACTATAAGGTTAATAAACTTACTATAACAAGCCAAAAGAACCCCAAGTTGTTTATTATTAATATATATAACCTTATCTAAGTAATTTGGCCGAACCATAGATTTTTAGAAATAAAAAAACAATTAATAATATAATGTTTGTTTTAAAAACTATTTTATGTCAATTTTAAAACTATTTAGTAATTGATTTTTGTGAAAATCATAACAGAATGATTAATTATAAAACAGTTAATTAAATCAATAATAACATGTCATATTGACCTATAAAAGTATTGGAATTCATAAAAAGTCTCAAATTACATTTATTTTGTAATTTATAACATCAATTATGTCAATATTTCATTAATAATATAATTACTGCATCATCTTTGTGTCATAAATAAATTAACTTATTTAAAGTCTAAAAATTACAAATAAAGTATCATTATGTATGAAATATTTTTATATTTATAATGAATATTTATAGTCGAATTTATCTTATGTATAAACCTATATTAAAAATGATTTAGTTATTAAACTTTGATTTTAACTATTTTAACCCTTCTTTAAATAAACTGATAATAAATGTCCTAATCTAATCCAAGTGGGCCTAAATGGTCATATTTTATTCCTAAGGTTGTTTTTGGTCGAATTAAACTTATCCAATAGAATTAGGACATGTGTTAGGGTAATAATAATATCATTTTTACCCTTAGCTACCCTATTTACTTTTAACCATGGTAAAAAAAGTAAAAAGTTACTATTCACCAAAAATTATTTTCACCTCATTGAACCACATTTTAGTACTTGATATTAACCGTGTCTCTCAAATTTTCGAAATTATACTCACAGAAGCGGTAAAATTATGTTTTATGAAAATTTTAGTTTTTTTAACTACCACTTAGTGGTTTCACTATTCATCAAAAAATGAAAGTTTCCAGAAAAATACCAAAAATTAGGCCTAAGATATATTTGATATTATGAATTTAAAAATGATGTTTATTTTACCAAATTCAAAACATATCAGTTACATTAACTAATTTAAAAATTAATTTCTGTCGTCAAAACAAATAGCGTGTTTTTAAAAGATAACAATTATCAAAAGATTGACACTTGTTTATGTCTGGTTTAAATGTAAAATTATATCCAATGAAAAAAAGTGTATTAAATTGTAAAAATATATTCTAAATATACTTTAAAACAACTCAAATTAATAATTTATCACTATTAATTATTTCGATTAAAAAAGTTGTTTTTAATTAAAATTTAGTAATTTTCACTATTCATCGGAATATGAAAGTTATCCAAAAAGTACCAAAATTTCACCCTAAGATAATTTCGATATTATAAATCCAAAATTGAAGTCCATTTTGAAAAATAAAATTTACAAAATTTCAGAAAGTGGTTATCACTATTCATAACGGCTAGTTTTAATAATATTTTAATAGCATATCGTTGTTTAGTGAAACTCGGTATTGCGTATGACACAAACTATTGAGGAAGGCCACGGTTGTGTGTAAAGAAAGCCAAGATAGTTTTGTGTGTAGTAAAAGATTCCTTTTATGATCTTTATATCATAAAAACAAAATATTTCTCATAAAAGTCTCGGGTGTTACATTCTACGCCCCTTAAAATGAATTTCGTCCTCGAAATTCGTCACTTTGTAACAAAAAAGATGAGGATACCTCTCCCTCATCATATCCTCAAGCTCCCATGTAGCTTCTTCTAATTGGTGTTTCCTCCATAAAACTTTCACCAATCGAGTGGTCTTGTTTCGTAGTACTTTTTCGCTACGATCCAGAATCTCTATCGGCTGTTCTTCATAAGAAAGATCTTGCTCCAGTGGTACAACTTCTAAGCTGAGTACATGTGAAGGATCAGGTATTTACCTTCTCAGGAGAGATACATGGAACACATTGTGAACTTGAGAGAGATTTGGTGGAAGCACCAATCGGTAAAATATCTTTCCAACATGATCCAGTATTTCGAAAGGACCGATATATCTAGGGTTCAACTTCCCCTTCTTTCCAAATCTCATGACCCTCTTGCAAGGAGATATTAGTAAGAACACTTTATCACCCACTTCAAACTCTAGGTATTTTTTTCGATTGTCGGCATAACTTTTCTGTCGACTCTGAGCATCTCTTATGTGTTGTTGAATAGATCAGACCTTTTCTGCCATCTCATCAATAAGACCAGGTCTTAATAGCTTTCTTTCCCCAACTTCATCCCAGCAAGTTGGAGTCCTGCATTTATTTCCATAGAGAGCTTCATAAGGAGCCATCTGAATACTGGAGTGAAAGATATTATTGTAAGAAAATTCCACCAAATCTAGGTGTTGATCCCAACCACCTTTGAAATACATAGAGCAAGATCTCAACATATCTTCTAGAGTTTGAATTGTTCTCTCAGACTGACCGTCTGTTTGAGGATGATAAGCAGTGCTGAAAATCAACTCTGTATCCGGAGTATGCTGAAGACTTTGCCAGAACTTCGAGGTAAATCTCGGATCCCGATCAGATATAATAGAAAGTGGTACTCCATGCAATCTTACCACTTCCTTTACATATATCCTGGAAAACTCATCCAGAGAGAAATCCTCTCTAATAGCAATGAAGTTTGCAGACTTTGTAAGACGATCAACTATGATCCAGATAGAATTATCGCCTTTGGATGTTTTAGGAAGTCCTGTGACAAAGTCCATAGTGATATTTTCCCATTTCTATTCGGGTATGGGTAATGGTTGTAACATCCCCTTAGACATCTGTCTCTCAGCTTTAACTTGCTGACAAACCAAGCATCAAGAGACATATTCAGCAACATCTCTTTTCATGCCATCCCACCAGAAGTACTCTTTCTGGTCCCTATACATCTTCATGCTTCCAGGATGAATAGAGAATGAAGAACTATGAGCCTCATCCAGCATCTCCTTCTTTAATTCAGGGATAGGAGGAACACAAACCCGATTCCTGAACTTTATTATCCCATCACAATCAAGGTTGAATTCAAAAATATTCCTCACCTTCTTTTGTAACTCTATATCTTCTTTCTCTACCACTTTAATCTTCACATGTATAGATGGTTGAACATTCATTTGAGAAAGATATGATTTTCCCCTTCCATTATAATTCCAAGATCCATCCTTTGTAAATCCATAAATATTGGATCTTTTGTTATCCTTATCATTGATAAACTGGCATGTTCTTATTGACTTAATGCATCTGCCACCTTGTTTGCTTTCCCAGGGTGGTAATGAATTGAGCAGTCGTAATCCTTAATCAGATCCAACCATCTTCTTTGGCGCATAGTCATCTCCTTTTGTGTAAAAATATACTTTAAACTTTTATGATTAGTATAAATATCACACCGTTCTCCATAAAGATAATGTCTCCAATTCATTAATGAAAATATTACCACAGCTAACTCCAAATCATGAGTTGGGTAATTTTTCTCATGGATTTTCAACTATAGTGAGGTATAAAATATCACCATATCATTTTGCATAAGAACACACCCCAATCCCTTCTTGGATGCATCACTATAGATCACAAACCTTTTTCCACTATAAGGCAGTGTGAGCACAGTTGCACTGGATATCCTTCTTTTCAACTCCTTGAAATTCTCTTCACATTCCTCTGTCCAGAAAAACTTAACTCCTTTCCGAGTCAACTTGTTGAGTGGATTAGATAATCGTGAAAAATCATTCACAAAACATCGATAATATCTAGCCAAACCAAGAAAACTTCAGATCTCAGTTACTGTTGTTAATCTCGACCATCTTTTGATGACCTCTATTTTTGCTGGATCCACAGATATCCCCTCTTTTGAGATTATGTGACCCAAAAATGAAACTTTTTGAAGCCAAAATTCATACTTGGTAAATTTGGCATAAATCTTCTCCTTTCTCAGGGTCTCCAATATAATTCTCAAGTGATCTTCATATTCCTCCTTGCTCTTTGAATAGAGATGAATATCGTCTATAAAGACTACCACAAACTGATCAAGATAGTCTCTAAAGACTCTATTCATCAGATCCATGAAGATAGTAGGGGCATTAGTAAGACCAAATGGAATCACAATAAATTCATAGTGTCCATACCTTGTACAGAAAGCCGTATTTGGTATATCCTCCCTTTTGACCCTTAATTGATGATATCCTGAACAAATATCAATCTTGGAAAAGTATTGAGCTCCGCGTAGTTGGTCAAATAAGTCATCAATGCATGGGAGAGGATATTTGTTCTTGATAGTGATCTTGTTAAGTACTCGATAATCAATGCAGAGTCTCATTGATCCATCTTTCTTCATAACAAACAGAATAGGTGCTCCCCAAGGTGATGCACTAGGGCGTATGAATCCCTTATCAAGATTCTCTTGGAGTTTCTTCTTCAATTCCTAAAACTCAATTGGGGCCATTATATAAGGTGTCTTTGAAAAAGGTAAATCACCTGGTACGAGTTCTATTGAAAACTCAACTTCACGATTTGGTGGAAGACCTGGAAATTCCTCCGGAAAGACAACATCAAACTCCTGTACAATGGACATATTATTAATTGTGAGTTTCTCTCCAACCATTTGAGATAAATAACCTTCATTCAGTGGAATCATGACCCATAAGATGGAAGAAATTTCCACTGGAAGGTTATGTTCATCCTGGCATCGATAGACGATCATAGATTGATCTGGAATATGAAATGTGACTTCCCTTATTTGGAAATTGATATGAGCTCCATATAAAGAAATCCAATCCATGCCAAGAATCACATTAAATTCCACTATAGGATGTATCACAAGATTTGTAGGACGCACTTTCCCACAAACTTCAATCAGGGAAGAATTATAAACTTTAGATGCAACTGTTGTGCCATTAGGTGTTGTCACAGCTAACTCAACATCTAATTGTTGAGGTAATACGGTGATACCCTTAGAAAATTTTTAGGAATAAAAGAGTGGGTGGATCCAGAATCAAATAAAACATTTTCTACTTTAGAGTGGATGGTAAGTGTACCTTTCACCACATCTTTATCGTACTCCATATCGCTGATAGAAATTGCATGTGACTTTCCTTTGTCTTTAGCCTTAAGATTTTGTTGATGTCGATCATCATCAACAAACCATAGATTAGGGAATTTATTGGCATAATTCCCCATCTCCTTGCACTTGAAACATTGAAGTGTAGTAGGTTCATTCTGTGTGTCCCTTCCTTTGTTTGAATCATTAGACATCTTCTTCCCATCATTGCGGCATTCGAATGCCCGATGACCTTCCTTTCCACATTTGAAACATTTACTTGTCCCTTTAAGACAACTCCCTCCAAGTTTCTTTCCAAACTTTGAGCATAAGGTAAAGCTCATCTTCTTTTCAGTGTGCTCTTTATATTTTACTTTGAATTCCATTTTCCTCTTCTTATCAAACCCATATGACTGATGGGTTACTCTAATCTCCATCTCAACTTTGAGAGCACATCAAAGGATTTCCTCGTATCTATTGAAGTCCCTTATGGATAAGGACCTTCAAAGACTTGGTTTTAAGCCACTAAGGAATCAATCGATCTTACTCTCAGGTTGGATAATAATACCAGAAGCGTACCTTGCAAGTCTTGTAAAATTTACTTCATAGGTACCAACAGATTCATCAACCTTTTGCTTCAGTTCAAGAAAATCTTTCTTCATATTTGGTCGAAGAATACGAGGGAATTACTTATTGAAAAATAGGTTCTTGAACTCGTCCCATTACATGGACTCAATTTCATCTCTTTGCCTCATATTATTGATAAGATTCCACCATTGATCAGCATCACTTTCCAAACGATACACTCCTAAGATGACTTTATCATGTTCAGAACATTTAAGAACTGAAAATATATTTTCAGTAGTACTAATCCATTATTCAGCAACTAATGGATCAGTAGGCCCGTTGAATGAAGGTGGACGCTGCCTCATGAAAGATTCAATAGAATGTTTCTCCTTAATTTGCTCGTTTGGAAGTACTGCATGATTCATAGCTTGAGAAAGTTGTGTGAGCATGGCTACAAGATTTTTCATTCCATCTCCCATAACTTTTGGTTGCTCAGGGGGAAAATAATTGCATTGCCCGTCGCATTCCGCATTAACACGGTTCCTTTGGGTTCCAGCCATTGACTAAAACCAAGAAGAATAGTGTGGGAAACACTAATTATAATAGGAAAACCACGTAATCAAGAATAAAATTTCACACTTAAGGTCTTATCCTAGGTTTTTCATGGCCATTTCTAAAACACTAATATTGTGTTCTATGCTTAGACTTATCCTTAGGGTTCTTACTAAGTCTTTCACATCCTAGTTTCCAAAGGCTGACTATACCTTTCCTCTGATACCAACTATAACGACCCATACTTTACATACATTGTTATTACATCAAAATTGAAGCATACTTATTACAACATAAAACAAAACCATGAAAGGGCCGTATAGGTATAGTGTCCTTAGAAACTGGGAAACATAAACAACTTGTTCATAAAGCGTCTACACTGTCTCCCATTTATTTCATCATATATACAGTCCCTTTTGGCATATCTTACTTAATAACCTTCTTCCTGACCTGGGAAAAAAACATTCAAAAGGGTGAACTCAAATGCTCAGTAAGGGTAAAAAAAAGAAATATCAATCACATCATATTCATAAGAACATATCTTTTGGAAATCTTAACCTGCAAAAGAGATCATAATTTCATACCATGGGATAAATCATAGTAGTGAAATGTAATCCCAATAATCATAACTAAAAACATGAAACTTTGTAGCATACACACACAATCATAGGTAATCATTTCTTATTATTCAAGACTCATTTCCAAGACTATCTTAGTGGACAACGTCCATTTCTGAATCGAGTTCATTCCTCGTTTCAGTCCCATTTCACTGAACCGGTTTAACCTTCCGTTCCATCCATGTCTATCTCATGAGATATAAAATAATTACCCAATGCATTGGAGGGAGATATAGTTCCCACCCATCTCATAATGATACCATTCATAAGTGTGCCACAAAATCATAAATCATACATCATTGCATAACCCATGTAATAAAAATGTGATTCTTAAACAACCTGACATCATAAAACAATTCATATAAGATAAAGGAATTCATAAAAATAATTCCATCACAACATAATCAAATCAATGTAATAATATGGATAGAAAAATAACCCTATATTATCTTAGATGGAAAATAATTTTGATAAAACACTTAAACTACATTCTTGAGGAAAATATCCTTTCTACTTCAAAAACATTTTCCTTTCTTAACATGTCATACTATTTTAAACTAAAAGAAGTTGATTAAAAATAAACTTGAATACTTGTAAAGGAAGATTCTTGGAAATAATGTTTTAAAAATCCATTCATACCGTATAAGTTAAAAAAACATTCTTCTCGTACTTTTTTCGGAAAAGTCAAAAAGTACCCCGTACGAAAAATGTCAAAAGATTCATTTCATATCTTTTACTATAAACTCACCAAAGGGTAAAAATGGATTTAAACAATTGTAGGTGGATGGAAATAATATTAAATATTGAGGAAACATGGATGTGGATGATAAAATACAGCCCAGTAAATAACAAAGTATAAACAATCTCAGATAAAAATGAGATTGTGATATTTCCCTTACCTTAAGTCTGATTTGCTTCGTAAGTGTCATAACCTCCTGTATAATTATTTAAATAATGTTATTGACTTATTCCATAATCATAATTTTTTTATGATATCATATATAGTCATATTCTTAGCTTCTTATTATTAATATTTCATTACTACTTGTTATTCGGGTGTTTATTACTTTTTGTTCTTATGCGTGTTTTGTCGAATAAATTCTTAGTCTTCTTTTTAGGTTATAGATACTTCATTTAAAGATTGTTATTAGTGTAATATATTCATTCATTAAATTCATTTATATAATCATCATGCAATGAAGATCATGTAGAACGAGTCGCATCACATCGTGGAGATGGTATTCCGTACGTACGCACGAGCGATGATATCGTTCCCATGATCATGAAATTGTAATGGAGTGTATATATACAATTTCAGAATCAATATAACTTTACAATAATCATATATAGTTATTATTTACACCATTATACCCATCCATGTAAGGTGGTGGTGGAAAATAGATTACACCATGGCGTGGAGACGGTATTCCGTACGTACGCACGCGTGGTGATTTCATTTTCCGTAGGATGGATAGATGGTGAAATAGGGTTGTTTAATACATTTAATAAAATATGAGTATATTATTGATACTGATGTTATTACTTCATAATGAAACAACTAAAGAAGAATAAGTTGAAGAGGAAATAAAGGTGAAAGAATCGGTAACGGACATTACCTCTTCTTTGAAGCGCTTCTTTGAGACCTCCTTTTAGGACACTAAAATTGGACTTTGAAAAATACCATGACCTCTAGGATGTCTCTAGGGAAGTGGAGAGAAGACATTGTCTGGGGTTTTCCGAGATTGAAGGCTCAAAGTGGTGTGAGGAAGAGGGGGAGGAGGTGCCTTTTTATAAGGGAGGAGAGGGGCTCTTTTGGAAAAACTAAAAATATTATTTTATTATAAAGACAAATTCGGTTTTAAATAGATCCAAATTGATTTATTTCGATGCTAAGGTGGGGGGGGGGGGGGGTCTAAATAATCTCATCCAATAGAATTTAGTAAAGTTTAGGTTCCTATTTTAACCTTATAATTTAGATTTAACATTAAGTTAGATAAATTTACTTTTACCGTGTCTTTTTGTGTTCCAACACTATAAGGTTAATAATCATACTATAACAAGCCGAACGAACCCCAAGTTGTTTATTATTAATATATATAACCTTATCTAAGTTATTTGGCCAAACCATAGATTTTTAGAAATAAAATAATAATTAATAATATAATATTTGTTTTAAAAACTATTTTATGTCAATTTTGACACTATTTAGTAATTGATTTTTGTGAAAATCATAAAAGAATTATTAATTCGAAAAAAGTTAATTAAATCAATACTAACATGTCATATTAACCTAGATAATTATTGTAATTCATAAATAGTCTCAAATTACATTTATTTGGGTATTTATAACATCAATTATGTCAATATTTCATTAATAAGATAATTACTGCATCATCTTTGTGTCATAAATAAATTAACTTATTTAAAGTCTAAAAATTACAAATAAAATATAATCATGTAGGAAATATTTTTATCTTTCTAATTAATATTTATAGTCGAATTTATCTTATGTATAACCCTATATTAAAAATGATTTAGTTATTAAAATTTGATTTTAACTATTTTAACCCTTCTTTAAATAAATTGATAATAAATGTACTAATCTAATCCAAGTGAGTCTAAATGGTCATATTTTATTCATAAGGTTGTTTTTGGTGTAATTACACTTATCCAATTGAATTAGGACATGTTTTAGGGTAATAATAATATCATTTTTACCCTTAACTACCCTATTTACTTTTAACCGTGGAAAAAAAGTAAAAAGTTACTATTCATCAAAAATTATTTTCATCTCATTGAACCACATTTTAGTCCTTGATATTAACCGTGTCTCTCAGATTTTCGAAATTCTACTCACAAAAGCGGTAAAATTATGTTTTATGAAAAATTCAGTTTTTTTAACTATCACTAAGTGGTTTCACTATTCATCAAAAAATGAATGTTTCCAGAAAAATAACAAAAATTAGGCCTAAGCTATATTTGATTTTTTGATTTTAAAAATGATGTTTATTTTACCAAATTAAAAAAAAAATAGTTACATTAACTAATTTAAAAATTAATTCCCCTCATCAAAACAAATAGCATGTTTCTAAAAGATAATAACTATCAAAAGATTGACACTTGTTTATGTATGGTTTAAATGTGAAATTATATCCAATGAACAACATTGTATTAAATTGTAAAAATATATTCTAAATATACTTTAAAACCACTCAAATTAACAATTTTTCACTGTTAATTATTTCGATTAAAAAAGTTGTTTTTAATTAAAATTTAGTAATTTTCACTATTCATCAGAATATGAAAGTTATCCAAAAAGTACCGAAATTTCACCCTAAGCTAATTTCGATATTCCAAATCCAAAAATGAAGTCCATTTTGAAAAATAAAATTTACAAAATTTCAAAAAGTGGTTATCACTATTCATAACGACTAGTTTTAATAATATTTTAATAGCATATCGTTGTTTAGTGAAACTCGGTATTGCGTACAACGCAAGCTATTGAGGAAGGCCGTGTTTGCGTGTAAAGCACGCCAAGCTAGTGTTGTGTGTAGTGAAATATTCTTTTTATGATTTATATAACATAAAAACAAAATATTTCTCATAAAAGTCTCGGGTGTTACATCTTATCTATGTTTTTTAATACAACCCCAATACTAAAATAATTCATATATAAATTTATGCATAGGTAATTACTTATCCTAGAATTTATCCTTTATATGGAGTAATTTTATGAAACTAAAAACCATAGTGTGGGAATCAATTATCATATTTATAAACCATGTAATCATTTTTAGGATGTTTAAACCATGACAAATTATTTTAAATCCAAGATACTAGATGTTTAACATAGGTCTTTCATAGTCATTATCTATTTAAATCCTTTATAATGGTTTGTAAAGGGAATGTTTATTATCCTATGAATATCCCTTGGGAGAGTCAAATTATTTGTGCAATAAGTCTTGTAGTAATTTACCAGGTTACACTCAAGTCAATATCGATGCATCTTTTCAGAGTTTTCACCCCTTCATAGATCAATGTAGAACCATGTAAACTTGTAGTTTCCCGATAGGGATATATTTCTCAAAGACCCAAATAATCTATACCTTACCGAAATTTGTGTATATGCTTCTACAATTATCATCAAATTATACAGTAGGGTTTTGTTCTCTAATAAATGTTTTCCTAAATCTAGATCCCAATGCTTCTTCTAAAGATTCATTGATACCAACTATAGGGACCCAACCTTAGAAATCATGAAGATGGTGTCTACTACCATTAAATTGGTATTAGATAAAAGTAAATTATGTCTCAAAGGAACAAATAATTTAGTATTCATGGTAAACTATATACATACACAAGGATTGTAATAAAAATTAACATACAAATTATAAAATTATTTTTTAGGATAATAAAATTATTCCATATAATGTATCTATGCATATTAGACTTGTTTATGATGATTTATCCATGGAATAAATTTTATTTGAGGATGCCCTGATTGTTTCCCAACATTCTATCTTTCAAATGTCGGGCACAATCCATCACTACTTTAGATATGTTTTCTCCTTGATCAAAATGGAATTTTGGTTCCTCCTTCGGTGGATTCCTCCTCAAGAATTCATCACCTCATCCAGGTCTCCCTTTAAGATTAAGATGTTGTTAATGAAACTCTTCCTAGTTCCATATCTCTGTTGAAATCGTTTAATTACAAAGATTATGTCCTTACATTCCAGGGGGTCAAGTTAGGGAAGAAACCTTCAGTCAATAGAGTAGTTATGTTGGGGAATTATTGGCTTGTCTGGATGATGAAACACTGGTACACCATGATTGTTCCCCTATCAGGGGGATTTTTGAGGATGGGGAAGCTCAAGGAATCCCACTTTATATTTAAGGAATTTTATTCCTGAGGCATGTCTCCAAGGTTTTCCTCAGCCTCCAATGTTTAACACGGGGTATTCCATGAGTTATAATCTACCAAAGATGGATCAGACTGATCTAAACACTGATGAGAGTGGGTCATATGGGTATATCCATAGGAGGGATCACCAAGAACATTTACTGGATGAAAGGGTTAGAATGCCCAATAAAAATGGACCTAGGGTAGCGTGTCCCACAAAGGGGAAGTTTTCACATTGTGAAGTCTAATTTGGACACCATAAAAGGCGGATCGGAGGATGGTGGGTCCTGGAAAATGGGACAGTAATGTTTACCATTTGCTGGGATTGAACCTCAGGGAGGCTTCATATGTTCCCCATATATGAAATAGAGATCAAAACCCACATTGTTTGAGAAGTTGGGTGGTGGGATATGGGTGTACAAAATAGGCAACAACCCAAAGACTTGTTGGGGCTTACACATGGTTAGCAGCTTGGGTGGTGAAAATAACAGTTATAGGAATTGGTCTTTCACATGGTTGGCTGCTCATATGGATGGCAGGATTCCACTAGGAAGTAGTGGCCTAGGTTAAATTAGGATGGATATGGATGATGTGTTTAAGGGTGAATGAATGGTGACGGAGCTGAGAACCGATGTGAAGATTTTAGTATTGGGATTGAACCTCAAAGAGGTTTCCTACGTATCCTCGATGCAGGGAATCAATGTCCATGTAGTTCTGGAATTGGGTGATGAGTGACTTGAGGATACAACTCATGAGAATGGGTGCATGGATTAGGGTTCGAAAGAAATGGAACCAACTGGTTAAGGCATGATCTTCCATAGATACAATGGATCAAGGGAGAGATTAAGATGGGACATGGGAGATGGGAATGAACCTCATGGAGGATTCCTACATACCTTTCTCAAAAAGGGAAAAGATCCAAGTCCACATAGTTTAAATATTGGGCACAAAATCTAGGTGTACACAAAGGACAACAACCTAATAAAATGTGGGGGGCATATACATGGTTAGTATCCCATCAAAAGAGGTACACTCTTGGTTGGAAAATTATGGATTGAGTGTGGGTGTTATGCATGGGTATATTCCTATATCAAGAGGGAAACTCTTGGTTAGAGGATTATGGATTGAGTGTGGGGATTACTCATGGATAACTTCCTAGTAAATGGTATAACACCACTTAGGGGTCAGACCAAGGATGAGGATCCCATGAAAGGGAACCCCAAAGTTTACAAGTGCTTGGGGTTGAAACTCAAGGAGGCTTGCTATATACCCTATCAAGAAGAGAGGGATATAAACCCACATAGTTTGAAAGAGTACAATTTAATTTCATGTGGGATGAAAATGGTAATACAGTCTAACATCATGTGGGATGAGAGTAAACCGATGCAAAGTGGTAAGGACCATGAGGTGACGGGCTTGAACTACATTGAATCTCCCCATGTACCATTATTGAAAAGGGTAATGGATCAAAATCTATGTAGTTCAGTGTAAAGGGTATTGGGTTTTACATATGGTTAATGAACAATAGATAATTAAATGGTCGATGCTTAATCTAAGCCCACGTGAGTCACGTTTGGTGTGATAAATAAGAGGAAACTGAAGACCTGGAAATCTCATCGTGAAAGGTGCTTCCTTGTGGAGTGGAGCGGTTATTACGCATGGTTAGTGGCCCATAGAGAAACATTGGATTATGAGCTGTTTTCAGACCAAGGATAGAAATATTGGGACTTACTCTAAGAGGGAATCTTGAGTAGGATTATAGATGTATGTGGGGGATATGGTCACCGTACATGGATCAACCTATAAAGGGGGTCAGGGATTAGGCATGGGCTGCCCAGAGTGCTCATGGTGTCAAAGCATAGTGGGAGCAGAGGAGTGGGAGGGGGATGGTCCCCATCCCCTTCATGGTCCTATTAGGCACTTCAATCATGTGGTGATCACAGTTTATTTTCAAGTGTTGAGGATGTGGGTGATTTGAAGTTTAATTCCCTCTAGCTCGGATGAATGGGATTTAATCCCCACCCCTACGACATACATAACTGGCACATTTTAACTATTAGTGAAGGGAAGGAGCTAGGAATTCCGTGGGTTAATGTGGTTGTGGAGTTATCCATTAGAGGGTCCACGTTTGTATGGCTATCTGAAGAAGTGATAGCTGTTAGTGTGCCTATGCAAGGAAGCACGAGGAAGGGAAAAGAAAACTAAAACACCTCTTGAGGAACCACGAAATCACTATGTACTTTCCAGGAGGGCCTCATTAAAGAGGGTTTCTCAAAGTAGAAGGCCTCACATAGAGGGGCCTTGCGAAGCACTGGTGCTTCATGGATTGAAGGGGACTCGCGAAGGAGGGTTCTTCGCAAAGCATTGTGATACGACCTAGGTGTGGAGTCTACATGTATTTGGAGGGTACTTCATGAAAAATGACTGCTTCGCGAATTTCCATGTACCCAAAGGGGCATCATTCCTTTGCTATGGCTAAAAGTATTTGTGAAGGGAATCCCTACTTGAAGAAGAGGTAAAATGAAATAAGGGAAAGGTGTTTTTTCAAAGACCATGTACTTCAGATGATTCATTTTCTCAATGAATCGTAGAGTAAGAGATCATTCACAATTCACATATTCAGAAAGTGAATGGTATGGGTGTTGATTCTTTGGAGTGATTGGAGCTAGGTATTTATATTCTATAGGGGGGTAGGATGTGATGAGAGTGTTCTACAAAGAAATTTGTTCTTCACAACTAGAGGTTGATCCATCAAGTTCCTCAGAATCATAGAGGAGTCTCTCACTTCCTCCACGATGATCACATAGGCTCTCATCACCCATCTAGTTCTTCATGCTCGCAAATGAGTCAATCAATTCTTCAACGACTGTCGTAGAGGCAGCATCCGGGTGGATTTGTGGCGTTGGAGACTTAATGGAGGATATTTGTAGGGAATAACTTTTTTTAGAAATTCCCTCTTGTTATTTTTCTGATTTTTAAGGCTTGGATTTTAGCACCAAAAAATCCCCCCCCAGAAAGGGAGCTAATTAGAAATTGAGGGTCATATTCTAAGGGAATATCTCAAAAATGAAGCTGACCATGAAGAGGAGTCACGATTTGTGTAGCTGGAGTGTAGGTTGAGAGCACTACGAAGCTTGCCACATCAAAGAGCATTGCATAGCTTTCCACGTACCATAACATCGTGAATTTCAGGGGGGGGGGGGGGGGCGTTACATATAAATAGAGTGCAAGGACCCCTCTTTTTTCGCATCTATCCTTGCAAATTTGTGTTTTGAGCTATATATTTGTGAAGAAACAATACTTTTTGAATGCTATCTGTGAGTCCTTAGTCTCTGTGATCCCTTCTAGCTCTGCGCCATGCAGTGAGTCCATATGCTTTGCAACTGTGTGCTCCACAAGTATTAATTTTACAAATTCACTTTGCGAGGTAGATCTTCTATCGTTCTCTGTGATAGAGCTCTATGACCAAGAAAGAAAAATACCAAAGTCTTTGGGATAGAAATTACCAACCAAGAATCTTCTCAGGATGTCCTCACAGATGCTTCTTGAAGGGAAGAGATGAAATAATATATAAGGATTAAGGAATATATATGAAGCTATTATGATCAAAAATACCAAGTGACGTTACTCTCGGAAGGGAAAAAGAACTACCCCCTTTGAAAGAGACTTCCTCCATATAACTTCAGTGTGAGGGATGCAGTTCTCATTCCTGAAGAAAGTAGGGATGAACCATCTTACTATTTCAGGAGTACTCCTTTCAACACCTGTGGTATAGGGAGACCAAAATTCATAAATGGGAAGATCACATGCTTATCAATGCTGACTGCCTATACAACCATGTCATCAACGTTGATGGGAAGGCGCTGCAATCAGAGGTATCTCGCCAACATTACCACACCATCATCAAGGTATCTTTAGGGAACCTTGAGAAGGGGTTGACCTATTATTGGGACCTGTGCTAGGGATGAAACTTCATAGATGACTGGGCATGGGCCTATTGGGTATGTGCATCTTGAGAGCAATTCACGATAGATCTAAAGAGGGTTGTCCAATATGAATCTGTGTGGGCTTCTTAATTCCATATCTACTATCCGAAACACATGATTATTGAGTTTATAACTAGGTAGTCATTAATAAATATCACTTTCCATATTCATCATGGGGAGGTCGACATAACCATATGGGACATCCATTAGATATCAGGGATTCCCATTATGGGGATGATGTATGACGAGTTCTTACTTGAGGAGAACAAATGGGAGGACCCAGAGTAGATTTCACGGATGGAAGAAAGCACTGATAGACTTGGTGCCATGTGGGGGAAAACAATTGATGGGGGATATCCATTTAAGGATGTAGTTTTGAAGTTTCATAAAATTCTCAACAAATCATGCTGGTTAAGGGGAAGAGACACCTAAGAAACTACCAATATGTCCTCCCACCTATCCCAAGGGATCTTCATAGAAAAAATAAAACTCCTAATGAGGAATTCTAGAGGATAGAAAGTGGAAGATATGGGGGTAAAATGTTATGACTGAGTAGAAACTGGTGGTTAGTCTAGATGGATTTATCTATGAACTTATTTACAGCTGGATAATGATATTTTAGGACATAAACATGGGAATACGACCAAACACATTTTTCATGGTGTCTATACTTGCGATGGGAAAAAGTTCCATCCTTGGGATCTCGGTGCTGGAAAAACTGTAAAAGGTGATGTGGCACATCAATGAGTGAAAAAATATGAAATGGGTGTGAGTACTGCTCCATTTATTGTGAGGATGTATTGAAACATACATGGGAATCTATAAATATTCGTACCCTATTTCTCCCATGGTGTCAGACATCTAACCATCCATCCTGAATGTGGTAGGGAGCATTCCAACAAAGATGACTCCACCGCAAGTGATGAATAGAGTTCTAAAGGTAGATGAATTAAACATCCAACCATTTATTCTACTAAAAGGGTATTTTGTAATGACAAAAAAGGAATTGAGGAGCATCATTCCTATATCTTGACCTTTCGAGGTAGAGTTTTGGTGGCCCGAGTCGACGATGATCCCATATATGAACCATACACCCCCACCGATTTACAAGGAAGTTTTGGTGCTTGTAGAGATTGACCCTAAAGGTCTACCTAGGGGTATTCCACAATGATAATTTGTTCGTGATGAGGTAGATGTGGCTCATGTTTATATAGGAGGATGGATAAATAAGGAATGTTCTGCCTCCTTCCACAATTTTCTATGGGATATTCAAGGAATATGTCATGATTTGAAAGGAAGCCTACCTAGGGGAAACTTTGAAGTGAAGAACCTTTCATGATGATCAAGGGGTTCCTCCTCACCCTTGAGGCTGGGGTCAGAAAATTGAAAGAACATCACATGCTAGTGGAGCTGTGGTACTGATAAGTCAAACAAATCTAGAGCCTACACCGATCGAATGGAATACAGAAGGGGTGGGACCAAAGATCCCAGATTATTAGAGCTTGCAAGAAGGTAGGACACCAAGTGAGTTTCAAAGGATATCTATTCAAGATCTTGGTAGGCGATTGCGCCACATAGACATGTCTATAGATGATGTTTTACCAATGCGTTGGGACAATTGGGAAGAAAAAAAATTCTTAGTCCTTCCTAGAAGTGGGTCCACCTCAACCATCTTGGGATGGACTTGTCAGATATCATCCATGCCAAGGCCATATTTTTTGTGTCTCAGGTAGAAGGGGATAAATACATTGTCGAGATGGAGTACTTTGTGAATTTTTGTCGTACTCCTCATCTAATAAATGATCCAGTGAAAGTATTACTCGATCAAAAAATCCCACCCCAACTATATTCTTTTGAGAGAGGGAACATTTCCATTTACATGAAAAATTCATGGGGACCTATTGGGAAGAAGAGTATAAGAGGGGGAGACCATTGGAGGAAGGTGAGGTTGCAACCTTGGAGCTGGAAGAGTTTGTTGAGACTCTTGAGGTAAACTTCAAACCATTCCGCTATGACACTTGCTTAGGTCATTCATGCTTCCTCAACTGACATTTTTCTTATAGAGGAGAACCTTATATGAAAAAACCATTCCCAAATGATAGTGGATGTAGCTTTAGGGTCTATCTGGGGAAATGGTGAGAGTATAATCCAGAAGGGCTGTGATAAACAGGGTAACATTTTTTGAAATCATCAGAGCTTCCAATCATATACGGGGGGGGGGGGGGGGGGGGGTGGCCTGGGTTCTGACGACAATGAATCGAGAGCAAGACCAGTTATTTGATCTCTTTAAGTCATCTCCCTCACAAAATCTATACTATTTCCCATCCAAACATGCCAATTAAAATTTGTGTATTTCTACTAGAACAATTATTCAAATGGTGTGGGCTATAATGAGGAGGATGGATGGGGATCCTGGAGCTCTCTTTTCTAAGGGGAAAATAGATTGTTGTAGAAATGGATGCCCAAGATAAACAAGTCATGGAAGCTACAGTCACAGACATGGTGACTGGCGAGAAGGATCTAGAGGCTATCGATGTGGAATCCAATGATGATTACCACCAACATAATATAGATCCCAACCTATCTGATGGGAATCTATAGGTAGACCCTACTGATAGATTCCTGGAGTCATTACCAGAATATGAACCTGTTGACCTAGAATAGGTGGACGAGATTACTTCTGATGAGGAGGACCATAAGGATTTCCATGGTCGGTCATATAAATTTATCAAGTGCTTCGTCAAGGATAAACCCACAAGGAGAGTGGGTAAAAATATAGAGAGACTTCGTTCTCGGCTGCACGAACTATGAACTGGGGGAGTGGATGCCTAATTCCCTCATATGATTATTCAAGATTACATGGTGGAGAAAATATGGGAATATGACCATGGACTCAGTGTCAGCTAGCAGTAGAGGAAGTTCGTCAATATCATGAAATTTTAGGAGGATGAACAAGAAATCCATCATTTGAGGGCATGGGTGAATGAACACACTACCTTCCTCAATGCAGAATCAGAACTCATATCAAGATTGAAGGAACAATTGGTAGAGGCTGAAGAGTAGTTGGGACAAGCATCCCAAGAGATGGATAAAATTCAAGTGGATGAAGACCGTGAATAGATAACCGCCGATAAATTGTGACCCATATCCAACGAGGAAGATAAAGAACTTAATAGTTGATAGAAAATCCTTGACGCTACAAGCCAATGAGTGGTAAAGCTGGGACGTTCCATGAAAGAGATCAACCCATCTATCATAGGGGTTAATCCATGGGTCATATAATTTGAAAGAACATACAAACATAATTTCATGTTTGTTTTCTTATTTTTGTTTCATGCATGAGTCTTGTTATCTACCTCTATTACTGCTCAATAATATCTATGAAATATTCAGAAATCAAAATATAAGTTCATGTGGGTCTCACTCGGTGTAAGAAACAAGGGATTACCATGTAATTATTCACCTTGAATATGATATCACTAACCCATCACTAGACAACCAGGGTCTGAAGGACCACTCAGAATTTCTAGGAGGAAAGGAGGGAACCATAGTTAGGTAATAATGTTAAAAAAAATCCAAACTACTCTTCCCCAACATTCTCTATCTCACAAATGGGATAACACCAGGGCTACTATAATAAATTCTAACAAATGGGAATGAAAAGTGTGAATCACAATACCCAAAATTCATAACAAAATGAGGGTGGAATGACAAGAGAGGATAACTATTGACCAAATTCGAAACACAGAATCTGCATCATGTTATCCTAAAAAGGGAAAAAGAAAATGAGGGCCAACAGATGACCAGATTAGAAAACACAAGGCCATACTCAATGTATCATCCAAGGTCCTTCGGAATTTTGTCCCTGGAAGGTAGGCGATCCATAAGGCCGAGCATCCTAACCATTGAGGGGTTCCTTCAAACATGAAAGGTAACACGGATCCAAAATAGAGGGCACCCAAATCATGGTGATGGAGTGATGTATTTTTCAAATTATGTCTAACACTAGTTAAATTACACCACTGTGATGAATGTACATTGGGTGAGCATATAAATCTAAATAAAGATCAAATATAATCTAGACAAGACTTCTTTGGTGAGGGCCAAGGATAGATTGTAGTTTTACATCATGAAATGAGAATTATAGACACATAGTTTAATGTCATATGTTGAGGAATATATATAGAATAAATTAACATCATATGAACATGATGCTTGTATATAGTTTAAGTTCGTAATGTCTGTACCCTAGTTAACTGTTTAATGACTTTTCACATAGACTAGGGACTCGTAATTTAGTGTTATACCATTTGGACTGTAAGTAGGGGTGAAGATCCGAAAGGGTTAAATAACATATGGCTATCCCCGATGCAAGGAGGCTGGGTATCTCAACGTATTTTATGAGGGTAATAATGAAGATACAGTTAGTTCTTGAATCCCAGTGTGGTTAGGAACTAACATTGGTGTGGGTTATCTTCTCTAGCGAGGAAACTAAAATGTCGTATAATTGTTTTGGGGAATCCTGGACTTATCCAGGGTGGGCTGCATTATAAGTTCAAGAAATCAAGTACAAGGGCAACTTAAGGGAGATAAATGAGGTGTGGTGCATAAAACCAATGTGAATGATGAAAAAAGATGTATGAACTATATCACACATTCTTTAACGGGGGCCAGGGCCAAGAGTCTAAAGAGATGATGAGGATTGTAGGTGAACATTAGAGGAAGAGTCTAGGTGTGAATACATATTAAATGAGAATAGAAATCAAGCCACATGTAGTTCTTAAGGATGGTATGGATGATGGGAAATACAAAAAAGAATGATATCCTCTTAGGCGAGGAAAATCGTAGTTATTATGCTGTTTAATGTCATGTGAACTAAGACATTGACTTTCTTAGTTTAATGGTTGCAGAGATTGGAAAAAAATGGAAACATTCCCAAAGATAAAATATGTGCCACATCACCATTGAGAAACTTGACGTGTATGAGGACAAATTAGTACACACTAAGTCAAAAAAATCAAGAGATTGTAGATAGTTTAAAGTCATGATCCTAAGATTATGGGGCCACAGATCCTAGATTAAGGTCATAGTGTTCGAACGAAATGAATGTGTGACTCTTCCGTGAAGGAAAAAACCTTAACCAAATCCATAATCCCACATGATCCATGCTCGGTGGGGGAAGAATGGGCAGAGAATATCATTTCAACACATGGAACCACATGGTTGGGGGGCGATGATGTGGAGTCAAAGATGACCCCATTACACTGGTTCACCCAGTCAGCATGAAAAGGTGCACATAAGGATAACATCAAGGGTTCCAAATTTCTATATGAATATGATGAAATAGATAGGGATGTGAATCAAGAAAACAATATTCCAGGCATACTGGGGATAGTGTAACGATGGAGGATAACTATTGACCATATTTGAATCACAATATTCATATCTTGCGACTTGGGATGGGAACTAACAAGTGAGGGTAGACTTCTAACCATATTTGCGATGCGAGATCTATCTCAAATATAATTTTAAATCCTTCATGATTTTTTTTCTAGAATGATAGGTGAGACTAGGTGGCATGCGACCAAGCCGCTGGGGGGGGGGGTGTCCTTTTAGATGTGAACGATGATGAATACCCAAATGAAGGGAATGTGTGAATCAGTGAAATGGAATGATATCATGTACATATAGTATCCAAAACTCTATGTCCTAAACCAAAGTGCATTTGAGGACACTAATGTGGGAAGGTAGAGGTCGAAGGACTCATCTAGGGGAAGGAAACTCGAGGAGATGACCAAATGAAAGGCATTAAATGGATCCATATACCTAGGTCTAGACACAAGGAGAAATTCTTGGGCATCCTTACGTATCCCATGAGAGCATGAATCAAGCCATACATAGTTCTTGAAATTCCATGCAGTTTAAATTAATACGGTAAGTACGTATATGAAAGGGAGATATTTCTAAAGGAGGTACATGGTGCGACTTTCTTAAAATCGACATGAATGGGGAAAGAATTTCACACCACACAACATGATTATAAAACGAACCTTAGGCCGTAACGCTGAAAATAGGGAAATTATCACTAGACATGAAGATAAAATGTCTGGGTGTTCTGATATATACCACACGAATGGGAATCAATATATACATATTTCTTGAATCTTGTGCAGTTCAATGTCATACAATAATGATGTGGATGGAAAAGAGGTTGTAATAAAAATGAGTATGATGTGGTAAAGCATACCCGACATGAAAAATGAAAATTAAGTCCACACCACACTGTGCACAACCCTGAAGAAGAACCTAAGGCCAACGGTCTAGAAATGATCAAGGGATCTCGGGAAAGTACCAAAGATGAAATGTCTCGGTGTTCCTACGTATCACATGAGGATGGAAATCAAGCCACTCATATTTATTTAATCCCATGAAGTCTAACGTCAAATTGTAAGGAAAAGAGGTGAAAAGGGATGGTTTGGAGAGAGGGAAATAGAGTGTGGTTGTTATAAACCTGACTTAAATGGGGGAAAATTCCATAGCAACCCACATGATGCCCCCAAATAGAATATAAACCCAAAATGGGGAAACCAAGGAGATGGAGAAGTTTTCTAGGATGGACACAAATAAAAAACGTTTGAGCACTCCTACATATCCCATGAGGATGGGAATCAAGCCATACGTAGTTCTTGAATCTCATTCAGTTTAACATTATATGGTAAGGACATGGGATATCATAGTTTAAGGTCATAGATCCCAGACCATAGATGCCCAGTCTAATGTCATGTGCAAGGGACAAGCCCGTAAAACTTAATATTACACGTTGAGGATAGAAGAATGGAGAGATATCAAGATATGTATGTGGCGTGGTTATTTAAAACCTGGTGTTATTGAGTACAGAAGTCCACACAACTCCACATACTCCTAAGAGAACATAGTTCAAGGGGCCAAGTGAAAGGGAAGGATTCTAAAAATTGAGGTTGGACCCGAAGAATAAATATTTGTGTGTTCCTACATATCCCATGTGGATAGGAATTAAGAGATATATAGTTCTTGAAATCCATTTATTTTAACATCATATGATAAGAACATGTGAGATATTATTTTAATTTCATTGAAATCATACCGTAGATGCCCAGGTTAAGGTCATGTGCGTAGGAAAGAAGGGCCAAAAAAGGTAAATCACAACACCCAATATTTGGGAGAGCATATGGATGGTGGTAATGATAGAGAAAAACTGATTACCATGTTATTAACATATTATCCATCATGTGTGACCTAGAATGGGAACAAACAATTGAGCACTGACCACTAACCATATTATAATCATGGGAGTAGTGTCTAATTGTCGTTCGAGAAGCTCCATAATGTTGGCCTTGAACGGTAGGTGAGGTATGGTAGTGTTGGACCAGGCTGCTAGGGGTTCCATTCAGATGTGAAATATGATGAAGACCTAAATAAAGGGAAGCACGAGGCATGGTGGTACCCATACAGTTTAACTTCATGCTACATGAATGAGAGTGATCTTAGGTTATGTTCATAGAGCACAGATCATTCGCAGTTTACCATCGTGCATGATGAAGGGACCATTCATGAAAAGTACGTCTAGAGAAATTTCTAATTGGTAGGAGGAATAATGTGATCACCATCTTTATTGACCTAGAAATATGCACCATTGGGGTAAACCTTGTGAATGATATATGGTCCCTCCCATTTGGGCTCCATCTTTGGTGGCTTCCTACTAGGCATCATCGACGTTCACACGACCAATACCGTGTCACCATGAAAGATGAAATGGAGGTGAAATTTCCTATTGAAATCTCTTGCTATCTTTTTCTAATACCACTACAGATTATGAATGAACCAAATATTATTATCTTTAATAGATTCTTGTTCATCCAAATGGAATTATACTAATACTTCTGATGTTTTGTGATCATAGATGGCTATGTGGGGTGACAGTAAATGAATCTATATGGTAAAGACTACCTCTGTTCCAAACAAAAGATAATACAAAGTCTCTTGGGTGGAATTATGAGTCATTGTTCGGTAATCTCAGAGAGAATTATGAAGATTGTTCCCCTAACTCTTTTGGTTATGACCAACCATCTTCTGCATGATTTTGGAGAGGGTTTTGTTGAATGCCTAAATATGTCCATTTGTTTGCATGTGAATGGGATATGTGTGATTAGAATGTATATTATACTTAG
This sequence comes from Viscum album, assembly GCA_963277665.1. NCBI lineage: Eukaryota > Viridiplantae > Streptophyta > Magnoliopsida > Santalales > Viscaceae > Viscum > Viscum album. The sequence goes on from OY728165.1 coordinate 1,968,519,739, forward strand.
AGAATAATTTCTTCATCTCAACAGCTCAAATGTTAGTGCCTTTATCAGTGGGGATGGCATTATATACTCCAAATACATGGAAGGTATTGGAGATCATGATATCAATGATAGAACAAGGCTTGACCTTCTTAAGAGAAATTACCTCTTCCCCCATGGAAAAGAAATCCATAAGGGTCAGGATGAATATGCACTGGTGAGATTTCACGGGTGGAGATGATCCCATGACATCAAGCCCCCATATGAAAAAGGGATAAGAGTACATGGTGGTATAGAGAGGCTCTAGTGGCCGATGCACACAATTACCATAGATCTGGCCCACGTGCAATCTCTGGGAGAACTTGATACAGTCATGGATCATGGGGGTCCATAAGTAACCTAGTCATTGAATCTATTGGGAGATCCTCAGCCCTACCTAATGAGCTCTGCAGGAACTATCATGGAATTCCTATATAACCTGGGGAATATCATCTCCTTGAATGCAGTGGAGAAGAACTCCATTGAAACCACGTTTCTAGACGATATCATCAAGACTAGGACCACTCCAGAGGGTCAACTGCACTACCCGTCAATATATTCATTCACTTTCAGCTATGTATATCTAGAGATTTTTGTTTTGTAGGTACTGGAATAAAAGGAGTTTTCCAATATAGGAACCCTTCCAGTGTTTTGGCAGAGGGATCTGGGAGTCCGGATGTGAAGGAATTGGTGGTAAGGTGGATTACCTGGTGGTTATCATCATACTCTAGAGTGGAGAGAGTGAAGAATATTCGATTCTATACATGGATAATCAAACCATCCTGGTCAGGCTCTGCAAGAGACGCATAATATATGGCCAAGGAATTGGCATGACCGTTCTAAAACTGAGAAACATGAGTGAATTCATTCCGGGATGGGAACTGGGCCATTAGATGTCGAGTGTGCTCTAATAGGGGTACATGCTCTGGATTCCTAACCACGTAGTAACCATTTATCTAGTTTATAACCAATTCAGAGTCCCATTTCACATGCATGGGAGGAACATCAATATAAAGGGCCAACTCAAGGCCAGTGTTAAGAGCCTAATACTCCACCTCATCATTTGTACAACCTTCTGAAAATAGGAATGATTAGGGAAATACATCTTGGGCAGGTGTGGTGAAGATGATACCCATGAATATCTTGTTAAGCCATGGATCATTGAGTTTCCTACCAGTTGGGCTTCATAGAGCACAATCAATGTGCATATGCCAACATGGAATGACTTGATCCATTGAGAGGATTGCCTCATCTAGAAAAACAAAATCATGAGATTTATCTGTGAGGGTTGGATAGGCAGTAAGAAATTCTGCTAGTGTGTGGACATTGACTGGTTTCTACAGAAAGAACCTGATGTCAAACTGTTGAAATATCACATCCCATCGATTTTGAAGGCCAATCAAGATGGGGCTGTTCATAATATATTTCAGCAGATCCTCATAAGATACCATCCAGATCTGATGGTGCTGCATGTAATGTTGAAACTTATGAACTATAAATAATAGTGCAAGACAACTTTTCTTGATAGAATAATATTTCGTCGCTATATCGAGGAGCATGAAACTAAGATAGTATAAACTATTCTTTGTCAAATTATTGTACATTTGGGAAAGAAGGGTACTAAGAGATCGTTCTAGGGTGGTCACATAAAGGACCAATGATTTTCTAGAGATTGGTGTCATCAGAACAATAGGTTGCAGTAGGTATCTCTTGATCTATTCAAATGTGGTCTGACACTCTTCACCCGACTAGAAGTCAAAACCCTTTTATTTGACTGAGGAAAAGGGATTAAAAATTCTATCCAAATTTTCAATGAATAGGAAAATTTAATATAAGTGGCCGTGATAACCTCATATATCAAAAAATTTTCTCAGAGAAAGAATCTAACTGATGGTTGTAGTCTTCCCTGGATAGATCTCGATGCATCTATATCTGACCAAAAAGACGAGAAACATTACAGAGGTAACCTGTAACACCCTGAGATTTTGTGAGATTTTTTTATTACTATATTTTCTTATATGTAACACCAATGTAATCTTTTACTGCACACAACACTGGCTTGGCTTGCGTTACACGCAAGAGAAACCTTCCTTGATAGCTTTTGTTGTACGCAATACCGAGTTTCACTAAACAATGATATATTATTATAATATTATGAACTATCTGTTATGAATAATATTAAATTAATTTTTAATTTTATAACATTATAATTCATCTTACACATTTTAAAGAATGAGATATGAAACAAAATCAATTTTTCAGATAAAAGATGTATTTTTCAAAAAAATGCAGTTTTACCGCCTTTTGATGGCACAAATATTTTAAATATAAATTTTGACAAGTTTATAAGTTCAATTTTACAAAATAATCTTTTTTTTTGAATCAGTATATAAAAATTTTATTTGGATAAATTTTTGACACTTTTCTGATAACTTTCATATTTTAATGAATAGTAAAAATACGCTATATTTTTCTTAAAAACAAATTTTTTCATCAAGATAATTTATATGGTTAAATGAGAAAATTTAATGGTTTTATTGTATAAATATAATATGTTTTTACCATTTAGTATACTGTATGTAACTTACATTAATTTTACACTGAATTCAAAGGTAAAAACATTTCAATCTTTGACAATGTTTTAACTTTTAAAACCTGTTTTCTTAACAACAAGATTAATTTGAAATAAATTACTTTAATTTATGTGTTTTAAATTTTGAAAAAATGGACTCCATATTTGGATTCAGTGGGTCTAAATTATTTTAATATGTTACTCTTAGTTTTTTGACATTATGAATAGTAACTACGATAATTTTTATTTACTATAGTTAAAAGTAAATCAGGTAATTAAGGGTAAAAATAAGATTATAAAATTACCCTACCACCTTCCAAAATTCTACTGGATGAATAAAAGTAGACCCATATCACCTAAGGGTTGGAATAGATTTGTTTCATGGACTATTGACCATGATAATGATATAATTATAATTAAAACCAAAGAAAGTGACAACATGACACTCTCTTATATCTTATAAGTGTAATAATATTAATTTAGTGATAAACTTTATAAATGTTCGAACATGAATAATCTCCAGAATGATAATAAATTTATCTATATCATGTGAATTTATTTATATTTTTTATGGATTCAATAATTATCATTAATGATGACACAATAGTGATGTTGAAATTATTTTATTGATTGAAATATCAAATAAATGGTTTTAAGAATAATGAAATAAATATTATATGAACTATTTAATGTTTTCCACGAATTTTTTAGATGAATATGACATGTTATGAATCTATTAAATATATTTTTTCGAATATTTTTTTGGTGTGGATTTTATTTAAATGCAAATAAATGAATAGAGTCAAAATTGACACTATTGTTATTTTATAAAAATAATATATTACAAAATTGTTTAAAAACCACAAAAATATTTAAAAATTATAAATTGAAAATTTTATGGCCTGAAATTTCATAAATTATTTAATTATGGACAGAAAACACATAAGTAATTATTTATAACAATTTAAAATTTAGAATATTATTACCACAATTAAAATTAAATAGATTAAATAAGGATAAATCAATTTGATAAGGTTTAAAATAAATTCCCAAAATGTATAAAATTTATTTGTTGATGAGATTAAACCATATCTCATATCAACTTATAATTGAGTCATTTTTGGAAGTTTTTAAGTAGTGTTTTAATTTATTATAAATTAATAATTCTTATGTTTCCAAAGGTGCCCCTCTCCTCGCTAATAAAAGGGATCCTCCTCCCTCTCCTTCTCAAAACATTTTGAGCCTTGAATCTTGTCCAATCATTGTCAATTTATCTTCTCAAATTCCCTAGAATCATTTTATAGGTCCTGGTATTCTTCAAATACCAACTTTAGTGCCCTAAGAGGAGGTTTAGAAGATGCGCGTCGAAGAAGAGGTAATATCCTTTACCGATCATTTCAAATTTATTTCTTCTTATACTACTTATTATTTATTCGTTTCATCATAAATTAATAACATCAGTATCAATCATATACTGATATGTTATTATAAAAATGAAACAACCTTATTTCACCTTCTGTCCATCCTACGTAAAACAAATCCACCGAGCGTGTGTACGTACCGAATACCGTCTCCACGCCGTGGTGTAATATGTTTTCCACCACCAACTTACATGGATGAGTTTAATGGTGTAAATAATTACTATATATGATTATTTTAACATGATACTAATTATGAGAAATTATATCATCTACTCCAACACCATTCAATAATTATGGGAACGATATCGTCGCTCGGGCGTACGCACGACATACCATCTCCACGATGCGATGAGATTCGGTCTACATGATCTTTATTAAACCATGATTATATAAAATAATTGAATGAATAAATCTGATATATATTACAATAATACCATTATGTAAATGATGTATCTATAACCTAAAAAGGGGAATATGAATTTATTCGACAAAACACGCATAGGAACATAAATTAATGAACACCCGAATAACAAGTAGCAATGAAATATTACTAATATGAAGATAATAATATGACCTTATATGATATTAAAAAAATTAATATTATTCTGTAATAAGTCAATAAAATTATTTAAATCATTATACAGGAGGTTCGGAAATGTACAAAGCATATCAGACCTAAGGTAAGGGAAAATCTCACAATCTCATTTTTATCCGAGATTGTTTATATTTCAGAATTTACTAGGGAATATTTATCATTCACATCCATGTTTCCTAAATATGTAATATTATTCCTATCCTCCTACAATTTTTTAAATCGAATTTTACCTATTGGTGAATTTTTAGTAAAATATATGAAAGGAATCTTTTGTAATTTTCAGTACGAGATAATTTTTGACTTTTCTTACCAAAGTACGAGAAGAATCTTTTTTTATACATATACGACATGAATGGATTTTTCTGATTTCATAGAACATTATTTCCATGAAAATTCCTCTACATTTTTCTAGTTTATTTTCAATTAACTTATTTTAGTTTAAAATTGTATGACATGTTGAGAAAGGAAAAATGTATTTGAAGTAAAAAGGATATTTTCCTCATGAATGGAGTTCAAGTGTTTTATCAAAATTATTTTACATCTAAGATAATATAGGGTTCTTTTTCTATCCCTAATATTACATTTATGTTATTATGTTATGATGGAATTATTTTTTTGAAGTCCTTTATCGTAAATGTATTATGTTATGATGGAATGATGTTTAAGAATCCCATTTTTATTACATGGGTTATGCTATGATGTATGATTTATGATTTTGTGGCACACATAATAATGGTTTCATTATGAGATGGGTAGGACCTATATATCCATCCAATACATTGGGTAAATATTTATATCTCATGAGATAGACATGACTGGAATGGCAAGTTAATCTGGTTCAGTGATACAGGACTGGAACGAGTAGCGAACTCGGTTCAGAAATGGACTTTGTCCGCTATGATGGTCATGACAATGAGTCTTGACAAATATGAAATGATTTTATATGATTCTGTGTGCATGAAAAAAAGGTTCATGTTTTATGTTATGATTAATGGTATTACATTTCACTACTATGATTTATCCCATGTCATGATATTATGATCTCTTTTATAGGGTATGATTTTCAAAATGTTATGTTCTTATGAATTTGATATGATTGATATTTCTTTTTTTACCCTTACTGAGCATTTGAGCTCACCCTTTTGTATGTTTTCTTTTCCCTAGGTTATGAAGAAGGGTATTAAGTAGGATATTCCAAAAGGGACTCTAGATATGATGAAATAAGCGGGACACAATGTAGATGATTTCTGAACCAGTTGTTTATATTTCCCTGTTTCTAAAGACACTATACCTATACGGTCCTATCATGGTTTTGTTAGATGTTGTGATAAGTATGCTTCAATTCAAAGTAATAACAATGTATGTAAATTACAGTTCATTATAGTTGGTATTAGAGGAAGGGTACAGTAAACCTTTGGAAACTAGGATGTGAAGGCTTAGTAAGAACCCTAAGGATATTTCTAAGAATAGAACACAATATTAATGTTTTAGAAATGGCCCTGAATAACCTATGATAAGACCTAAAGTGTGAAATTTTATTCATGATTATGTGGTTTTCCTATTATGAGCAGTGTTTCTCACACTATGCTTCTTTGTTTCAGTCAATGGCTGGAACCCGAAGGAACCGTGTTAATGCCGAATGCGACATGCAATACAATGATTGTCCCCCCGAGCAACCAAACATTATGGGAGCTAGAATGAATAATCATGTGGCCATTCTCACACTAATTTCTCAAGCTATGAATCATGTAGGACTTCCAAACGAGCAAAGGGGTGAGCAACATTCTGTTGAATCCTTCATAAGGCAGCGTCCACCTTCATTCAACGGTTCTTCTGATCCATTAGTTACTGAACAATGGATCAATACCACTGAAAAGATATTTTCAGTTCTATAATGTTTGAAACATTATAAAGTCATCTTAGCACTATATCGTTTGGAATGTGAAGCTAATCAATGGTGTAATATTGTCAAAAATACAAGGCAAAGGGATGAAATTGAGTTCACGGAATGGGATGAGTTCAAGAACATATTTTTCAAAAAGTACATCCCTCGTATTCTTCAAACAAAGATAGAGAAAGAGTTTCTTGAACTGAAGAAAAAGGATGATGAATCTGTTGGTACCTATGAAGAAAATTTTACAAGACTTTCAAGGTATGATTCTGAGATTATTATCCAACCAGAGAGTATGATCGATCAATTCTTTAGTGGCATAAAACCATGTCTCTAAAAGGGAATTAGCAATAAGTGACTTGAATAGATACGAGGAAATTGTTCGATGTGCTATCAAGGTTGAGATGGAGATTGGAGTAACCCATCTGTCATATGGGTTTGATAAGAAGAGGAAAATGGAATTCAAAAAGAAAATATAAAGACCACACTGAAAAAAAGATGAGTTTTCCCTTTTTCTCAAAGTGTGGAAAGAAACATGGAGGGGATTTTCCTAAAGGGAAAAGTAAATGTTTTATGTGTGGAAAATAATGTCATCGGGCAATTGAATGCCACAATGATGGGAAAAATATTTCTAGTGATGCGAGCAAATAAAAGGCTACCCAGAATTCCCCTCCTAAACTTCAATGTTACAAGTGCATGGAAATGGGGCATTATGCCAATCAATGCCCTAATTCAATGGTTGTTGATGATGATTGACATCAACAAACTTTTACGGCTAAAGTCAAAGGAAAGTCAGATGCAATTTCTATCAGAAATGTGGAGTACTATAACGAAGTGGTGAAAGGTACACTTACCATCCCCAATAAAGTAGAAAATGTATTATTTGATTCTGGATCCACCCACTATTTTAATTCGTGAAGAATTTTCTATGGGTATATCCGTACTACCCCAATGATTAGCTGTTGAGTTAGCTGTGACAACTCATAATGGCACAAAAATCACATCAAAATTTTACAATTCCTCTCCGATTGATGTTTGTGGGAAAGTGCTTCCTGAAAATCTTGTGATCCTTCCTATAGTGAAAATTGATGTGATTCTTGGCATGGATTAGATTTCTTTATATGGATCTCATATAAATTTTCAATGAAGGGAAGTCACATTTCATATTCCTGGTCAATCTATGATCATCTATTGATGCAAAGATGAATATAACCTTCCGGTGGAAATTTCATCCATATTATGGGTATTAATTCCCAAAAAATGAAGGTTATTTATATCAAATGGTTGTAGAGAAACTCACGATTTAAAATATTCCCATTGTACGAGAGTTTGATGATGACTTTCTAGTGGAATTTCCAGGTCCTCCAAAGAAACGTGAAGTTGAGTTTTCAATAGAACTCATACCGGGTGTTATGCCCATTTCAAATACACCTTATAGAATAGACCCAATTGAGTTTCATGAATTGAAGAGGAAACTCCAAGAGAATCTTGATATGGGATTCATACGCCCTAGTGCATCACCTTGGGGAGCACCTGCTCTGTTTGTTAAGAAGAAAGATGGATCAATGATACTCTGCATTAATTATCAAGAACATAACAAGATCACTATCAAGAATAAATATCCACTCCCACATATTGATGACTTATTTGACCAACTATATGGAGTTAAATACTTTTCCAAAATTGATCTTCATTCAGGGTATCATTAATAAAGGGTCAAAAGGGAGGATATACCAAAGACAACTTTCCGTACAATGTATGGACACTATGAATTTATAGTGATGCCATTTGGTCTTACTAATGCCCCTACTATCTTCATGGATCTAATGAATAGAGTCTTTAAAGACTATCTTGATCAGTTTGTGGTAGTCTTTATAGAAGATATTCTTATTTATTCAAAGAGCAAGGAAGAACATGAATATCAATTAAGAATCACATTGAAGACCCTGAGAAAGGAGAAACTTTATGCCAAATTTACCAAGTGTGAATTTTGGCTTCAAAAAGTTTCATTTTTTGGGTCACATAATCTCAAAAGAGGGGATATCTGTGGATCCAGCAAAAACAGAGGTTATCGAAAGATGGTCGACACCAACAACAGTAACTATGATCCGAAGTTTTCTTGGTTTCGCTAGATATTTTCGACCTTTTGTGAATGATTTTTCACGATTATCTAATCCACTCACCTGGTTGACTTTCAAAGGAGTTATGTTCGTATGGATGGAGGAGTGTGAAGAGAATTTCAAGGAGTTAAAAAGAATGTTATCCAGTGAACCTGTTCTCACACTTCCTTGTAGTGAAGAAAGTGTTGTGATTTATAGTGATGAATCGAAGAAGGGATTGGGGTGTGTTCATAGGAAAAATGATATGGTGACAGCTTATGCCTCATGACAGTTGAAAATCCACGAGAAAAATTACCCAACTCATGATTTGGAGTTAGCTGCAGTAATCTTTGCATTAATGATTGGGAGGCATTATCTTTATGGTGAATGGTGTGATATTTATACTGACCATAAAAGTTTAAATTATATTTTCACACAAAAGGAGATGAATATGCGCCAAAGAAGATGGTTGGATCTGATTAAGGATTACGACTGCTAAATTCATTATCACTCTAGGAAAGCAAACAATGTGGCAAACACATTAAGTAGCCAAGACCACACTAGCTTATCCATGACGAGGATCAAAAAATATCCAATATTTATGAATTTAAAAAGGATGGATCTTGGAATTATAAGGGAAGGGGAAAAATTTTATCTTTCTCAAATGAATGTTCAACCATCTATACATGTGAAAATTAAAGAGGCACAAAAACAAGATGTAGAGTTACAAAAGAAGGTGAGAAATGTTCCAGAATTCCATATTGATTGTGATGAAATAATAAGGTTCAGGAATCATGTTTGTGTCCCTCCAATCACAGAATTAAAGAAGGAAATATTGGATGAGGCTCATAGTTCTTGATTCTCTATTTACCATGGAAGCACAAAGATGTATAGGGACCTGAAAGAGTAAATCTGGTGGGATGGCATGAATAGAGATGTTGCTGAATATGTCTCGCGATTAGTGGTTTATCAGCAAGTCAATGCTGAGAGACAGAAGTCTAAGGGGATGTTACAACAAATACCCATACTAGAATGGAAATGGGAAAACACCACTATGAACTTTGTCACTGTACTTCCTAAAACATCCAAAGGAAATAATGCAATCTAGGTTATAGTTGATTGTCTTACGATGTCGGAACTCTTCATTACTATTAGAGAGGATTTATCTCTTTATCATCTTTCCAAGATATATGTAAAGGAAGTGTTAATATTTCATGGATTACCAATTTCCATTATATCTGATCGGGATCTGAGGTTTACCTTGATGTTTTGGTGAAGCCTTCAGCATACTCTAGATACTGAGTTGAGTTTCAGCACTGCTTATCATCCTCAGATAGACGGTCAGTATGAGAGGACAATTCAAACATTAGAAGACATGTTGAGAGATTCCTATATGGATTTCAAAGGTGGTTGGGATCAACACCTACCTTTGGTGGAATTTTCTTATAATAATATCTTTCACTCCAGTATTCAGAAGGCTCCTTATGAATCTCTCTGTAGGAAGAAATGCAGAAGTCCGACTTGCTGTGATGAAGTTGGGGAAAGAAAGCTATTAGGACCTAATCTTGTTTATGATATGGTAGTAGAGGTCATATCTATTGAACAACACATATTAGAAGCTTAGAGTTGAAAAAAAAGTTACACCGACAACCGAAGAAAATACATAGAGTTTGAAGTGGGTGATAAAGTGTTCTTAAGAATATCTCCCTGGAAGAGAGTATTGAGATTTGGAAAGAAGGTAAAACTGAGATCTAGGTATATTGGTCCTTTCAAAATACTCGATGATGTTGGGAAGGTAGATTACATATTGGAACATCCACTGAATCTCTCTCAATTTAATGATGTGTTCCATGTATCTCTCATAATAAAGTACATACCTGATCCTTCACATGTACTCAGCTCAGATGTCGTACCGCTGCAGCAAAAGCTTTCTTATGAAAAACAGCCGATAGAGATTCTGGATTGTAGTGAAAAAGTTCTATGAAACAAGACCACTATCTTGGTTAAAGTATTATGGATGAACCACCAATTAGAATAAGCTACATGGGAACTTGAGGATATGATGAGGGAGAGGTATCCTCATCTGTTCGGTACGAAGTGACAAATTTTGAGAGCAAAATAATTTCTAAGGGGGGTAGAATGTAACACCCAGAGATTTTATGATAATTTTTTAATGTCTTATGTTATACGCAACACCCAATGAATCTTTCACTACACACAACACTGGCTTGGCTCGCGTTACATGCAAGGGAAACCTTCTCGATAGCATTCATTGTACGCAATAACGAGTTTCACTAAACAATGATAGATTATTATAATATTATGAACTAGACATTATGAATAATATTAACTGAATTTTGAATTTTATAACATTATAATCTATCTTACACATTTTCTAGAATGAGATATGAAGAGAAAATAAATTTTTCAGATAAAAGAAGTGTTTTTCAAAAAAATGCAGTTTTACCGCCTTTGGATGGCGCACCCATATTAAATATAAATTTTGAGAATTTTATAAGTTCAATTTTACCAAATTAATTTTTTATTTTGAATCAGGATATAAAAATTTACTTTTGATAATTTTTTGATACGTTTCTGGTAACTTTCATATTTTGATGAATAGTAAAAATACGCTAAATTTTTCTTAAAAACAACTTTTTTCATCAAGATAATTTATATGGTTAAATGATAAAATTTGATGGTTTTAAAGTATAAATAGAATATATTTTTACCATTTAATATAATGTATTTCACTGCCACTAATTTTACATTGAATTCAAAGGTAAAAAATTTTCAATCTTTGATAATGTTTTAACTTTTAAAACATGTTTTCTTAACAATCGGATTAATTTTAAATTAATTAATGCAACTTCTCTGTTTTCAATTTTGAAAAATTTATTCCATATTTGGATTCAGTGGGTCCAAATTATGTTAAAAGGTAGCTTTTATTTTTCTGACATTATGAATAGTAACTACGGTAGTTTTTGTTTACTACAGTTAAAAGTAAATCTGGTAATTAAGGGTAAAAATAAGATTATAAAATTCCCCTAACACCTTCCAAAATTCTATATGATGAATAAAAGTCGACCCATATCACCTAAGGGTCAGAATATATTCGTTTCATGGACTATTGACCTTGAAAATGATATAATTATAATTACAACCAAAGAATGTGACAACATGTCACTCTCTTATATCTTATAAGTGTAATAATTTTAATTTAGTGATAAAATTTATATGGCTTCAAACATGAATATTCTATAGAAACATAATAAAATTATCTACATCATGTGAATTTATTTATAATTTTTAGGGATTAAATAATTATCATTAATGATGACACAATAGTGATGTTGAAATTATTTTATTGATTTAAATATCAAATAAATGGTCCTAAAAATATTAAAATAAATATTATATGAACTATTTAATGTGATCCACGAATTTGTTAAAAGCAGATGACATATTATAAATCTATTAAATATTTTTATTTGAATATTTTCTCTTTTTGGATTTTATTTAAATGAAAATAATGAATAGTGTCAAAATTGACACTATTGTCATTTTATAAAAATAACATATTATAAAATTTTTTAAAAATCACAAAAATAATTAAAAATTATAAATTGAAATTTATATGGTCTTAAATGTCATAAATTATTCAATTTTGGAAAAATCAAAACACATAATTAATTATTTGTAACAATTTAAAATTTAGAATTTTATTACCACAAAAAAAATTAAATAGATTAAATAAGGATAAATCAATTTGATAAGGTTTAATATAAATTTCCAACATGTCTAAATTTTATTGGTTGATGATATTACAACCATATCTCATATCATCTTAGAATTGAGTCATTTTCGGACGTTATTAGGTGGGTTTTGAATTTATTATAAATTAATAATTCTTATGTTTCCAAAGGTGCCCCTCTCCTCCATTATAAAAGGGAACCTCATCCCTCTCCTCACAACATTTCAAGCCTTAAATCTCGGCCAAACCCTGAAAATTTCTCTTCTCCACTTCCCTAGAAACATTCAATAGGTCCTTGTATTCTTCAAAGACCAACTTTAGTGCTCTAAAAGGAGGTTTAGAAGAGGCACGTCGAAGAAGAGGTAATATCCTTTACCGATCCATTCAAATTTATTTCTTCTTCTACATATTCTTCTTTATTTATTTCATCATAAATTAATAAAATAAATATCACTCATATAATGATATGTTATTATAAACATGAAACAACCCTATTTCACCTTCTATCCATCCTATGGAAAATGAAATCACCGCGCGTGCATACGTATGAAATACCGTCTCCACGGTGTGGTGTTATCTTTTTTCCACCACCACCTTACTTGGATGATTATAATGGTGTAAATATTAACTATATATGATTATTATAACATGATACTAATTCTGAGTTATTCTATCATCCACTCCAACACCATTCAATAATTATGTGAACGTATCGTAGCTTGTGCGTACGTACAGCTTACCGTCTCAACGGTGTGATGTGATTCATTCTACATGATCTGCATTAAACCATGATTATATAAACGAATTTAATGAATAAATATGATATATATTATAACAATACCATTATTTAAATTATGTAGCTATAACCTAAAAAGGATATAAAGAATATATTCGACAAAACACGCATTAGAACATAAAGCAATGAACACCCGAATAACAAGTAGCAATGAAATATTACTATTAAGAAGATAACAATATGACCATATATGATATCATAACAATGAATATGATTCTGGAATAATTCAATAACATTATTTAAATCATTATACTGGAGGTTCGGAAATGTACAGAGCATATCAGACCAAAGGTAAGGGAAAATCTCACAATCTCATTTTTAGCCGATATTGTTTATACTTCAGAATTTATTGGGAATATTTATCATCCACAGTCATGTTTACTCAATATGTAATATTATTTATATCCTCCTACAATTTTTTAAATAAAATTTTACCTATTTGTGAATTTTTAGTAAATGATATGAAATGAATCTTTTGTCATTTTCAGTACGAGATACTTTTTGACTTTTCCGACCAATGTATGTGAAGAATGTTTTTTAACTTATACGACATGAATGGATTGTTATGATTTCATATAAGATTATTTCCATGAATATTCCTTTAAATGTTTTATTTTTTATTTTCAATTAACATCTTTCAGTTTAAAATTTTATGACATGTTGAGAAAGGAAAAATGTTTTTGAAGTAAAATGGTTATTTTCCTCAATAATGGAGTTCAAGTGTTTTATCAAAATTATTTTCCATCTAAGATAATATAGGGTTATGATTCTATCCGTATTATTACATTAATTTGATTATGTTATGATGGAATTATTTTTAGGAAGTCCTTTATCGTATATGGATTATGTTATGATGGCATGATATTTAAGAATACCATTTTATTACATGGGTTATGCTATGATGTATGATTTATGATATTGTGGAACACATAAGAATGGTTTCATTATGAGATGGGTGGGACCTGTATCTCCCTCCAATGCATTGGGTAAAGATTTAAATCTCTTGATATAGTCATGGATGGAATGAAAAGTTAATCCGATTCAGTGATACAGGACTGGAACGAGGAGTGAACTCAATTCAGTAATGGACTTTGTCCACTATGATTGTCTCGACAATGAGTCTTTACTAATATGAAATGATTTTCTATTATTATGTGTGTATGCCAAAAAGTTTCATGTTTTATGTTATGATTGTCAGGATTACATTTCACTACTATGATTTATCCCATGTCATGATATTATGATCTCTTTTGCAGGTTAATATTTTCAAAATGTTATGTTCTTATGAATATGATATGATTGATATTTTCTTTGTTTACATTTACTGAGAATTTGAGCTCACCCTTTTGTATGTTTTCTTTTCCCCCGGTCAGTAAGAAGGGTATTAAGTAGGATATGCCAAAAGGAACTCTAGATATGATGAAATAAGTAGGGGACAATGTAGATAATTTATGAACCAGTTATTTATGTTTCCTAGTTTCTAAAGACACTATACCTATATGGTCCTATCATTGTTTTGTTATATGTTGTAATAAGTATGCTTCAATTCTTAATTAATAACAATGTATGTAAAGTACGAGTAATTATATAACACGATATGTGCATTTCAAGGGGTTCATCTTTAGATAGTGAGATTAGAAGAAGATAAACACGTTATTTTGATCTCTGATATGGTCATGAAACTGGTGGGATTTGAAAACCAAATCTTCCACATAACATTCCACCAATGTCTCATGGATCAGTTTGAATATGGAGTGCATAGAACACAAATAGCTGGATCACGCATTTTTCTGACCAAAAGGCATTACTGTGTAGAAAAAGGTACCTATTGGTGCTCTGAAGGTAGTGGACTCTTCATCTTAAGTGTCCATTCAGATTTGATTATATCTAGTATAGCCATCCATGAAGAGGAGTTATTGGAATGCACCAATGGCATCAATCATTATCTCTTTTGTAAGAAGGGGAAAATCATCCTTCAGATAGTGATGATTCAGATCCTGAATGTCGATACAAACTATGATTTTTCTGTTCTTCTTCAAGACAGATACAATGTTGCCTATCAATTTCGTTTACTAGTCTTCCTTGATGAATTTGGATTTAATGAGCTTATCAACTTTAGCCTCGAACATGGCACCGTGAGAAGGATTCATCTCTCTAGGATGCCTTTTAAACCCATGATGGTTTATCAGGATACAAAGGTGGTGGCTGTAAACATGGGGATCTTGTCCTGGAATCTCACTATATCCCCAGGTGAATACGTCCTGATGTTGTTTCCCAAAATCCATGTACATCCTTTTCTCGACTGTATGCATAGCAGCGCTAAACAATGTCGGTCATGGATCTCTCTCGGTACTAAGATTCACCTATACCGACTCATCAACGGTGATAGAGACGCATTCGACAAATGTAGGAGTAGCATCTTCCAAATCATCTTCATCATCCACAATGATAGGGTCACCGACATTAAGAAATTCTTCTGAGTTGGATGATCCTAACAGAATTTTGGTGCTGACTTGAGCAATGGTGGAATCTTCATTGGGGGACCCATACTCTGTTGAAACCATGGCGATGAAAACTGTCAAATTTATTCTATCCAGACATCGACCCAACAAGCTATGCGTGATAATATCAATGTAGTAGTGTGCATTGGCTAGAGCCAGTTCAACACAGCCCTGTGAAACATGCAAGTATGATGTATTTCAATTATCATGGGGAGAACATCCTGACGACTTATAGGGGTAGGGGGATATGGAATCACTAGAGTTTGATTTGTGTAGGAGTACAAAGTGAGCTTCTTGCGTTACTTACACCTGATAACACACTTTTTACACTTCCAGAAACAAAAAAGTAGTGCCCTAGTTCTGGGGTCATGGCCTACAACTGGTGTATTGGGATAATGAAGGCATCGTCCACATCTCTCTATGGGTCGGTCGTAGCTGTAGTGTGCTCAATCTCATTGGCCCGATCCTGTTCGGCATTACTCTAATAATATTTTTCATTCAAGTAGTAATCTTTAAAAGAATAAAAGGGAGACATATCACCTTGGATCACACCCACTCTACCATTAATGGAGTACTTGAGGAATTGGTGATACAAAGAACGGATTTCCATCTAAAAGTGGATCCATGGACTACCCATCAATGTGTTTTTAGGAGTGTCTTGTGGGAAAAATCTGAACTCATTTCTAGAAACTAGGCCACCAAACTGGGTCTTTAGGTAGATATTTCCATATAGTGTCTGCTCTTTCCTATCATAACCTTGATTATTTTGATTAAAGGGGTTGTAAACTATTTCCGATAGTCCTAGTTTATGGAGGATTTGGGTCGGGATGAGATTGATCCCGAAACCCATGTCAAAAAGACAACATCAGACTTCCACACCATTTAATTGACTAGTGATGTAAAATGGGTAGATGTTCCCCTGTTAGGGGAACCGTCATCTACCCCATATAATTAAATAATGGCACGATATTCCATATGATAGACTTCTTCATAATTGGAGGCTTATGTGGCTGCTAAATCTACCTCAATCTGGAGGTGGCTTTTTAAATCTTTTATGATATCTCCACGCATGTCTGCAAACTGGAGGAGAGCATTGAGGATCGATGACCATAAAGGTATTATGGAAAGGTGGTTAATTACATCATACTTCCTCATGAGGTGAAAACCTCCACTAATAAGAGGTTGATCCTTGGTAGGAGGTATAGTAGATACTGCATGGAAAACCAGTGGGTTTCATCTTGTGTTGGGGTTATCCTTCTACTCATCTATTGGTTCATGTAGAGTGACCACCGACCGGAAATCAGATGGACGAGGCCTATCTACAATTGAACATATCTGATCATGGAATGGTCATGAAGGCTCTACCTGATCAAGAAATATGAATGATGGTGGGGTGAATATGACAAGATAGGATGAGAAGGCTGCGCATTCTGAGCTCTACACGTAGCCTACTCTCTAGTCTCCGTGGAAAACACAACATGGATATATGTTCTAGATAATAATTTCTAACAATTCACATATCCACAACTTCATCAATGATGTTGTCTGCTGGGAATGTTAGGAAGATTCAACTAATAATCTTCATTATTAGGAACTATGTAGGAGTTTACCAGTTCGATGGTTATCACCAAGGAATACTTCATATCATCACATGAATATTCCTCCATTGTAGGTAATATTCTAGGGGAAATCCCTATCTGTGAGGGGATAAATTCACCAAGAGAATGGGATGTCTTTGGTCCCAATAAAGGAATTTTTTCCCTTACGTCATCGATGATTTCTATCCTGAGATGGAGAAGGTTGAGACATTGATGTAGAGGTAGTAGCTGAAGGTAGTGTAGATAATTCTGAAGGCTCGTGTTGATTTAAATGTGTATGTTTAATACCATGGCCCTGGGAAATTGCACTATGAGCTCTCCAGTCATTATAATTTTTAGACCAACAGTGAGAAACCTGCTGGTATTCACCCTCACTATCACCATCATGATTTGCAGACACACATGCCACTTGTGACAAAGATAGACCCAACATAACTATGTTGTTATCGGTTCGGTCCTAGATCCAGTATTTGAACACCAAACATTACTTTATAGTGTACCCAAGGAACCAGTGATAGGGGTAATAATTGGGGAAATCAATGATATCTTCCTCTTCATGCCTCCTATATTCTGGAAATCGAAGGATTCCCTAATCCAAGGCACTCAAGAAATAGCTGGGGAACTAAGAATAACTGAATGGGTAGGTCTAGTTTTTTCAATCCAGGAAAGGGGATATGGGTTCTTGGCCTTTTCGAGGGACTGATAGAGCCTGACGAGGAGGTAGAACATAGTTCTCTCACCAAGGTAGTGGTGGTGCGTCACACAGCGCTACCTACAGATTCTTAAGCATGAGATTCTGAGCTGGAGGATGGACCTGAGGTGGTGACCCTTGGAGAATCAATGGATGTGGATCTACCGGTAATAATTATAGCTATCTAGGGGCCTCTATATATGAGAAAACTATGGTTTCATCCTTATCACCTCTTCTAGCGGGAGCTGAGGGAGGAAACAAACATGCCTGCTTGGCTTGCGGAAAATATTTTTCTAGATGCTAATCTTTGTTAGTGAAATCCTAACATCCACTTTAGATGTTTTTAAGGGTGTTAAATGGGAAAAATTTAGTCTTTACATTACCAAAACATATCAATAGTAGTGGTTCCTGGGTTAGCAGAAGGTTGAGTGATTATGTGAGGCCCTACTACCCAATGATAATGTGTACGAATTGGTTGTCTGGCCTTTTCTTTCATTTGAAGAGGTTGGAAATACTAGTATTGTACATGGTGGAACTGAACTATTAGAGAAAATGACTATGAAAAAATTCTTAACCATCTATAGACCCAATGGAAAACTGGCTGTACCATAGAAATGTGGGCCCTTCCAGTGTCTGTATGAAACTCTGGAGTTTAGCGGACTCCTGCTATGATAGAGTTCCCAACATGGGTTCATACCATGAAATAATGTGGGCTAGATGCAATAAGGGATGACCCATCCCATTTAAAGGGTATAAAGTAGGATTTCTAAAACTCGAGGGTGCTGGCATATCATCTACCAATGCTTGATAAAACTTACCATCTGGAGAGATTTCCACCAGCTGAGTTTCAAGAGTGTCGAGGAGAGAAACGAGAGAAGCCATCATATAATCTTGATTAGGATTATTTTCTTGGAGAGGTTCCATGGCCACCAATGTAATGACAAGTTCTTAAACATGGTAACCTAGCTGAACGAATCATGGAGCAGCTAGTGGGATGAACTAAGGGGCCACGAAAGGAACCTGCAGATTGACTGGTAGAGCATGAGGAGCGGCCAGTAGAACCTGAGTCGGGTCTTAAGGAAGGTTGTCACTTAGGTCGGGTGGGTTTGGTGATGCATATCGTGTTTACATGCCATAAAATTTGGCTTCTAACTAATCTATATGGGAAGGGTTTTCGACATCACCAAGAGGCACGTCACCGGGGGGAGCTGTGCGTGTCCCGACTTCCCCAACTGAGGGTTATGCTAATCTGGACACCGCTTTGCCACACGTTTGGCATGGAGGTCATCAATAATATTTTTTTGTATTCAGTGAGGTGATAATGCAACAAATCCTTTTTAGGAACATCATCAGTCTTTTGAACCGATCCAGATGGGTCTGGGGGTTTGACGGTCCCTATGTTCTCTATACCCTTGTTGGGGTCTCGACCGAGAGGCAACAACTTATTGGGTATTCTGAGGCAAATTGTTAGGCTCTGTTGGTTAATATAGACACTTGATGAGTCTTCGAGGTGCTGCGGTACCCTAGTGATTTTTTCATCTTCTCTAGTCCCTATGCCAATTCCCCCTTATAGGTATATCTCAAGAATAACCGTATTTACCGTGACAATGCTCAATGACATATCATTGATTTTACCAGGTGAACCAGGATGGCGCATGATGTGAATGAAATGTAGGGAAGAATAATACACCCAACTATGGATCTGTACATGTGGGGAATCCTCCTTAATAACTCCATGGAGCACTGTAAAGCTATAAAAACATTGTTTTTGGAGGTTCTAATGATTATCAGATGAAGTAGGGTGGTGAGGAACAAGGAGTGCGGCTATTCCAACCAGGTGGCACTGATGGCCAATGTAATAGAAGTGTTCTAGGATTTTTGGGTAAGCTAATTTTCAATGACAGAGATAAAAATGCATCATTTTTATGGTTTTTTAGAATTACATAACCTCTTCCTGGGTGCAAGACTTAGGAATATTGAAAATTATAGTCGCAATTGGCCAGAACATCTCAGGGAAATGATCCACTGTGAGAATGCCCCACAACATTCTTGCCTCCAGCTCCAGATCTAGCCCTTGGTTTCTACATTCATCGACTAGGGGTGGTTAAGGGACTGGTAATGAAACTGATACAGATCATTGTAGCGGTATTCTAGTTGGGGGAGAGTACGGTGCCTGAGATCATAAACTGCTGCATCTTGGGATGTATTCCAAAGAGTGCACCGACTGTAGCACCACATCCCTATATGATAGGGTGCTAACCACTACTTCCCATACAAGAGGGGTGGTAATTTGTAGTGGATCAGGATAGTTCTCAATACCGACCGTTCCCCAAAACAATTCTCCATGATCTTTTGTTTGGTTAGAGAATTCCCCTACTGATGACAGGGAGGATTTCACAACAAGTCCCTAGAGTGGAGCCAAATTTTCATCCTCCTGTATGTATCTGTGGAGGAATTCATGGATCCTATGCACCTCTCTTTTTGGGAGGACAAGGCTGGTATGCCTAGTTCCTGCCCCATACCCTGATATAGAAGATCTGTAACGACCCATTCTTTTATGAATAATATTACCTTTATTTTAATGTATTATAGATATGGGAAACATAGGGACCTTTTTTATTGGTTATAAATAAATGTTAAGAATAATTACCATTTATAATTTAACCGTTTAACAATGATCACATGTCTAGTATAAATATAGGGTTTTAACTAAACCATTTGGCACAGACAAAGGAAGTGACAACCTCGACCGGTAGGATCATTCCCTTGGAAGCCCATTTATCAGATCTTCCAAGGGAGATAGCATTTATGGGATTTCTCTAGACCAAAACCAAGAATAGATCCAACAACTTAAGATTGGGTGATACCCTTTATGGGAGATGTTCAAGGTCATCAATATCACAACCCAAACCATGTTCACCAAACCTCCCTAAGAGTCTGTCACCATTGCACACCTTGCTCTTAAGTCTTATGGGGGGGGGGGGGTGATATAATGGGTTATGTAACAAGGAATTATTTACTTATTGTGTAATACCTTTTATAAATTTAATTTTTATTCCATCAATTCATTTATGAGAATAGTATTTCTAAAATTTACAATGAATTTTATACATTATTATTTCAGGTAAAATGGTAATTTTCAGAAATAAATAAATTATTATATTAAAAAAATGTTTCTATTAAGAATGTTATTATTATAGTGTTATATAAACAAACATTTTATTGATAAATTATTATTATATTTATTCCTTATTGTTTTTAATCTATAAAAGATTAAGTATTCTGTTTGATAAGAATTCTATTTTTATATGATAAAACATAAATTTTATTATTAACAAAATATGTATTTTGATGAATTAAACTTTTTTGAAATAATTAATATTTTAATAAAATATTACTATCAAATTAATTTTACGAATAATAAATGAGTATATAATTTTTTTATATGTCAAATGTAATTTATATTATGGTTTAAAATCTATTTTTTTCAAAACCCATCAATTTTCAATAAATGTTGTTTTTTATTTTAAATGTGAATATTCAGATATTTAAAAAATTATTTAGATAAAATAAATATTATTTTTATAGTTAGTATATCTAAATTATCCAATTGTGATTTTTTCATAATTTTCTCAGATAGTCAATTTTTTTGGTACAAATTAAATATCGAATAAATATATAATGTGTTTTATGACATCATACTGACCCAATAGTGATGTAATAAAATACTATAAAAATTTAATTTGGATAATATATTTTTTAAATTTAATATATTGTGATTTTAGATTTTTTTGATTAATTTTATAATGCATTAGTGGATCCTCCAAGTCTTATAAAATATTTTAACATTTTAAAATGATTTCCTTGGGAGTATGATTCACCTCCACATAAGCAAGCCTAATATTTTAATTTTTTCATTCCCTGGCCTTATAAAATATTGTATACCACTCCTCTTTGGTATAAATTATACGAAAAACCATGGGATGGTTTGTGGTTTTTGATAAGTTTAATGTGTAGTGTCTAAAAACTAAATAATAAAGAATTCCCTCTCCTTTCTAATATAAACCCACCCAATATCCCATTAAAATTCAGTAAAACCATTTTAAACTATACCTAACTCTGACCCATACTCCCTAGAGTCCTACAATGGTATAACCAAGCTTTCAAGAAGCCTCTCCCAAGCATTTGGGATCACACAACCATGAAAGGGATCCTCTCCTTCATATCTTCATTTAAATTGAAGAACCTTATTTGAAATTAGAAATTTTACATTAAATAGGATATATTGTAATCCTTTTATAATAAATTAAATACTTTAAAATTTAATTTATTTTTTTGATGGATCATTTATAATCCCTCATTTTGACCCATACCTAAGCCGTTACTATGTTGAAATTATGAATGGGGTTTCACTCTTCTCATTTCTATTCAAGATACTCTTTTACATTATGCTTCTTCAGTTACATATTTATATATCAGTTTATCATGTTACATGACCTCTATACTATCCATTTGATGTATATATAATGATATAACCATTTCATTCTCATCAATCCCCCCTATGATCCTTTAAAAACGACTGTTACTATGCCAAAATTCCATACGGGGTCTTCCACCCTCCTCTTTTATCAAGCATTCTTTTCATGTTGTGTAACGACCCGAAATTTTGAATAAATCATGTTTCCTAATTTTGTGTGTTATTTTATTTTTCATACACAACAAAACTTTTTCATTTGATAACATGAGTATAATAAAAATGAAACTGCTGGGTTTTGACTATTATATGACCGTTAGTCGGTATGACCGTTGAAAACTGAATGTTGCGCCTTTTGGCTCTAAATAAAAGTGAACTTGGATAATTAATATAGAAAAGAGATTTGATGGCCTCACCCAGTAGTCTTGTACTGATCGAAGCCCATTTAACAGAACTTTTGAAGGAGGTAGCACCACTAGGCATTGCTCAGGACCAAACCCAAGCTGAACTTTATCGTGTGAAGCTAGAACAGAATCACCTTTGCGAGAAATTCAAACTGATAGAAATTACTACTCATGCGATGTTGGCCGAGCCTCCCTCGAATTCTCTCACCTTAGGATACCTTACACTTAAGTCCTATGTTGGTGTGATAAGGGGATATGTAAGGAGACTGTAACTGCCTTGTGTAATCCTTTGTTTTAAATAAACATTTTGATTTCTTCTTTTGATGATGTTTATGAATTTTCAAATGTCCGGATAAATATAGTATGCATATTTTTGGTGAATTTTAGAGAAAGGATATTTTAAAAAAGGTTTATGTAAAACTTAAATAATTAAAAATTTGTAATGATTTTCATAAAATGGTCTTCTACAATTATGTTCAGTGCGAAATTTAGAGTCTAATAAGATCAACTTAATTTCCGATGAATAGTAAATTATGAATAGTGATTTTATGCTTAGGATTAGTAATGTGACTAAATGGATTAGTAATCTCACTTAAATAAAGCATTAATATAAGATAGGCACCTTGATTAAGTAATGTGATTCAATAAAATGGTTAAATAACAGTTTCATTAATTATTAGTCAAGTATTATTGTTTTGGGGTGAAGAGTGTATTTTAATTAAAAATTTAATTAAAAATATTTAGAAAAATATTTTTATAAAATGGATTTCATTTTTGAACTCAGAGCATCGATATTATGTTTAGGTAATTTTTGGGGATTTTTCTAAAAAAAATGAATTTTCAGTGAATAGTGTATTTATTTAAAAATTAAATTAAAAATATTTAGAAAATTATTTTTATAAAATGGAGTTCATTTTTTAAATCAGAGCATCGATATTTGTTTATGGTGAAATTTTGGTATTTTTTTGAGAAAGTTGAATTTCCGATGAATAGTGAAAATACAGTTTTTAAGTTACGGGTGTTTAATGACATCATTAAATGATGTATTAAGTATGTAATCTATATGGTCGACTTATAAATAGTAATATAAGGAATGAGGTGTCCCAAGTTTCCAATACCATGGGAAATACCATGGGCAAGCCCATGGTTTTGTCAAAACCACAAATGAGGTGTCCGATGGCCATTAATGTCTTGTCCCCTCACTTTCCCTATAAATACCAAGCCATCCTCTCATCCATTCGACTCCCAACGCTCCCCCAAATAATATCTGGTCTTATTACCTCCCATTTAGTCTTCCCAAGGTTCCCCCAATCCCTCAAGGTCCCAACCTTTGAGTTTTAAGAGTTACGTTTTAAGGTAAGGGATCATACCTCTCTCTTTCTTTTCAAGTAATCTCTTTTATGTCATTTATTTTATGCTTCATTATCTTATGTTAGAGTATGTTCCTTTACATTCCACTTAAGGAACTTCTCATGTTAATATGATGAGAGACCCCCTCTTTCTCTCATAATTTCATTTTAAGAATGTTAAAGTGGCACCGTTAGGCTGCCGAATTTTTAAGGGATTCTTTCACCCTTCTCGTTTTCAAGTTCAATTTTCATGTCAAGTATTTCAAGTTCCTTTTTATTATGTTTGGGAATTATCTATAAATCTATCATACTGATCTTTTATTTTCATATGATGAGATACCCTATTTTATCTCTTCAATTCAGTATTTTGTCATTTTAAGTGGCGCCATTAGGCTGCCGAATTTTTAAGGGATTCATTCACCTTTCTCATTTTTTTTAAAGTTCTACTTTCATGTAAAGTCTTTCAGGTTCCTTTTTCTTATATTGGTGTATGATATCTATATCTATCATAATGAAGATTTATGCTAATATTATGAGAGTCCCTATTTGATCTCGTCAATTCATTTTTTGAAGTTTAAGTGACGCCATTTGGCTGCCGAATTTTCATAAGAGAAATCTTATTTTTTTTCTTCCTTTCATGTTCTTCATTTCATATGGTATGTCTTTAAAATTTCATTACCATATTCTTAAATCCATTATATTCTGTTACCCTACTGTTTTATGGATCATTTATGAGTGGGTGACCCATTTCCCCTCTCTTTTAAATGTTTTCTAAAACCTCCTAACATAGCCGTTGTGCTGCAGTATTTCCGTCTCAAAATGTATCTCTCTTATTCTAAAATTCATTTATTTTATTAAGTGAATACTCAAATATATTTCTTCTAAAGGGGTATTCACATATATACCCAAATGTTCTATTTTAAATTCTGGGATTTACATACATGAGACCCGCTTTCCCTTTTTGTGGGTTTAAAGTGACATAAAGATCATATCTTTAAAGCAGTTTTTAAAACGTTATGATTATGAAATGAAACACATTTATTTTATGCTATATGGATTTTTTATGAAATTTTTGATGATGATATATGTGTCTAACTTGATAATAAAGTCAAATTTAAGGGTGCTCCCTGATAGCGCTCCAATGCATTTGGTAAAGACTTACTCTCTAGAGATGACCATTTAGACTGATACCTTGGTGAATAACCTTGGTAATTTTTATTGACACCTTGGGGATGGACCTTGGTGAAATGGAAATGATTTTCTTTGTTAAATGTTTTAGCCACATATTCAAGTTATGAAAAACTTTATTTGTATTATGATATGCCTCATGATTTCATTCTCATACCTTAAAGTTCTTTTCATGACTTTATTGATGTATCTCAAGTTCACATGTTAAATGTTTCCCTTGTTTCCCTTACTGGGCCTTCTGCTCACCCTTTCTTTTGATGTATGTACCCAGGTTATGAGATGCAGTAATGAACCTAAGATGATCATAAGGAGAAGCCTTTCAAGTATTTAAGAAGAATTTTTTTTGTTTCATGTATTATGATCCTAGTTTCCAAGACACTAAACCTTAATGATCCTTGGTTTTGTAAAATGTAATGAGAAGTTATGTTATAAAAATGCAGGATGCTATAGTTGGTATAAAAGGATGCTTTAGTTATTTGTGTAAATTAGGATATGAAAACTTTAGGAAGAACCCTATAGAAAATTCTAAATATAGGAAATCTTCCATGTATTTTGGTGAGTATTGAGTAAGGGGTTTCCAAGAAAATACATCCTTGTCTGGATACGAGCAGGTAGAGGTGGCTCTGGAACAGATGTACATAGGGGTAAAACCCGAAAACACCGCTTTGAGCTAGACTCGAACGGGAACTACTACACGAAAATGGGCCTTGCTGCACTCTTGGTTATGACACTCCCAGGGGATATGCTTTGGTAAATTCATAATCTTAGTATGAACCATTATTAAAGGAAAAAAGATAAAATAAAATAAAGATTCACATAAGAATATATTATCATGGATAACCTAGATTGGGACCTAGGGGATCAGAAGTTAGGGCATACTTTTCTTCTACAAGTTTATCCTTCTATGCTTTAAGTTTACTTTTAATGATTATTGGATAAGTATTTAAGTCTCTAATTGTACTTTATTTCCTTAGTTAATGGAGGGAAATGGGAGAACATGTCCCAACAACCAATGTGATAGGAAATGTGATGATTTCTGTATTAATATGACAGATATGATTAGGGGATTAAAAGATTATTATTATTTTGGAATACGTTCACTATTTTTGGGAACCCTATTTGATCGAGGTAAATAGATTACTACGGTATTTTCATTGAGGAGTAAATGTTGAATTATATTTTGAAGAATCGATGAATTTAAGGTGAACTTATGGTATTATAGGTTACTTATGGAAATGATTGACCAATCATGGGGAAAATATGTTTAGGTTAGTTACTTTGGTTATAATATGTTAGGAGTGGTTGATGTTGTTTGGAGATGAACGATAAAGTTTATCTTGGAAGACTATGTTATCAAGTCTTTCTTGTATTTGGTTTTCAATCTTAGTTTTGGTTATTTTGAGGAATTTTAAGGGCAGTAATTTACGGAATGGTCTATGATGAACTCTGGGTAGTACCGTGGAACATTGAAGATTTAAAAGTAGTTTCCCATCCTATGGAATTATTTCTTTTTGAAGAGTTTTTTTATCTTACCCTTTCTATTTTTGGGATAAATGTTTAAAGATAGATAGTTTTTCTTTTGTGGAATACGTGATTCTCTAGAAGATTATTCTTGTGCTTTTTATGAGACCAAGTGTTTTTGAATGCTCATCTTTCGGAGAAAAGATTAGTTTTGGTAGAAACTTATTAAAGGATTAAAATATAATTGAAGGTAGGTATATTTCTTTATGTTTTTATTCTATGTAGTAAGTGAATTCCTCAAAACTATGATAAGAAACGTAAAACAAAAAACGTTGTCTTTTAACGTTTCCTACTAGGAAATCAAATACCGTTTGACCCATCATACGTTTGAGATTTTCTTATTGTTAACTTTCTTCTAATCATGTTTTCTATCACTCTACATTATACCGTGACCCTTTGTTTTTTCCTCCATATCCATGTTTTCCTACATGGGATCCTAGTATGGGTTAACTCGGGTGACCTTTTTACTTCCTTTTCTTTCTTTTAAAGTAATAGTTTTACTGACTCCTTTTCCGATGTGGGACTTTCAATTAAATTTCAAAACCCAGTTTTAAAAATTGTGAGGATGCAATTTCTTAAGGGGGGAAGATTGTAACGACCCGAAATTTTGAATAAATCTTGTTTCCTAATTTTGTGTTTTATTTTATTTTTCATACTCAAAAAAACTTTTTCATTTGATAACATGAGTATAATAAAAATGAGACTGTTGGGTTTTGACTATTATATGACCGTTAGTCAGTATGACCTTTGAAAACTGAATGTTGTGACTTTTGTCTCTAAATACAAGTGACCTTGGTTATTTAATATAGAAAGGAGATTTGATGGCCTCACCCAGTAGTCTTGTACCGATCAAAGCCCATCTAACAAAACTTGGGATGGAGGTAGCACCACTAGGCTTTTCTCTGGACCAAACCCAAGCCGAACATCATCGTGTGAAGCTAGAACAGAATTACCTTCGCGAGAAATTCAAACTGATAGAAATTACTACTCATGCGATGTTGGCCGAGCCTCCCTCAGATTCTCTCACCTTAGCACACCTTGTACTTAGGTCCTTTGCTGGTGTGATAAGGGGCTATGTAAGGAGATCGTAACTGCCTTGTCTAATCCTTTGTTTTAAATAAAAAATTCGATTTCTTCTTATGATGAAGTTTATGAATTTTCAAATGTCCGGATAAATATAGTATTCATATTTTTGGTTATTTTTAGAGAAAGGATATTTTAAAAAATGTTTATGTAAACCTTAAATAATTAAAAATGTGTAATGATTTTCAAAAATTGGTCTTCTACAATTATGTTCAGTATGAAATTTAGAGTCTAATAAGATCAACATAATTTTTGATGAATAGTAAATTATGAATAGTGATTTTATGCTTAGGATTAGTAATGTGACCAAATGGATTAGTAATCTCACTTAAATAAAGAATTAATATATTCTAGACACCTTGATTAAGTAATGTCATTCAACAAAATGGTTAAATAATGATTTCATAAATTATTAGTCAAGTATTAGTTTTTTCAAGTGAATAGTGTTTTTTAATTAAAAATTTAATTAAAAATATTTAGAAAATTATTTTTATAAAATGGATTTCATTTTTGAACTCAGAGCATCGATATTATGAGAAGGTAATATTTGGGGATTTTTCTAAAAAAAATGAATTTTCGGTGAATATTGTATTTATTTAAAAATTAAATTAAAAATATATAGAAAATTATTTTTATAAAATGGAGTTCATTTTTGAAATCAGAGCATCGATATTTGGTTAAGGTGAAATTTTGGGATTTTTCTGAGAAAGTTGAATTTTTGATGAATAGTGAAAATACAGTTTTTAAGTTATGGGTGTTTAGTGACATCATTAAATGCAGTATTAAGTATGTAATCAATATGGTCGATGTATGAATAGTAAGATAAGGTATGAGGTGTCCAAAGTGGCCAATAGCATGGGAAAATACCATGGTAAAGCCCATGGTTTTTCCAAAACCACTAATGAGGTGTCCCTTGGCCATTAATGCCTTGTCCCCTCACTTTCCCTATAAATATCAAGCCATACTCTCATCCATTCGACTCCCAAATCTCCCACAACAAAGCTATGGTCTCATTACCTCCTAAGGATTCCTCCCAAGGTGACCCAAGCTCTCAAGGTCCCAACATTTGATTTTTAAGAGTTATGTTTTAAGGTAAGGGATCCTACCTCTTTCTTTCTTTTCAAGTAATCTCTTTTATGTCATTTCATTTATGCTTCATGCTCATATGTTGGAGGATGTTCCTTTATATTCCTCTTACTTCCCTTTTCATGTTCATATAATGATAGACCCCCTCTTTCTCTCATCATTTCATTTTAAGAATGTTAAAGTGGCACCGGTAGGCTGTCAAATTTTTAAGGGATTCTTTCACCCTTCTCGTTTTCATGTTCTATTTTCATGTCAAGTATTTCAAGTTCCTTTTGATTATGTTGGGGAATGATCACAAAATATATCATACTTATCTTGTATGTTCATATCATGAGAGACCCTATTTGATCTCTTCAATTCAGATTTTTTAAATTTTAAGTGGCGTCGTTAGGCTGCCGAATTTTTAAGGGATTCGTTCACCTTTCTCATTTTTTTTCAAAGTTCTACTTTCATGACAAGTATTTCAAGTTCCTTTTTATTATTTTGGGGTATGATCACTATATATATCATACTTAAATTTTATGTTTATATTATGATAGACCCTATTTGATCTCTTCAATTCATTTTTTAAGGTTAAGTGACGCCGTTAGGCTGCCGAATTTTCATAAGAGAAATATTATTTTTGACTTCCTTTCATGTTCTTCATTTCATATGGTATGTCTTTAAAATTTCATTACCATGTTTTTAAATACATTATATTCTGTTCCCCTACTATTTTATGGATCATTTAAGAGTGGGTGACCCAGTTCCCCTCTCTTTTCAATGTTTTCTAAAACCTCGTAACATAGCTGTTATGCTGCAGAATTTCCGTCTCAAAAGGTCTCTCTCTTATTCTATAATTCATTTATTTTATTAAGTGAATACTCAAAGCTCTTTATTATAAAGGGGTATTCACATATATAACCAAATTTTCTATTTCAAATTCTAGGATTTACATTCATGAGACCCGCTTTCCCTTTCTGTGGGTTTAAAGTGACATAAAGATCATGTCTTTAAAGCAGTTTTTAAAATGTTGGGATTATGAAATGAAACCCATTTATTTTATGATATATGGGTTGTTTATGAAATTGTTGATGATGATATATGTGTCTCACATGATAATAAAGGCAAATTTAAGGGTTCACTCTGATATCTCTCCAATGCATTGGGTAAACACTTAATCTATAGAGATGACCATTTAGACTGATACCTTGGTGAATAACCTTTGTAATTTTTATTGACACCTTGGGGATGGACCTTGGTGAAATAGAAATGATTGTATTTGTTAAATGTTGTAGCCACATCTTCATGTTATGAAAAACATTATTTTTATTATGATATGCCTCATGATTTCATTCTCATAACTTAAAGTTCTTTTCATGACTTTGTTGATGTATCTCAAGTTCACATGTTAAATGTTTCCCTTGTTTCCCTTATTGGGCCTTATGCTCACCCTTTCTTTTGATGTATGTACCCAGGTTATGAGATGCAGTAATGAACCTAGGATGAACATAAGGAGAATCCTTTCAAGTTTTTAAGAAGAATGTTTGTTTTTGCTTCATGTATTATGTTCCTGGTTTCAAAGACACTAAACCTTAAAGATCCTTGGTTTTGTAGAATGCAATGAGAAGTTATGTTATAAAAGGTGGGATGCTATACGTTGTATCTTGGAATTTATTTATTTTACTATTTTGGGATATTTTATTATATATCCTTCCTACTTTACATTTTATTTATAAATTATTTTATCCCCTTTAACTCTCATTTATTCTTATTATGAACCCTTTTGTATAGTCGTTATCTTGCTGAATTTTTATAATGGATCCCATCCTTTCTCATTTTTATCCAAGTTTTTTATGTTGTAATACCCTTTTACATTCAAATAAAAATGTTGGTGTATGATTTCACTCTCCAACATACTATCCTCATTATGTTTTAATAATGATATACTACTATCTCTCTCATCAATTCTTTCCGTGTACACCCATTACCATGGAAAAATTCCATAAGGGATTTCCCTCTTCTTATTTATGTCAAAGTATTTCTCCCATATTTTTCATATAAATTCCATTTCATATGTTGGGTTATTATTTTACATGATCCCCTTACGAACTATTTCATTTATAAATTTTTAGAGACCCATTTATCTTTCATCCACCCAACTTATAGATTTCCATTTGACGATGTTATGCTGCCAAAAGTGAACCGCAATTTTTCAAGCCAAAATCCTCATGTAGTGAATAACATACCCATTTATATATCATGTGTATTAACCTTTATGAACATATAAATATTGAATTGTACTTAAATTAATATATAACATATTCTTTAATCATATAATAACATATGATGTTGAATGATTCCATGTTATATGATCCTTGTGGCACACTTATGCATGAAAGGAAATGTTTATAAAGGGTGTTCCCAAATAGACTTCCAATGCATTGGTTAATGTTTACTATCATTATAAATGATGTAAAATGAGGGTTTACTAATTAAAATTCATGTTAAATGAGGGTTTACTCATGCTAATTCATTGAAATGGGGGTTTACTCATGCTAATCCATGTGAATGCGCCTTGGCTCATGCTAATATCATGATGTATGTTGTTTCCACATTTCCATGTTATGATAATCACGATATTTCATGATTTTATGTTCATGTTTCTCTTGTTGTGAATTTATATGCCTATTCAAAGAAATTTATTGTATTTTTCATGTTATGCCTTGTTTACTCCATTACTCTCCTTTATAACTCACCCTTTTCTTATATATGTCCTCAAGTTATTCCATGCAATGCTATGATCGATGGAATTTTGTGGTCATGTAAAAGGAGTTTTCAATAAAGATGTTGTATTTAATTTCTTATGTTTTAATATAATGTTCCTAATTTTTCAAGACACTAGACCTCTCGATCCTCAAAGTAGTCTTAAGTGAAAGTTTATGTAATAAATCATGTTTAATTGTGTAATAAAGATCAGTGTTGTTATAGTTTGTATCAGAGTATTGGTTTATTTATTTTTGGGATTAATAGTTGAAAACCCTAGTGAACACCTTAAGTATATGACTATGTATTAGAAAAACATCCCTAAATTTTCTTGGGTATAGATTAAGTGGTTTATCAATAACATACATCTCTTTCTGGATATGAACAAGTAGAGGTAGCTCTGGAACAAATGTATCTAGAGGTAAAACCTGAAAATACTACTTTGAGATAGAATCGAATGGGAACTGGTGAATGATAATAGGACATGTTTCAATTTTGGTTTGACACTCTATAAAGATATTCTTTCATAAATTCATAAGCTTAGTATGAACAATTATTAAGGAAAATGTTTGAATACTCATTAATTAATCATGTTTAAATGATCACAAATCTTATTCATCCTAGTTAACTCCTATATATTATATCCAATAATGTGTATTTATGTTTCATGTTCTCTCATGCTTTATAATGGTTAGGATCAATCCATTTCATGCATATCACTGTTTATGTATAAATACAGTTACTTCACTAAGTACAAGACATCCTAAAGCAAGACACTAAAAATCCAGACACCATAAACCAGACACCGTGAACAAGACACCATGAACAAGACACCGTGACACTCAGACATCGTGATTAGTCCAGACACCGTGTGAAGGAGACACCGTTTTCATAACTTACTGTGACACCGTTTCTGAAAATATTTTTTCATCTTTCAATTTAATTTCTAATAGTTATATTTGATGCCTTTAATGCACTGACATAATTAATGTTTCTTTGTAGACATATCATCAGACAGTACAAGGTACAAGGTGCAGAACACATGGAACCTGTTGGCTAAAACTCATACATTTGAAGCTAAAGAGCGATGCGTGCCCAAGAACAAAAGAGAGACACTGAACAAAAAACAAGCCTGTGAGCATGACCACAAAGAACATATTACAAGATTTTCAAAAGGAAACATTGTCACATGAATGTAATCTGACTCTACCGAAGAACATATGAAGTACACTGGAATCTAGAGAACAACTTCACAATATCAGAACTCATGAAGAACACAAGCTGAATCACAACACTCTTTTTTTCACACAACTTCCAAATAAGGACTCACAGCTTCATCTGTTTCAATCCAAAGTAGTCCAGAGCTGAATTGACATCACACAAGAGCATTCTAACCTCATCTCTATATTCTTTCTTGATTGTGATCATTTTTTATTTACATTATGAGTAGTGTGTCCCCCGATATATTTTGACACACACTAAATCCGAAGCTAAACTGGAGGATACTGAAGTCCTTTCGACAAACTATTTATACTTTTGTTTACCCATGAAAACTGTGGAAGAGGTCCCTGTGTAGCCTAGTTATTATTTTTTGTTTACCCACGAAAACCGTGGAAGAGGTCCCTATGTGACCTGGACAATCTTGTACTATTGTTAGCCCCGATCCAGGGTGTGGATCAAAGTTTATTTATTTAAACTGCTTGGTGGTAGGTGATCCCCAAGTGGAGTGGATTAGGTCTCAGCTTGAGACTGATTCACTTGTTTCATATCCGCTGTGCGATTTGAATTTATTCTTCTTTGTTTTACTGCTCTATTGCGTAATCCAGAAATCAAAAATTTCACTTTGATAGTTAGTCTTGGAAAGAAGTTATAACTGGTTTTCCTTTGTAGGATAACTTCAAAAGTAAAATTAATAATACAAATTAAGATTACAGAGAATTAATCAATCTTCTAAGAAGCTATTTAAAAAGTCAAACTCTTATAATAGTATAACCTTGATTAACTGGGTTGTGTCTATTTTTGGGGAAACCATTTATTTTAAAAATAATATTTTTTTAACAGAAGTTTTTATAGTTACTCAATTCACCCCTCCCCTCTTGAGTAAACTACTCCAACCAACATTTGGTTATATAGGTTTCTTTATTATGACTCTGTGTAATCTTACTCTACTGTGATTGTAGTTGTACATTACAGATTTGTAAATTTCTGTTAATTCTAAATTTTTAGCTCTTTTAAAGTAACATTTTTGTATATATAATGGATCTGAAGGTGATGCATCCAATATACCACCATTATTTAATGGAACCAACTATGATCTATGGAAAATTAAAATGAATATGCATCTAGAGAGTATGAGTTTTGAAATTTGGTCATACATTATAGATGAATACAAACATCCTGTTACTGATAAAATTACATGGGATGAACCTACTAAAATTTCTTATAATGAAAATTGAAAATCCATTAATGCTTTGTACTATTCCTTATGAGATGAATAATTTAATAGGATTTATTGTTATAAAACTTCCCATGAAAATTGGGATACCGTTTCTATCTCACATGAAGGCACATCTAGTGTAAAGGAAATAAAAACTTAATACTTATACTATAAAATATGATAATTTTAAAATTAAACCTGATAAGCCTATTTCTGACATGCATCTCAGGTTCAATGAGATTTTCAACATAATGATTTCTCTTGGAAGAGAAGTCACTGCCAAAGAAAAAATCATGAGAATCCTTAGATGTATAACTAACAGATGGAGGGGAACCTCTGTCTCTATTAGAGAATCTTTTGACATTTGAAAGCTACATGTAAAATAAATAATTGGGAAACTGTTGATGTATGAGGAAGAGCTGAAAGTCAACAAAGAACAAGAGGATGAACCAAAGAGGAAATCTGTAGCATTCAAGACCACCTCCTCAAAGCACAAAGACAATGGGAAACTGGAATCTTCTATAGAAAGTTCCACCACTGAAAAATCATCACTTGAAATCGATGATGAGATGGCTCAACTGGCCATAAGATTCAAACAAAATTAAAAAAAGAAGAAATTTGTCAGAAAGCCTAACTTTAAGGGAAAGTATAATTTAAAAGGAAACTAGAAAAAGAACTGGAAATTAAGTGACAAAACTAATGAAATTGTATGTTATGTATGTAAGTGAAAAGGAATTATATAGGATGACTGACCAAAGATCAAGTATAAGAAGAAATATGAGGACAAGGACAAGAAGTACAAAAAGGCAATGAAAGCAACCTGGAGTGCCTCTGATGATAGTTCAAGGGACTCAAAGACATCACATGATGAACATGATAAAAAATTCAATATGTGTTTTACGAAAAACACATCTCAGGTAACAATGAACACTT
Organism: Viscum album; assembly: GCA_963277665.1. NCBI lineage: Eukaryota > Viridiplantae > Streptophyta > Magnoliopsida > Santalales > Viscaceae > Viscum > Viscum album. The sequence goes on from OY728165.1 coordinate 1,968,554,892, forward strand.
ATGTACATAATTCATACTATTCTAAAGCGGAAATTGACTCTGAAAATATGACTAATGATGAAATGTTTGAATACTGTAACATGCTTGAAGAGACATGCAATGAATTAAAAGATAAATGTAAATCATTTAAGAAACAACATGCTCTCACTGTAAATGTTAAATCTAAACTTACCACTGAAAAGAAGAAAAATGATCAACTGATCATAGAAAACAATGAATTAAAAATGTATAATGAGAAATTATAAAGTGACTTAGAAAAGATTACAAATGGGAAAAATACCCTTACCCAAATTCTAGGAAAAATTTTTCCCCCAAATACAATACTCGCATTGGTTATCAACATGGTAAAATAAACCTTGGTAGAATGAATTTTGTTTCAAAGTCTAGGACATATAGTTTTATTCCATGTTCTGGACACAAATCAACTAGCTCAAGTCATCATACATACTCTACTATTTAAAGTTCTTGTGGACCAACTACAGTTTATTTTTCAAATACTTTACAAAATGATTATAGGAAACCTATGAGACAAATATAGGTCCCTAAAGCATTTATTACTAATGTTACTGGACCCAAATGAGTATAGGTACCAAAATCTGTCTTTTCTTGATCATGTTATAGGAAAGCTTCTTAAAGATCTCCAGCAAAAATATATGGTACTTGGACAATGGATATTCAAGGCACGTGACAGGAGACTACTCATACTTCAAGAAGCTGATAAAAGTAGATGGAGGACATGTCACATTTGGTGACAATGCCAAAGGGAAAATCATTGGCTTTGGATAGATTGGTAACACTGATTCGATTTTAATTTCTAAAGTATTGTTTGTTAATGTCTTAAAATATAATCTGCTTAGTATCTCACAATTATGTGATGATGGATATCATGTTAAATTTAAAAATGATTCATGTAAAATATTAAATTCTAATGATGAATTAATATTTTCTAAATCAAGGAATTAAAATGTTTATTCTAATAATTTAGACTCTTTAGCTTCTAAAAATGATTCATGCTTAAGTGTATTTCATAAAGAATCTTGGCTCTGGCATAGGAGACTAGGACACTATAATGTTCACTCCCATAGAAATCTAACTATAAAAGGCCAAGTCAATGACTTACCCAAACATGAGTTTCGACATGACAAAGTATGTAATCATTGTCAGATGGGAAAACAACACAAAATATACTTCAAAAAAAAGAAAGATGTTTCTACTTATCATCCTCCCAAATTGGTTCACATGGATTTGTTTGGACCATCTAAAGTTTCTAGTTTAAATTTTATGCACTTTGTTTATGTTCTGGTAGATGAATTTTCTATATTTACCTAGACATAATTCATGGCTCACAAAAGTGAAGCCTTCTCTTAGTTTATGAAGTATGCAATGTCTGTAGAAAATATTTGTGGCCTTAAAATTAAATCTTTAAGAAGTGATCATGGCCGTGAGTTTGAAAATCAAGAGTTTGAATCCTTTTGCTCACAAAATGGTTATAGTCACAATTTCTCTGCACCTAGAACACCTCAGGAGAATGGTGTTGTAAAAAGAAGAAATAGAACCATGCAAGAAATTTCTAGAACAATTATTATTGAATATGACTTACTTATTTAATTTTGGGCTGAAGCTATTAAAATATAGAATTCTACATAATCAATATAGTCTTGATTAGACCAATTCTCAAAAAGAACCCGTATGAACTCTAGAACAATAGGAAGCCTAAGTTTAATTACATTGGAGTTTTTGGTTGTGAAGTCTTTATTCTAAACACTAAGGAAAATATTGACAAATTTGTATCCAAAAGTGATGAAGGAAATTACTAGGTTACTCAATATTAATTAAATCTTATAGAGTATTCAATAAGAGAACTAAATGTTTGGAAGAAATTGTTCATATCATGTTTGATGAAACAAATCCACATGAGCCTAGAACCATCCTAGAAAATCTGGAGGATGATGTATCAAATATGAACATCAACTCAAAATCTTCAAATTCCTCTGTGAAAGAATCTCTGAAAACATCCAATTCCAGTAATTCCCTACAATCGAGTCAGAATGAACCTAAATCTATAGATGAACATGAAATCAATAGTCCCTATTTTTCTAGAAAGGTTTAAACCCTTAAAAACCACCCCTTAGATTCTGTTGTAGGAGACTTAGAGAAAGGAACACAAAATAGTGCCTCTATTAGAAATCAGGTTGAACATCAAGCCTTCTGGTCACAAATTGAACCTAAAAACATAGATGATTTCATCAATGATGAATTTTTGGTAATGTATATGCAAGAAGAACTTAATCAGTTTGAAAGAAACAAAGTTTGGAAACTTTTTGAAACACCCAAGGTCACGTTCATCATAGGCACTAAATGGTTTTTTAGAAATAAGGTAGATTATGATGGAAATATAGTTAGGGACAAGGATGGATTAGTTTCACAAGGCTATAGTAAAGAAGAGAGAATTGACTATGAGAGGACCTTTGCTCCAGTAGCTAGACTTGAAGCCATTAGAATCATACATGCCTATGGTACACATCAGAATTTCAAACTATATCAAATGGATGTTAAGAGTGCATTCATAAATGGGTATATTGATGAGGATGTCTTTGTTGAACAACCCCTTGGATTTACAAATCCTTATTTTCCTAATCATATTTTCAAACTATAAAAAGCGTTATATGGTTTAAAGTAAGCTCCAAGATCTTGGTATGACAGATTGGGTACTCTTCTCATTTTAAAAGTTTTACAAAAAGAATAGCTAATCCTACACTTTTTATAAAACGAATTTATAATGATGTTTTATTTGTTCAAATCTATGGAGATGATATTATTTTTGGATCTTCAAAAAATTAATTATGTATTGATTTTTCTAAAATCATGAAAAACGAATTTGAAATAAGTTTAATGGGTGAACAACAATTATTTCCTGGATTTAAAATCATTCCAAATAGTGATGGAATTGTTTTAACTCATATTAAATACACTAGAGATATTCTAAATTGTTTTTGATTAGATAGCACTAAAAGTAGTGACACTCCCATGAGTACCACCTGTAAGTTGGATCTTGATGAAGATGGAAAATATGTTGATCAAACAACTTATAGAGGAATGATTGGATGTTTAATCTACCTAACTTCTATTCATACAGACATTATGTTTAGTGTCTGTATGTGTGCTCGTTTTCAACCTAATCCAAAATAATCTCATTTAGATGTTGAAAAGAGAATTTTCAAATACATCATGTATACACCCAATCTAGGACTGTTCTATCCTAATCGACAATCATTTGAACTAGTTAGTTATTATGATACTGACTTCGGTGGCTGTAGGTTAGATAGAAAGAGAACCTCTGGAACATGTCACCTTTTAGGAAAGTCACTAGTGTCTTGGTGTAGTAAGAAACAAAATTCGGGTGCATTATCTACTACAGAAGCTGAATACATAGCTTCTGGCAGTTGTTGTGCAAATTTTTTTTGGATGAAACACACATTACTAGATTATGGATATCAATCCAGACATGTACCAATAAATTGTGACAACACAAGTGCTATTAACATCTCAAAAAACCCCCGTTTCACATTCTAGGACAAAATATATTGATGTATGACATCACTTTTTGAGAGATCATTATCAAAAAGGTTATACCACCTTGAAATTAATTGGTACTAAATATCAACTTGCTGATATATTCACTAAACCACTAAAATCTGAGAGAATAGACTACATCATACATGATCTTGGCATGATAAATCTCAAATAGATATCTTACTTTTCTTACTTTTTGAAATTTCACTATGTTATACTTTATTGTTTTTGTATTACGATTTCTCTGTTACTTTCTCTTATTTTTACAGTCTCACCGTTAGCACTTTGTACTTACGGTATGTCATTTACTGTCTCACTGTAATGCGCACTGAAAAGTTCACTCATTGTCTCACCGTAATGACCACTCAAGGTCTCACCGTGTAAATTATTTATGTTTTTCTTTAAAACCATATCACAATAATTTTTATTTCACCATTTTCATTTTCCGGCGTTTTCATTTTTCTGACATTTAGCATTCCTAAATGATAAAAAAAAAATTTTACTTGGTTCTTCACTTGGGCTTTCTCATATTCACTCATTTAGAACCCTTTCAACCATGCAACCCTCTCTCTCTCTATCTCGAACCTTCAATGGATGTGAAGAATTAAATGTTGGTCATCATCAATACCTGAGAAGCGCAGCCCAAAGAAGATGAAGATTGCACCTAAGAAGACACCTGAAGGACCTTTTAGTCCGAATATGGTAAATCGCAGTGTTGTACATGAGAAAGAAATATGCCCCTAATGGCTTCTATCTAGAAAATCTCTGGTCTTGAATGTGTTAAAATAACATGTCTGGTTAGAGTGGTTCTCATGGGAGAATAGATCCATCTATCCTAGGTTAGTTGCTTAGTTCTACCAGTATATACAGCTCTATTTTGATTCTGGTGAATGTTTTGTTGTGAGGAGCTGGGTTAATGGCCAAAGATGCTCCTTCTCTTAGAGGATATGGGATGCATGCCTTAGAATACTGAATGATGGTATATGTGATGATTATCAAAGAGGACCTCCACATTCAACTGATTTCATTGATCTAGAAGATGATCTGAAAACCCTATCAGGAAATGGCACCAAGAGAAGGGCCATCGCTGCTTAACTAGATAGAGAAACAAGGCTTCTATTTAAGTTTTTTCAAAATCTGGTTAGTCCATGAAAATGATATTTTGCTGTATTAAAATATCAAGATGTGTTTTTGATTCACCTTATGAAAAATGGACATAAGATCAACCTATGAAAGTACATCTTTCACCATATGTGTGATTTGATCAAAGTTACATCCATGTCCACTTCTCTGTTCTACTCTCGGCTGATATCTGCCATGATTTTTGAAAAAGGCATGGTTGGGCCTAATGAAGATATGCTTATGGACTTTGAGTACTATCTTTCTAAATCCACCATCAATAGAATGAAGATAAACTAGAATCCTTAGAAAAAGGAATGGGTGGAAGAAATTGATAAGGTTTATGAGAAGTTTAATCCTGTGGATTATCCATCAAGGCCGAAAGACATTTCTGATCCTAGTTTGGAACCAGATGAACTTGTTGAGTATTCATAAGAAGAGGAAGAAGAGGCTGAAGTACCTCAAAGGGATACATTTATTGTTGAGGAAGAAATGACTATTGCTCCTCGTGTTGTTCTTGAAGAAGATGTTCCTACCGCTAGAAACGATGTCTATCTAGAAATCCAACCCGAGGCTGAAAAACAACCCGTTGTCATAGAATCTGAGAAGCAAGCCATGGAAGAGCCTATAGTAGAAGAAATCCATATTGTATAATATGTGAATCTGGAGGAACTCCCTATGGAATTTTTTTTTCCAGAAATCATACCCTCTACTGAAGAAAGAATGGAGTTGGCCTTTCAGCTGGATAGTCAATAAATGAATGCGGAACATAGAAATGAGTCTGTGGATTTATACCAAGCTTCTACACCTCTCAGTCCTAAGAAGGAAGCACCTCTTGAGGGAGACCAAACCCCAAATCTTGAGTCTGTTGAAGCTTCACATCCAACTGAGTCAAGTCTTATCGAATGTCTGTTTAAATTTCCTAGTTTCTATGATGTAAATGAGTCTCTGCCGGTTACTACAACCAGGCTTGATCATTCTTCCCTATTTAAGTTGAAATCATTCACAAAATTTTCATCTGAGAAGGAACCTGATCCTAAACTTGACCTTGACCCTATACCAATTCCTACACCATAACCTTTATCTAAACATCTGTCCTTTGTCATTAAGGATGATCTGATGGAATTTGGAGATACTCTCTTTTCCGGTGTTGAAAAACTTATGAACTCCAAGCCTCATCCTGTGACAAATTTAAGTGAGAGAGATAACTCACTATTATTGGAAAAGATTATTTGGAAAATACAACCTAAGATGCTCCCTGAGATTCATGCAGTACGAGTTGAAAATAGGCTGCTCAGTAATGAATTCACAACCTAGAGAAGCATGGTTGAAGACATGAAAATGGAGCTGCATTCGAGATTAGATCCTGTGGCTGCTCCTCTAGAAGCCACTGTTTTTCAAATACCTCAAGATGTTGTGTCTCAGATTCAGCCTTATCTAGAATCCATTGATGAAAATATTGCATAAAAGCACAGATAGATGTTGAAGGAGATGAAGGATCTTGTGGTGAACCTTAATTCACTCACTGATGAGTACAAAGGTTTACTTCAAAAGGTACTAAATCAGCTCAAATCTCTGACAACAACCATCAAAGCATCAAATACCTCTCGTCAATCCAATACACCTTCCTTGTACAATACTTTGCTCAGATATATAGTCAAAAAAGAGCTTCAAAATGTTTTCAGTGGCTTTAATGTGGATTCTTTATGTGAAGTTGTCAAGAACAATGATAGACTTACTGAACTTGTAAAAATTCACTCCAAGATTGCAAATGATGCCCAACAAGTGATTTCTAAGAAATTAGATTTCTATTTCACCCAAATTTTCTCCAAAACTGATATGACCAACCACTTTAAATACCTTGTAGAGAATTTGCGAATTCCTATTGTGACTCAAGCCTTCAAAACCCAAGTCTAGAAGCTCACCGAGTTTACCCAATTGTTGGACAAGTTTATGAAAAACAAAGATGACTTTGAAAAATCCATGTAGTATGGTGGAGAGATTATTGCAGACTTCATTAAACTTTTGAGAACTTATATTCATGTCTAGAGTACAACAATTGTTACTCCATTAGCTTCCCCTCTCAGACCTGGGCTGTCTACCTTCACCTATTCCTTAGCCTCAACTACCATGTCTGTTGGTCATGCTCTCAGTCAGATTAGGCCTGTGATTCTTGATCAGCAACTTCCTAGATCTTCTACTGCTCTTACCTTGGATCCCTTAGTCTTTGAAGGTCTCCCTTTACCCTCTTTATCTTCTACATCTCTTCCTTCATCTACATCAACCACTGCCCATATGGCTTCCTCTTCTGCTGCTAATAAAGGAAAAGAGAAGGCCAGTCCTTGAAGAAGACCAATGCTTACTCTTTTTTTGATGGGATTTCTCTTGTTTTTGTATTTCTCATTTATTTTGTACTAAAATTTGTTTACACTTAATTCAATGTGCACTGTTTTCCCTCTCTTCTATCAACTTTTTGATAGTCCCAAAAGGGGGAGAAGTTTATTCATAAAGTTTCTATATGTTATTTTCCCTATAGTTGCATCCAACATACACTTTAACTGTACATGATTTGGGATCATCAAAATGAGGGATATTGTTGGAATCCTCATGTATTAATCATGCTTTAATGATCATAAATCTTATTCAACCTAATTAATTCCTATAAATTATATTCTATCATGTGTATTTATGTTTCAAGTTCTCTCATGATCTATAATGGTTAAACTCAATCCATTTCATGCATATCATTGTTAATGTATGAATATAGTTATTTTCCAAAGTACAAGACACTGTGAAGCAAGACACTGTGAAGCCAAACACTGTAAACTAGACACTTTGAACAAGACACTGTGAACAAGACACCATGACACTCAGACAACGTGATTAGTCCAAACACCTTGTGTAGGAGACACAGGTTTCATAATTACTGTGACACTGTTTCTTAAACTATTTTTTCGTCTTTTAATTTAATTTCTAAAGGTCATATTTGATGCCTTTAATGCACTGAAATTATTAATGTTTCTTTTTAGACATATCATCAGATAGTACGAGTAACGAGGTGCAGAACACATGGAACCTGTCAACTAAAACTCATGCATTCGAAGAAAAAGAGTGAAGCGTGCCCAAGATTAATAGGGAGCGATAATGAATGGAAAACAAGTCTGTGAGAACGACTGCGAAGAACATATTGAAATATTTTCAAAAGGAACCATTGTCGCATGCATGGAATCTGACTCTGCAGAAGAACATATGAAGTACACTAGAATACAGAGAACATCTTTGCAATATCAAAACTCAAGAAGAACACAAGATGAATTGTGACACTTTGTTTTTACACAAATTCCAAAGATAGACTAAAAGATTCATCTGCTTCAATAAAATGAAGTCCAAAGTTGAATTGACATCACAAAAGAGCATTCTAACCTCATCTAAATATTCGTCATTGACTGCGATCATTTTTTATTTACATTATGAGCAGTTTGTGCCCCTGTCTGTTTTGACACACACTGACTCCTGAGCTGAAGTGGAGGATACTGAAATCCTTTCACCAAATTCTTAAAACTTTTTTTTCCCATGAAATCTGTGGAAAAGGTCCTTATGTGGGGTTGTTATTATTTTTTTTACCCAAGAAAACTGTGGAAGAGGTACCTGTATGACCTGGACAGTTTGTGTACTGTTGTTAACCCCGATCCAGGGTTTGGATCAAAGTTTATTTATATAAACTTCTTGGTGGAATGTGATCACCATGTAGAATGGAATAGGTCTCAACATGAGACTAAACCACTTGTTTCATATCCGATGTACTGTTTAAATTTAGTCTTCTCTATTTTACTACTCTAATTCATAATTCAGAAATCACAAATTACACTTTGATAGTTAGTCTTGGAAAGAAGTTAAAAATGGTTTGTCTTAGTAGGATAACTTCAAAAGTAATATTAATAATACAAATTAAGACTACTAACAATTAATCAATCTTCTAAGAAGATATTTAAAAATTCAAACTCTTATAAAAGTATAACCTTGATTAACTGGGCTGTAACTATTTTTGGGGAAACCATTTCTTTTCAAAATAGTATACTTTTAACAGAAATTTTTATAGTTACTCAATTCACCCCTCCCCTCTTGAGTAAAATACTCTGACCAAAAAAAAATTTACCGTAAGAATATATTCTATGAAATAGATCATGGATAACTTCGATAAAAATTAGAAGTTCATAAGTTAAAGATATATATGTAATTTTAATGTTATCCATTTATTGTCATTTAATTCCCCTTTATGTTTCAAAACAGTTTATGATACTCATCCCTAATTTTCATTTTATTCTAGAAAATGTCTAGTAATATGAGGAATATGGATAACAACTGATGTGAAGCGCAACATGATGAATTTCTAAATGATATTCCCAATCAAATGGGAGATCATGTAGAAAATATCGTGATTATACCAAACCAGCTATCAAAAATCATGATTAACAATTTGAACTTTGTTAAATGCCTAAAGAAATAAATTAACATAAATATGACATCTCATGAAGGTACATCTAAAAAAGTTAATAAGTGGAAGAAGACCCAATTTTCTTCTTGCAACAAGAGTGGAAAGAGGCACCAAGGGAAATGTCACAAAGGGGCTGGGATATTTTTTTAGTGCGGAAAGGAAAGGAAAAGAGTATCCAATTTCCATGAAATAATAGATAATGTGATGGATGGAAAAAAAGTTCCATATAAGGAATCATACACATTTCAATGCTATAAATGTGGAGAATTCATGCATTACCCAAGAAAATGCTCTATTGCATGGTCTAAGTAGTGTGATAGGAATCAACAATCTCCAGGATCAACGGAGTATAGGATGTCCTACAATGATGAATGAATTACATGTGACAACTACTTAAAATTAGTGTATTTCTTAATGTATTTCAATTAATGTCCTATTTGAATAGATTTTATGTTTTCTATGAACATTGAGTCCCCAGTAGAAATTATATTATAACATTAGGAAAAAACTTTTATAAGTGTTTTATCACACATTGAAGATTGTGGAAATGTTCTTATTGAAAATTTTATAAGTCTCACTTTGATGGAATTTGGGGAAGAAAGACAAAGTCATATCTTATGCATAAAAGAAGGTGAAAAGAATGAGAAAAACAATCCCATGCATGATCTGGAGTTGGTGGCAGTGATCTTTGTGTTAAATATCCAGCGGCATTATCTATTTGGGGATAAATATGAAATATGTACACAATAAAAAATTCCCAAATTTATATTCACACAGAAAGTGTTGAATATGAATCAATGAAGATGGTTAAATCTCATCAAAGATTACGACTACTCCATCCATTACCACCCTAGGAAAGTGAATAGGGCATCAGATGCTCTAAGTTGAAGGGACCCAATGATTCTATCATTGATGAGAATTGAAAAAGATCCAATATTCTTAGATATGATGAATTTGTACATGGGAGTCACAAAGAAGTGATCATCATTAATCCTTTTAAAAATTATTTCTCAATGAACTATTTTGGAAAGGTTAAAGGATTCTCCAAAGGATGATTTGGGAATTTAGATGAATGTGGAAACTATAAAAAAATTAAAATCCATGGAGTTCATTGTTACTGAAGAAGGAATTGCGATATTTTGGTCAATACTATGTGTTATATTAGATCCAGAGTAAAAGAATGAAATTTTGGAAGATAAACATAGTTCAAATATTTTCCATTCACCCAGGAAACAAAAATATGTATCGAGATCTCCAAAATCATTATTGGTGGTACAACATGAAGAAGTAGATCTTTATGTATACATTAAAGGACCCAGAATGATAGTATGTGAAGGATGAGATGAATAAGTCTAAGGTGATGGAACAATAATTACCCATACCGACATGGGAATGGGAAAATATCACCATGGACTTTGTCACCAAACTTCTGAAGACATCCAATGGAAACAATGTTGTCTTGGGTGTTTTGGATTGTCTTAAAAAACATTATACATCATTGCAGTTTGGGAGGATTTATCATTGGATCAGAAAGGCAAAATATACATCAGATATGTGTTTGGACTGTTTGGAGTACCACTATAAATTATATCTGTTTGAGATCTTAGATACACATCTATGTTCTGGAAGAGTCTCCAACATACTCTGAATACTGAGCTAAACTTTTGTATGTCTTATCATCCTAAAACTGATGTCCATTCTGAGCAGACTATCCAAACACATGATAACATGTCGAGATAATTCTCAATGGACTTTAAAGGACGATGAGATCGACATATTCCTCTGGTTGAGTTCTCTTATAGTAATAGTTTCCACTCAAGCATCCAAATGGATCCTTATAATTTCCTTTATGGGAAGGAGATAAGAACACCAGAATGATGGGATAGAGTTGGGGAGTAAAATCTTCTTGGTCCAGAAATGGTTGAAGAAATGGTGGAGAAGGTTAAGACCATCATGTACCACATTAAAGCTGCTCAGATTTGATAAAAGAGAAGTGCTCATAATCGGTGTCGAGACCTAGAGTTTGTTGTTGGAGACATGGTTTTCCTCCACATATCACCATGGAAGAGAGTTAAGTGATTTGTGAATAAGGGAAATCTTAGTCTAAGGCACATCCTCCCTTTTGAGATCTTGGATCACATCAGCGCAGTGGCCTATCGACTAGAACTCCCACCAAAACTATCTCAAGTAGATGATGTATTCCTTGTATCCCTATTGAGGAAGTACATACCTAACCCATCACATGTACTCAATATATAGGTGGTACCATTAGAGAATTTCATCTCTTATGAAGATAAGACGGCGAAGATATTGTATAATAGGAAAAAACATAATAAAAATAATATAATTCCCCTCGTGAATGTGTTGTGGAGAAACCACTTGTTTGAAGAAGAAATGTTGTAACCAGATTAAGCGACACGGTATTGTGACCCTGATTTTTTAATGTGGGAAATGGAAAATTTGATGGTAATATTTATGAAGGGGGGAATGATTTAATGACCCAAAGTTTTATGAATAAAATTACCACTCTTTTAATGTCTTATGGATATAGAAAACAGAAGAAATATTTTATTGGGTCTAAATAACTATTTAGTATCATTACCATTGATAATATAGCTATTGAACAATGATCACATGTCTCGTACAAATATTGGGGTTTAACTAAACCTTTGGGAACAAACAAAGAAAGTTATGGCCTAGAAAAGTAGTATCATTTTTTTTGAAGTCCATTTATCAGATCTTTTGAGGGAGATTGCATTTATGGGATTTTCCCTGGACCAATCCCAAGTTGAGATCCAACAACATAAGCCTGAGGAAAACAACTTACGGTAGAAGTTAATGCTCCTCGAGATCACGACCCAAACCATGTTCAACGAACTTCCCCACGATTCTATCCACATCACACACCTTTTCCTTAAGTCATATGTGGGTTTTATAAGGGGTTATGTAATGAGGTATTAGTTGATTATTGTGTAATAGCTTTTATAAATAAAATTTTTATTCCCTTAATTCCTTTTTTAGAATAGTTTTTCATAAAAATAAAATGAATAAGATAAATTGATTTTTTGGGTAAAATGGTAAATTTTAGAAATATATAAAATATTAGAGTAAACTATGTTTTTATTAATAATTTTATTATAATATCCTTATAATAACACTCCATTTAATTATAAACGAGGATTATATTTATTCCTTATTGTTTTCACTCTATAAATGATTAATTTTTCAGTTTGAAAAGTATTATATTTTTATATGATCAAATCAAAAATGTATTTTTAATTAAATAATATATTTTTATGAAATAATGATTTTTTGAATAATTAATATTTTAATAAAATATTATTATAAAAATAATTTTATTTATAATAAATGAGTATATAATTTTTATGAATTCAAATGTAATTTTCATTAAGTTTTAAAAACTATTTTTTCAAAACCCGTCGATTTTCAATAAATGCCGGTTTTTATTTTAAAAGTGAAAATTCACATATTAATATATATTTCTAGATAAAATAAATATTTTTTTTGTAATAAGGTTTTGTAAATTATCCAATGGTTAATTTTTCATAATTTTCTGAGACAATCTAATTTTTTGGAAAAAATTACATACTGAATAAATATATAATGTGTTTTATGACTTCATAATGACCCAATAGTGAGGTAATAAAATACTATAAAAGTGATATTAGGCCAATATATTTTTTACCTTTAAGATATTATGATTTTATATTATTTTGACTAATTTATAATACTTTAGTGGATCTTCCAAAACTTATAAAATATTTTATCATTTTAAAATGATTTTCTTGAGAATGTGACTCAACTCCACACAATAAAGCCTAATATTTTATTTTTTTTGGTCATTGGCCTTATAAAATATTGTATTACACTCCCCTTTGGTAGAAACCCAAGGAAAAAACCATGTTATGGTTTGTGGTTTTGATTAGTTTAATGTGTAGTGTCCAAAACCTAAATAATAAAGAATTCCCTCTCCTTTCCAATATAAATCTGCCCAACATACCATTCCACTTCACCCAAACCTGTTGGATCTCGAAAAAAATCATACCCATACTCCGTAAATTCATTACAAAGTTCTCCCAATCCCATAAGAATCCTTTTCCAAGACTTTGGGATCACACATCCATTTAAGGGATCCTCTCATTCATCTCTCTATTTCAATTCAAGAACCTTGTTTGAAATTATTCATTTTAATTTAAATTGGTTTTATATTAAAACTTTGGTAATAAATTAACTACTATCAAATTTATTTTATTTCAAATATTTATCATCTATACCCCCTCATTTTGACCCATACCTATTTCGTTACTATGTCGAAATTCTATAAAAGATTTTACTTTTCTCATTTCAATTCAAGCTACTCTTTTACATTATGATTATTAAGTTTCATATTTTTATGTTGAGATATGTTGTTACAAGACCCCCATATATTCAATTTTATGTTTATATGATAGGATATTATTTTAACTCTCATCAATCCCCCCTATGATATATTAATCACACCCGTTACTATGCCGAAAATTCATAAGGGGTCTTCCACCCTCCTCGTTTACCATAATTCTTTTCATGTTATGTTTTTAATTTATTTTATTCCGATGATAGGATATAGTATTAAATATCTTAATTACCTCCCATTTGATGTAATAATGATTAGATCCCCTTTCACTCTCATTTATCCCTCTAATGAACCCTTATGTATAGTCGTTACCATGTTGAATTTTTGTATTGGATTCCTTCCTTTCACATTCTTATCAAAGTTTATTTATATTTTAATACCCTTTTACTTTCAATTAATAATGTTGGGGTATGACTTCAAACCTCCAAAATACTTCCCTCCTTATGTTTTAATGAACAGATACCAATTTTTATTTCATTAATGCCTTCTGTGTACACCTATTACAATGCCAAAATTCTACATGGGATTTCTCTCTTCTTATTTCCATTCAAGTATTTTTCCCATATTATGCATCTAAATTCCATTTAATATGTTGGGATATTATGTTCCATGATCACCTTACTATCTGTTTCATGTATAAAGGATGATATTCCCCTTTCTCTCTCATCAACCTAACTTAGGAATTTTCATATGACGACGTTATGCTGCCGAAATTGCACCGTAATTTTCCAAGACAAAGTCACCACATTGTGAATACCTTGCCCATTTATCTATCAAGGGTATTAAAATTTATGAACATATACATATTTAATGGTAATTACATGTATGTATTCCTCATTCCTTAATCGTATAATAATGTTTTATTTTGAATGATTCCATGTCATATGATACATGTGGCGCACTTATGCAAAAAATGAAATGTTTATAAAGGGTGCACCCTGATATTGCTCCAATGCATTGTGTAATGTTTATTATCATGATACTCCATGTGAAATGAGGGTTTAATCCTGCTAATTCAAGTGCAATGAGGGTTTACTCATGCTAATTCAGGTGAAATGAGTGTTTACACATGCTAATTCTTGTGTAAAGAGGGTTTAATCATGCTAATCCACAATGAATGAGACATGGATCATTCTAATATCATGTTTTATGTTGTTGAAAATTTTCAATGTTATGATAATCATGATATATCATGCCTTTATGTTCATGTTTCTCTTGTGTTCCACTGATATTCCAATTACCTAACATGTATTGTATTCTTCATGTTATGCCTTGTTTACTCTCTTACTAGGTTTATAGCTCACCCTTTTCTTATTTATGTCCTCAGGTTATCCCATGAAATTCTATGTACCAAGGAATTTTGTGGTCATGTAAAAGAATTTTTCAATAAATATGTTTTATTTTATGTCTTATTTTTTGATGTAATTTTCTAAATTTCCCAATACACTAGACCTTTCAATCATCAGAGTTATCTTAAATGAATGTTTATGTAATAAAAAAGGTTTGAGTGTGTAATTAATAGTAGGTTTATTATAAGATCAGAGTAATGGTTACATTTTTGTGTCATGTTCCGCTTCAATTTCTGAATAGTGGATGGGCATGATTACGATATGAGGTTTCTCAGGGTTCTTCCAATGGTGGAACTGACCTACCTACTATCTCGGGATGATTATTTGGGGTAGGGAAAATCACTAACATGAGGAGGACTTCGAATTTGATGAGATGGGGTGATAAGAGCACCCATGAAGATGTAAAATTGAATATGGGGAGGACCTCTATGGTTGGGAATGTTGGAGCAGGGAGGGCCTCCACTTGTGTTGGTGACTATGTGAGGATGAACTTCGCATTGATATCCTAAAATATAGTGAGTACCTCAATACATGAGACCTTGTAAATGAAAAGCAACTTCATGTAGAGGGTCACCAATATGGGGAGGACCTCCACCTAGACTGATGGGATATTTTGTAAGACATATCAATGGTGTCATGGGCCACTAGAGCCATCGAAGATGATTCCCCTAGAGGGATTACTCTTTATATTGAGCCCAACATTAATGTCAGTTCAACCGAGAAGTGGCTGACTGTGCAGTGGTGTCTACCACCTATCCTTACTTATGCAGTACTAGATGGCGGCATTGACGTGGCATGGGGGGATCCCTACATGGCGGTCCGATGGCTGAAGTTGTAGGTGGGAGGAATCAGACACCAATTACTTTGTCAGCGTAAGGGAGTGAGTCATAACAGAATTTTGGGGAGAGGTTCTTGAAACAATTGATGGTCAGAGTATAGAGTAGTGTCTTCTTACTAGGCCTTTGGGGGTGATAGTGTTGGTGGGGCATGCAAGCCTCCAAATCTCGATTGGCCATATCCTTCATCAGGATGATCCCACCTAATCGTATCGTTGAACATGAGTATTGAACAAACTCCTTTAAATAAATTTGATGGATGAGATGGGGTGAGGGAGGAGAGCAGATTTTTTCATTTGAGTCGATGAATAATAGGTGAATCCGTGCAGGATTACAACATTCATTTTTCCCTGGCCCCTAAGTCTGTGGGCAAGAGGTGATCAGCTTCCTATAGTAATAGCTTGGGTCCTACAATGAACAAATATTCAACCATCTGTACAAATAATAGGAAAGATGTGCATAGTGTCCTAGCATCATTTAGTCTTCCATGTATATACTGAAATATCCATGCTCACAACATCATAATCTAGGATGCCCAATGATTAACTCCACCAAATCCTGGTGAGTTTCAGGCCAGGCGCACTATTTACTTGGTGGGACTAGATGCTAGATAACTAGATCCAGTGTCACGCTCATCTACTAATGTCTTGAATTCTACTAATCCAAATATTGAGGAGAATAATTTCATGTTGGGTTAAACATTTTTGTTTCTGACACTTTCATCGGGGCACACATCGTCTGTGATGACACGCTGATTGTTTCCCGACATTCCCGCTTTCCGAAGGTGTGCATCATCCATAACTTATTTAGAGATGTGTTCTCTATGATTCACATTGGATGATTGGATGTAATTTCCTCCCTCTATGGATTCCTCCTCATAATTCTTTACCTAGTATGAGTCTTCCTTAAATATTAGGTGGTTTTTCATGAAACTCTTCCCAGTGCCATATCCTTGTGGACTTTGGTTAATTCCACTACTTCTGTCAGGATATTCCAAGAGGTCATGTCATGGCATAAAACTTCAGTCAGGAGAGTTGTCATGTTGAGTAATGGCTAGCCTATTTGAATGCTAAAACAATAGTAACCTAAGATTTTTCCCTTATTCGAGGGATTCTCGAGGGCGCATAACCCTGAGGTATCACACATTAGACGTGGGAAGTTGTATTCTTGTGGCATGTCTCTGAAGTTTTCCTCAGCTTCACAAGTTTAGCACATGGTATGTGATGAGTTTATCATCTAGTGGTTATGGATCAGACTGATCAAAAAACTAATGACAGTAGATCATATGGTTACATCCATAGGATTAAGCACCTATAATGTTTACTAGATGAATGGGGTAGATCTCTGAATAAAGAATCTCCCAGGGTTGCGTGTCCCAGAAAGGGGAAGGTTTCATGCTATAAAAAATGATTTTAAAACCAAAAAAGGAGGATTAGAGGATGGTGGGTTATAGAAAAGGGGACACGATGAGTTACCATTGGCTATGATTGAACATCAGGGAAGCTTCTTATGTACCCCATCTAGGAAATAGAGTCAAAACCCATTTAGTTTGATAAGATGAGTCACATGATCGAGGTGTACACAATGGAAAACAGCCCAAAGACATGTTGTGGCTTACTCATTGTTATCATCCCAGGTGGTGAAAATAGAAATGAGAGGAATGGTTCTTATACATGGATATCTAGACATATGGATGTTAGGATTTCATAGGGATGTAACGGCCCATGTAAAATCAGGATGGATATGGATGAATTGTCAAAGGGTGAATGAATGGGGATGGAGCCAATAACCAGTGTGAAGATGTTAGTATTGGTCTTTAACATCGATGAGGATTTCTATGTATCCTCAATGTGGGGAATCAATGTCCACATATTTCAAGAATGGGGTGATGAGTCACCTGAGGAGGTGGCTCGTGAGAATGGATGCATGGATGAGGGCCCGAAAGAAATGGAACCAAGGGGTTAAGGCATGTTCTTCCCAAGACACAAAGGCTTGAGGGAGAGATCAGGATGGGACACGAGATATGTGATTGAATATTTGGAAGGCTCCCTAAGTAGCTTCCTCAAAAATAGAAAAGATCAATGTCTACATAGTTCAAATATGGATTATATAATCAAGGTGTACACAAAGGATAACAACCTGAAGAAATGATGGGGGAATATACATGGTTAAAATCCAATCACAATAGGTACAATCTTGGTTAGAGTAGTATGGATTTAGTGTGGGGTTTATGCATAGTTATCTACAAATTGCAAGAGGACACTCTTTATTGGATCGATAAGGATTGGGTTTGGGGATTACACATTGTTAGGTGCTCGAGAACTGGTCTAACACCACTAAGGGGGAAGACCATGGATGCGGGTCCAAACAAATGCAACACTTAAGTTTATTAGTTTTTGGGGTTCAACCTTAGGGAACTTCCCACATACCAAGTATATGAGACAAGAAAAAAAAACCATGTTGTTCAAAAGCATACAATTTAACACTTTGTGGGATAAAAAAGGATATATTGTTTAACATCATGTGGGATGAGGGTAATACAATGTGAAGTGGTTGAGATAGAGGGGTAATGGCTATGAACCTGAAAGAGGCTTCTTATATACCTTTCTTGAAAAAGGAAATGGATCAAAGTACACATTGTTCAGTGTAGTGCAACTTGTTGTTTATATATTTTTAATGACAAAAATAGGATGACATGGTCAATTATTATTCAAATACCACGTGATTCATTCTTAGTTTTTGAAATAAAAATCTAAAAAAACATAAAAATAGTAATGTGAAAGGTGCGTCCGTGAGGTGTGGAGCGGGTCTTATGCATGGTTAGAGGACCATGGAGTAAACATGGGCTTATTTGTGGTTAGCGACCAAAGGAAAGGAAGATTGGAAATTACTCCATGAGGGATGATCGAGTAGGGGTCCAAATGTACGAGGGGGATATAGTCACCGTACATGGAAAACCCTATCATGTAGTTTCAGTGCTTACACATGGGATGCTCGGGGCGTGCATGGTGAAAAAGCACTATGGTAGAGGATTAGTGAGAGGGAGCTGGTGCCAATACCCATCACGATCCTATATGGCTTATCACCTTGTGGTGATCCCAGTTTAATGTCATGTGTTTAGGATACAGATTATTGGTAGTTTAATGTCCTACAGCTCAGACGAAGGGGATTTTCTCCTCACCCCTTGAACATACATAACTGGCTCACTTTATCCCTCAGTGAAGGGATGAAACTAGAAATATTGTGGGTTAATGGGGTTGTGGAGTGAACCATTGGAGGGTCCGCATTAGTAGGGCTATGAAATTAACTGACAGTCATTAGCACTCATATGTGTGGAAGCATGAGGTAGGGAAACAAATCATGAAAAATCACTTAGGAAACCATGAAATCACTATGTAATTTCTTGGAGGGATGCATAGAAGATAGGTTCGTGAAGTAGAAGGCCTCGTAGAGAAGGCCTTTATGAATCTATGGTTCTTCTTGAAGTGAAGGTGATTTGTGAAGGGGGGTGCTTCACAAAGCATAATAACACAACCTCAGTGTGAAGTCTATTTGTAATTTGTGGGTGCTTCAGGAAGACAGAGTGCTTACTGAATTTTGAAGTACCAAAAGGGGTATCCTTCCTTTGTGATGGCCAAAATAATTCCTAAAGGAAACCGTAACATGATGTTGAGGTAAAATGGAGCTGGAGGAAAGTGGTTTCACAAAGTTCAAGCACCTAGGATGATTTATTTTCTCAATGAATTTTATAGTAGAAGATGCTTCGAGATTCATGAATTGGGAAGGAGAAACGTCAGGGCATCTATCCTTTGGAGAAAAGGGAGATGAGTATTTATAGGCACCAGGGGGTGGGATGTGATATGGGAACACCACGAAAAAATTCATGCTTTACAATAGGAGGTTGTTCTGTCAAGTTCCATGGACTCGTAGAAAAGTCCATCACATCATCCATAGTGATCGTAGAGGATCCCGTCTCCCTTGAAGTTCCCCCGACTCACTAAGAAGTCTATAAATTCCCCCACAACTGTCCTAGAAGTAGAATCTGGGTATATTTGCAGCTTTTTGATGCTTGAGGCTTCGTGGAGGAGCTTCATAGGGCAACCTTTGTTTTGGAAATTTCCTCTTGTACCCATACTTATTTATTTAATGGATTTGATATTGGTGCCAAAAATTAGTACTACACATTATGGAATAATAAGGGAAAGAATCATTATATGGGTCGGCTCAAAATCTATGAAAGGGTAACATATATATGAATAAATAATGAATCATTCAGAATAGTCATTATGGAATGGTAAATAATTGAACACTAAGTCATGTAATCAAAAAACTGAGAAGGGAGTGAATTAACAGTATTGAAAGGTTTTCAACTGAAAAGACATTCTATTTAATCAAAAAAATAAGATTGAAATTGAATTCATATATAATTTCAAAAAAAACCATGAATATTGATAATAAATGAATTCCCAATAATGGAAATTATTAATTATTGGATGTCATGTTTCTTAGGAACATGATACCTTTTCCATGAATATTTATTATCAAAGAAGTTTGAATATATGTGTAGAAACCCATCAATACATCTTATAAAAAATCTCAATGGGTTTTCACCACCTAATTTCATCTCATGATAATACCTATGCATCATGGGGATTAATTAAAATGATCCCCAACCCATAGGTATTTCATTAGCCTATCCCCATACCGTATAATTAATTTACAAAGCTTTAATCATATAACATTTAAAGTAAAATACCCGTATTGAGTAATGGATATGGATTTATAAATATTTCCATCATCAATAAAATAACATTAAAAGTAAACATCATATATAAAAATTATATACAGTTTAGGAAATAAAAATATCCATGATAAATGATATGGATATTTAGGGAAAAATAAATGTTCAACGATCATAAAAAATTGAATATTTTAAGGGGGCTAACAATCAAATCACGCTTGTGAATTTCAATAAAATACTTGTCCAAAATATTAATAAAGAATCTGGAGGATGAATATGTGTGAAATCAATATAAAATATCCCAAGTAGAGTAAAATAAGGGGTTAATGTATTTGATTAATGAATATAATATAAAGAGGTCCTTTAAAAACACTCTTGAGGAAAATATCCTTTCAATTTTGTTTTTTTTGAAAATCCCTTTTGTTGAAAATCAATTTTAAATAATATTTTCATTAAAAATTAACCTTTTAAACATGTTTATGAATATGTTAAGATATGATATATGTTTAATCTATACATGTCTTACAAGAAAAAAAGAACATTCCTTTTTCACAGTAAAAATGATAAAACAAATTACATATTCAAAAAGTAATAAGACTATTCTTATTAAAAAAAAGAAATGAAAAAGAGTTAAAATTATTTTAATAAATCATTTTGAAATGTTATAAACCTTATATTAAAACCAGGTATTTTAGAATAAAATAGTTTCTCTAAATAAAAATTTGAATGATGTCATGTTTTCATAAAAACATTTTGAGTACCAAAGAGTGAAAAAAATGGGACTATTACATGAAAAAGGTAATGAATAACTATATCAAATGAAATTGAATGGATTTATTACACAATTGTTAAATAATTTCCTCTAATTTAAATTCATGTTTAAACAATCCAAAAAAAATGAGATTGTGAAGTAAACCCTTAAAAAGAACATAACGTTGATGTGAGAATCAGTTAATGAATAGATTATGTTTATAAAATGTAAATCCACATACAAAACGTGTAAATAAAAAATTATATATTAAAAATTAATTACACAAATATTATTATAATATTAATGATTATGAGAAAATAATATAACAAACTGAAAAAGGAATCGGGTTATGAATGTAACACCCCGACCCTAGCTACCTAGAGTCGGTGCATTATTGCGTAACATTGTCATGATCACAAAAGATCAAGTCTCGAAAGACTGATTAGTTTAGTAGCTTTGGAACCACTAGATACATTCATAAATGTTACATTACATCATAAAGTGAAAAACTACAATAACAAAGTCTCCATAGTCCACAATCATATCCCCTTCTGACTATCCCTGCAGGTCATTCATAAAATACTTCTTCACATTCTGGAAAATATTAAAACATTGAAAGGGGTGAGCTCAGATGCTCAGTATGGATAACAATATAGCGGAAGCTTTCATAAATAAACATAAATATTTAAGGAAATGTATAAGTAAACAAAATTCTTTTAAACATGAACTTAAACATAATATGGTAAAAGTAAAATGAAATAATTCCATTTACTTATTCACATGGATATTCTACTAGGTGAATAATCACATGCAATATCAATAACCACTTTCATAATAATGGAATGCATAATGCCATACTATCATAACCACGTAGCCAAGGCCTCATGCCAAGACTACAAATAAGATTTTGTCAAGGGCTCGTGCCAAGACACTAGTTTGTCTCATGAGAACTGCTGATGCATCGAGGAGCTATAGCGGGCTCCACCCATCACTTATTAAGTCCAATGCATTCCTCATATGAACAGGTTTAAACATATCATAAACCATAACATAATTGTATCACATAAAACATGCATAAAGGAAACATAACATTTCCACATTTCAATCACAAGATATCAATACAACACAATGATATAATAAAAACATTATCAAAAGCATTTTCAATACCAAAATAAAATAAAATTAAAACATGGTATTTATTTTTCATTTTAAAAAAAGTTATGGCTTATAGAGGAAGCTGAAACTCAAATAATAGTCACGAAGGAGAAAAATTCGATGTCGCCGCATACGTAAGAAAAAACATTCCTCTTCTCATTTAGTAAAAATGATTTGTATAAAAATATTCCTTTTGAATAAAAGTAAAAGTCAATGGGGTTTATACATCGTATAAAGGAAATTTGTGTATAAAACCAAATATGCCTCAATGAAAGGAGAATGAAATGAAGTCCCTTACAAAGATCGTTTTTTTAAATAAAATAAATCTATTATGTGTATTAATTAAAAGTAAACACAATGAAAGTACAAATACAAGATAGGACATAATAATATCATGACATAATTTGAAAGTATGAGATTAACCCAAAGAACGGAAATTGGGTTAAAAAGTTCCCTTACCTCCTGTCCGACTTGACTCGACCGCCCTTTAACCTCCAGAATAATAAATTATAGTTAATATATACCTGCTTAAGAACCTTTTTCAAGTTCATTATTCCTTTTATATCACTCATTACCATGTTATTAACATTATTTAATTATTTAACTTAATAACGGTCATTTTGTCGATCTTAGGTACTTGAGTCAAAAATAAACTTCTTATAATTACACTTTGTTCATGTGGTAAAATATCCATTATATAAATAATTATATTCATTATTTAGATATCATATACTCATATATATCTAGTATATACATTCATTTATAATATTACATAACATTTAGAGGTAAGAAATGAAATTCACTATTCATGGAGACGGTAAGCCATACGTACGCATGAACGCTACTTTCATTTCTATTTCGTATTTAATGGAATGAAGTTATAATTATATAAAGCTATACTATAAATAAAATAAAATATAATGTATAATAACATTTACTCCATCCTTTATAAATCCCACATATTGCATTAACGATTCAAATCACTTTGAGGGGGCGGTAGTCCGCACTTCCTAAAATGAAAATATCGTGTTTAACCATAATGGAAACCATAAAGGTATGCCATAAATGAAAAATACAGAATCTTAAGTGAAACATAAACAAGTGATATATCATATATAAATATAGTGACATCTTAATGGCCACCTTTGAAGGTGTTATATGAGTGTTAAACAATCATCGTTTCGTGAGGCAGAAATTCTCCATCCACAGAAACAGTATGTTCTTTAACCATTATATGTATGTGTGTGTAAGTGTAGCTCGAATACTTCTTATACAAACATCCTAGTATATTGAGGATACTGTTTTTGTTACAAAAGAAATGAAAAAAAGAGTTTAGGGGGTTAGAGAAGCAAAATAAAACATAAGAACAAAAGAGAAAACACTACCTTTAAAACGGGTAACTCTTTTTGATTTGAGCTCAAAGGCTTCCTTGGGAAGGCGTATTCAAAAAATGAGGCTTCTAAGAGTAAGAGTGGGATGTGGAGAGACAAAATGGGCAGGGTTTTGCTGAGCCAAAGGCTTGAGAGGTGTGGGTAAGGTGGTAGAGGTGGGGGCTTTTATAAGAGGAGAGGAAGGTCACCCTTGGAAAGTCATGAAATGTTAAATTATTATAAAATGGGTTTCTGATTTTAAAGGTCCCAAACTTATATATTTCTAGTATAAGGTGATAAGGGTTCGAAATATACTCATCCAATAGGTTTTGTACAAGTGTAAGTCTTAGATTTTACATTATCTTTTTATTTTATTTGAATCGTTAATTAATGAGGTAATCGCTGCATCATCATGGTGTCATAAATAATTTAATTTAATTAAGGTCTAAAAATTACAAAACAAATATCATGATGTAGGAAATATTTTTATCTTTCTAATGATTATTTATAATCAAACATATGACTTGTTTATCCCCATTTAAAAATTGTTTTAGTAAAATAACTCATGTTGGTGACATTTTTATTTTAACATTAAATAAAATATTTTTAATGTAATTTTCCTACCAAAGTGGCTCCATGGGGTCCCCAAGTTGACCCATGGATTGTCGTGGTCGACAATGACTCATCCTATAGGGTTAGGACAAGTGTAAAGGTATTTTAATATTTTTATAATATCATTTTTACCTTAAATTTCACTAATTACCTTTAATCGCGATAAATTAAACTTAAAAGTTACTATTCAACAAAAAATTATTTTAATCCCATTGAACCACATTTTACATCCTAATGAAAACCATTTTTGTTGGATTTTTTAAAATAAAATCACAGAAGTGGTAATGTTTCATTTAAAAGAAAAATCATTTTTTTAACTACCACTTAGTGGTTAAACTATTCATCAAAAATTGATGGTTTTCAGAACAATGCCAAATTTCACCCTAAGCTATAATTGATATTATGAATTCAAAAATGAATCCATTTTGAAATATAAAATATATATAATTTCAAAAAGTGGGTATTACTATTCATAATGGCTATTTTGATTGGGCGTGGTGTGTTAGAATCTCGAACTTGCGTAAAATGGAAGCTATATCATTATTGAAAGAGAAGCATATCATGGAAGCTCGGGGTGTTACATTCTCCCCTCCTTCAATAAATTGCATCCTCACAATTTGAAAATTTTCTTTGAAAATAGCAGGTTGAAAATAGAAAATACCTTTGTGGAAAACCCACATCGGAAATAAGGATAATAAAAATATAACTTTATAAGAAAGAAAGATAAGTACACAGGTCACCTGAGATAGCCCATACTAGGATTCTATGAAAATATGGATATGGAAGAAAAAAAACCATCATGGTCTAATGGAGAGTTGTAGAAAACTGGATAAGGAGAAATTTAACCTTAAGAATATCACAAACTTGTGATTGGTTAAACGGTCATTGAATCCCTAGTTGGAAAAGTTAACCGCCAACGTTTTTGTTTTACGTTACCTTTTATAATGTTGAGGAATTTATTTAGGAGATTTACTAAGAACATAAGGGAATGTACATAATTTTCATGTAGAATTTCTTTCTTTAATAATTTTTTTTACCAAAAACGCATTTTCACTCTAAAAGGTAATAGAACTCAAAAATATTCTATTTATCATAATTGTATAAGGTTCCAAATATTGACACATACCATTTAGATTAGGAAAACTTTTTCTAATAACCAAGGACTTCCTATAGGCTAGTGGTAGGTAATAAAGGCCTGTCACACTATGGTTGTGGGTTCGATTCCTGTAGCTTTGTCCGACGTGACGGGTTATCCCCCAACCTGCAGGTTTTCCTTTTCCTAAAACTATAGTATTATAATATTCCAAAAATAATATTCAGAAATGTTTTAACCTTAAACAATACTATCCAAGGTTCAACTTAATCCATTCCAACCTTTATAGTTATCCAAAATACTTATGTCCAACTCACAATCCAAATTTTATATGGAAGGTAAACATAATGAAGATGCTCTTTTCCGCTTAACAACATGTGAACACCTTCATCATGTATTCACTATAATTACACATAAAGAAAGTACAAATACAAGATAGGAAATAATAATATCATGACATAATTTGAAAGTTGGATATTAACCCAGAGAACGGAAATTGGGTTAAGAAGTTCCCCTACCTCGTGTCCGACTTGACTCGACCGCTCTTTAACCTCCTAAATAATAAACTAGAGTTAATATCTACCTGATTAATAACCTTTTTCAAGTTCATTATTACTTTTATATCACTTATTACCATGTTATTAACATTAAGTAATTATTTAAGTTAATAACGGTCGTTTTGTCGATCTTAGGTACTTGAGTCAAAAATAAACTTCTTATAATTACAATTTGTTCATGTGGTAAAATATCCATTATATACATAATTATATTCCTGATTTAGATATCATATAAATCATATATATCTATTATATACATTAATTTATAATATTACATAACATTTAGAGGTAAGAAATGAAATGCACCGTTCATGGAGTCGGTAAGCCGTACGTACGCATGAACGCTACATTAATTTCTATTTCATATTTAATGGAATGAAGTTATAATTATATAAAGTTATAATATAATTACTGTATAATATAATGTATAATACCATTTACTCCATCCTTTATACATCCCACATATGGAATTAACGATTCAAATCACTTTGAGGGGGCGGTAGTCCGCAGTTCCTAAAATAAAAATATCGTGTTTACCCATAATGGAAACCATAAAGTTAAGCCATAAATGAAAAATAAAGAAGGTTATGTAAAACATAAACATGTTATATATCATATATAAATATAGTTACATCTTAATGGCCACCTTTTAATGTGTTATATGAGTGTTGAACAATCATCGTTTCGTGAGGCAGAAACTTTCCATCCCCAGAAACAGTATGTTCTTTAAAAATTAGATGAAAGTGTGTGTAAGTGTAGCTCAGATAATTCTTCTAAAAACAACCTAGTATATTTAGGATACTGGTGTTGTTACAAAATAAATTAATAAAAAGAGTTTAGGTGTTTGGAGAAGCAAAATAAAACATAAGAACACAAGAGAAAACACTACCTTTAAAACATGTAACTCTTTTTGATTAGAGCTCAAAAGCTTCCTTGGGATGACTTCTGCCCAAAGTGAGGCTTCTAGGAGTAATAGTGGGATGTGTAGAGACAAAATGGTCAGGGGTTGGCAGAGCCAAAGTCTTGAGAGGTGTGGGTAAGGTGGTAGATGTGGGGGCTTTTTATAAGAGGAGAGGAAGGGAACTCTTGGAAAGTCATGAAATGTTACTTTATTATATAATGAGCTTCAGATTTTAAAGGTCAGACACTTATTTATTTCTAAGATAAGGTGATAAGGGTTCGAAATATACTCATCCAATAGGTTTTTGACATGTTTATTTCTTAGAGTTTACATTATATTTTTATTTTATTTAAATCGTTAATTAATGAGGTAATCGCTGCACCATCATGGTGTCATAAATAATTTAATTTATTGAATGTCTAAAAATTATAAAAAAAATATCATGATATAGGAAATATTTTTATCTTTCTAATGAATATTTATATTCAAACATTTGACTTGTATAACCCCATTTAAAAATTAATTTTAGTAAAACAACTCATGTTTGTGATATTTTTTTTAACATTAAATAAAAAGTTATTAATGACATTTTCCTACCAAATTGGCTTCATGGGGCCCCCAAGTTGACCCATGGATTGCCTTGGTCGTCCATGACTCATCCAATAGGGGTAGGAAAAGTTTAAAGGTATTTTAATATTTTTATAATATCATTTTTACCTTAAATTTCACTAATTACCTTTAATCGCGATTAATTAAACTTAAAAGTTACTATTCATCAAAAAATTATTTTAATCCCATTGAACAAAATTTTACTTCTTAATGACAACCATGTATGTTGGGTTTTTGAAAATAAAATTACAGAAGTGGTAATGTTTCATTTAAACGAAAAATCAGTTTTTTAACTACCACTTAGTGGTTTCACAATTCCTAAAAATTTGATGTTTTTTCCGAACAATGCCAAAATTTCACCCTAAGCTATAATTGATTTTCCGAATTGAAAAATGAAGTCCATTTGGAAATATAAAATACATATAATTTCAAAAAGTGGGTATTACTATTCATAATGGCTATTTTGATTGGTCGCGGTGTGTTAGAATCTCAAACTTGCGTACAATGAAAGCTATTGCATTATTGAAAGAGAAGCGTATCATGGATGCTCGGGGTGTTACAATGAAAATCTTTGCCACTTTTTATCTTTTAATTCAAATTCCCTTAGAAAAAAAAATTAAAATTGAAACTAAAAATATAATTATTTGAAATTAATTCATTATATATCATATCAAAATGGGAAGTAGATACATCATACAAAATAATGAAGTAGTGAATATGATAATTATCTACCATGTGTAAAAAGTGAGTTAAAAATACCTTACATTGTATTTCATTTTTGAGAAACGTACTAAAACTGATGTATAATGGTTTAAAACATGTAACTTACTTATAAAAAAACATATTAATTTTTATAATATCATTTAAAATACTATTATAATATCTTATCACTCATTTTTTTAACAAAATTTTGTTATTTTCACTATATTAGGTGACAATTTCCATGTTTTTCGAGTATGTTTGACTTGTTATATTTTTTATTATTATGTAAATCCTGATTTAGTCATTACCATGATGAGAGCCATGATATTATTATCATATATTGTCATTATATACGTATTTTTAAAAATATATAATGTTTGGAGAAAATAAATGGAATGAACCATTCATGGAGATGTTAAGCCGTATGTATATATGAATGCTTCTTTCATTTCCTTATAATATTTGATTGAATGAAAAATAAATGTTATATCTGAATATATAAATATATATATGTATATTTAAATTAATGAGTCATAATTATGTCATATATATCACATAGATTTATTAAAAACATCATTTATACATTCCATGTATAGCGTGAATGAATCACATTGCTTTGATGAGGCTATAGTCTACACTTGAATAAAATATGTTATCATATTCCCACAAATTAGAATGCATAAATTTATTCTTTATAATAAGATTCATGAAGAATAAATAGATTATAAATATTATGAATGTCATATATAAAAAACGTTTATGTTGTAGTTCCCATCTTGAGATGTGGTAAAGGAAGAACGATTAATCGTTGTTTTGTGATGAGGTAGTTCACCATTCACATAAACGAAATGTTTTTTACATATTATATGGATGTGTGTGTAAATATAGGTCAAAAATTAATATAAAAACATAATATTATAATGAGGATACTGATATTATTATTTAATCATGCAATAAGAAGAGTTTAGGGGGTTTAGAATAAAAATAAAATAACAGATCTTGAGGAGGAATGTGAACTCTAATTCGTGTAAATACTTTTAGTTTTTACCAAATGGATTATGTGGAGGTATTTATTCCAATTTTTAGGATTATAAGATGATGAGATGGGTTTTTTGAGATTATTTTATCAGATTTTTCCAAGAAAAAGTTCTTGAGAGGTGTGCATCGTGGGGGGGGGGGAGTTCCTTTTTATATTGGAGGAGTGGTATTCTTGTAAATTTTTAGAAATGGAATTCCACCCAAGATTTATCCAGTGAAATGGGATCCAATAATGATATAAATTTAATAATAGGTAGTATATTTTAGAAATATGGCCATTAAATTGTTTTTGGACATGTGTCTAGGTCATTTTGGTACTTAAAATCATGGGTTAGTCCTATGTTAATATACTATCTCTCTTAATTGTTGTAATTAATTTTAATTTAATTCACTAATATATATTTTTTTAAAATATATTGACTTTATTGGAAATTATAAATTATTCTGATTCCAAATATGGATTTTTTTTTCTAAATTCCAGTAACAGATGTGTAGGAAATTAATTTAAAAATAATACTTTAAACAAGATTACCATGAGGGTTTTTATGTAAATGTTTTCAAAATATTTATATGGTTTTATATCAAATTTTAAATTAAAATTGATTATAATGACTTAAACTATAATAATTTATTTTAAATTGATATAATTTTACTTTAAAACTAATTTAAAATATAATTTAGCCGTATAAATAATTTATACGAAAAAGTAGTTTTGAATTAAAATTCAGTATTTGTCACTATTGATTAAAAAATAAAAAATAAAATAAATAAAAAATATTAAATATAAACTAAATTTTATGTTTCTATTTAAAAAATATTTTTATTTGGAATTATAATATTAATAAAATTTCCAGAAATTATATTTAAAACAAGTTCTCCATTTAATGTAGACAAAACTGCATTTATGAAAGAATACATCTTTTTATGTGTACCACTAGGTTTTTTCAAATCGTATCCCTATAAAACACATTTGATGAATATAGAAAATATTTTATTGCTTTAAAATATATAAACATTATTACAATCATTCACTAATAGTAATTAATTTATTTTATTATGATAAATCACTTTTGTGAGCATAAAAACATTTCATTCTTAATTAATTGATATATATATATATATTAATAATTAATTGGTAACCTTTGAATTCATATTACATTTATGTAAAACTTATATTCTAAAAAAATAATTAAGAATATTCAGTACCACTAAGGTAAAGGCTAGGTTTATTATATGAAATAATATTTTACTAATATATAATTATTCGGTAAAACTCGATTTCTCATGTAACACAACCAATTTAAAAACCTCATTGTTGTGTGTGATGCATGATAATCCAGTATCACATAAAACGAATTATATTTCATGGATTTAATTTATATTAAATAGTAAATATAGTTTAATTACATGGGTTATTATATTCCCTTACGTGTTCGGTGTTGTGTTTCATACACGATATTGAATACATTGTTCTTATTTTATAATTTCATGGTGTAATGTAAATTGGATCCAAAATTGGTAATTAATGTTTTAGGGGTTATGTTGTCTAATAAAACCTCCCACACATACGGAAATACATGTTTTAAACATTATTTCCATTAACTTCTAAGATTCTATATTTTTACAATTTTATGCTTTTACTATGGTTACTAGTATTCTGACCTTGGTAATATATCCTTTAAGACTAATTTAAAGTGTGATTTATTAGAAATTTAGCACCACTGATTATAAATATGATATCCAAATTATTAAAATAAAATATTATACTTTTTGAAAAATATTTTAACAAAAGATCATGTGATGTGGGAAAAAACTTCTTTAACCTAAACAACACCATCATAGTTTTTAACTAATTAGGGGTAAATATATTTTTTTATAAATGAAAAATTTGTTTCTTAATGAGAAATAGATAATAAATATTAAAATATACAATCAATTTGAAAATTTTATAATTTTTATTACTTTTAAATTATTTAATAAAATAAATTTATTATAAAGTAACATTAATGTTAATTTTGACATTAATAATGTAATTAGAATTTAATAAAATATCAGGACATTGATATAATTTGAATATATTATAATCATAGCTATGTAACATTATATATTCATCTAAAAAATTAATTTATCCCAATTATTCAATCTATTTACTTCTATTTTAATATTACTAGTACACCTTATTTCATTTAATTACTAAATAAAGAAATAAATTGTCGGAATTTCATAATAATTTAAAGTAATTATTTCATCTCGAAAAAGTAAATATATTTTATTATGATAATAAGAACCAATTTATATTTAAATATAATATATATAACCAAACCAATTTTTTTGTCCATATCCCAAATCTTTACAGAAAATAAATTGATGAAATATATCTTTTTTGTCTTTTCTTATACATGCCATATTATATGGGTCATATTCAAGGAAACCTAGAATGATAATTCCATATTATAGAGTATTTTATTTACTTGAACTATATAAATACATTTAATAAAACTAAGATATTATTTTATATCAATTTGAATCTTATCATTATAGTTAAACCCCTGGTATACGTGTTTTTACTATGAACGTACTAATTAATTTTAAATCCATTCACTATATATTATCATTAAAATTTAATGTGACCCTATTAGAAACTATAAATTGTGAATATTACAAAAACTGATTCCATTTTTCCAAATTCAATTCATTTATGTGGAAAAAACTAATTTTACATTAATCCTAGAGAAGCGGAAAGACTACAGATTTCCATGGGGAGTATTTTTTTTAAAAAAAAATGGGTCTATGATTACCCAATGAATAAGAATAATAATTATATTAAAATAAATAAATATTTTGGGATATATATTCTATATATTTAATTTAAACCATTCCCTATTAGGGGTTCTATTAGATAATTAAAATAGAGAAATTTTATGCATTTAGCTTTTTTTTAGAAAAACTTGTTTCTAAAACAATAACAAACTTATACTAAAATCCAATATAATGTTGATTCAATAAAATTAATTGTATTAAATATAACTAAAAAGTACATATTTATCCTGAAAACATATTCAAAACATATTTGTACTTTTAAATTATTTTATTTTTTGAAAATAATATACTTTCAACTACCATCAGTATTTTTTACAATTCACTGAAAATATATATATTCCAAAAATTCCCAAAAGTTTACACAAACTAAAATTTTAAATTTCAATTACAAAATTTTAATTTATTTTATCAAATAAATATCCTAAAATTTTTAAAAATTGATAATAAAATTTTATTAATCGAAATCTGTAAAAATATTTTCTGGAAAAACATATTTTTGTTGAATAAAATCACTATAATAAAAATTGAGTTTTTAGTCACTAAAAATTTATCAATAATATAAATTTATTAATATATATATATATATATTTAATAAATTATTTAATACAATTTCTACCTACAAATTTAATGACAAGGATATAATTGTAATTTAAATTAATTGTCGTTTAAGTTTGGTGTTTCATGAAGAACATTCTATCTATGATACAAATATCAAGGTTCCATGTAACATATATTAAATTGAGTGTTGCGTGTAATGAAAGATAAAAAAAGTGTTCTGTGTAATGTATGATAAACTCAGTGTTGTTCTTACATTATCCTATCTAATATTTATTCTTTTAAAAACCTTGTGGTGTTACATCATCTCCCCAATTTTAATAAATCGAATCATCACAATTTGAACATTATCTCAAAAATCAAAAGATGTACGTTTGAAAATAATTTCATCGTACACACACATCATAAAAGGGTTAATAAAACATTTTTATGATAAGATATAATAGGAGGTATGAATGTAATATTGAATAACACATAACTATGTTTCTAAATAGGAGAACCTATGTGATAAATTAATATTTGTATAGGAAAAAAAGTATTAATAATCATTGAAAGTGATCAAGGTCATAAATAAAAATAAAGTGAATAGTCAATGGAAACATAAGGGCCTAAATCCATAAATTTTTGATTATTTAAAAGCACATATGATTCTTTGGATATGAGCCTCAGCCTGATTTGTGAGGAATATTCATGTTCATCCACAAGACCTGGGATCAAATCCGGGTAGAGGCATATTTCTATGGTCCTGTAGTAGTACTATAAAAGATACTATACTATGTAAAATAGTAGGTACTCTTTGGTATTTTAATAACCAAATATATTCAACTTAGGGCCACTGATTTTGTTATGCAGTCCTTCAGGACACCCAGTACATTGGGTCTGTAAGGATTTCAGGCCACCTTAGAGCCTTTAGGCCACCTTAAAGGCTTCAGGCCACCACAAGGCCTTCGAGCCACCTCAAGGCATTCAAGACACATGATTTAATTATGTAATATGGAGATATTCTACAAAACAAATCTCCAGATAAGGATTTAGAGAAGGAAAATTCACAAGAGAAGACCTATAATATTTTGAAGAATGAGAGGGTATAGAAATTTCTATTAGTAATAGGCCTATGCATCTTTACATAGGACATCTAGCTAAACAACCATGCGAAAGTGGAGGTAATATCAAGATAAAATTTTCGGGGGATGATAATTTTCATGAAGTCATACTCTATTTTAATTCCTTTAAGACCTTTAGGTTCTGTAATTTTACAACAACTACAGGTCATGTAACGGTTCCCGATCAACACTTAAAATAGGGATTATAAAAAATAAAAAAAACATGAAGGAATTCATGTTAAAAGAAGGTTAATTTTTTTCAAGATACATTTCATAATTTTGTATAATTTATTCACTCTATAGGAATATAAGAAAACCTAATCAATTGATTTGGTTATATTTCCTTGGAACATTTTCACAATTTGGTTTTTTATCAATTTCTAATTGATCTCTTACGTGAAAAAGAGAATATACAAAAAAGAATTTTTTTATGTCTAAAGCACTAAAATTCACTTATAAAAGATCTCAAGATTTATAAAAGAGTGAAAAGTATTTCCATTTTTCACTAAATATTTTAAAAAATTAAAATTATTATTATAATATATCATATATAATAAATTTACCTTTGAACCAAAAAAGTAACACCACTAAATCATCATTATTATTTATTTTTTTAAAATAATTGATCTAAAAACAATGTCATTAATGATCATATTAGCCTTAATTATTATTGATACCCCAAAACATAAGTGTATAATATGTCAAGGAATTATTACTTATATAAAAATTCCAATAAAACATATACTTAAGATATATAAATGAAATATAAATAAATAACTAAGAAAGTACATCGATTATATAAAACACAACTAAGTGTTCCAAAGAAAATGAGATTATTATTGACCATAAAATAATATTGGCCACTCTGTAGCCATAACCGCTTCAGCAATTTGCATAAAATCAGCTGTTTAAGTAGAAAATTAATTTTCCACTACTTTATTTCTGAACCTGATGATTACCACCATAAGTAAGTAACTTAGGACACATGTTAGAATAATTTCCCCACCCACTATATCTAAGAAGACTCACTATTGATTTGATATAAGTTATCTCATTATTTGATTTTTCATGACTCTTTCATTTGTATTCATGAACCTTGCGAATAACACGCCACATATTTAACACTATATAGATCGTGACAGACATTCCCCAAAATGTATTTAACCACACATGGGAGAATCTTTTATCTTATGACTATAATTATTATTATTTTTCTCCATTTCCTTCGACCTTAATTGTTTCTTACCCTTTTCATCTAATGGCATGTACATGTTAGGAAAAACCATCTAAACTTTCTCTGCAGAACAAAAAAAGTTCTCATTACTTTTAAACTGTTGTGCATAAAATGATCATCACAAGAATGGTTTTAATCTGAGGTAAAATATAAAAAATTAACGATAAAGTTATTGTAAAAAATACGACATATAATTGGAAAAAATTATAAAATTTTCTTTGTGTGAGGAAACTAAATATTTTTCCTTTTTCTTTACTTCTATGAATTGTTTCTCTATTCTAATAAGAAAAACTTTAGAGAAATATTTCTCAAGGAAAGTGTTCTAAACTGTATTCCATTCTATAGAATCTAGATCATATTTTTTCCCTAGTATTCATAACCTAAGACCACCACCGATATGCTTCACCATCATAAAGAGTAATGTAAAGAGTTACCTTTGGAAATTCTGAAAATCCCATGACATAAAGTATATTTTCTATAGAATATATCCATCTTTTGTCTATGAGTGGGTTGGATGATCCACTAAATTATGGGGGATCTTTACTCAGGAAATTATAAACTATATAAATGTTCCTTCATGGTGCAGCAGGTTCCCCTCTAACATAGATACCACTATTAATTACAACTTCTTTCAACTGATCCATCACGGAAATAAAATTTTATTTTCCAATTCCAACCATCTTGGGGGTATATTTTGGAAATATATTTTCCTCTTTATTCCTTACCTATATATATTTCATATTTTCTCTACAGAAAACCATTATTAACATATATATTTTAGATTAAGAAATATGGTAGTCTTTAAATGCTATATAATTTCAGCTTAACCATAACGGAAAATATTCCACACAAATGATATTAAAAATATACTAACCTAAAATGTTTTTTAAACCACAATTTCATACAAAATATATGTACTTGAACGTAATATTTACATTATCTTTAGTTGTATTCATGAAATTACTTTCTTTAAATTTGAATATTCTTCTAGGTTTTGTGTTTTATAAAATTAATAAAAAACTATTACATAAAAACATGAAATATGAAGTGGAAACATCATATTAGTATTAATTTTCCCCATAATATAAAACATGTAAAATAAAGAATTAATTTTTTTCATATAAAATCACCATAGCTTTCATATTTTCTTCTTCTTTACCATTACTCATCTCTAAGCCCTGTGAGAAACATATTAAAAACATGGGATGCGGAAAAAGTTTAGTTGGATATCTAAAAAATATTGAAACAATTACATTAGTAATGAAATGAATTACTATGAAATATTTAACATAATATCAATGTTATTTGTGAAAATAAATAAAATATTTTCACAAGAAAAGAGACACACATTTTTTACATTAAATACTTTAAAAACTAGAGCTAGAAATTAAAAATAGTTTTCGACGGCTTCGAGCATCATTTTCCTAAATACTTATCAAGCTAATTTTTAATTGGAATAAATACATGGATTAATTCTGATATAATAATTACCTAATGTATTAGAAATATATAATTGGGATCACCCTTCTTATATTTGATACCAGGATCAACCATTTTTCATGAGCTATAATGGATCATAACCCTACGCATAAGTTATATTAGGCCCACCCATGAGCTATAATGGGGTTCGTACCTTTCCATATAATTTATTGAGATTATCATTTTCATATAATTCACAAGTTATATATCATTAATAAAACACATATATTAAAAAACCCTTTCAAAAACTCTTTTAAACTCATATGAAAAGAACTTTAAGATAAAAATAATCTTTTATTCTTAAAAACCCATTTTCAATACTGAAATAAAATTATTTTAAAAGAGGTTATTTCATTGAATAAAAAATGAATATAATAAATTAAGGAAGATATCAAATAATGGCCATGATAGTGGAAAATTGATTGACATCATCTATATTATGAATCCATATTTCCTTTTGGAAATTATCAGAACGATCTATATAAAACACATAAAAATATTCATTTTGAAACACATTGAAAATAAATAATAAATATGGATAAAGTGTAAAATATAAATATTTTATATCCATATAAAATTTTTCAGGAAATTATTTTCGAAACATTGACATCGAAAGGAGTTAGAATGAAAACATTAAAGGTGTTTTTAATAATAAAAAAATCAATTAGGACTTTAGAAATATTTAAATTGCAATAACCATGAAATAATTACATTAAAAAAACAATAAATACCATTATTATGTATAAAGTATTTCAATTAAATTTTTAAAGGAGATGTATATACACATTGTTAAAGATATTAGGTGAATAACATCAAAATATTACTTAATAAAAGGAAATTTAGACAATGTGTCTTACGTTGAGTATGATTGGTCATGCTTGACCTTTAACTTTGTGAATAATAATGTTATGTTAAATAATTACATGATTTATACAATTTTTAAAGATTATTATTTATTTTATTTCACTTAATGAAATTTATTGTACAATTACTTAGTCAATTAATAGTGCATTAGATGTTTTGGCCATAGTTGGTTTTTGAGTCAAAATCTGCTTTGGTAGGTTGACTATGTTCAAAGTGGTCAAAATAAAAATGTGTAAGGAATTAAAATTGGTCCATATTTATCATTTTTATAAATAAATAATTCTTTTAAAACCAATCATGATCGATGGGTATGAAAATTGATCTAATGTAACGATTCGGGAGACCGTAGACCGAACGTTGCAAGAGTAACATTTCAGTTTTTCAATAACCATTATCCAAAAAAGGATTGTAAAATTATTCCCTTAAATAATGGTAATTATATCATAGATAACATATATATACTTATAATATTACTCTTGTGTTGTTCTAATGAAGAATAGAATCACATCGCTTCGATGTAGTCGTAGTCCAAATATCTATGAACAATGTTATAATTTTTCCATTTAGAGAAAGAGTAAAAATATGATTATATATTATATATAAACAATGATAAATATTTCAGGAATATAATAATGATTTCATTTATATAACATATATTTATTAACATTACCCTTTTACCTTCAATGTAAAGCACTAGTGAAAATGAATCACACCGCTTCGTGAGATGGTAGTCCTCCATACACCCGAGTGACATTATTGTGCCCTTTAAATATTGGAATACATAATGTTATATATGAAATAATTAATCCAGAGGTATAATTATGTTATATATATTATATATAATCTATTTTTTCCATCATCATACCCATCAATAAGAGGTAGTAATTCAAAAAATAAATGACATCATTTTGGGAGCCGGTAGTCCGTCACACACATCAATAATGATTTTGTAAACCATTTAATGGAAGTGTTTTTGGTTATAGAAAGTACTAGTTATAATTAAAAACATTATTTTATATAGGATTCTGCAATTATTATTCTATCTTGGTATTATAATAATATAATTATATGGACAATGAAGTAAAATTAAGACGCCCATTGAAGAACATTAAAACATCCTCTGGTATGCTATTTAGGTTTTCACTAAAGCTTTGAAAGGATGGATTTATATAAAAAATAGGACGTCTAGGATGATATTAGGGAATTTATGAAATTATTTAGTTATTTTATGGATGATCAAAATTTATTGGGAGGAGTGAGAAAGATGGAAGAGTGAGTTACGTTTTATAGTTGAAGAGTGACATTCTCGTAAATACTCAAAAGTATTCACAATTGGGAGGTCAATAATATCTATAGTGGATCAAAAAGTGATAATTAAATGTTTTAAGGGGATTATGGAGTTGGGATACACGTAGAAATTAAAATAAGATGTGTGTTAAATATTAGATTTAACCAAATAACTAATAATGTGAAAAAACAATACTTTAATAAGAACAGTACTAATAGTGTTTTTTTCTAATTAGGTGTAAATATATTCCTTACAAAAAAATTAGTCGATGAATTGGAAATATTTGAGAATTATTAAAATTTTCAAATCACATGGAATATAAAATAAATTTTAGTAAATTTAGATCATTTTATAATATTTAATTTATTATAAAATAACATTAATGTCAATTTTGGCATTACTGATTTAATTTGAATTTAATAAAATGTAAATACGATGATCTTAGTCAATTTTTTTACTAACACCTTTCTAAAATGAAATATACATCTAAAAAAATAATGTAACATAATAATACACTCACATTACATCACCTTTAATATTGTAAGTATCAATTATATCATTTTATTTCTAATTAAAAAATTATTATGAAGGAATTTATCAAGTATTCTAAGTAGTAGTTTCATCTCTAAAATTTGAAGATAAATTATTACTATAACAATAACTAATTTATCTTTTATAATAATATCTATAACCATATATACATTATTTTTCACTTACCCAAAATCATAATATAAATTAAAAGAAAGGCAAGTATCTTTTTTGTCTTTTTCATTAGTTAACTTATTATGTGGGTCATATTGAAAGGAAAGTGGAAATAAATTGAAATATTTTATCTCTTTTTATTTCCATGATTGAGATAAATTTATTCAATAAAATAAATATAATATTTTAGGCCATTTAAATTGTTATTATTCTAGTTTAAATATATGGTATACTAATTTTTACTTTAATCGCAAATATTAAGTTTTACTAAATTAACTATTCATTTTGGTCATGAAATTATTAGAAATTATAAATTAATATGGATCTAAAAACGGAATTCATTTTTAGAAATTTGATTCACCTAATTTTTAAATTTTAATTGAACATTAATCCCGCAGACGCGGCAAGACGTCGAGTTTTTAAGAAGAGTATATTTTTTTGAAAAATATTATTATATATTAACTTATGGAATAATATTAATCATTACATAAAAAATAAATTAATATTTAATGATATATATTCTTTATATTTAATTTAAAACATTCTACATTAGGGATTTATTTAATTATTTAAAATTGAGAAACATTATTCATTTTAAATTAGTCTTTTGAAAACCCTCTTTTTAAACCAAAAATACACATATACTATAAACAAATATATAGTTTATTCATTGAAATTTAGTGGATCAAATATAACTAAAATAATACATAGGTTACATGAAAAAATATTCACAATATATTTTTACTTTTAAATTTATTATTTTATTGAGAAGAAACATTTTCTACAAAAATTGTTTTTTCACTATTCATGAAAAAATCAATAATTTTTTAAAAATAAAAAATAAAATTCTTAATGGAAATCTAAATTTTTTTAAAATAATTTATATCATTTTATGGTATAAATTTTATAAAATTAAAAATAAATAAATTATAATAATTTCTATTAAAAATAAATAATAATTATTTCTTAAGAAAGGGTATTTTCAAATTATAAAAAACATTATTAAAAATTGAATGATTATTTATTAAAATTTTAACCTTAATTTATAGACTAGGAAATATATTTATTTAATTTTATATTTTATAAGTTGATTATTACTTTTCGTACTCTCCAATTTAATAGATATTTTATAATGGTAATATATATCATGAGTTGTTTATGTTCGGTGTTTCATGTTGAACATGCTATAAAAAAACTAATTTTTTCACATAAAGCAAGATAAACTGAAATTTTAATGTAACACAAGTTGAACAAAATGTTGCATGTAACACAAGAAAAAATTACCATTCTATTTCCTTCACACTGTCAAAATTTTTATGTTTTAATAATCTCAGGGTGCTACAAAGGCTCTACATCAGGATCTTTTACTAGGATCAATGCTCCAACAGAATAGAGTGGTTGTTGAGGAGATTTTATAGTAGTGTTTTTCTTGATCCAAATCATTGTAATGGATTTATAAATGGGGATGTTGTGGTCTCCTTTTATAATTGGAGAAAATTTACATTTGTAAAAACATATTATTTCTCAACAATATCACACCATTTTTATGAACAAAGGCTCCAAAAGGAAAAATAATGTTTTTAAAAACGATATAATTTCAATACATAATCTTGATCCAATATAAAAAATTTTATTCACTTGTTTTAACATTTTTCACTATGTTAAAGAACTTTTACCCGAATGTTTACATATTGTGGTAGCTCAACTATTACAATGGGAAAATAATTTAAATAACAAAATATAAAATTAGAATATTTATTAATCTATACATTCCCATTTTAAAAATTTAAAACATAATATAAAATGAAATTTCACAGATTTAGTGAAATTAATTTTAGTTTTGGAACACATAATGGTTAAAAGATATTTCAAAGAAGTATTTCAATTTAGGATGAAAATATTTGTGTGGAATAAGATTATAAAGTTTTATAATAATATAGATATATAATATTTTATTATCAAATCGAATTTTTTTCTTTCAAATTATAATGAAAATGAATATTTTAAGATATTAAAATCTTTTTTATTAGGATATAATTATTATTTTTAAGGTTAAACATATGATATTTAAATATTAAATGTTATATTTTAAATGAATAAAATTATTCGTTAAATAAATATTTTATTAATTAAAATTATTAATAAATATATAAATATCTATTTTATACTGATTAATAATTATAAGTCAATGTTTTTGAAAAAACTTAATGTTTTCAATATTTACCTAAAAACAATTATTATAGAAAAACACCAATTAATAATACTTGGATTATTTTCACATGATGAATGAAAATAGACATAATTTTACAATATTACACTTATATAAGTGATAAAAATTGAATTTAAAAATCTAAATGTATAATTCATTGAAATCTGTTTGTTTTGAAATATATAACATAAATGATAAAATGTTAAATGTGGTTCTTTAAATTAAAACCAAAGTAATAAAATTTCAAGTTACAAAATAAAATAAATATTTCATATAATAAAATCATTTCATGAATTTGAAATAAATACTTATATACTAGTAATTAAAAAAAACGAATGTCATTTAAAAAAACGTAATTTTTCACTAGTCAACTACAAAAATTATTTAACAAAAACTTCAAAAATTAAACTTGTATTATTATTGACATTTTAAATACACAAATTATATTTATTTTGTAAAATTATATGTTATGATTATTATTTTTTATCTTAAAAAAAATCCTAAAATATAATGTGAAACAATTTTTAAAGGAAAAGAAGGTTTTTCAAATACAATTTTTTATTTTTCAGAAGTTCTAAGAAATAATTTTATAGATAGAATTAATCAATCAAATATACTATTTTTTTAAAATAAATATATAAATTAATATTTTAAGTTTTATTTAATAAAATTTAAAGAGTAAAAAAATATAAAATCATCAACCCAAAAATAAATTATGTAAAATTCTAAAAAATAACAATTATATATAAAAACATAAATAATAATATATATCATAATTCTATTACTCATATTCATACAAACTAATTAAACTCCCATGGTTAAATATAATAAACTTATCATATTACCATTTTAGTTAATTTTTTCATGGGATTTAAAACCGTAATCATTTTTGACTTAATGATAGAGAAACATATATTAAAATCTCAAATTTTCACAAAAACTACCCAAAAAATGATATATAATTCTATACAGTGATAATCACATTGATGATTCAAAGAAATAAACTAAATCATGAAATATTAAAATATATCGAAATCATAAGATACTTATATATATATATATATTAATATAAAAGTAGATCAATATGCACGAACGATGATTGTCAGAGCTGATTGCGGATTATGAATTTTCAATCCATTAACATTATAAGAAGAAAAATAAAATAATATATTATCTTAGTATAAAGGATCCCATATCTCTATTCATGATGAGGATGAATAGTGAAACAATTATATTGAACCTGAAAATAATATAAATGAAAATCCTAAAAGGATTTACATCTTATTTTTCGTAAATAAATATTCATCCACTCATTTTTTAGATCATCATGGAAGGCATAAAATAAGATAATGAGAAATAGAGAAATATTTCAGATATTCGAATGTTTAAATTTCTTAATGTTAGAGTTATATGGTTAGGAACCTGAATATGGGCCCCAAAATAACCAAAACTAAAGAGGTGACTTCTGGACGATGGGAATAGATCATCTATACTTATTTACTAAGGGAATCAATAAGATATATAGATTTATGAAAAAATAATCATGGTGGGATAAAATTAAGGGGGAGATTATAGAATTTTTATCTTGATTCGTGGACTGGAAAAAATTAAATAATTATAAATATATGTCGAAAGATCTAACAAAACTATTTCACTCACTTGTATGGAATTGGGAAAACATTACGACAAATTAAACAGTAGGACTCCCTACGACATCTAAATAGAATAACACCATTTTTATAGAAGTCAATTACTTTACCAGGTTAGTTCACTTCATTTTTATCATGTGGGATTTTACTCTTAACCAAAAAACTAATATATACCTAAGATAAGTGGTATGTTTGTATGTTTTACCACTATTGATTTTTTGAACAAATTCGTGAATTACCTCAAGGTTTTAGAGAATCCTTCAATAGGTTTTAGATACATAGCATCGTTTTTATACAACTTAACACCCCATACGAATAGTTATTAATATAGAAACATTAAAAATATGAAGTATGCGATGATATCTTATTAATTGGATTTAATAGGATTTTGGAATCCACACCTTACCTTTGTAGAGTAATTATATAAAAATAGTTTTCAGTCAATCATTAAAACTACACCTTATGAGGATTTTTATAGGAAGACATGTCAAACATCAATATTTAAGGATGATGTTTTGGAATAAAATGTTATGATACCTGATCTTATTAAAAAATATCTAGTGGAAGGATCAAACCATTAAAAATCATAGGATATCAATGAAAAATTGAATGAAAAGATATGTATAAAATCGTCGAAGAGACTTATAATTTGAGGT
This sequence comes from Viscum album, assembly GCA_963277665.1. Lineage (NCBI taxonomy): Eukaryota > Viridiplantae > Streptophyta > Magnoliopsida > Santalales > Viscaceae > Viscum > Viscum album. The sequence continues at coordinate 1,968,598,766 of OY728165.1, forward strand.
TAGAGAAAATGTGTTTATTCGTATATCGCTATGGAAGAAAGTCATGATGTTTATGAAGAGTTAAATACTATTCATAGATAGATTATCACCTTTTAGTTCCTTTATTTCCTCAATGTTTTGGAATAATGAATAGGACTCCATCAAAATCTATCTCATGTACATGATGTATACTATTTATGCCTCTATTAGAAATACATACTATAACCCTAAGATGTACTAAATCTAGAGAAGGAATATTTAGAGAATAATTGACCATATGTAGATCAATTAGTGAATAACTTATATAATGGAGAAAATTTTCTATTAAACTATAAAAATCACCGAGTCAATGTTCTATTGAGTAACCACAAGTTCAAGGATCCCGTATTGGAACAGGAAGTGGTGATGAAATATAAGAACCCCCATTTGTTTTAGTGTATGAGATGACATTTTGAGATAAATATTTTAGAAGGGGGAATAAAATAATTCCTAAAATTTTATAAATTAAACTACCTTTTGAATGAAAAAAAATTTCATGTTGAGTAATGTAGTTCTAGAGAACATATGAACTATATTTCATTTTTTATTTTGTGGCGTTATAAAATATTTCCATATTTTCTCTATTGGGATTAAAATACTATTATCTATCATAAATTTTTTTATTATTCCAGTATACCATGAAAATTAATATTATGATATATTAAGGATAACAAAAAAATTTGATTGATAGTGAAGTAAAAGATAATGGACCCGACTAGTAAAATCATACAATATAATGCCCATTTTTAGAGCTTCTGTGGGATATATTGTCCCAACACATTACCCTTAACTAATCCCATGATGATATAAAAAACTAAAACGTGATTGAAAATTATTACAAGAGAAGTTAAATATTATAGATTTCACCACCAAAATAAGGTCTATAACACCCCTTGGGTTTTCATATATTTCCTTTGAAATAAACATGATGTATTCGATGAATTTCTTTACTCACAAGACAATATACATAAGATATATGATGTAGTAATCAGTTATCACCTTGTTATTAAGTAATATGGTTTTAATATTTAAATCAATTATGAAAAAATATTTATAATGGATTTAAATAATTTAGAACTATTGATAAATTCATAATAAATAGTTAATCAATTTTTAGTAATGTTAGATTAGGCTTTAAAAATATATTTTCTTTAAAAATAAATTTTCTATAAATTTTCATGAAAAAGTTATAATTAGTTATATAATTTTGATTATTTTTTATGACTGAGTATATAATAATTTTTAAATCTTCTTGTATATATTATTTTAGGATAATAATCTGGGTTTTTCTGAGATGTTCCATTTTTTTGGAATACTCAATACAACGATATTTTTAAAACTATCATTTCATTGTGTTAAATGCAATAATTAAAAAATCCCATTCTGTTTTGAATTAAATTATATATTCATATTAATATAATTTATTTTATATAATAAAATTATTTATATATAAATATCTATTATGATTTAATATTAATTAAGTTCACTTTTGGGCATAAAAAACATTTTCCAAAAATCTATTTTTATATGAGAAATGTGTTGTTATAATAATAAATTAAAACAAACTAGATTTTTTAATATGTTTTAAAAAAATTATATATTAGGTATCTGTTGAAATTTTTTTACTTTAATTTGATTATTTTTTTTATGGAATGGAATCAATGTAAATTCAGTTTTATTCTTAAAATGTATTCTTTCTAAAAATTTATTTTCATTTGGTTTGTTTGTCAATATTTGAAATTAAATTTAGAAAAATATTGTGGTTGATTCACGTAAATTATATTATTTATTTTTAATCATCATATTTAATATAGTTTAATAGGTTTAAATAAATATTTGTCCAAAATATTTTCAAACACCTTTACATTTTTTTCTATGGTTAAAGTTAAAATGGTTATACTAGGGTTACTAAACTACGAAATATGTGTAGTAATAATACATTAATTTTTATAATTCTAAAATTTTATGTTATTTAAAAAATAGAGTACAATATCATCTATTATTTATCCATTTTTCAGAATTTCTCATAATGGTGACCTTATATAATTGATTTTTTTTATGTAATTCCATGTGTGTCCCTCCATTAATTTAAAAAAGGAAACTTTTATCCTACCTTATTTAGACAATTTACGCTTTATAAATCAAAAACTCCCTAAAAAATATTCTTATACTCCTCCCCTTCATCCTTTACCCCTTGTTCTTGTCCTATAATAAATATTTATAGGCTTAATGTATAAGCCAATAGAGGTATCTCAAATCATCTCTACAAATCATAACCAAGCTATTTCAATTTTATTTCTTTTTCAACAATCTATAATCATATTTTATCAAATAAAAAAATATTATTAATTTATAATAAATATTCTTATAAGTTTCTATAATGATGAAACAACCAGTCCCCATCCCTATCTATAAAATGGAAAATGGATGTATCACTCATGCATACGTGAGGACTGCCACCTCCATGTAGAGATATGATTAATTTTCCATCAATATCATTAATGGTAGGTTATAATGGTAGATTAAATGTGTGTATATATATACATATAAAATATTTAGGATTCAATAATGATTTTATAAATATTAATTTGTATTTACCATTCATTTTTTATACATTAGAAAGTAGAAAACAACACTCATGCATATGCGATGTGTACTGTCACCATAATGTGATGTAATTAATTTTTACTCACTTATATTTATAAATTTATATGAAACTATATATAATGATTAAATTGTTTACAAAAAAAATTATTAAAATTCTTGAGATATAGGAACCATGATCAATGTAAAAGGACCAAAACTGTCAACCCAAAACCTACTTGAAAACCTAAAAAGTTAACTCGATGAAATAATGATTTTAATAAATAATTATGAATAAATCGGGGTTTAAATGTTTTAAGTGGAAAATATATTGTGTTTTAGGTATAATTATGGATGTTTTATATAATTATAAAACTATCAAATTTATTATAGAGGAATTTACAATGATTATGAAGTAAGACATACTTATAGTAAGGGTTTTTTCTACTTAATATTGTTTCGTTGAGGCATGTTTCATAATATACAACTATTTATATTTATTAATTTTATATACAACCTATATTAAATTTTTATTTATGAATCCTTCTAAATTAATTATTTTAATTTTAAAATTCATATTATTTCTCTCATTATTGTTATGATACAAAAGTTTTCAATATGGAGATTGTTTTATGTTACAATCTCATTTTTAGAGGGAATGTTTATGATTAAATTTTTGATGAATTAGTTAAATGATATATCTCTTATAAATAATATTTATTTTCATTTCCAATTGTTATTTTTCAAAATAACATATTTTCCTTTTATTTTCCTCTTTCTACATACTAAAAAGTATAAAAGAATATTTTTATGGAAAACAAACTCTCATTTTCCATTCTATTAGGAATATTTTCTTCTATATATTTATTTTTTAAATGGTTTCAATAATGTTATTGTCATTCCAAAATGATGTTATAATGTAATTTTTACCCATGTTTTAGATTCTAAAAAATTGGTTAAACAAAATGTTTTTTATATTTTCTAAATGAGGAACCTTTGACTTTTTACCAAAAATTTTAATGGAATATTTATTTTAATATAAACCAGATTAATGGATTTTCACACTATCATGAATACTCATTATTTTTAAGATTCTATTATAATATTTCATGGTTGATTATCAGAAATTATATTCCCTTAGTGATTCATAATTTTTTATATTTTCATTAATTTATTTTATAATTAGATGGGTACATTCCTCAGGAAAGTTTCTTATGGTTATTAAAAGGTATATTCATCAAAAAAACATATTTTTATATTTATTATTTTTTAATGGGTATATGATCCAATGATACCATATTTATTAATTATTTGTATGGTTTTTGATTGTGATGATGCAATATTAATGAAACAAATTAAATTTTATATGTGTTATATATAATGGTGTGATATATGTTTTGAAGATGTTATGGTATTATTATGAAAAGATTATGACTATATGATTGGTGTATCAATTAAATCCATCTGATGAATTTGGTAAATATTAATTATTTATGTGATAAAATGGGTCGTGGGAGAATATTCCAAACTAAAAATAGGGAACACTAGATTTTATACAAAGCTCACAAGAGGGTATATGAGAGGTTATACCATGCCCAAAGTAGGTACATGAGTTGTTATTCCAAGAAAAAATGCGATGAATGTCATTTTTTTGATTTGAAATATGACTAATATGATTGTGATTTTTCCACTCTTGTATTATAGGGTTTTTTTCCAATATTTCCCTTTTATCACTCAAAAAAATTGATTTATTTATGATTGTTTTTTTCTAATCCACCATGATTTATGAAAAGACTCATGATGATGATCGATAATTTTTTGTTATTTTTTTAAAATATTATGATCATGTTATCACACCCTTATACTCCTATTATCCTTATATATTATCATTTATTTAAATATCCCTTGTCTACAAGTACTATTTATTTGAGCTCATTATTTCTTATGTTTTCTTTTACATGTAATTTAATGAATGGTTTTAAGAATGATATGTCTATGAAGGGTTCTTATTTTGGAATATATTAATGGGAGATGATGTAGATATTTTTATATACTACCTGTTTAAGTACCAAATTTCCCAAATACACCAAACCTTTATGGTTATGGTAAGGATCATAATGATATATAATAAATATTCATCTAATATGATGTAATACTAATGTGTGAAATTCTAAGGTCTCATGTGCCGGTATTAGAGAATGGTTTAGTTAATTTTCAAAAAATAGTAGAAAATTTTAGTGAGAACCCTTATTATAAGCCTAAGAATATGAGAAAATCCTATGTTATGGTAAATAATGGATTTTATTTCATAGAAAATATATCTCAGTCTGAATATTAGAAATTAGATAATGTTGTGGTAGTAATGTACATATGAGTGACAACTCTGAATGGGGAATATTAGTAATTAACTCAATTTACACTTGTATATGATGAGTGGGCGTAGAACTAAACCCCTAGTCAGATACTACCCAGGGACATGTTTGGGTTAATTTAATTTTTTTATGATCCATTATAATGGATTAGAATAGAAAATGACTATAAATAACTGAGATTAAACATAAGTTTTCATGAATAGAAAATTCCTCTAGATTTTGAAATCCTTTAAATGATTTTCCAGATTATATGATTTCACATTATTAATTTTCTTTAAAATATATTTTTTTATTTTAATAGATGGATTGAACCAGAATGAACTACGTTAATGCTGAATGTGATGGAAAATATTGTTATTCTACTCTTGAGAAACTATATATTATGTGAGTTATAATAAAAAAATTTATTTATATGTTTATTTATGTTTATAAATCGATGAATCTTGTTGTGATTATGAATGGGAAAATAGGGTTAAATGTTTTAGTGAGTTATTAATGAGCAAAAAATATACTAGTTTTAGTAGGTTCATCAATCCATTAATGGAATTGAAATGGATAAGTACCACTATTTTGTTATCTTACATTCAGCAATGCTCAAATTATGGAAAGGTTATTTTAGATATTTAGTTTCAGCAAGGTGAAGTCAATCCTTGGTAACATCTTTATAAGAATATGATGAAATGGGGATAATTTGACACCATAGAGATTTGATGAGTTTATAATGATATTTTTCAATTATTAGTTTCCATTTATTATTCATAAGAACATATATATAGAATTCCATAAGATAAATAAAAATGATAATGCTCCTATTAGTACTTGCGAGAAAAATATTACAAGATATGTGAATTATGTGTGTGGTTATATCTCGAAACTGATAATTATGATTTTTTGATTCTTAAATGTCTTCAAACAAATTTTCTAAGTAAAATTATGCATAATTGGAATCAGTAGTAATGAAGGTATAGTTCGATGTTTAATATACTTATAACATTGATTATATTCATCCATAAATGTCATTATTTTGATAATATAATAAATATCGTATTAAAAGTAAAACATTATAATAAAAACCATGGAGGGGAGAAGATGGGTATCTTTTATGCCAGAATTATGAAATGAAATGTAGAGGGAATAATAGTGATTAAAAAAGTATTTTATTGAAGAGGGAATAATGATGTAGTTTGAAAAAGTTATCTAATGTTCCAAATAAAGATAAATCTCTAAAACTTGCATAAAATATAGTATAATTCTTAAAATCCTAGGTCTATGGGAATTGTGATACCAATTTCTCAAATTAGAGGGTTAATGATGATGATCAATTTTGGAAACATCTTTAACCTAAATAAAAAGATAAATCTCATGTTATAACTATTTCTGATGTAAGTTATGATAATGAGGTGGTGAAGGATACACATAACATCCATTCAAGGAAAAATAATGTTTTTTTTGGTTTTACCGACTCATTTGAGTCTGAATAATTTTTTAATGGTATCACATTGCCACATTAATGAGTAGCTATTGAAATAAAAAAATATTAATTGTACGATGATCAAACCTCATATTTATGATTCTTACCCAATTGATGTTTGTGTGAATTTACATCATAAAAATCATATTATTCTCCCAATATAGGAATTTCTTGTTAATATTGGAATGGATTATATTTCATTATATAGATATCATATTAATATTTGAGTAAGGGATGTGACATTTGATATTTCAAACCAACCTATGATCGGCTATCAGCATGATGGTGAATATGATATTCTAATGGAAAATACATCCATTGTATGGGCTATATTAATATTAAAAATAGGTATTTATCTATAATTGTTGATAGGAACTAAAAATCAAATATATTTCTATTTTAGAGGAGGGTATTGATTTCTTTATATAAGAGTATGCTAGTATTCCACTGAATCATGAAGTTGAGTTTCTAATAGAACTCATACTTTTTTCCACATATATATTAATGACATGATAAGTAAGTTTCTTGATTATGTTTTGGTAATTAAATAATAATATTAAAGAAAATTTTTATAATGGATTGATTTATCCATGTGCATCACCATGGGGTGAACCTCGTCTTTTTGTTAAGAATAAACATGGATCAATGAGAATCTGTATTTATTATCATGAACTTAACAATATCAAAATCAATAATAAGTATCCTCAAGCCCATATAGATGATTTATTCGATAAATTATAGGCTGATTGATATTCTAAAAAGAGTGGTATTTAAGATAGATAAAATTAGTTGATAGTAAAAATTAATGACACACCCAAGATAGACAGCCTTTCAAGGTACGAATGACATGACTTTGTATTGATTTGATTTGGTCTTAGTAATTCTCACTCTATATTCATGGATTTAATGAATAGATTCATTATATAATACCATAATCAGTTATTATTATTATTATTGAAGATAATATTATGTATTTCAAGTTAATGTAAATGTAAGAAGATGACTTGAGGATTTTACTGAAGACCCTAATGAAGGACAAGAAATATGAAAATTTTACCAGGTATGAATTTTTCCTATATTAAGTGTCAATTTTGGATCATATAATTTCATTATAGTTTAAATTGTTGAATCCATTAAAGGTGAATATAATTTAAAATTGAAAAATACAAATAAAAAATAAATATTATTACATGTTTTCGTGTTTTGTATGGAGCTTATCAATGAAGTGTAAAAAAATTACCATTGGTAACTAACCTACCCCTCATGTTAACTCTAATAGGATTAAAGTTCCATCCAAATAATGTACGTGAATAAAATTTCAGAGAACATAAGAAAATGTTATTATGTTAATCTATACTAATATTACCAAGAATTATATATGGATTTTTATTTATATTGATGTATATAGTAATACGTTTATTTATTTATTTTGAAGAATGATATGGTGATAGATTTTTCATTAGGCCATGTGATGGTTCGTGAGAAAAATTACCTGAATATTTATTTAAAACTATCAATGGTAATATTCATATAAAATATATAAAGGATTAATCATTATGGATAATGGCATGACATATATACTGATCATAAATGTTTAAACATTATATTAATATAAAAAGAGTTGAATATTTTCCATAGGATATGGTTATAATTGATTATTAAATATGACAGCTCAATACATTACCATCATGAGGGAGTTTACAAGGTGGATAACGATTTTAGTCAAAAGGATCATACAATCTTATATATATTGAGAATAAAAAATGATCCCATATTTATGGATTTTTAATGGATGGATCATGAAATCATGAAGGAAAGGGTGAAATTGCGTCTTTCTCAATTGAATATTCAACTATTTATCCATGTGAATATTAATGAGGTTATTTAGGATATTGTGGTTCTATATAAGTAGGTGAGAAATATTTCTTAGTTCAAAAAATATTGTGATGGAATTGTAAGGTTCAACAGTTGTTTATAGGTCATATCATTACCATTACTGAAGAAATATCAATTAAAAGAAGCTCATAAATCATAATTTTCTATTCATCCCAAAATTATGAAAATGTATGTAGATATAAAGTATTATTTCAAGTGGGATAACATTAAGAGATATATATCAAAGTATGTTTCATAATGATTGGTATGCGATCATGTTAATGTTGAGAGAAACTATTCTATGGGAATGTTAAAAACATTACCAATACTAGAATTGAATTGGAAAAAGTTACCATGTATTTTGACATGAAACACAACATATTTTATTAATGTTATAATGTTGTATAATTCTATGTCAATAACCATTAAAATTAAGCATACTTCATTAGAATAAATTCATATTTCTCTCTTTATTAGTTGAGTGGGATTTATATAAAGGAAGTTATAAGGCTTCATTGAGTATAACAGTCTATTGTATCAAATCTTGATCTGGGGTTTAAATTGATTATTTGGTGAGGTATTCAACTTGTTCAGGATATAGGTTTTTGTATTAATAATTCCAATAAACTTTAGATAGATGGATAGTGGGAAAAACAATTCTAACCAAAGAGGATATGATGATATATTTTCCTCCAAATTTAAATGTTGGATGCGATAAACTCCTCAATCTATGTGAATTCTACTATAAAAATATTTTTCACTCGATCATTCATATGAACCCTTATGAATACATATATGGATATAATTTTAAAACACTAACATTATATGATGATAATGGGGAAGCAAATCAATTGGGACCTAAGATGGATGAGGAAATATAAGATAATGTTGGAGTAATTCTGTAAAACATCAAGCTATCTAAGTAATTAGATGAGTTATTTTGAGAATATTAAATGAGATATGGAATTAAAAGTTAATGAGATGGTATTTATTTTAATTTTTTCTTGGTTGAAGGATATGAGATTTAGAAAGATGGGAATGTCAATCCCAAGGTATATTGGCCCCATGGATATTGATGATTGATTTTTTACTATAACTTATCACTTGGAACTCCAAAATATCCTCTCTAAAGGCCACAATGTGTTATATGTATCACTTTTAAGGATGTATACAATTTTAATTTCTTGGAAAAACCAAGGTTGAACCTAAACATACCACCAGATCCTCTATCAAATAAGGCCCAAGATGGTTTCCCAATCCTCCCCAACTAAAAACCAGTTTTTCCAATCAATAATAACACAACTGGGAATGAATTCATCCATAAAATAGTGTATTCAAAAATAAATAAAATAAATGGAAAAAATATCAGAGAAAGAAAAAAACTAAATATATCTCTTTATGGATTCTTGAATCCCCACCATCCGTAAAATAGTACATTCACACTACAAGTGAATCTGTAAAAGAACCAAAAACTAAAAAACAACTTAAAAGTTGAAATTCAGAGTTTCATAAGTAAGGTGTACGCTTAAAATAACTCAATAGGTAAACACCATTGAATACCTATATGTGTTTTCCCAATACATTCCTTGAAACCTAGTTTTAAATACAAATAGAAAATAGGGTTTTAACTTTAATACTACTAAACACAACTTTTTTGGAATACCCTATTGAAAATGAAACAAGTATTTACTCTTTAAAAAGGATTTCCTTTTTAAAACATGGTTTGAAATCTATATACCTAATAGAAAAGAAAATACAAATAATGAATTAGAAAATGGAAAATCTAATCTTATTACTAGAAAAAAGGATGCATCAACCTTATCAATAAAAAAAGTAAAAGAGAATAGGAAAAGAAAATACCATAAAGAAGTATAGGAACATATAGATATTTAATCATGTTCATGACCAAAATATATTGAGTTGTAACCTTGAGTGAACTCTATTTAGAGCCATCATTTGGTGTACGATGCAATCTGTAGTTAATACCAATCCAAGATTATCTGCATCACTAGTTGATTAACCAAGACGTGTTATCAATCCCTCTAATGGGATATAATCTGTCTAATAGGGACACAAATAGAATCTATCACTCAACCCACTATACGAAATCTATGAATCTAGTGATTATAGAATTAATGAAAATTCATTAGGTCATCATATGATTGGAATTAAATATGACCCATAGATTCAAGACTTCATGCTTTCCCCACATTTTGACACCATCTATGTGAAGACCCTCCCCAAAGTGGGACACCCATTGGGGTAGCCATCAAACACAATACCTTTTTCATGTTCCAATATGAAATACATATCTTGTTTTTTCAAAACCATTTCCAATGAAATCATTTTACAAAATGATATTTAGTGTTTTCAAACCAAAAAAATTTCCATGGAAAACAACTTTCTATTATAAACCATTTCCCAAACAAGTACGGTCATAAAAACAAAACTACCAAGATTCCAAATAGGATTATATTTAATTAAAAAACATGGAAACCCCATTTATATTAATTTGGAAACTCAAATTCTATTTGTAAACCATTTAGATGTTTTGAAAAAAAATTGAAGAATAAGAGGTTTTAGAAAATAGATATTTAATATAATCTATGATTTACATACATTTATACCTCTATATAAACACATCATGGAGATAAGGAGTTTCAAATTTCACATGGATTATAAATGGAACTCAATGTGAATACCTAAATTGTACTTCTTAGAATACTAAGAACATTTTAGTAAATCATAACGAGTTTCACAATATAAGCACCCAACCTTGAAGTGGCACTGAAATCCACCTAACCAAAACAACACACACAACACTTAATTATTTCAACTCAAAAAATTCTAAAAAAAAATTAAAAATACTAAACCACATATTTAATAACACTCAAATTTTTTTCAAACACCCTTGATTCCCATATATTTAATACAAATAGTCATAATAATGAATTTCTTTAGGGGTGCTAATGTGGTATTGTAACCGTCATTCCTATAAAAGAACACCAAAATTATCATTATCACTAAATACCCAACAACTAAAAATTACAATAAAAAAGTTATTAAGATCCATGAGATAGATATCAAATCCAATAAGGAATAATAGAAGAAATTCGTATGGTAAGGTGGCATAAAAACCCTATGACTGCTTATAGTGAGATATCCTTGAAGCTACATCACACCCCTTAGACCAATTAGTTTTAATTATGAATGAAAAGAACTGTATTAATTTAGTGTCACATATAACTATGAAACCAAATCCATGAATCATTTCAAATTTTGATTTTTCAACAGACCACAACATAATATGTTAGACACACAATGCAATATTATCAACTTCTATAAATAAATTTGAATGTTTTTATAAGCCACAACCACTTTGAAAAAATCATGGTATGGTAATCCATATTTATTTCATACAATAGAATATTTAATGGTCACTGTGACATGGATATTTTAACTATGATTATTCCATTTTCAAAATCCCACAACAAAGGAAAAAACCATGGAATGGTTACTTTTTCATCATTATTCATATGAAATAAAAATATCTAACTAACTATTTTTCATCACCTAAATACGTAAAAAGTAATATTAAATATTTTATACAATAAAAAATTCCCATAAAACATGGGATAATGGATTATTTATGTTCCTTCATCATCTAAACAATGATAAATGTTCCTCACATGATGATAATGTTTTAGGCCTTCCCTATGGTGAATAGAATGTTTTTGAAAAAATCCTCTAGATTTTTTCCTAAAAACATCCATACCATACCACTAAATATTGTTTTCTTTCATGGAATTCTGCATTATCATGTTTTTAATACACCAGTGTCTACTATTTTTACATTCTCTAACATGGTTCTTTGAGCCACAAAATAAATAGAATCTTAATCTAAACACTACTAATCACTCAAATTACCTTAACCTCATTTACACCAATTCAATTAATTTAATTTGGAATTGATTAATATGTCAATCAATTTATTATCATGAATAAACAATATCAATTTTATAATTAACATCCTTATCAACATTAAATTCAATTAAAAATATCCCATTTTGTAAACGAAACATATCATAGGTCCCACTTACTCACATTTATCATTATCTCTACACTAATCTCACATAATATATTTTGTCATTAACCACATAATATAAATCCATATTAAATATTTTAACGAGTGATTATTTATTTATTTTATGATAATGCGAGAAAACTCTATACAAGAATCATGATTAATGGATAATAATATCATTGTTGATTATAAGAGTCACCCAAATTCACATCAAAATATCCATATTTGATTATCCTCAAAATTTTCACTTCTCAAGCCTATTCATTTACATGTCCCAAATGAACATTATATAAAAAACATAAGAGTATTTATATGATAGTATAAAAATAATTTAAAATAAAAAAAAATTCTAAAATCATTATTTGATGAATGAATAATACTTTTATATGTAAGACACATCATTCCCCTTTAAAATAACCACTTATCCCCTATAATAAGATATTTATAACCCATTAATATATATATATATAGGTATTTTTGTTTATATTTTTCTCTAAATTGAACAAAAAAATATGATGAACATGTTAGATAGTTTATATAAGAAAACATTATTATTGTGATACATTCCAGGTTAAACTCACATCATCAACCTCAATTTCTAAAAAGCTTCATGGGAAGTGGTATAATAAAAACATCTATTATATAGATATATTATTATAAAGACCGATAAATATAAGTTTAATACAATTATTTCACATTTTTTACATTACCATTATATTTTTGGTATGTAGTTTTATAGAATAAGAAATAATATTATAAAAACAGTTGAACACTTCTACATAGTGTTCATTTTTTTCTAAAAAAACATCTCTTTTAATTTTATAGCATTGTTTCATTCCAAACACAATCTTTTCTCTCAAGATGATCCCAAAGAATAAATTTTTTTATTGTTGAACTCCCTTATCATTATTTTATGTTTTTAAAACATTTTAAAATATCAGATGAGAAAAAAACTATTAAGGGAAATATAAAAATGTAATCTAATAAGTGTTGAACATGTTTACATTTTTCCAAATAAAATTATGAGAAAATAAAGCAAAAAATTTCAATAGATTAAGATAAAAACTTTATAAAAAAGATTCAACAAAACGTTAATATTAATACATAAATATTGAAGACATCTTGAGGTATATGGTATGTCATGAATTTTTTTTCAAAAAAACACACCATTCACCTTTAAAATTTCATTTATTTTTTTATAACTCATGAAATAGAAATTTTTACATAAAAACCCATTCCTTAAGGGATAATACAAGAATGATAGATGATCATATTTATGAACCATGTTAACTATTGTTTAACCTAATTCAAGAAAACTAGATCCTTGTTATTTCCATCGAAGTATCTAACCATGCATTCACCATCATTCTCTCTATCACAGACTAAACCGTTACCAAATTCATTGGAGAAAAATGTTAGTCTCATCCATTATTAAGAGAAATATTATGAAAAAGTATCAGCATATTTAATTCTAAAATACTATATCATTAAAAAAGTTGTAGGATTTATATTTATCATCATAAAACCCCTGGAAAACTATATTCACCCCTTTATAAAAACACTATCCATTTTGGCATAATCATATGGAGAAATATAATTTTCATTGAAATCTATTATAAATTAAATATCATGTGAAGTGTGAGAGTATGCTATTTATTGAATAGACATATTAACTTGTAAATTAAGCTTGATTGTGAATATTTTATATAAAATTGGTTAAAGGAGGTCAAGCTGTTTATGTTATTAAATGTTATTTTTTCAATTTTCAAAAAAGTATAAAATATCTCATATGATTGAAAAAACAGTTTAAAGGATTCCATTAAAATATTATTTTTAAAAGAACCACCTTACGATACGTCACTTTTATCTTCATAAGTTCTATAAATCTTAAATAATAAACGTATACTAGTTATTTAAATGAATAAAAACCATTTTCATGTTCAGTAAATTATAATTATTATTTTAATTTAATTTAATATTGTGTTTTATTTAGTCACTAAAATGGTCATGTTCACTTTTAATATTTTAGGGTCATTCGGTTTATCTCCTAAAAAAATCAGTGCACTGACTTTGGTAAAATTGGTTATGGTTCAATTTTGAAAATAATCATAAAAATGTTCTAATTATTATAATTATACATTAAATTGTCATTTAAAATAAAAAAAATGTTATAAATATTATGGTTATTTAGTAGTTCATATATAAAAATCACCAAAGTAAATGCACTGATTCAGTAGTTCATACGTACAAATCACCAACATTTTCATTTTTCTATTAGGTGGGAGAAAATATAGTAGAAAATAATTTAATTTTATAAAATAAAAAATATGTTATAAATATTATACTTATTTAGTAGTTCTATCCTTATGACTAGCCAAGTGAGGCAGTAATAAGAAAGGAATCACATCGCTTCGTGATGGCGGTAGTGCACATGTATGTACGAGAATCATTATCATTTTCCAAAAAACATCCGCGTATAAAGGTAAATATTATTATAACATTAAATAATAATATTTTATGTTTTAAATATCTTAAATATTCTTTTTAATCATAATTTTAACTATATATATAAGCTAGCGATGAAGAAAATACATCTCTTTGTGGATGTTGTAGTCTACATGTATGCACAAAAAAGTTTTCATTTATCATGGGATATAAAATCAGATATAAAATGATTTTCCATCAATATTTTAATATTATATAATATTTTAGATTATAATTTTATTATATAATCAGGGTTTAAGAGTATTTAAATGTGGTCAAAGAATAATAAAAAATGATATCAGTCAATTAATAGTTATTCTTCTTATTTAGAAACACTCATTTGGGTAGAACAATAAGACTTATAAGATTAGTGTTTTGGGGAGAATATGACCTCTAGAAAATTGGAGTGATGTTGGAAAGGTATTTTGTAGGTATGGTTTGAGATAAATGGATCAATGTATGTGAATAATCGTTGAGAGGATATTCTTATTTATAACTGAATGGATTGGTACTCTTGTAATTGTTAAATGTTTTATATATTACGTTGGTGGGGGTAAAATTACAATCAAACACACACACACACTCACACTGCACACACACATGCTAGAAAGCTAGATTATATCCCCCCAAGCGATAACCCACACAACAATCCACTTGATTACATGGATGATTTAAGGATTAAAGGCCCATTATTCTTGAATCTCATTATATGACTCATAACCCCACCATCAAATTGCCCAAAGAACCTACACGAATGATGCCTACATCACCATTTTTCTCTCATTCCCATGTCACCACCCCCATTTAATGGCTCTATGGTGTATGTGACAAGTAGGACAAAACCCGCTGCCTGAATGCCAAAATATATGAATAGTCTCATCTGCTACAATACCACTACAATACCTTCAACTGTACTATTAGAGTAAACAAAAATTGTTCATCCTCCATGATTTTATCATGGGCTCCATCTATACTTATTGGGTATGTTAACCACTTGAATACCACCCTAACTACATTATTCAATGTTTGGAAATAATATAAAGTATTATTTATGGAAATGTGTCACTAAATTAATCCGATTTTTACTATTCAGTGATAATGTCAGTAATCCCCTAATAAAATATGATTTATTATAATATTTTCTGACCTTATAATATTTTTTTAACCATAATGATCATGTATTACCTATTATGATGGGGATGAAAATTAACCAAGTTTACTATTCATAATGACTACATATGAAATTTCCCATATTACAAAATTTGAACCAACTAATTCTAAATATGAAATATATTTTATCATATTCAATTCCCTAAAGAGGTAAATAATAAATTGATTATCAATACACAAACTAAAACCAAAATCTCCTTAGAAAATACACTTTTAAAAAATAAAATTGATCTTATACGAAGAGAAATTATAATACTGTTTACTATACAATTAATTAGATTTTTTGCAGTAAAAGGGAAATAATTTCAATTTAATAATAATAATAATAATATATAATTATAAATTTCAATACTTTAAATGAAATTATATTATTAAAAAAATGGTTTTACATCACAATTCACCCAAAAAACAAATTTTTTTTTCAGAAAAATAAAAAAATTACTCTAAGATAAAATCAATATGATGAACCCCAAAAATGAATTTCTTTTTATGAAATCATAATTATAATATTTGGAGATTTATATTTTAATTAAAAAATATAATACATGGTTTTACAATTTATTTATATATAACTACACCATTAATTGATTGAAAATTTATATACAACCTTTTATAAAACTACAATGAATATTGATCCATAAAAATTAAATCTTAGAAATCATAATATTGAATTATATGTATGATTATTGGGGTTGTGAAATTATTCCCCCCAATAAGATAGTTTAACTATGAAATTTTAATACTTAATTAAATATACATGGTTATTTACCATCATATCTTTTTCAAATTCCTTGATTCATTCATCAATCATGTGATTCTTCCATTTAACATTAACCTAGTAAAGCAACTCATTTTAGAGTACCTAATCTCTATGATTTAGAATATGAATTGCGTATTACTTATAATAAATATTCTCTTGCAACTAAACTACTTTATATTATAAGGCATGAAATTGATTAGGTATATATATCTTCGATGACAATAAAAAGACACTACATGTACCGAAGATAAACTCGAAGCTATGTCCATTCAAAATATAAATTATCTGACTTTTTCTAGAACTTTATATGGACAAATATGTTATGTATGTAATTTTACTTTCATTCCAAAATTTCTAACACTATTTTATGGAGATCATTTAATCAAAATAACTTCTCAAACTTCAAAAGAGGGATATTTATATTGGTTACTTTGATAACTTGGTTTACATCCCTATGATTCCCTCATATGGTGCTAAATAATATTTGTGATAAAAAATCAGCATATCTTCCTTTTATAATCCCAAAAATTTCCTCTAACAAAATTCATCCGACAATTTCATATTTTGACACTAATTTCTATATAATTCAACAAAATGTTTTATTTGTATACATGAATAAAAACACTTATCATACCAAATTTCCAAATAGAAAATATACTGATCCCAAATTACCTAAAAATACCAATAGAAAACAATAAAATATATTCAAAATAAAAAATATTACACTTCGACAATCCTTTAGATTAAGGATGAAAAAAATAACTTAAATGTAATATAGTACCCAAAATTTTTTGAAGTCCACTCCAAAAATTTGAGGTACATATTGGATCTTTATTAGATAAATTTGAGATAGGGACTCTATGTTATATGGCTATCTCGTTATGATAATTTATAGAAATTTTATCCGTATTAATATTATATGAAATTAGAATAAATGTATATATTTATTAGAATGATCAATAACAACCCTAATCAAAATTTTACCTTGTGATATATTTAGTAATCCCAGAATGAAATCCACAGATATATTCTTCATTCTCCATCTAGTAATAAGAAAAGGGAGAGGTATCCACTTCAGTAGTTATCATTCACTTTAAAATGTGGAAAATTGAAACATTTCTGGGTAAAAAAATTAATATATCTCTTAATTCCACCCTAAAAATATTACTCATGAAGTTATCTATAAAATTTAGTGCGGTTCGGATGAACAATAAAAAGATCAACGATCTTCAGATAATGAATATTTAGTCATCTAGGAATCCCATTGAACACAAAACCTCGTTAAAAATCATGTAACAAATTCCTTTTCAATTTTAAATTCATGGAAAATTAACTCTAAGACTTATTCAAATATTTCTTACAAATCATGATTTTTTCTTTTGGACATACATAGTTCTTTCTGAAAAATAACACTACACAATCACTAAAAAAAGAATGTTCTTGATTTAATAATTTAAATAATGAAATTAATCATATCATTAACCAAAGTAATATTTTCTAAACATAAAATTATAATTTTTCACATTATTATTTTAACTTAAGGAATTAGAAACATTATTTTCATTTTCGAGATGATACTGAATTGTCAAATTATAATACTATATCAATAAACACTTTATTCTATGACTCATGTTCAACCCTTTTTTAGTGATTATATAATTTAAAATATTATGGAAAGTATATATTTCCTTTTTTCCCATATAAAAGTGCCCACCGAATTATTAATACAAAAACAGACAAGTGAAAGCTCAATATCATGTGTATAAATTTTTTTATCAATATGTTTTAATTGATGTGAAGAATATTCATTTACCTGGTCATCTTGCATCAAGATAAAACCAAGTACCATCAAATTAGAATCACAATAGCTAAAACATTTATCATTTTAGGTTATAAAGGATAACACTAGAGAACTGAAAATATTATCTTCATTTCCAAAATCATTCAAAATATTATTTATTCTAGATCAACTTAACTGATATTCAAGAAATAAATTGTTTTTATACATAATAACTGAGAAATGGTTTTAGAAACCATTGGTAGTGATCCATTAATATTTTAAATCATTGAGTGTCGATAATTTTTTAAGTATTATTCACTCTTGCACCACTTTAGTTTTTGTAGTATTAACACTTATACCATACTTAGAAAAAATATTCCCATGTAATGAAATTTGTTGTAACAAAAATTCAAATGACAAATTGTTTTCATAAAACACATTTTATTTAAATGTCTATAAAAAAATCCTTTGAAAATATTTCAATGTACTCATAAAATTATTATTAAACTATAATTTAATAATTAAAAACAACAGAAAATTTATCCATATGATCATAGAACACTATATTAATAATATCTATAAATAGAATGGGTGCATCTGTCAACTTAAAATGCATAACTGCAAATTCATATTTCATATACCTAGTATGGAACACCATCATATGAATTTCATCATAATTCAACATTATATTTTGATACCAAGTCATTTGATCAATCATTATAAAATTATAAAAACTACATAAATGGTCAAACCAATCATCGATATGAGGAAATGAATAATTCTCTTTAATAGTTTTGTTTTCAAGTGATTTATAATCAATGAAATATATCTTGGAACCATCCTTCTTTTTAACAAATATAAAAGGGGAACCCCAAGCTGAAGTAATAGGGTGGATGAAACCCTTATCCTAAAAC
Organism: Viscum album; assembly: GCA_963277665.1. Taxonomy (NCBI): domain Eukaryota; kingdom Viridiplantae; phylum Streptophyta; class Magnoliopsida; order Santalales; family Viscaceae; genus Viscum; species Viscum album. The sequence goes on from OY728165.1 coordinate 1,968,618,277, forward strand.
TATTATATCTACCTTTTCTATTCTAAATGATTTACACAAGCCATTTAAAAACGCGTATATGAAATTTCCTTTGCATCAGAATATAATTCAAAGGGAAATTGTTCATCCCGACCAAGAATAGATTATAAAAACTAATTTGAAAATACATCCAAATATTCATATACTTTTTGATCATCACTAATTTTAATAATTCCTTAATTTTAAAAATAAATATATGTTAGAATTTTCTTCCATATTTTATTTGTTTCTCAACCAATTGATATTTTATAAATGGTATAATTTGAATATTCTACACAAATTAAAAATCATTCTGAAAAATAATTACATGACCTTAACAATCTATCTTACCAAGATAAAGGAAATGAAAATTGACACTTAGAATATCATAAAACTCTAGAATGTGAATGAATATGTGGTTTTGTTGAATAATCATTAAACACATGATAATTAAAAAATTCTATAAATTCTTTTTGTGTTTATACTACCGCAAAAAATTATTAAATTAAATTAATACATCATTTATTGATAATTTATTTCTATTTAAGATGAAAATTTTCGACATATAATATAATTCATGAATATTGAATCTAACAAAACATTTTTATAATACCAACAAGAAATTAATTTACATTCTACCACTTCATTTGAGGGTCCCTTATCTATAGTAGTAGTAGAAAAAGGCATTACCAATATTTTATTTTTCAATACATAGGATTCACAACATGACTAACTAACTGCAGTTATTAATTATTATAATTTCCTATCTAATGGCAATTGAAACATATGTATTCTAGTGGAATTTATGCATTCCCATTACATTTATAATTCAAATTTTTTCTCTTGTAGTCATGATAAAAAATGACCAATGTTACCAAATAAATAAAACTTTACATATCTTATCAAATGTTAATTGAAATTACATATACCATATTTTAAAAAATTTCGGTTATTACCTCTATATAAATTGGGTGAATGATTCTCCATTTCTAGCCACCTTAACCAGTTCTTACCATTGTTTTCTTTATGTACAAAACTATCATAAATATCAATCCTAACTTTCTCACCATATGGAACAACTTCCTTTTTAATTTTAAGTTCAAAATATTTCAAGTCTTTTAATAAACATGTTTTTAGAACTATTTAGAATATATCAATATTGTTCTCATTAACTAGAAAATATATTAGTTCATATGTATATATTCTTGTAATATTTTTCATAAGTGGCCAATGAGTCTTCTTTTATTTTTATCAACTCTAAAAATCCATTTTCCATTTCCATTTAATGATATTTTGGAAACCATAACACAAGAAATTGATCTATAAATACCATCATATCAATGGTCTCATTCTAAATTATTTCTCTAGTATTCTTAATCAGATACAGCCATCGATCAACATTAATTACATAACAATAAATAGAAATAAATTCATTTTGATTTTCTGTATATTACAAAATATCAAATATCTTATCCAATGAATTTATTCATCATTCATATTTCATAAAGTATGAATATTTAAAAAATAGAGGTTTCTGTTTCATGAAATTCTCCACTATATACATATTTCTCTATGGAGAAATTGACTGATCTCTTTTTGGGAGACACCATTAATTTCTTTTGTCAACTAAGCTAACACTACAAGAAACTGTTCTTTTCAAATCATTCTACATTTTTGATTTGGATAGTTATTATCCTATTGATTCATTTATACCTTATATTCTATGTTTTCTATGGGGAATACATTTTGAATAAATTTAGAATATTTTAAGAAAAATGGAAATCCTCTAATCTATATTATATTAATAGAACCATAAATTGGAGTTTCATAAGAGTATATTTTGACGTTGTCATATCCTATATTGTTATAAAAACCCTTCATATGAAACCAAAAATTATGAATTATTACTTTAACAAACCTTAAATATGATTTAAATGTACGTATTTCAATTTTTTACATTCCCAGGATCAATTGTGTATATATTTATAGAGAATTAAGAACAATATTACATAAATATATGGATACACTGATACAGTGTGTCTTTTTCAACAATAAATGGGATTTAAATTTAAACCCTTGTTTTATCCCTATAACATCTTTAATTTCAGATGATTCCAATGGAGAATTCATAACCTCAATATAGTTCCTACTCATCCTTAGATCCAACGTAATACTATTCAAAATGTGGAATGGGAAAAACATAGTAATTGACATAAAAATAATACAATTCTTTTAGTAAATTGAAAATGATAAAACCCATGATATTTTTAACATATTTTTTAATCAAAAATTAATAAAATAAAAGAAAATATTTAAATATATAAAAACAATTAATTTCATAAATAAAACATTTTAAAAACCAATATTAAGCGTATAAATGTAATGAAGACATATTATTGCATGTGGTGACTCATGAAAGATTTTCGTTGAAAGATAAATCATTGAACATTAATTGTTAATGTAACACCCTATTATTTTTTAAATATTTCATTCTTAATGTTAATTAAAATTTCTTTGATAGCTTTCACAATTGGGAACATCAATTTTTAACGAAAAATGACACACAATTAACATATTATTGTTTAATATAATAGTTCTCCCATATTCATTCAAATGGAGGGTATGATTAGGAATTTCTCAATTAGAAAAATACAATATTTACACAAGCTTACAAAATAAATTCTTTGTCGAGTAATTAATTATAAATTAAAATAAAAACCATTTGAAAATAATGGAAATATTATTCTGAAAAATTATTTTAAGTGCACCAACTTGTTTTACCTCAAAAAATTTTACAAATAAGTTTTTGTTAATAAATTTTAAAAAATTAATGTATTATATTGTAAACTAAATTTTAACAATTTTTTTGATAGGTGATAATAATAAATCAAATTGAACTTATAAAAATTGTATTTTTTCTTCAAAAAATTAGTGTTGTCAAATTTTTTGTACTTATTTAAAATTTATTTTAGACACTTTAAAAAATGTTATATGAAAAAATTATCTTCATTTTTGAAATATTAATTTCATAGATATCTTTTATTGTATTTATAATAATTTTTTTTTGAAAAAACGCATTTTTTAGTGAATAATGAGAAATAATTTTTTATAAACAAATATTCCTTTTCATTCAAGTAATTTAAAAACATTGTTTTATTTTAATATGTTATAAAAGTAAAATTAATTAAATTATATATAAATATATATATTAACAAAATTTAGGACATTGGAATCAACTTAATAAAGAAATTTTAATTTTTTTTGAACATGTGAACATTTTCGATTTGAAAATCTAATTTTTCACCGAGTATCTAGGATTAATTTTATTTTAAAATTTTCCATTTATATTAATTGATTTTTGAGAAAATAATTCCATATTTGAAATTTTTAAAAAATTATACTACATAAATTCATTTTTATGAAACATTAAATCCTAAAAATTAAGTAAGAAACCAAATAAAGGCCACAACAGTGGAAAATTTTTTCCATCATGTACGTTAATAATAAAACCTTCCATTTTTTATTATTAAAACGTTACATATAAAACAGAAAAAAGATTCATATTAAAAACAATTTAAAATAATATAAAAATATGAATATAATTTACATTATATATATTCTATTTCCCAAAAAAAATTCAACAAATAATTTTAAAATCATTTACAAGGAAAGAACTTGTTGAAAAGAAAACACTAAAATAGAGTTTTAATGATTTATCCCTTTTCACTTTTGAAATATTTGAATCATAATCCACATGAAATAATAACATTAAAAAAACTATAAATACCATACGAATAGATATATTAATGATAAAAAAATGTCAAAGGGGCTTTATGTACATCTTGTAAAATTGAATAGGTGTATAAGATTAAAATAATCCTTAATAAAATGAAATTGAGATGAAGTCGATTAAATTGAGTCTGATTCATCATTCTTTTGTTTTATCTTCCAAAATAATAAAATTATGTTAATTATTTACATTATAGGGAACCCTTTTAAATTTTATTGACACTTTTATTTCACTTATTACAATGATTTATACAATTAATCAATCCATTGATTTTATATTAGATTTTTTGACTGTAATTGGATTATGTATAAAAATCAAATTTGGTAGGTTGAATATTGTAAAAGAGGTGAATATTTATATATATATATTTAAACAATAATAATAATAATGAAATAATAAGAATATTAATACATTAATTATTCATTTAAAACTAAATATACAAATTAGTAATGAAAAAGGAGCTAATGTTATGATCATTGAGACGGTCGGACATACTTATGCATGAGTAACACTTCCTTTTTATGAAGACCACTATGGATACAAGGTATGTAATATTTTTTACTCCAATAATTATAATTATATCATAAATACCATATAAATAATTATATGTTTCATTATTTTGATATGGTGATCAAAAAAGGAATCATATTTGTACGAGGAGTCCGTAGTCCATACATCCATGAATGACATTATTATTTTTTCTAATGACTGAAAAGGTAAAAAATGATATATTATATTTAACTAATGATCAAATACTTCATGAGTATCATAATTATGTCATTTATAGAACAAATATTAATTATATTTACATTTATTACCTTCTATGTAATGTGTTGGTGAAAATGAATCACATCACTTCACGAGGAGGAAATCCGCTGTATATAAGTGTGATGTTATTATACCATTAAGGAATGTAATATGAAATGATAAATTTGATATAATGACTCTGTAGATATATGTATGTTATAAATATAATATATAAACTTTATATTCATCATCATACCCAAAAATCATAGTTGGTAATGGAAAAATTAATGACATCATTTTGCAAGGTGGTAGTCTTTCGTACACACGATTGATGTATTCATTGTCTATTTGATTGACATGTGTTTCATTGTATGTCATACACATAAAATAATGATATCTCTTTATATAGAATATTCTGATATTATTATATTATAATGGTATAATTATAATTAAATGATGTGGATAAAGAATGAAAATTACGACAATTGATTAAGAACCTCTTCTTTGGGCATCCTCCTCAGGATTATATTAAATCCTTGAAACTATTTATTCACTAGAAAAGGATTCTATGATGATGGTATGTGATTTGGTAAGTGCTTTTTGGAGGTTTTAAATGAGAAATATGGGTTTATAGGTGTGAATAAGTGAGGGGAGTGAGCGCCCTTTTATATTTGAGGAGTTGAAGTCATATAAATACTCAAATGTATTGACTATTGGGAGGTCATGTGTATGTAATGTGGCTCGGAAATTGATAATTATAGGGTTTTAGTGATTAAATTGTTAATAAAAACCTCCACAAAAAAATTAAATACATGTTTTTAACAATTTTTTCCTTAACATCTATTTTTCTTTATTTTTACCTTTTTTGTATTCATTACGGTCACATATTTTTTAACCTAGGTAATTTTTCATTTTAGAATTAATTAATTTGATAATTTTTATAAAATGTATACCCTCTGAAAATAAATATTGAATAAGAATTATAAAATGAAAATCTTTTGTGTGTTAAAAATAATTTTTATCACAAATGAATGTAACATGCAAAAAACCCATATTAACCATAACCGCACAAACAATGATTTTTATTAATTATGGGTAAATATATTCATTATAAAAAAATTTGGAAATTAATGGGATATTTACTATAAATAATAAACATTATAATAACTTTTTAAATGATATGATTTTTTTTTAAATTTAAATCATTTAATAAAATATAATTTATTATAAATATACTTAAATGTCAATTTTTATATTATTCATTTAAGTTAAATTTTTAAAAATATCAATATCAATATTTATTTAGAATATATTATTATCACACATTCATAACATGATATATTTATATAAAAATTAATATAACATAAACATTAACTCAATTTACGTCACATTTAATATTTTTAATATCATTTATTTCATTTAATTTCTAACTAAATAATTATTATAATTCCATTTCCTAATAATTGTAGGCTATTATTTCATATCTAAAAATTAAAGATAAATTAATATGGTAAAAAACTAACTCACATTTTAAAATAATATCTATAATTAAACCTATTTTGTTTTTTACCTATCCCAAGGCATTATTGAACTGAAAACCAAGAATCATGTCTTTTTTTTTGTCTTTTTCTTTACTTAACATTTTATATTTGTCACATTCAATTGATTGTGGCATGAAATTTACATAAATCAAAAAAATATTTTTGTTATGATAGAAATAATTTCATTAAAAAATTTAATATAATATTTAATTTCATTTCAAATCTTTTCATTCTAGTTTAACCAATGTTAAAACCATATTTACTTTAACCATAGTAATTAATTTTTACTACATTCACTATTAATTTTGGTCAAAATTTCATTTCAAATTATTAAACATTATTAATATTTTTAATTTAAAATATTGGATCTATTTTTAAAAATTCAATTCAAGGAATTGGAAAAAATTAACTTAAAAATTATCCTGAAAACACGGCAAGACAACATGTTTTTAAGAAGAGTTTTTTTTAAAAAACAATTATTCTATATCAACTCTATGTATGATAATAATAATTGTATGAAAATCATTAATGATATATAATCTAAAATTTAATACAAAAAAATCTCCATTATTGGTTATATATATTAAATAAAATATAGAAAAATTCAGCATTTGAGAATATGTTTTTCTAAAAACCCATTTTACAACCAACAATATCCTTATACTAAAAAACAATATAAAGTTGATTCAATGTAATTAGGTGGATTGAGAATAACTAAGAAATGAATAATTAACTTGAATACATATTTAAATAATAATGGAAATTTAATTTTTTTTACTTTATATAAAAGAAAAGACTTTCTATAAAATCGGAATTTTTAACAATTCACTAAAAAAGTAGTATTTTCCAAATAATCACAAAATTTCACTAAAAGTGAATTTTGATTTTATTCTCCAAAACATAGTTCATTTTGTAAAATATTTTTTTTAAAATTTTAAAAATATGATTATTACATTTTATTTATGAAAATTTAAAAAAAAATTATTTTGAAAGAATTTTTTTTGAAAAACAAAATCACAATAATAAAAATTGATTGACTATTTACTAAAGATTTACCAATAAGTTTTATTTATTAATAAATATTTATGTATATATATTAATTATACATTTCTTAAAGTAGTAAATTTAATTTAATCCCTAAAATTGTATGAAAAAGTTATAACAATAATATATATACTTCATTGGTCATTTAGGGTTGGTGTTTCTTGATGATAATATAATTTAATATAAATAACTCGCGGTTACGTTTAGTTCAAGATAAAATTAGTGGCGTGTGTCACACAATCTCAACACACTATTCCATGAAAAACTAGATAAAAACAGTATTGTGGTTTCTTTATGATATGAGATTTTTATTCTTTTTGAAATATATGGGTATTAAATATTCCCCCCAAAAGAAATTACATCCATACAATTTTAATTTTTCTTTATAAATAAAATGATGGAAATTTGAAGTACTTTTGTTTTAAACCATCATTCTAAAAGGGATAAGAAAACATCATCTTAATAAAATAAAAAAGGATGTATGAAGGTCATAAGTAATAACACAGAACTAGGATTCCAAATAGAAGAACATATGTGATAACTGAATATTTAGACAGGTAAGGAAAGTGTAAATAATAACATAAAGTGATTGAGTTAATAGATCACAATCAACTGAATGATCAATGTAATTTTAAGGTCCTAACAACCATAAATCCATGTGGATCTAAAAGATTATCTAATTTATCATATATGAATGTAATAGGATAACATTTTTGTTTCAATATCCTTTACCTAATGTTGTGTAATTATTTAACTATATTAAAATATAAGGAAAGATACTTACTTGATAATTTTATATTTCATATTCAAAATTTCATCATTTTTTTGTTCTTTGAAAAATATAAAATTCATCCCCTACTCCTTGAAATGATAATACAAAAATGATTCTTTAAGTGTCAATATATAAAAATCACTTCTAACAGATCATAAGATCTATAAACAACAACAAGCCCTTCCATCTATCTTTAAATATTTTCTAAAACCAAAATCATTAGCATATGATATCAAATATAATAAATTAATCTCTAGACACCAAAAGTAACAACACTGGTTAATCATTAGTGTTTATTTTTTCTAACCATATTAATAATAATAATTCCATTAATTGTCATATTACCCCCAATGTTTATCAATACCAATAAAAAGAATTCTATAAAATTAAAAGGAATTATTCCTCAAATAACATAGACACTAAAACATATACTTCAGATATCTATGAAAAAAAATTACTCAAAAAGTACTTTAGTTACTTTAAACATCAAAAGAGGGGTGCCTAAGTCATTGAAGTTATGATCAAACGAATTGAAATACATTGAGATCCCTGTATTTTTCACCACTTATCCAATTTTTCCATCATGTAAATTTGATATAGAAAATGATTTTACCTCCCCTCTTTTCTTTCGATCTTGATTATTTCCACCCTATGTAAGAAACTTTAGACACATGTTAGCATAATTTCCCAACATAATGTAGCTGAAACATCTCACTGTTGATTGGATATCTATTATATAATTCTTGGATTTTCCATGAATCTTTTTCTTTATTGTCACGAACCTCGTCTCCAAACATTCCACACAATGAACCCATTCCATATCCTAAAATAAATTACCCGAAAAATTATATTACCACACATAGAACATGTTTTGGGATTAAATTTATAATTTTTAGTTGGTTTCTTCTATATTCTCTACCATATTGACCATAACAAAATTCTATTATCTCATGGACCAATAATGTCAGTAAACTCGATATATAATTTCTCAATAAACCAAAAAATTATATAATAACATTTAAATTCATATATGGAAAATTATATTCTTAATAATTTTTTTAATCCAAGTAAAATTTGTTAATTTTACTATAAATATCTTGAAAAATATCTGGTACATACATGGAAAAACATGTAAAACATTATTCACATAAAGATAGAAAATATTTATTATCTTCCCCAATTCCATGAAGTGGTTCTCCATCTTTAGAAGAAAAAACATAGGGAAATATTTCTCATGGAATTAATTCTTAAATATTTCCCATTCGGTAGCATAACGACCATCTTTTACCAAGTTATTCTTAACTCAAGACCCTCATTTATCAGCTCATCCTTCAAAATTATAAATGGAAGAAGATAACGCTTGATATTCTTAAAATTCGATGATTTAAAATATCTTTTCCAGATCAATGATAAATCATTTAACTACCATATGGTCAGATGATCTTCTAAACGATGGGGGATATTACCTCATGAAATTATCCACTACATACAGTTCTTGTATGGTGGATTGGGTTCCTCTATAGAATGAATACCATCGCTATTTATAAATTATTTCAATAGATACATCACTACAAACAATAATTCTATTCCTATTCTAACCACCTCGCAAAGCTAATTCTGATGGATATTTTCCTCTCTATGCCTTCCCACTACAACATTCATATTTAATCTTCAGAAAACCATTATGAATAGAAATATTTGAGCTAAAGAAACATTATAATATTTAAATTCAATATCATTTCAACAAAACCTTAAGGTGAAATATTACAGGGTAATGATATAGACACTATCCTATCCTTTAATTCTGAGTAAAAAATTATTTTATACAAACTATAAGGACCTGACCTTAATCATTACATGATCTTGAGTTTTATTCAAGAAATTAAATTATTTTACATTGTGAATCTTTTATGGTTTAGAGGCTTGGATAATTAGGCCATAACTCATGCCTGATAAAAACATAAAATAAACAGTGTTCACATCCAATTAGTATCCATTTTCACCATAATAGAAATTTTTTGTAATAAGTAATTAATTTTTTGCAAGGAAAATATCCATGGATTTCAAAACGAGTTCTTCCTTTCTCTTACTCTTCATTAAACTTTGTGACTTTTTTAAAAAACGTAGGATGATCACAAAATATTGCTAATAGATATAAAAATAAATGAAACTATTAGTTTAGAAATAACATGAATACCCATAAAAAAGTTACCTTTGAATAAATTTTATTTGAGTGAAATAAATAGTTCATTATCACTAGAAATAAAGTACATGTTTTTCTCAATGAAATCCTTTTGAATCAATACCCATCATTTAAAAATTCTTTTCAGTGAAATCGAGAATCATATTCATAAAACCCTTTAAAAATAATTTTTAATTTGATTTACCATATTTCAGATTTTCAATATAATCATTAACCAATTAATTGGATAGCTATAATGGGGCTCACCCTTCATATAATCAATATTAGGCTCACATTATTTTAATTTCTATAATGGCCCCTACCCATTACATAAGCTGTATCAAGCTCACCAATGAGATATAATGGGGATTAACACATCATATATGCTATATAAAGCTCACCTATTTCATATAATGATCAAGTACCATATCATAAATAAAACCCTTCAAAAAATCCTTTCAAAACCTTATTAAACTAATATGAAAAAACTTTCAGATAAAAATACTCCTTTATTTTTAAAACCCCATTTTCCATATCGATATACCCAATAAATCAAAAAGGTTATTTTTCATTGAAGATCAAAAAAGTCTCAAAAATGGAGTAAGAAATCAAATAATGACCAAAATAGAGGAAATTTCATTATCATTGTGTTCATTAAGAAAATAATATTTAATTGGTAATTTATAAAAATGTTCTGTAAAAACCAATAAAATTATTCCATATTAATCCTATTTAAATTAATGTAAAAAAATATTTTTAAAAATTAATTTACAATTATTTTATGTCCATGTAATATTTTTCATAAATTCATTATGAAAACATGGATATGGAAAGATATACTTCGAAAAAAACATTAAAAATATTTTGTAAATGAAAATTATCTTATCACTTATGAAATATTTGAATTAAAAAACCCATTAAACAATAACCTTAATAAAACATAATATAAAATTATCATATATATACACATTATATAAAATGAAAATTGTGCTATATAAAAACCTTGAAAAATATAATAGGTGCATAACATCAAATGTTTCCTTTAACAAAAGGAAATTGAGACAAAGACCCTTACCTTGGGTCTGATTCATCAAAATTTTCCTATATCATATAGAATAATAAATTTATATTAATTATTTACTTTCTTTATAACCTTATTAATTTTATTATTACTATTATTTCACTTCTTACAATTATTTATAACATTACACAATCATTTATGTTTATGTGTGATGTTTTGACCACATTTGGCTTATGTCTCAAAATCGACTTTGGTATACTGACAATGGTCAAAGAGGTAATAATTTGAAAAAAATACTTAATAATAATCATTATATAATTAACATATTTATACATAAATTATACTCTTAAAACAAATCATTATTAATAGTTTTAAAAAATTTTCTATTGTAATAATCGTGGAGACAATAGGTTGTACATATGCATGATTAACATTTCCATTTAAAATAATGCGATGGAATGGAAGCTAGAATTAGTTTATCCTTCCATAATAATAATTATATAATTATTATGTTTTTTATAGTTTTTTACATAATTCTTTTGTTGTGGGGATGAACAAATGAGTCACATCTCTTCAAAGTGGTGGTAGTCCTCACGTCTACGAACGACGTGATCATTTTTTCCATTATGTGAAAAGGAAAAATTAAAATAATATATTATGTCTCCATAATGATAAATATTTTACAAATATTTTAATTATTTAATTTATATCACATATATTTATTATCATTACCCTTATTAACTTCTATGTATCCCATTAGTTAAAACAAATCTCATCACCCCGTAAGGCAGTAGTCCACCATACACACATAAGACATTATCATATCCCTTATAGAATGGAATATGAATGGAAATATATGATATAATGAATCCAGAGAAAAAAATAATGTTTTAGATAACATATATTTAAATTATATCCATCATCATACCCTACTTTGATAGGTAGTAATGGAATCAATGAATGATATCTTTTCCTAGGGCGGTAGTCTAATGTACAAAAAAAATGATGATTTCATATCCCATTTGATGGATGTGTGTATGTATGTAGAACATATAATTTATATAATTTTTTTCATATATGTAAGATACTAATGTTTCTATATAATCATTTTATATGAATAATTGAAGGAGGTGGAGAAATAAGCAAAACTAAGATGCTCATTGAATAACACTACATCTTCCTTGGGTATCCACCTTAGGTTTTGACTAAAGCTTCAGAAGGTAAAATTTATGCCCAAAATAAGGATTATAGGATTATATTAGAGAATTTGGTAAGTTATTTGGGAATTTTTTTATGATCCAAATGGCTTGCGAACTTTGAATAAGTGAGGGGACTGAGTCCCCTTTTATAGTTGATATGAGTTGAATTCTTATAAATACTCAAAATTATTCACTGTTGGGTGATCAATATAACCTAATGTGGCTCCAAAATAGATAATATATAATTTTTATAATATATAGTTTATACACACTTCCACCACACAAATAAACACATTTTTATGTATTTTTTTACACAAAATCTATGTTTCTTATTTGTTCTTTTTTGGGGTTTTACTATGGAAAATTGATTTTTAACATTGGTAATTTTTACTTTAAGAATAAATTGTACTGATAAATATTATAAAATTTAGGCCCATTGAATCTAAATTTGAAATTAAATTTAACAACAAAAATCATACATTTTTTACACTACATCTAGAAAGATTCATAAAGCATAATAGTAAGATATATAACCTCTTCACATCTCTTACAGAACTACAATCAGTACAAAAGTCAGTCTCCCTTTCAATTAATGAAAGGATATCTCAAAAACTTTAGATGAAAAAACATCACCCCCATCACTTTAAAACCCATATGAGGCACTACTAAGTTTGATAAATCCAATATAGATCGCTTGTAAAAACCATCCATCCTAATTATACTCTAAATTTCAAAAAGATTCTTTGTCTACTCCCTGGAAATCATGGTGCTCACTTTTTCTTGGTCATTAGATACATCTTCCTATGAAATGGAATGACCTAAGAAGAGAACATTAATTATTAAATGTGGTATTTAATATGATTCACATAAATCGGTACTATATATGTGTATTCATCATGATCTTATGATGGTTGGAATAGTCATGTGTTGTGAAAGAATACACTAATATGTTATCAATGAAGACGACCCAAAATGAATCCAAGTACGGGTTGCAAAATTGATTCCTTATATCCCTAAAAACATCTGACATGTTCATATAGAAAAAATTCATTACCAAATTCTTATAAAATCCACAAGTACACTAAAACATTGTATTTTTTATGTCAAATGTCATCAAACACACCTGATGGTATCCTGACCTCAAATCGATATTGGATAAAACTGTCATTCCTTGGAGTTGGTCGAAGAGGTCCTCTATATGAGGAAACAGATATTGGTTATTCGCCATAAAATAGTTGAATATATGTTAATCCATGATGAATATGAGGGTACCATATACCTTCTTGGTGAAATGGATAGTTTGATCTAATGGTGATGTGTTGTGTCTGATAAAACCCTTAGCCTACAAATCTGCAAAGATGCCTCTTGATTTCTACGAGCTATGTGGGTGAAATATTATATAGTGGAATAAAAACCAGTTTATCACCAAAAAATAGCATTTTCATGAACTCATCCTTTATCTTATGAGGTAGGCTAGAGAAATCATTAGGGATGGAATTCCTAAAACAATCCAAAATAAGATGGAATTTGATAAGCTCAATTCCCTTATTTCTAATAAAGTGACTCTCCACCTAGGATTCCACCGTACCTAACTTAGTACACTCAGTTACAATTTAATATTTCGGGATATCCTATTCACCGATATGAATATAGTTTCTTCCCTCAATTGATGTGAATGAAATCAACCAATGGTATAAACCTACATGGTAATAATATTCCACCAACCATTCTATAATAAAAATGAATTCAGATCCGATCATCTCAAGGATAAAAAAGTTCCCCTTGAAACTGTTCCCACCCACTACAAGGGATAACTCATTTCACTAGAGTATTCATATTGTTTTGACTACAAGTTTTGTATCAAGATTCATTTCACCAGTAGAATATTATATTTCTATCCCCAATCCTTTAATAGTTTAAAAAAAATGAGTGTGGAAGAAATGTATCAAAAAGGGAGGAGACTAATCTAGATCCTACCATAATAATAATTCATATAGTGGATTACCCTAGAATCCTCTCATTATATATGGGATTTAATATTTAAATATTTCTTGAACCATGACCCAGAGATTCTTCTTACTACCCTAGGAAGGTCCTCTCTACAGACGCTAACCTTATATGGTGTGATTACCTCAACAATGAACCCAAACAGATCCTGATTGACTAGTAGAAGAACAAATCACAACAAAAAATGGAGTTACTGTTCCATCACCTGAAATTGGTGTCAGTAAAAATCAACTATCAATAGACATTGGTGGGAAATATTTATAGAATCACTAATGGTTTCCCATCATACAACAATCTCAAAAATAGATAGGGTTCCTTATGAACTGAGGATTTTTGGGCCTAGCCTTTTAGACTAGTGAAACATGATATAACATTCATTCCTTTCCAACTGGATGGTACTACCACTACATACACCCATAAAATGATGCTACATGCAACATGATAACCCATTTTCTTACCTCAAAACTGAACTTCCCTGGCTCATAATCTAAGCCCCCAGCATGTTCCTATCTATAATGAGGGAATAGTTAACTATCTATGAAACGATATTTAATTTGATGATGTTAACCTATGATCGGATTCCGCATAAAATTCCATCCTAAAACCATCTCACAATTGTCAATTCCATACTAACTAGAATCAGAGAAAAACACTAACGCTAACCGATGTGAGTATAAAACTATAACAAGATCATAACACTGTAATGAATATTTTTAAACTCCCAATAATGGTACTCTCTATGAGTATTTTTGAAGAAGTTATCATAGAAGGCTATCTGGAAGTCTTCCCAGACCATACCATGATGATAACTAGCCTTAGAGATGAAATCCCACCAATACTTGGTGGTGTCACAAAGCATGTATGTAGTGAGATTGACCCTATTATCTAGAAGAATCCAAATATTTTCAAATATCAATACCATTTATTCAATCCCTGACTCAGTAGCTAAAGGTAATCCATTCATAGGAACGTTGGGATGATGCTGCTACAGAAACTCCAAAATCAGCTCTACCATACAATGTACATGTAGGGGCATACCCTGAATAGACTACCAAAACCAGAAGAAACATTCATAAAACTAAGAATCAGTACCTAGTGGAAGATCACGAAGAGGTTCCTTAGGTTTCACTGCCTGAGGAATCATGGGTATATCAATGAAAACCACCTCTAGAGTGTTTTCATCACCATTTTCCTAGAGTAAGATTTGAGGACGTCATTGTTACTTTGATATACAATTTTCAAGATCACTTCTTAGATACGATTCATAATAGATATGGAAAGCTATAAATGAAGGAACATGAACAAGTCCTTCAAATAACGAGACACAACCCTTATCCTGCTCCTAGATACATGTCTTAGAGATGAGAATGATGTCATAAAATTATCAAGACACACTACCTAGTATCCACTACAACAGTGGGGTCGGCGTCATGGTCTCATATAACACAATAAAGGTTTTTCTATATAGTGATTAAAATCCAAGATATAAAGAAAAACACCAATAAATTTTTATTTTGAATCTTTATATAACTGTAAAAATTTATTTTAAAACATTAATGTATTAGGATGTACATTTATATCTTAATAGTGTTAATTGTGTCACCAATTCAAAATTTATAATGGTCCATACTCTTGTATAAATTGAAATTAGAACATCATTTAGCAGCGATATGGAATGTATGTTCAATATCAGTATGTAGCAGGTCATTTATAGTGATGTTTTTGAGTTAATTCTATCTCTAATTTATAGAAGTACATGATTCATAAATTTCAGTGGGAATCCATCAATAAAATCATTTAATATGTAAAAATTGGTCAATTATCGTGTAATCATCAATCGAAACAAGAAAAACCATTTAGACTAATATAGGATATTTAATTATATTTATTATGTCATTTCATGGAATAAACACTAGAACACATCAACATTTTAAAATTAAGTCACAATAAGAAGCACATGAAATACAAGAAAATCATAGAGAACACTAGAAATAACATGATATAATGCATGAAATATAATGTTATGGGGCCAAGTATGATGAATGAATTCTTATACACCATCATATCATTGGGAAAACGGAAAAATAAATCCATATCATTGATATCAGTCATAATTATAGAACAGAACAAGTGTGTCACCCAATGGTGAAATCTTTAAAACTATAATGGCACAACCAACTACATCATTAACCCATCCCAGGTAATTTGGGTTTCCAATGTACATTTATTAGATACTCCTAGGAATAGGATCATTACAAAATTCAAATACTCATATTTTCCTATCCAATTCCCAAACATTAGTACAAAATAAAAAACATGCTTTGATACCACTGCATAACATCCCACCCTTGAAACCAATTAGTAGTGACGCGAGATGGACAGTTTCATGACCTCAAGCATGCCTCCCCATAATCTAAAGGATATTTACTAGTAGCAAGGTCATAGGGTGAGTCTGTGGGGAGAAAATTCCATCATAAATCATAGTAGAGGAAAATAGTGTATAAATAAATATGAAACAATATAATCTATAATGATAGTCAAGCACCATAATAATAAATGAACCATGCCATATAAATAACATGTGAAATTTAAATAAATAATAAATAACACATGATGATAATGACCATTTAACTATAAAATGTATGTCTATGGGGAACATCAGATATATATTTTTATACCACATGATAAAAAAATAAATAAAAAAACTACCAAAAACTCTACTACTCATTTCACAAGCGTAGACTCATTCCCTTTATACTATAATCCATCTTAGAACTATCAATAGAGCATATGAATTCAAATACTACCCATTATCTATACCGACAATCAAGATGTCATCTTGGGTAATAAGGTTGTCCAAATCAGGGTTTGAGATATAATCAGTATGCCACTACCAACACTGTCTAGAGCAAACAGGTTCAAACAATATAAAATGAACAGTGTGATAATAGTACTAAAGGAAAGCTAAAAAGTAAATAAATACGTAGGACTGGGTTCTGCAAGGGACACCCATCTAGTTCTACCTTCTATGACCTAATAAAACTGTATTTGAACTAAATAAAACCTATAAAAATGGTATAAGGGATGTATATATGTAAAAATCAACAAAGCATCATGTATGGACTGACTCGAATCATGTGATTTGGCTTTGTGGGTGTGTACCCAAAACATCAATTAGGAATTTTCATAATTTAATAAAAAGTCATGATGCATAACTTTGGAATGAAATCCATCAAATATAGTATGGAATACTGATCCCACAAAAGGTGACCCAAAAAGAGAACCTAATAGTCCTTACAGCAGGTCATAAATAGCCAATAAAATAGATCCAATCCAACACGGCACATAAACTGCACCCCTTATATCACTCTCAGCATGGTGGAGTATAACCTCGGATCCCACCTCAAGTAACTCACATAGGGGACCAAGTATCACCAGAGGTGAGGAATGACCATCTTGATAATGATTCCATACATGGTTTCTCCCATATGAAAATAAAGTCACTCATGGATATAAATAATCCTCCTATAGAGCTCATCTATGGAAAGCCATGGGTTTCTCCTAGCTTGTGAATTAGATCCCACACAAAGCATGGTCAATCCCATCCATGGATGCCTTATGTAAGGACCACTTTCCCCTTATGACTTGTAAAACATCATGGTATAAAAACAATATTAGATATCATGAACAAGTAATTACATGTATAATATTTTAAAAAAGTTGTCCTAATTATTTAATTCAAGATAAACTAATATGGGATAATTTAATAATCATTATGAAAGAAGCACATGGTTTAATGAAGAAGACAAAAATTGTGAATCATAAAGAATAATATTTAATGGATAAGAAATTAATCCGAAACATAAGAAATAAATCATTAAGATTAAATTCTTGACTCATGAAAACCCATTCCTATTAATTAATTTAATAAACTATGGGATTTATTAAAATTTAATAACAAATGAAGACGTGTTTAATAGTGGATGATAAATGCATTTGGTCACTAAGGTAATGAAACACTGAATGGGTGGTTCCCATTATGGTAAACCACCAACCATGTCGATTTTCTACTATAAGGGGTCATATTCGTCATAATTGAACCCTTTAATTAGATTAATTAAAAATTATTGTGGTTTCATCCAATGGTTCTGACATGAAACATAATTTAGAGGAATATAAATACAATAAAACATGTTTGAACGATCCATAACACATACCTTAGTTTTTTACAAGGCATGTCATCCATAGTTGGCCCTCAACTAAAGTAAGAACAGAAGATAATATTAAAAATGTCATATTACATGAAAATGGAAAAAATAGGTCAAAAATAAATATCACAACATAGGATTTGGAGATTTAAGAACAAAATAAATAAGAGTTTAGATCTTAAATCAATCATTCCATCAAATCTGGAGGTGATGAAATTAAAGACCGTATGGAGGGATCACAATACCCAAGAAGAGGAGGAGGAAAGCTGATATGAAACTGCTGAAGGATAAAAACATAGGGGGATAAATATTGACAATTTAAAAAATTAATGAAATAAAAAAGTAATTTACACTTTAATTATTAAGTATCATATTTTCTTCTTCATAATTTTCCAAAATTGGTCTAACTATGTGCCCACTTCTTTTAAAGGGGGAACCTTGCACATGATAAGTGCATGGGTTGGCCAAATGTGTGAAAAACATGCAATAGTTACTATCAAGATTTCCTGATATCCCAATATGGGAGTTCACCACATTCCTCATAGTTTCATAGAGACTTTGTGGTTCCCTACTCCCTTATATCACATCCCCACATGGTTGGGGAAACCGTGAGGTATGGGATGTATGGTTTCTCCTAAACATGAGGCCCATCATATTTATCTAAATTTGGAATCCTAGATCTGATCAATCCCCATATACCCACATGACCTCCAGGAATCCATGAAGTGTCATTTTAGATTCCCATCAATGGAATTAAATATGAAAAACAATGGTCTATACCATAGAGAAAACCCATGATGTCACTCTCATAGTGAAATTTCATATCCACAACTCACACCAGATAAACTCAAGGGAGAACAAAAATGACATCCATTATGGTCCTTCCCACCATTTAAATAATCAACAATTGCATAATCCCAAACACAAAACTACCAACACATCACAAAACTGAATGAATTATTCTCAAACTAAATATGCAACAAAATACTGATTTAGGATTTTAATATGATAGAAACATCTCCATAAATTGAACTTCAAAAGTAAAAATAATCCATAAGAAGGTTAAACAAAAAAAAATTCACATTTTTAAGTAGAAACTATAGATAATTATCGAATATAAACTAAAAACATCCTAAAACAATTTATTCCCAAAAACAAAATGAACTACAACAAGGAAAAAATAAACTCTCTGCACTCTAGCATTGAATAAAAAAGTTGGGCCATAAAATCCAAGAACTAGAAATTACACCACTATGTGAAAAGCATAACTCCATTGAATATGGATATAATCATAATGGATTAAGTAATTTTCTTCACCTCATTATAAAACAACTTAACATTAACTATGATTTACTCTTCTATCCACATGACCTACATAACTTATACAGATGTGCCAAACAACCATGATTTCAATTTGCCTATGATGGATTATAAAAAGATGGATCAAAATTACAAAACTATCTATAAAAGAAGTAAATGAGTGGGTAGAAAATTAAATGATATGTAGGAACTAATGAAGTTTTTTTTTGTAATGGGTTCTTATAGAATTGTTTTTTCACTAGACAAGAATCCTTTACGGTCACCAAGAGAAATTGGGCTTCTATCCACAACATGATTCTCTTTTATAACTAGCTCTTACAAAAACACCTCAACCAATATCATTCCAAGAAAACATCCACAGATAAGAGAACTCAATATTTAATCATCAGTAAGCATCCATACACGAATAATGAATATTTTAGGTGATTCTTACTTTAATCTATAGAAAAATGGAAACCAGCACTTTGAAATGTTCAGTATATGCCTTCCCCATCTACTCACTATAGTGTCCCTTAGAGAGATATTCTAATGTATTATACTTCACTAATCATGTATACACTAATGGATGAAATTAGTTTTATGAACTTCTAAAGGCATCCTGACATTAAATTATGATGGGAATATTTCCTTCCACTTATCCAAACCTGATCCCTTAAATAAACTCAAGACAACTCACACCCTCAGGGCCTCGAGAATTCCCAATGAATGTAAGATAATTTAATCTTCTTCAAGACACTGAAAATTATCTATAATAACCTGATATACATGTAAAATATAATGAAAATCATAATATCATGATTCCATGACACAACTGGTATCTTAGATAGAACTAACAACTAGAAGAGACCCCTCAGAAATATTTGAAAATTTCTTGGTGGTATACTCTATATGACCCAAAAAATAAATCTAAGTTCACATCAAACCAAAATAAAACTGAAGTAACATTCCTTGAAAAAATCACTATGCTCATAAACAAATACTAAAAAATAGAAAATGAAGATTCACTTTTCAACCCATCATATCCATTATGAATTCTCCTCTATTTTCCACCTCTAAAACCATTTCAAATAACCAATAATACTTAGAATCAATAATTATAAATTAAAATATCTTGTTTTCAATCCAATTGGACAAAAACCTTTTCTATTTTCCCATAAAAAATATCCAAAACACCACTTTTACCTTTCTTTTAAACAATTAATCATATATAAAAGAATCCACCTTTTTAAATGAAAACTATTTCCTAAATTATTTCCATTTGTAAAACCTTTTTCACTCAAAAAAATATTCAAAAATTATTTTCTATTAAAAATACATTCACACCAACCAAAATCACACTAATAGAATCAATTACACCAAAACCACTATAATAGGCAACAAATAGGCCTGAAAAACCTATCTACATAGTTTAGTAGACTTTGATTTTGGTATGGACTAACCAAATGAGGCATTTGAACTGTGAACTCAGGATCCACATTGTTTTCTATTACACATAAACTCTATATGTAATATAATATCACGTCCACTATAATCCCACAATAGGAAAAATATAACTGAATAAAATAAGAAGCCAAAATATAAACCCAAAATCAATATTAAATAATGAAAAATTTACTAACCCTATAATCTTATTTCTCGTCATAAGAGGTGGTGATAAACCACCAATCCATGACCAACTTCTTAAGACCAAGAAGTATGATCTCAAATCACCTTAAAATCAAAATAAAACCATTATATATGATACCATTTTAATTTAAAAGTAACAAATGCTGACCCCAAATTGTCCAACGAAGTCGGCCTACAACAAGGCCTAAGAGGCATTCCAGATCATCCTAGGCTAGAAACTACTATCGGGAATCAAGTATAACTCAAATGGGAATGATTTCACCAATAATAAATAATATAGGAAAATAAAGAATTAAAAACAAAAATAACAAACATATAGTAGAAACAAAACAAACAAGACCGACCTCTATGTGACCTAATGGATCACCACCGTAAAAGAAAAAAAATTACTCAGTAAGAAATTCGAAACAAGATTTCAGATGTGAAAAACAACCAGGGTTTATAAACCTAGAGTGTAAAAAATTATAGAGTGGTCTTAAAACATCTCAATATAAAATCAAAAAGTAATCTATACATATGTATTTCTAAAATAGACTATAAACATTATTTTACAATATAGTTAGAAAACTGGGTTTTAACTTAAAAAAATCAAAACACACCTTTTCAAAAAAACACTTATGAAAACAAAAATTAGTTTTTTCTGATTTAATGTTGATTCCCTTTATAAAAACTACAATTAAAAGTAAATACCATATAGAGAACAAAACCTATGTAATATAAAACAAAAAATTAAGTTCATAACAATGTGTAACTACCCACATTTTAAAAAAATAAATTGAAATTCATGAAACATTGTTTCATGTAGATATTTATAACTATCATTTAAACATAATTTTTTTAACCATTATGATTTGAATTTCAAAAAAAAGGTTATCTATGGTTTTGAGAAGTAAGTTATTTTGAGACTGATAGAATCAAATTGTTTTTTTAGTTAATTGTAACATACCATTATGAATTGTAATATGAATAATAAAATGACTCTTATGTATAGTAAATCATATTATTATTTTATTTTATTAAGGATATAAGATAATTATATATTGATAAATTCATCATGGTGTTATAAACGAGTTAAAGATTTAAAATTTCTATTTATTAATAAATTATGATCTTATTTTAAAATTAAATTAATAATATTTAGAAAATTATTTTCAAAAAATAGAGTTCATTTTATAATTCTACATGTCTAAAATGGTTAGGTTTAATTCTTGGGATTTTTCTAAATTAAATGATTTTTTCATGAATAGATGAAATACAGTTTCGAGTTTTCAATATGTTTAATGACATCATAATGATATAATAATTAATATAAAATTATGGTCGACATTTGAATTGTAAAATATGACATTAGGTTTCTCAATTGGATAATACATTATAAAAATACCATGGTCAATCCCATTGTTTTGCAAAAACCACAAATTTGGTGTCCTTTGAAATTAATTAAAAACCTGATCTCATTTACTATAAATACCTACTCATTCCTTGGTTTATTTCATTCCAAACTCACCATCTTTAAGGATATTGTATTTTTACATCCCTAGGTGTCCTCCCAAGATGTCCGTAATCCCCCAAGGTCCTAAACATCATGTTTTAGGAGTTAATCTACAAGGTAAGGGAATCCACCGCCCTTCTCTTTTTCAAAACATCATTTTATGTTATTCTTTTTCATTTCAATTGGATTATGTTGGGATATAAAATTATATATCCCCATAACATTAAATATTATGTAATAATTATTATATACCCATTTTCTCTTATCCAAATATTTTATTAAATCTTAAGAGATGTCGTTTGGATGAAGAATTTTTTTAAGGTATTTCTCAACATTTCTTTTACTTCAAGGTTTCATTTTTTTCTTTTTCATTCCTCATCTCCTTTAATCCTAATGTTTTGATAACAGCAATAACATAAATGTACAATAATGTTGTTGTTAAAATGTAATGATTCTTCATCATCTCTATTTTCCTATCTATTTATACTAAAAATGTAAACCCGGTCTTAGATGTACTAATTTACCCTATTAAAGGACAATGGGATTTAAATTACTACTATTGTCTTGAATTATGGTCATGAAGCCATTTTTACGGTTGAAAAAAATATAATTTGTGTTTTATATCTTATATAATGTTCTATAATCATATTTTTGCACATGTTAATAATTTATAAAATAAATTGAGCTCATTACAATTGAAGAATCACCAAAATGGCCTAAAAAAATATCAACATTGTATTAACATATGAATAATCCTCATGTCGGAATTAAAAATTATAAATAGTTTAATTTATGGATATGGAAATATGTAAATACCACACCATTTCTAATTTGGATTTTCACATCCAATCGTCAATAATATCCATCATGAACATATCATGGAAATCATGTAAAGAACACACCCTAATCAATGGAAGGACCAAAATACTAACAATTAAATGGGAAAATAATGTAATTAAATGAACATGTAAGGTGTTATTAACATGAATATTGCTCTTTAAGATATTAATAAAACTATTTTAATCATTATACAAGAGTTTTAAATGAATTATAAGTAATACAAACCCAAGGAAAGAGAATTCATAACACGATTTCCATTCTTTGGGTTAGCATTCTACCTCATTATTTATGTGGTATTAAAATTGTTTATGATATAAATTTTGTTTATATTATGTTGAATTTGTTTAAAGTATATATACATGTTTCACTGAATCTATTAGGTCTCACTTCAATTATATGATATTTATAAGGGATTTTTCTTTTTTAAAAACCACTTTGAAAATTTTATTTTACCAAATTCAAAAGAAATATTTTTATTAAGTTATTCAGGTTGAATAAATGTGTTTTGGTTCTTGGTATTCTTTTATAAGGAATGTTGGGACCAATATCTACCTCTAATGAATTGGTTATGTGTAATTTGGAGGTTGTTCGTATGGTTACACCAAGTGTAACTGCGATGGTTACACAAATTGTAAGGTATCCGTGAGGGTTATAAATTATAAGGTAGCTGAGATGGTTACAAGATTATGTATGTAATTTCCTATGATACCTTCATTGTTTTATTTATGTTATATATGTTTTGTGTAAATCTCATGTAAATATCATGTTTCAAAATGTTTAAATGGGTACAAGTATGTCTTTTTTTGAAAATTAATTCATACATTACAAGTATTCCTGGAATAATGATTTTTTCCCTTATTTTTATATCCCTTAATAATATTTTTTTGATCATATAATGTTTTTAGAAGATTATCATTGGTTAAAAGGATGTGTAATAAAAGAATGAATCCAGGTTAAATGTTATGAAGATTTGTCAAAGAAAACATGTTTTATTTAAAATGTTTTATATTTTGGACGATATGGATACTATTTTTTCGGTATCTAATATATATGAATTTGTAATGTTCTATATGTATTATATCCCAATTCTCAAAAAATTTAAACTTGAAAAGATCCAAAATTTTAAAGGAAATTATTTCTTGACTAAAATTCAAGATTATGTAATGTAATAAGGATGAGTCCTTATTGTTTGTATCAGAGGATGGTTTAAATAACATTAGGGGTTATGATGATGTTAATGGAATACCATAAATTATTTTTTACTTTAATGTTAATATGAGAAGATATATCTTTTAATGATTTCCATGTTTCTTCAACTATGATATTTTTGTTCAGAATGGTTTTCTACAGAAGAAATAGGGATGCAGATGAGAAGACACACTGATAGAACAATATTCTTCCAAATCCGAAGCCCGGAATGGTAGGGATTATAAACAAGACATTTGTGACAATAATGGCTCATCTATCTCAGGAAATAAATGGAGGTAGAATCTGCTCAAGAGAAAAACCAGAGGTACCACAACAGATCATGATTACAGTGGAACATTTTATGAGAGAACATCCTCCTGCTTTCAATGGATCTTATGACCCAGTAGTGGCTAAATGATGGATTAAGGCCCGTGAAATGATATTTGATGTTATGGTCTATTCATATAATCAAAATTCATGTCTTTCCATTTATCGTTTTGATGGTTATGATGATCAGTAGTGGTCAATAGTCAAACATATCAGAAATGTAGAGGAGATTGATGCCTAAGAGTGGGATAAATTTAAAAGTCTTTTTCTTGAAAGGAATTTTCCTAAGGTGGTGGGACATGGGATGGAGAGGTAATTCCTTGAATTGAAACAAAAAGGGGATGATTTAGTGGTGGTGTATAATGAAATATTTACCCGATTAGAGAGGTATACTCCATAATTTATTTTGGATCATGATATCAAAATTAACAGATTCTAATCAGTATTAAAGCCAAAGTCTCAAAGAGAGTTTCCCCCCGATGAATTCAAAATTTATCATAAATTTTTATGATGTGCTAAGAGGGCAGGGATGTATTTCACTAATGATCATGTGCACATTGAAAACAAGGATAATAAGAGGTCTATATGGCAAGATATGGGTAAGAATAAATCAATGAAATATGATGGTAAGAAATTCTAGTTTCTAGTTTGTGAAAATTGACGAAGAAAGCACCCTAGAGAAAGTATTACCAAAACTGGGTTGTATTTTTGGATGTAGTATTTTTGGACATATGTCACGAGATTTTAATGAAACTGATCCTATGAATAATTCTGATAATAAAACTGTTACATGATTTAAATTTGTAGAGATGAGTCATTATAAAAATGCCTACCCAGAGATAGATTTGAATGATCTAAAGAAGCCATACTACCAGATGAAATGTGTCATGAGATTTTTTGTGACTACATTAGTATACATTGGGAATCCAATGAAATTGTATCAATTACCTTGTTTTTTACTCATATTTTGATAATGTTTTTTTGATATGGTGTCTACACATTTCTTTATTTCTGTGGATTTTTTTGGTAAATTATTAATATCATCTAAAAAATGAGACCAAAACATATTGTTAAAACATTAGGGGGAAATATTATAGAAAAGTGGAATTACAAGAATCTTTCCATTGTGTTCTATGGAAATACTTTACCTAAAAACATTTTTGTTTTTTCCTTAGAATATTTTGATTTGATTCTAGGAATGGATTGGACTTCAATTTATCATGTTAAGATCTACTGTTGAGATAAAGAAGTTTTTTTTCGAAATATTTTCAGTTTGTATACAAGAACGAACGCATACTATTGATAACATATCAAGAAGCTGAGAAACTATTGAAATATGAAAATTAATGTTATCTTTCTCATATTATTGAAAATAATTGAAAAATTCATATTAATGATGTACTAGTGGTAAATGAATACCTTGAAGTGTTTTCTGATGAGTTACCCACTATCATACATGGTTAAGAAGTGGAATTCAAAATTTAAGTAGTTCCTAATTCTAAAATAATTTCAAAACCATCTTACCGAATGGATCAAATGGATCTAATAGGGTTCAAAAATCAGTAACATGATTTTCATAATAAAGGCTTCATTCATCCTAGCACTTCACCATGGGGTGCCCATGTTTTGTTCATTAAAAATAAAGATGGTTTCATGAGACATTTAATTGATTATAGAGCCTTGAATAATATCACTATTAAAAACATGTATCATTTGCCTCACATCGATGACTTTTTTGATCATCTCCAGGGAGCTTAGTACTTTTCCAATATTTAATTGAGATCTGGATACCATCACCAAGAGGTGAAGGAGGATGACATCCACTAAACAACTTTTCATACTAGATATGGGAATTATGATTTTTTATGCCATTTTGATTAAATAATTCACATACTATATCCATGGATCCTATGAATAGAATATTTTAGGAGTTCTTGGATAAGTTTGTGGTTGTGTTTTTTTAATGACATTCGTGTGTTTTTTAAATGTAAAGATAATCATGAAATAAATATATGGTTATTTTGAAAACATTAATTGAAAATAAACTATATATAAAATTTATTAAGTGTGATTTTTCATTGCAATTGATTTATTTTCTTGAAAACATTGTAAAAAGGATGGAATAATAATTTATCCTATAAAAAACGTGGTTGATGAATGGCCAAAACCTACAAATGTTAAAAATATTTGTAGATTTATTGGATTACAAGGTTATTACATACAGTTTGTTAAAAACTCTACATGGTTATCTTCCAAGCTAACATAGTTAATAAAAAAATGGGTCAAAATTATTTGGATAGAAGAATGTGATGTTTATTTTCAAGAACAGAAGAAGAGATTGGTGAATGCTCATGTTTTGGCCTTACCTTCCCGATATAGTGATTTTTTCATATATAGTGATGCTTCATTGAATGTTCATGGTCTTTTTTATATTGAATGATCATGTAATTGATTATACTTCAAGACAACTAAAACCTGATGAGTTAAATAATCCAACACATGATTTAGGATTGGCAGTTGTGGTTTCTGCTTTGAATATTTTGAGGCATCATTTATACGGAGCCAAATATCAAATACATACTGACCATAAACGTCTGAAGTATATATTCACATAGAATGAATTAATCCTAAGGTAGAGAAGAAGGATTGGATTGTTAATGGATTATGATTGCATGATCAAGAAACATTCAGAAGAAGAGAACAAGGTGGAAGATTCCTTGAGTAGAAAACATCAAGAATCACTAACCATGATACATTTGGAACATGATCCCTGGATTAATGATTTGATGAAATTTGGATTATAAGTTGTGGGTTCATGAAATAACACTGTCATGTTTTAGGTTTTAGTGCATTCATCGTTATCAGATAGAATTACGCAAGAGAAGAAGGAAGACCATGAGGTACAGAAAAATGTAGAATTTTTAAAAATGGGTAAGTTGCTAGATTTTAACCTTCTTATTGATCATGATTTATGATATGAAAAATATTGTTTGTGCCTTATGATTCCCATTTAAAGAATGATTTGTTGTGTGAAGCTCATAGTTCTCTATTTTCAATTCATCCTGGTAGTACTAATGTAATGACCCGTAAATTTCAAGGCTTTTTTTTAATTTTCATTGGAATTTTACAAGAGCGCAGTCTCTGAAGGAACCTGATTCCGAGGCCCGGTGTGCCCGGAATCATTTTCCAAAGTTGGCTCGGGTATGTTCAGTAAACGGACGAGCGGGTTTTTCTAACTTTTGAACCGGTTCCCGGAATCGAATTCTGAGGGCACCGATGAAATCGCAGCGCTGGTATTCGCTTAGAAACGCCTCTTCCGGAGTTGCGTTTGCTCGGGTGTGGTTTTTAATTTTCGGGCTTAAAGTTAATAAATAAAATAATTTTACGACAACTTTATTTTATTTCACTTAAGCCACTTGGAAGCCACTTGATGCCACTTAAATGCGGCTTGAGCTGAGTTGAACCGGATAGGATACTATCCAGGAATATCCTACCCTCTTGGTAGGATATTTGTGAGGTGGGGCCCGCACGAGGCCCACCGTTTCTTTCCGCTAAGTAACGCTCCCGCGAAAACCCATCATTATGAAAGTCAACTGACGCGTTTCTTAAATTCTTAACAGACCATTTAATTGGGTGGTTTATTTCGTAAATTAAATGAGCTGTTTCTTTCGTTGAATTAATTCAATGAATTGATGGGTCGTTACTTACCCATTTTCGTTTGTTGAGATAATAATAAAATTATACCAACCTATCTTTTTTATTGGTGGATTACTCGTTGAGAGAGGATCCTTGAACCTTCAACCTCCTTCGCGAAGAACGCGAAGAACGCGATGAACGCCGTCATCCGCGGAAATCGACGACGCTCCAATCCAAGACGTTCTTCCCCGCCCCGATCTCCGATCACCAACCGTTTGAGGTGAGTGACTTCGGGTTTCTTCTAAAAGTTCTTTTTTGTTTAAAACGAAACACAGATTTAATTATTTATAATTTAAATCTGTTGTTCTTGGTCTGTTGAGTTCGCTGACTCAACGCCGGATTCCGCGACGACGCGACGCCTTCCCGCGACGACGCGACGATCCCCCTCTTCCGCGACGAGCAATTCCGCGAAGAACACTCACGTGCGACAACTACGAGGTAGGGAATTATTTTGAAATTACCCCCTTTTTATATTCCCGTAAATGCTTCTTTAAAAAGTTAAAGAACTGCTTTTGTGAACAATTTTAAATTCATTAAAATTGTTGTTTCCGTTCAAATGAGAAACCCGTTTTATGAAACAATTTTATTTCATTAAAAATTGTTTCGAATATGCGTTCATGTGTTGAACTTTAATTCATCCCATTTTTTATCTCTAACGCGGAGGGTGCGGGCCTAACGAACACAGCCCGACGACCCTCCGCCGTTCTTCTTTTTTGTACGGATTTGACGGGCGACGACGGAACGTGCCGCAAAAGATGTTTGACGATACCGTAGTGAAGAACGAGTCCCAGGAGGAGCAACGGTGAAGACAGGAAGAAAAACGGGCCACCGGAGCGACTCCGGCGGCCCGCAGAAGCTGGCTGCGGCGGCGCCCGGCGCGCCTCCGGACGAGACCGCCGCGGCACCGGCCGCGTCGGCGGTGCTCGCGGGACGTGGCTGAAGCCGCGTCCGGCGCCATGGAGACACCCCGCGGGTGTCACGCGGGGGCGGCGGCTCCCCCCCGCGTCACTCGGGACGCGACTTAAGCCGCGTCCGGTCGCCTGGCCGACACCCCGCGGGTGCCGCGGGGGTGTCACGCGGGGCGGTGGCTCCCCCCGCGTCGGCCACTCGGCCGCTCGGCCGAGCCGGGCCGGGCTGGCCGAGCCAGACCGGTCCGACCGGGTCGGACCGGGTTGACTCGGATCAGACCGGGTTGACCCGGTTCGGCCGACCCAGGGGGGGTCGGGCCGGGTCGGCCCGGGCCCGTACCCCCCGTCTTTAGACGGTCTTCGTTCAAACGCCCGTAACTTGAGCTACGGGCCTCCAAACGACTCGCTGTCAGCGGAAACGCGATCCTTGGATCGAGATGGTCATTTCAGTATATTGCACTCAAGGTTTCGGAATACTTTGGGTTTGGCCGGGTTGGTTGGTACACGAAACCAACCGGGCCCTCGGAGCGGAAACACTCATATCTTGAGCTACGGACGTCTGATTGACGTGCTGTCAGCTTCGTTGTTTTCCTCTAAGTGAGACGGATCTTCTGGCTCACTCCGCCTGAGGTTTGGATGCAGGTGGAGTACAGTTGGGTTGGGTTTTCCTTAAAAACCAACTGGGCCCCTGGGACGAAAAAACCAATAACTCTCAGACCGGGCGTCCGATCGATGCGCCGTCTGCGACGTTGAGTTCCGGTTGACGATACGGAACTTTTGGATACATCAAATTCGGGCTTTGTGTCAGTTGATGTATCAGCCTCTTGGCTCGTGGAGCGGACCCTCCCGAACGAGCTTGCTGTGTGCGGGAACCCTTGAGCTGGCTGTGACTGCTTCTTCGACAGCAACGACCATGTAGAGATCCTCAGTGGACTGCGGCGACGACTGTGCAGAGATCCTCAGTGGACTCCGACGATGACCGTGCAGAGATCCTCAGTGGACTGCGGCGACGACTGTGTAGAGATCCTCAGTGGACTGCGACGACTACTGCACTCAGCGATCCTACGTGGATCAGTGCTACAGGTCATGTGTGGGCCCGGTCCTGTGTGGGCCCGATCCTGTGTGGGTC
Source organism: Viscum album (assembly GCA_963277665.1). Taxonomy (NCBI): domain Eukaryota; kingdom Viridiplantae; phylum Streptophyta; class Magnoliopsida; order Santalales; family Viscaceae; genus Viscum; species Viscum album. The sequence goes on from OY728165.1 coordinate 1,968,649,311, forward strand.
CGATCCTGTGTGGATCCGCGCTCAGTGGTTCTGTGTGAGCCAGCGCCTACAGGTCCTGTGTGGGCCCGATCCTGTGTGGGTCATTGCGGGGGTCAGTTACCTATCGATCCTTCATGGGTCCGACGACTTAGATGGAGCAGTGATCATCTTTATCGTCATCCGAAGAAGTATACATGTGTGAGATGAATCTTGTGTTACTCTCCTTTGTGGATTGTGTTGAGCTATCCTGTGTGGATTTACTATTTACTCTCCTTTGTGGATTGTGTTGAGCTATCCTGTGTGGGTATACGTTTTGCTTTCCTGTGTGGACTGGGTTGTGCTTGGGCTCGGACGTTGGAGCCGAACGGGAATTGATGACTTTGGTATATGTATGGGCATATACCTAAGCCGTGTCAGATGTTACTTCTTGATTGTATCTTTCCTTTGTGGATTACCCTTTGTGGATTTCGAGAGACCTTCGGGGGTCTCGGGGTCCCTACTGAGTAGCTTATACTCACCCCTGCACGGGCTATGCCCGCACTTCATGGTGTTGGTTGTAGACGACGGACAGCGCTGATCGTGGTGGAGGTGTGCGGAGCTGGACGGTACTTGGAGGTGGACCACTGGGCGGGACGTACACAGAGCGGACGACTGGACCGAGGAGCTATGGAGGCTATCTGTACCCACCCTTCAGGTGGGACCTTCAGAGGATGGCTCGACGCTGCAGTTTTTCTTTTCAGTTGCTGTTTTTACTTTCAGTTGTACTTTACAGTTGGGCTTGTATTTCCGTCCCCTTTTACTTCCAAAACAGCTTGTACCGTTTTTACTTAGTGTTTACTTTTCCGCTTTCTTACTCTGTGGTGCTTGTTTACTTTTCAAAGGCAATTCCTTCCCTTTTTTGTTGGGATTTACGCCTTGGTGCTAGTCGCCAGCCCCTGGCCTATGGAAGGCGGGCTTGGGGTAGTCACGGCACGGGCCCCGAGGACGGGTCGTGACAAATTGGTATCAGAGGGGTCAGTTCTACCAAAGACTCTGATCTTCCTTCTATGTGATGCAATAGTGTTTAGCGTATTGAGTGTGGTTATCAGTCCAGGGAGTCCAGTGTTGGTGCGGCGGCCGACGTATCCGTACACCAGGACCCTGACTTCTGATTTCCAACTTAATTCATGAAGACATTGATTGCATGTGTGTTAAAAGTTTTCTTTGTGATTACTTGTGTCAGCTCACCAGGTATACTGTTCTGACCGTGGTGCACTTGTTTCCTTTCGAGGATGGCCCAACAACAGCAGCCAGCTAGGGTTCCGAGAGTAGAGAGCGACGATAGCCCGCCGAGTGACGAGGCCTTGGTACAGGGCCCGTTGACAGCAGAGGCACCGGCGGTACCTTTACCCGCCGAGCCCCCGACGCTTCCAGCACTGGCAGCTGATGACGCACGATGCCTCGGAGCTTTGCACGAGATCCAGCGCCAGTGACCACCCAGGTTCCATGGGGAGACGGACCCCCAGGCCGTCGAGGACTGGCTGGAGGCGGTCGTCCGAGTTTTCAGGCTAGTGAGGACACCAACAGACCTCATGGTGATCATTGCGGTGAGCCTACTGCACGCAGCAGCAGGGCAATGGTAGAGCTTGATGCTTCAGGTACACGATGAGGCCTCCCTCATCTGGACGGACATCGCGAGCCTCTTTTGCTCAGAGTTCGTCCCGGACACCCTCCGTGCGGTGCGCATTCAGGAGCTTCTTCAGTTGCGGCAGGGCAGCTTGACGATCGCTCAGTACGCGGCGAGGTTCACCAATCTTTCTCGCTACTCGACCGGCACGGTACGGGACCCCTTCTTTTAGGCCCGGACCTTCGAGCAGGGATTGAGACATGAGATCAGGGCATCTCTGATCTCCCTCAGCATCCCGACCCAGATAGGAGTGCTGGAGCGAGCCCTTCTGATCGAGAGCTTCCTGGCTGAGTCCACAGCGAGACCTACCGTAGGGCGGTAGGTGGCGGAGTCTTCGGAAGCAGGTAGCCGACGGATGACACAGGGTTCCAGGCAGACCAGACCTTCTGGCAGATGACCTCGGGACACTGGCTCAGCAGTGCGGGGCACATAGCGCGGAGCCAGTCTTCTGAGAGGCAGGCAGTGCTACGAGTGCAGCGGGCAGGGCCACATGGCTCGTGACTGCCCGACCTGCCGTACCGAGGGGCAGCAGACTATGGAGGGGCCACCCAGGCAAAGGGAGAGGGTCGACCGTGGTGGTCCGCAGGGAGGAGGCGAACGAGGCAGAGGAGCTGGCCGAGCAGCAGGTGGTGGACGACGCTTTGAGGCTCTCCCACCACCACCACCAGGAGGCCCGCCCCGACCACAGGGATCTGGCAGGAAGAGACAGGCTCAGCTCCAGGCAGTAGAGGCCTACGACCACAGTGCACCAGAGATGATTCGAGGTACGATCTGTGTCTATTCCACCCTTGCTGCAGTTCTTATAAACACATGAGCAAGTCACTCTTTCATAGCCACTGCCCTTGTTCGGAGCTCGGAGATTCCGACAGAGTCGTTGGCTCGATCCTTACGGCTAGAGACTCCTATGGGAGCAGACTCAACGATTACGCACTGGTGCCGGCAGTGTGAGCTTACTCTAGGAGGCGATATCTTCGGCTGGGATCTTCTTGTAGCGGCGTCGAGGCCTTACGACGTTATCTTGGGCATGTATTGGTTATCTATGGTCCATCCACAGATTGACTGCATTAGGCGCAAGGTGCGATGTGTGCGCACTGACGGGAGCAGGTTCACCTTCACCGGCGAGAAGGGAGCCTTTGCAGAATATGATGGACTTCCGTAGAGGAGAGGATAGCCCATCACTCATCAATTGGCTAGCCTCATCCTGGGAGCAGTTGACGTGCGGAGTTCTAGTTTTCCTGCAGTGGTGGATCAATACGCGGACGTCTTTCCCGACGACGTTCCAGGACTACCTCCTCCCAGAGAGGTAGACTTTTATATTGATCTGTACCCCGAGACAGCCCCGATATCCACTCCAGCATATCGGATGGCCCCCGGTGAGCTTCGAGGGCTGCGGGTACAGTTGGAGGACTTGCAGGGAAAGGGGTTCATCCGACCCAGTGTTTCACCCTGGGCTTCCCCGATTTTGTTCGCCAAGAAGGCGGATTGGAGCTTGCGACTGTGTGTCGATTATCGTCGCCTGAACCAGGTGACAGTGAGGAACAAGTATCCACCACCCAGGATTGATGATCTCTTTGACCAGCTCAAGGGAGCACGGTGGTTCTCGAAGATAGACCTCAGGTCAGCCTATCATCAGCTTAGAGTTCGAGATGAGGATGTGCAGAAGACAGCCATCGGGTGTCGGTATGGCCACTATGAGTTCTTGGTTATGACTTTCGGCATAACCAACGCTCCAGCAGTGTTCATGAGCCTCATGAACAGGATCTTCCAGCCATACCTCGATCGATTTGTCATGGTCTTCATCGACGACATCTTGGTGTACTCGACCACCGAGGAGGAGCACGCCTACCACTTGCGTGTTGTACTAGACACACTCTGAGAGTACCAGCTTTATGGCAAGCTATCAAAGTGTCAGTTCTGGTTACGCGAGGTCCACGTCTTGGGGCACATCATATCTGAGGCGGGAGTTGCAGTGGATTCCACGAAGATCGAGGCAGTGCTAGCTTGGGAGCCACCCAAGAGCGTGACAGAGGTGCAGAGATTCTTGGGCCTAGCCGGATACTATCGGAGATTTGTTCCGGACTTCTCCAGATTTGCGGCCCCACTCTCATCGCTGACGAAGATGGGGAAACCCTTCGTGTGGCCAGACAGATGTCATCAGAGCTTCCAGGAGCTGAGACAGAGGTTGACCAGCGCACCTATCTTGAGGCTGCCTCAGGAGGGAGTTGGATACATAGTCTACTACGATGCATCAGGGACCGAACTCGGGTGTGTCCTGATATAGGAGCGGGTCGTGATTGCCTATGGATCACGTTAGTTGAGGCCGCATGAGCAGAACTACGCCACCCATGACTTGGAGTTGGCAGCAGTGGTCTTCGCCCTGAAGACATGGTGGCACTATCTGATGGGCGAGCACTTTACAGTCTTTTCTCACCACCAGAGTCTCAGGTACATATTCTCTCAGAAAGACCTGAACCTGAGACAGCGGCGATGGCTCGAGTTCATCTAGGACTATGACTTTGAGATAGTCTATACTCCTAGGAAGGGGAACGTGGTAGCTGATGCCCTCAGCAGGAGGACGGGCATCCAGCTACTTGAGGAGGCGAAAGAGTAGCTAGCTTCCTTGAAGATATCCTTCATGGATAGAGACGGAGCAGCCTTCCTTCAGTCTCTCACAGTCTCTCCTCCACTTCTACAGCGGTTCAGAGAGGAACAGCGTGGGTACGCTGACTGTGAGACACGGCATGCACAGATATCCTCGGGACAGGCACCTGATGGTTTCTCCCTTGGAGCAGAGCACAATGTCCTTTTCAGAGGACATACCTTGGTACCAGTCGCATTACGAGAGGAGGTGCTGAGAGAGTTTCAAACTTCTCCTTTGGTGGTACATCCTGGAGTGGCTAAGATGTACCAGGATCTCAGACGAAAGCACTGGTTTCCAGGCATGAAGAAGGCTGTGGCAGAGTTCGTTTCGCGGTGCCTCACCTTCCAGTAGGTGAAGGTAGTGCATCAGGTACCAGCAGGCTTGGTAAAACCCTTGGAGGTCCCGGAGTGGAAGTGGGACGACATATCTATAGACTTCGTGAATGGACTTCCACGCACTTCCAGAGGTCACGACTCCATTTCGGTGATTGTTGACCGACTCACCAAGTCGGCACACTTCTTACCCATCCGAGAACAGGGCTCAGTGGAGAGCTTGGGGTGTCTCTACGTTCAGGGGATTGTACGGCTTCACGGTGTGCCATCGACTATCGTCTCCGATCGGGGCGCTCGCATTACTTCCCTACTTTGGAAGGGGTTGCAGGAGGCGTTCGGGACGCGACTACGTCTGAGCACCGCCTTTCACCCTCAGAAGGATGGTCAGATGGAGAGGACCATTCAGACTCTCGAGGACATGCTCCGCGCATGTGTCCTCGACTTTGTTTGCAGCTGGGAGGACCACCTGCCCTGGGTGGAGTTCGCGTACAACAACAGTTACCACTCCACCATCGGGATGGCACCCTACGAGGTGTTGTACGGAAGGCCTTGCAGATCTCCTTTGTGATGGACAGACCCTGGGGAGTCAGCACTTGTGGGACCAGAGATGGTCCGGGCCACGACAGAGAAGGTCCAGGTCATCCAGGAGCGGATGAGGATAGCACAGAGCCGGTAGAAGTCATATGATGACAGGAGGCGGAGGCCACTATAGTTCGAGGATGGCGACCACGTCTTCTTGCGGGTCTCACCTCGACGTGGTATGCGGAGATTTGGCCGAGGCAGCAAGTTGTCTCCACGCTTCATCGGACCCTTCCAGGTCCTCAGCAGGGTTGGCGAGGTGGCTTATCGCTTGACTCTGCCACCTCAGTTGCACCGGGTGCACGACTTCTTCCACGTATCTCAGCTAAGGAGATACGTGCACGACCCGACACACATCATTGACCATGGGGAGCTAGACGTGGATGATGGGGCGACTTTTGCGGAGGTCCCAGTAGAGATAGAGGATTGACAGGAGCGGGTCCTATGTGGACGATCGATTCCTCTTGTGCGCATCAGATGGCAGCACGGGAACCTCCAGGAGAGCACATGGGAGCGGGAGGCTCAGATGTGTGCTCAGTACCCATATTTGTTTCCCTAGTTTATGATGTATCTTTACGGGGACGTAAAGCCCTGAGGTGGGAGTAATGTAAAGACCCGTAAATTTCAAGGATTTTTTTTTTAATTTTCTTTGGAATTTTAAAAGATCGCAGTCTCTGACGGCACCTGATTCCGAGGCCCGGTGTGCCCAGAATCATTTTCCGAAGATGGCTCGGGTACGTTCAGTGAACGGACGAGCGGGTTTTTCTAACTTTTGAACCGTTGCCCGGAATCGAATTCTGAGGGCAGCGATGAAATCACAGCGCCAGTATTCGCTTAGAAACTCCTCTTCCGGAGTTGCGTTTTCTCATGTGTGGTTTTTAATTTTCAGGCTTAATGTTAAGAAATAAAATAATTTTACGACAAATTTATTTTATTTAACTTAAGCCACTTGGAAGACACTTGAAGCCACTTAAAGGCGGTTTGAGCTGAGTTGAACCGGATATGATACTATCCAGGAATATCCTACCCTCTTGGTAGGATATTTGTGAGGTGGGGCCCCCACGAGCCCCGCCGTTTCTTTCCGCTAAGTAACGCACCCGCGAAAACCCGTCATTATGAAAGTCAACTGACGTGTTTATTAAATTCTTAACAGACCATTTAATTGGGAGGTTTATTTCGTAAATTAAATGAGATTTTTTTTCGTTGAATTAATTCAACGAATTGATGGGTCGTTACTTACCCGTTTTCGTTTGTTGGCATAATAATAAAATAAGACCAACATATCTTTTTGTGGAGGATTACTCGTTGAGAGAGGATCCTTGAACCTTCAACCTCCTTCGCGAAGAACGCGAAGAACGCGAAGAACGAGAAGAACGCGAAGAATGCCGTCATCCGCGAAAATCGACGATGCTCCAATCCGAGACGTTATTCCCCGCCCGGATCTCCGATCACCAACCGTTTGAGGTGAGTGATTTCGGGTTTCTTCTAAAAGTTCTTTTTGGTTTAAAACGAAACACAGATTTAATTATTTATAATTTAAATCTGTTGTTCTTGGTCCGTTGAGTTCGCCGACTCAACGCCGGATTCCGCGACGACGCGATGCCTTCCCGCGACGACGCGACGATCCCCCTCATCCGCGACAAGCAATTCCGCGAAGAACGCTCACGCGCGACAACTAAGAGGTAGGGAATTATTTTTAAATTACCCCCTTTTTATATTCCCGTAAATGCTTCTTTAAAAAGTTAAAGAACTGGTTTTGTGAACTATTTTAAATTCATTAAAACTGTTGTTTCCATTCAAACGAGGAACTCATTTTATGAAACAATTGTATTTCATTAAAAATTGTTTCGGATATGCCTTCATATGTTGATCTTTAATTCCTCCCGTTGTTTATCTCTAATGTGGAGGGTGCGGGCCAAACGAACACGGCCCGACGACCCTCCGCCATTCTTCGTTTTTGTACGGATTTTACAGGCGACGATGGAACATGCTGCAACAGATGTTTGACGATCCCGCAGTGAAGAACGAGTCCCGGGAGGAGCAACGACGCAGACGGGAAGAAAAACATGCCACCGGAGCGACTCCGGCGGCCCGCGGACGCCGGCGGCGGCGCTCGCGGGACGCGGCTGAAGCCGCGTCCAGCGCCAGGGAGACACCCCGCGGGTGTCATGCGGGGGCGGCGGCTCCCCCCCGCATCACCCAGGACGCGTCTTCAGCCGTGTCCGGTCGCCTGGCCGACACCCCGCGGGTGCCGCGGGGGTGTCCCGCGGGGCGGCGGCTCCCCCCGCGTCGGCCACTCGGCCGCTCGGCTGAGCCGTGCCGGGCTAGCCGAGCCAGACCGGTCCGACCGGGTCGGACTGGGTCGGACCTGGATGACCCGGTTCGGCCGACCCAGGGGGGGTCGGGCCGGGTCGGCCCGGGCCCGTACCCCCCCGTCTTCAGACGTTCTTCGTTCAAACGCCCGTAACTTGAGCTACGAGACTCCAAACGACTCGCCGTCAGCGGAAACACGATCCTTGGATCGAGACGGTCGTTTAGGTATATTGAACTCAAGGTTTCGGAATACTTTGGGGTCGGCCGGGTTGGTTTGTACACGAAACCAACCGGGCCCTCGGAGCGGAAATGCTCATATCTTTAGCTACGAACGTCCGATTGACGTGCCGTCAGCTTAGTTGTTTTCCTCTATGTGAGACGGATCTTTTGGCTCACTCCGCCCGAGGTTTGGAAGCAGGTGGAGTACGGTCGGGTTGGTTTTGCCTTAAAAACCAACCGGGCCCCTGGGACAAAAAAAACCAATAACTCCCAGACCGGGCGTCCGATCGACGCACTGTCTGCGACGTTGAGTTCCTGTTGACGATACGGAACTTTTGGATACATCAACTTCAGACTTTGTGTCATTTGATGTATCAGCCTCTCGGCTCATGGAGCGGACCCTCCTGAACGAGCTTTCTGTGTGCAGGAACCCTAGAGCTGGCTGCGACTGCTTCTTCGACGGCGACGACCATGCAGAGATCCTCAGTGGACTGCGGCGACGACTGTGCAGAGATCCTCAGTGGACTCCGACGAAGACCGTGCAGAGAACCTCAGTGGACTGGGGCAACGACTGTGCAGAGATCCTCAGTGGACTGCGACGACTATTGCACTCAGCGATCCTACGTGGATCAGTGTTACAGGTCCTGTGTGGGACCGGTCCTGTGTGGGCTCGATCCTGTGTGGGTCCGATCCTGTGTGGGTCCATGCTCAGCGGTTCTATGTTAGCCAGTGCCTACAGGTCCTGTGTGGGCCCGATCCTGTGTGGTTCCTTGCGGGGGTTAGTTACCTATCGATCCTTCGGGGGTCCGACGACTTAGATGGAGCAGTGATCATCTTTATCGTCATCCGAAGAAGTATACCTGTGTGAGCTGAATCTTGTGTTACTCTCCTTTGTGGATTGTGTTGAGCTATCCTGTGTGGATTTACTATTTACTCTCCTTTGTGGATTGTGTTTAGCTATCCTGTGTGGGTATATGTTTTTCTTTCCTGTGTGGACTGGGTTGTGCTTGGGCTCGGACGTTGGAGCCGAACGAGAATTGATGACTTAGGTATATGTATGGGCATATACCTAAGCCGTGTCAGATGTTACTTTGTCATTGTATCTTTCCTTTGTGGATTACCCTTTCTGGATTTCGGGAGACCTTTGGGGGTCTCGGGGTCCCTACTGAGTAGCTTATACTCACCCCTGTACGGGCTATGCCTGTACTTCGTGGTGTTGGTTGCAGACGACGGACAACGCTGATCGTGGTGGAGGCGTGCAGAGAAGGACAGTACTTGGAGGTGGACCACTGGTCGAGACGTACTCGGAGCGGACGACTGGACCGAGGAGCTGTGGAGGCTATCTGTACCCACCCTTCATGTGGGACCATCAGAGGATGGCTCGACGCTGCAGTTTTTCCTTTCAGTTGCTGTTTTTCCTTTGAGTTGTACTTTACAGTTGGGTTTGTATTTCCGGCCCCTTTTAATTTCAGCACAGCTTGTACCATTTTTACTTAGTGTTTACTTTTCCGCTTGCTTACTCTGTGGTGGTTGTTTACTTTTCAAAGGCAATGCCTTCCTTTTTTTTTTGGGATTTACGCCTTGGTGCTAGTCGCCAGCCCCTGGCCTATGGAAGGCGGGCTTGTGGTAGTCACGGCACGGGCCCCGAGGACGGGTCGTGACAACTATGATGTATAGAGACCATCGAGAGTATTACTGGTGGGATGGAATGAAAAGATATATTGTAGATTTTACTCTGAAATGTTTGAAAATACAACAGGTTAAATCATTGTGGTAGTTACATAAGGGGATGCTTTAGTCCTAACTTGTTTAAGAGTGAAAAAGGTAGAATTTATCCATGGAATTTGTGGTGTGACTACCAAATACTTCTCAAGGTAACAATATGATTTGGGTTATTATTGATCAGCTAACTAAATCTTCACATTTTCCATCTATTAAAGATAAAATGACTTTGTATCATCTTTTTCAAATTTTTTTCAAAGATATTTCAAAGACACATGAAGTTACTATTTTCATTGTATCTGAATAGGATCCCATGTTCACTTATATCTTTTGGATGGGTCTTCAGAAGTTAGTGGGGAAAAAATTAAATTTCAATACAGCTTTTCATCTTCAATTAGATGGGATGTTAGAATTAACAATTTAGAAATTGGATGATATTCTTTAATATTGTTCAATGGATTACCAGAGAAGTTAGGATCAACATATATCTTTATTTCAGTTTTCTAATAATAACAGTTTTCATTATATTATATAGATTACTCCTTCAGAAATATATTATGTGAATTAGTGTATAACTCCAACTTTTTGGGCTGAATTTGGGGAAATGATGATTATGGGACTAGAATTAGTATATGAAGGAGATGAGAAAGTGAAAATGATCCAGAAACACATGAGGAAAGCATAGAGAAGGTAGAAGAGTTATGAAAACAACAGGAGGAATGAATTTTCATTTGAGGTATGTGATCATATTTTTCGATGAATATCACAATGGAAAAGTGTTATGTGTTTTGGTAATAAAGGAATGCTAAGTCCCTTATTCACTGTACGTTATCAAAATTTTGATAATGTTGTACCAGTCACCTACTAAGTTGCTTGGCCTCCATGTTTTCCTCAGGTACATAATTTTTTTTATGGTTTGAAGTTGATAAAGTTTGTGCTAGATTCATCCCATGTTTTGATCACATAGGTAGTTCGGCTAGAAGAGAACCTTTCTTATGAATATAAACTCGTTTTGATTCATTATTTAAGAAAACATGAACTTTGGAATAAGGTAATCCACTAGGTAATGGTTTTGTGGAGAGACCACATGGTTGAAAAAGCCACATGGGAATCTGAGAATGATTTGAGGGAAATGTACCTTCACTTGTTTAATAAGTAAGTAAAATTGAGAGGATGAAATTTCTAGAAGGTGGGGATAATGTAATACCCCATGTTTTTTGAAAATAAATTTAAATTAATGAATCTTTGTTTTATTTAGATATATATAACTATCCATTAAACATAATTTTTTCTGCTTTTATTATTTTAATATCAAATATTGGTAATCTGTGGTTGTGTTCAGTAAGTAACTTGGTGTCTGATAGAACCAACTTTTTTTGGGTGAATAGTAACACACACTTTATGAATAGTAATATGACCCTTATTGAAATAAAACCATATTAGTATTTTATTTTCTATAGGATATAAGATAATGATATTTTGATTAGTTTTTCATGGTGTTAAAAAATAAGTTAAAGATTTAAAATTGTTATTTTTGAATACATTATGATTTTGATTAAAAATTAAATTAATAATATTTAGAAAATTAATTTCAAAAAATGGAGTTCATTTTTGAATTATACACGTCGAAAAATGTTTAGGGTGAATTTTTTAGACATTTCTAAAATAATTTATTTTTTAGTGAATAATAAAAATATTGTTTTGAGTTATCTGTATGTTTAATGACATCATATTGATATAATAATTAATATAAAATGCTGGTATACTTTTTCAATGTAAAATATGACATGAGGTGTCCCATGTGGCTAATACCATGGGAAAATTCTATGGGCAATCCCATGGTTTTGCAAAAAACACTAATGAGGCATCCTTTGAAATTAATAAAAAACTCCATCTCATTTACTTCAAATACCCACTCATTCCTTCATTTTCATTCATTCCAAACTGACCATCATCGAATATCTAGTAGTTTTACCTCCCTAAGTGTCATCCAGAGGTTTCCATAAGCCCCCAAGGTTCCAACCTTCACATTTTAGGAGTTACTCTACATGGTAAGAGAATATACAACCCTTCTCTTTTTAAGACTTCATTTTTATGTTATAATTTATAATTTCAATTCTGTTATGTTAGGATATTTCATTAAAAATACCATTGACTATCCCTATTATGTAATAATTATGAGAAAAAACTTTCCCGGATCAAAATATTATATGAAATGTTAAGCGACATCATTAGACATCTGAATCTTAATAAGATATCTCTCAACTTTTCTTTTATTTGAGATTCTTTTCTTTTATTTCTATTTCCTCACCTCCTTTTAGAAAACTGTTATGAAAACTACATTAACTTATATATAATGTAATGTTTTTATAACATAATGTTTATTTATTATCTCTCTTATACCTTTTGTTTATAGTAAATATGAAAACACCATTCGAGATGTGCTAATTTACCCCAATTAAGGACGACGAGTTTTAAATTTCTATTAACATCTTCAATTCTGGTCATGAAAAAAATTTTATAGTTGAACCAGAATATAATTCTTGTATTATATCTTATATATGGTTCTGGAATCATTTTGTACACATGTTTTTAATTTATAAAATAAAACGAGTTCATTAAGATCGAGGAATCACCAAAATGACCTATACAAATATCAAAAATGATTCAACTTATGAATCATGATAATCCCATAATTAAAAATGATAAATTGTATAATTTATGATTATGAAAATATGTAAATACCATCTCATTACTATTCGGATGTTTCACTTGAAATCGTCAAAAATATCCATCATGAACCGATCATGGAAATCATGTAAAGAACACTCCAAAATCAATAGAAGGAACAAAATACTAACAATTAAAGGGGAAATAATTTAATGAAATGATGATATAAGGAATTATAACCTTGAATATGTTTTTTAAGATATTAATAACATTTTTTAACCCATATTCAAGTGGGTTAAATGAGTTTTATGTAAGAAAAACCTGAGGCAAAGGAATTCATAACCTGATTTCCATTCTTTGGGTAAACATTATATATCATTATTTATGCAGTATTAAAATTTTTTGGGAGATAAATTTTGTTTGTATTATGTCTATTTATGTTTATTTACAATGTATATACATTCCCCATCCCATCTATTAAGTCTCTCTTCAATTTTATGATATTTATATGGGACTTTCCTTTGAAAACCCATTTTTAAAATTCCATTTTACGAAATTGAAAAGAAATGTTTTTATTAAATTATTCATGTTTTAATATTGGGTTCTAGTTCTTGAAAATTTTTATTATGAATGTTGGGACCTATATCTCCCTTTAACTCATTGAGTATGTGTAAGATGAAGATTATCATAATGGTTACTTCCAGTGTAACTGTGATGGTTACACAAATTATAAGGTAGCCGTGAGGGTTAAAAATTATAAGGTAGCCAAGAGGGTTAAGAGATTATGTAAGTAATGACCCAAGATAACTATATGTTTCTTTTTATGTTATATATGTTTTTTTGTAAATCTCACGTTTCACAAAGTATGTTTATATAGGTACAAGTATGTTTTTTTGAAAATGATTTCATACGTTACAAGTATTTATGGACTAATGTTTTCTTTCCTTCTTTTTATATCCCTTACTGAGTTTTTTATGCTTATCACAAGCTATTAGATGTTTTTCAAAGCATATATGTATGTGTAAGACAAGAATAAAGACAAGATAAATGTTATGAATATTTTTTAAATAATAAATGTCCTAATTAAAAAATTTAACATTTTGGAAGATATGGAGAATATTTTTGAGGTATGTTCTCTATATGAATGTGGGATGTTATGAATTAATTATATCCCAATTATATAATACTCTAAACATGAAAATATCCTCAATTTTAAAGAAAATGATATTTTGAATAAAATTAAATATTATATTATGTAATAATACCAAGTCCTTATACTATGTACCAATTGTAGGACATATCAAAATAATAATAAATAAAATTAATAGTATGATGAAATAAGAAAAAAAATAGAAACATATAGATATATAATCCTAAGAATGTCCTAAAATTAGGAGAGGTGACCGTATAATTACTCAATTTGGAACCATCTTCTGGTGTATAATGAAATCCATAGTCAATAACCATCATGGTTTTTCTAACAATCCTCACCAATGGAATAAACAACATGGATTATCATGATTTATAAGGGAATCTACTCTGTATAATTTAGATGTAGAATGAAACAATCACCTTAAAATATATATGATTTCCTGGAATCTAATGATGATGTTATAGTAGGAATGTGATGAGTTCATCCCACACTTTAGAATTGAAATATTGATATAGATGCTCAATTTACAGGAGGGGGGGTTGAAATGTAAGTTTTAAAAATTTTGTATTTAAACTTAAGGAAAAAATAAGTTCATCAAATTTAAACAAGATAGATTCACATGACCTCTTTTAGTTCATTTAACATTCTAGGTTCCAGAAAAATGGTTCCAGAAATGAAACTTAAGAAATTTTTATAAGGAAATGATTTTTCCTTAAATAATATAGAATATCATTTATCACAGTATACAAAAGTACAAGAAATTATAATAAGATTATACTTTCTTCCTTCATCAAAATATAGTGGAAATAAACTTGAAACAAAACAAGTAACAATTATGAAATCTTTTAACCCAAAGATAAGGGTATCCAAAAACCTTGGATAATGGTATCTTGATTTAAAAATTCAAGAAATTTTTTCTTTTCCCTACTATGGTATGTCATCGATAAGAATATCAGAATATGTATTTCTATCCCCACAAGACCTTGAACACAATGGTTGTCGACACCTCTATCTTCTTATCCATGTAAGTCCTCAAACTTTAAGGTAGTCGACACCTCTATCTTTGTATCCCTGGAAGCCCTCGATTGTACACAACAACAATCAGAGTCACATGAAGCAAGGTGAACAAGATGTTCAGTATGCACTATACATGAGAGTGTCTCTCTTTAGAAATCACTTCAGCAGTATGAAATATCTAGTGTGATCAACATGTAGTTCTCAATTTTGAGTTCATTCAAATGAGATCCTATTTATAGTTACTTATCCAATGGTCGACACCCACCTCCAACAATCATATTTTTCTATCAATCTCAGGTGTACATATATAGGTGTAACTCAAACAATAGTTAGTTAGAAACAGATTGTATGACATCGTTATATAACTATAACTAGATTAAATTATGATCTCTTAACCAAATCTATTTCTTGGAGTCTAAGGAAAAAAATTGTTCTGAATCTAACCAAATAAACATTTGGAGACTATTGATCATGCATATGCAGATTTTTTTTCTAAAGAATTCAGAACATGAATTCTATATATTTCGGAGCCAGAATTCCAATGAATTCAGAGTCTGAATTTTGATTAATCTAGCGTGTAAATTTTGAGGAATTTGTAGTCTTAATTTCAGATAATTCAGTTTCCAAATTTCAAGTAATTGGGATTCTAAATTTCAGAGAATTCAGAGTATGAATTTTAGAGAATTTAGAGTCAGAATATCAGAGAATTCGGAGTTTGAATTTTAGAGAATTCAGGGTCTAAATTTCAGACAATTCGATGTCTGAATTTCAGAGAATTTGGAGTCTGAATTTCAGAAAACATAGAGTATGAATTTTAGAGATTTTGGAGTCTGAATTATGGAGAATTCAGAGTCTGAATTTCAGAGAATTTGGATTATGAATTTCAAAGAATTCGGATCCTGAAAACATAATACCCTATAACCAAGGATTTATAAGATTATGAGGTTTTAGATGTGAGACCAAATTTTAGACTTAGGAATAAAATGAGTTAGAATTAGAGAAACTATAAAAGGAAAAATGAAAACAATGGTTACGAAACAATTTCATTAGAGAAGGAAAATTTTTCTTTATTAAGATAATTATTTGGGAAAATTTTATTTTCCTATAGATAGAGTGTTTATTATTTTCAAAACATAGGGGAATGGAAAAGTCATTAGGACACCTTATTTACTCAACCATCTCCCCCTTTCTGGAAAGCACAAACATCCTTACAGAAAAGAATATAAGGACTTAAAGTTTTTTATTAATTTGAAAATAATAACTTATCTCTCTTTTCTTATGAATCCTGGTGAATACGACTAACTCCCCTTGACATTTTTAAATCCCTAAGGTTCGTATTTTTGATTTCTTGAATGAGATTTTACATTTTTTTGCATATAATAATCTTCTTTTAAAAGAACTTCCCCTTTGATAGACTCCCCCTTCCTTAGGTAATTATCTTCTTTACCTATAATTCATTTTACCATTCCTTTCTCCCCATTTGTGATTTTCAAAATGTAATAAATAGAATGGAAGAAATATGATACCTGAAATTTTAGTACTTACAAAACAAAAAAAATTAAGAGGGATAATGAAAATGTTATTACGATTGAAAGAATATGTACAAGGAAAATACAATAAACGATTGGACTGGGAAAAAATTATCCTTCTTTCTCATTTGGCATTAACTTATTCATGATGGTTTTCAGCTTCTTAAGCTCCATGTGATATTCTTAAATCCTCTTATGAAACAGTACCTGATCATCAATTTTCTTCTCCAAGGATATGATTTTATCTTCTTGAGCCTTAAGAATATCTGCTTGAGCCTTCAAAATATCTTCTTGATTATTGAGTTTTTTTCATACACAATTCTAAGATCTATTTACCTTTTTCAATTCATAGCCACTAAATTAAGCTTCCCATTCTGGTCATGGACTTCTTTATTCCAGGTTGTTTTTTCAAGACATATACTTTCCTTAATTCTTTTAGTGAGATAATTGAACATACCATATTTGGAGTCAAAAGAATCCTTCACACTTTCCAGAAAATGATCAAGGATTCTCATCTCTTTGATTGTTTTCTGTAATCACTTTGTTGTTTCCCTGCATGATATTTTGTAAGATTCATATCCAACAAGTAAGGTATTAAAATCATCCTCATGTCTAACAAAATTATCTATAAGCATAGTAACTGAATATTCTTTCTGATTAATTGAGTGCTGAAGAAACTGACACCTCGAATCTATACTCAGAAACTACGGAATGGTTTCAACCAACTTATTGGAATATTATACTAAAAATTCATATCCAAGATAGGAAGATTCTGAGTCAGATTGATTGGTTGGTGATGATTATTTTTCTATCTCAACAACCTTTATCTTTGAAGAACCACCAATAGATTTCTTTTCACAATGACTTTTCATGGTGTATCAAACAACACCTATTTTCCCTCATTAGTTATCGTTATGATATCTATAGCCCTTGGATATTCATGTTCACTATCAGAGAGTTGAACAATTTTTTTTCCTTAACAATTTCATTCTCAAAATCATCCACAAGATCCTCTAGCTGAACGATGTCATGGTTCCTACTTTCATCATCAGATGGATTATTCACTTCCTCCTGACCCTTTTCTTCTTTCCCTAGTGTAGTATGATTTTAAGATTCGTATTGAGAATTCTGGATCGACAATATTTTATAAGGACTCTCCTTCTCATGATAAATCTCTAATGGCCTTATGACATTGTCGGTTTCATACCCTTATTCCTCTTATTATTCTTATTATTCTTCTTCTTTCCTCATGTTGCATAATTTATTCATCTTCTTCTGCCTTCAGAATCACCATATTTTTATTCTAGAGTATCTATGGGTACTGGTTCATTATGAAAAGTTTTATGTACTTGAAGCTGCTCAGAGGCATTATCAGTAGCCTTTAGAATATATTGAACAATCTCAGCTTCAGACATTTTTTTTGCAAGTTTTCTTTTTCTTGCTTCTCAATATCCTCAGAAGCCTTAACTTAAAATATTTTTTATCAACTAGATCCATGCAAAAACAAGGCTCCCCTTCCTTATTATTGTTCTCGTCTTCTCTCCATTTGGATACTACTTTATCCAGATAAGTCTTTTTCGTCTTTATCTTAGGTGGTTCTGATTGAGTTTCGTTAGTTGTAGGAGATTTTTCTTTTGTTTTCAGTTCATTCACCATAATCTTCATTCCACCCTTATTTCAAGTCTCAACCACTTCCGGTTTCTTTGATAAGGATTCTATTTTAGCTTTAGATATATCATAGAATTCTCCGGATCCACTAGAAAAATCATCTTCCATTCTTCTCAGTGTGTCATCACTAAGAAACATGACCTTGAAATTCATTTTATTTGAACAACAAGGGATTTTGAATGAATCAATACCGAGAACTACGAGCTTGGAAAGAATGTCTAGATACATAATTTTTTGAGACGTGATAGTTCCATTATTGATATTTGAAATCTTATGCAAGATATACTGCACAAGATTAAATTTCCAGAGGTTTACTAGAAAATCCAGAACATAAATGTCACTTTTCTTTAGGGTGTCCTTATCATATTTTTTTGGAATGATAAACCACTGAACCCATAATTCTAGAATCCACAAATTTATAGAAAATGGTTGATTTTTGGTGGCTTCACCCTTGAAAATTCAAGGCACTCTGTTCCATTATCTTTATCAAAACATCTTAAAACATCCGGATGCTTCTGAGTGCAGAACTCAGCTTCTCCCTCAAAAGGGGTTCCAATAATATTAGCAGCCATACTAAAATAAAATGAATTACTTTTCCCAAAAATTGTGAATGAAAACTTATCTTTACCATCTTGACCAAAATAACTTCTAGATTCATAAAATTCTATTAGTAACTGAGGATACACTAGATCCTGTCCCTTTGATTTTGATACTCTAAGACTATACAAATCATTTATCATCATATTCTTTGAGATAAGAGAATCATACTTCGCAGAAAATTTGGGATCTATTTACCTTTTTCTGTATATTTTCCATTTAGAGATTTTATTTACTAGAATTTGTTTTATGAGTAGAAGCTTCCACAAAGCCTCGGAATTAAGGAAAACCAGAAGATTCAAAACGGGCCATAAGAAGTGAAGTATGGATTCAGCATGCTAATGCTTGAAATCGATGTGGTACAACAATAGGGGGGCTTTATATAGGTGTTAAGGCGACAGTTCATCTTCCCAAAAGTATCCAACGGTGGTAACATGTTTGATTATATTTGACGGTTGATATTAATAAAGGAAGAAAGAATTTAGTGGGTTTTGATCTAGTGAGGTTTTTAGGATAAAAATTTGGATATAAGGAAAGTGAATCCAAAATTTTTTTAGCACAAAATGAAAATACTAATAGGAAATTAAATTACAAAAATAAATTAATTAAGAAAACATACCTACCAAATTACTGGGTAAATTATCCGTAATGAGGTAAATTCTTATTGACAAACTTTTTAATTTTGGAAAATGATTAAATTTTTTTTGATTACGATAAATGTTCATTACAAAAAAACAATTCAGTATTAAAAAATTGATAAAAAAAATTTCAGTAGTAAGAATTTTGATTATGATAGAAATTTAACTATGAAATAATTGTGATTTGGAAAATAAATTCACTACGAAAAAATTGATTAAAAAATAATTTAACTATGAAAAAATTGGACTTCAAAAAAAATTTCACCAAGAAAAATATGAATATGAAAAAAAATTCACTATGAAAATATTGATTACAAAAAAATTTGACTACCAAGAAAATGTACTCTCCCAATGAAAAAGGATTATGTTATTGTGAGAAGATAGGTTTTAAAAAAGATTTAATATGGAATATTTCTTCATGGTTATTATTCCCAACTTCTTTTTAATGTATTAAAATCTATCGGAGGGTAATGATTTTGTGAAACTATCATCATGTTTATCATGTGTTCTGATAAATTGAAGATTGATATCTTCTTTTTGTGTGTGATCCGTAAGAATGTGATACCTAATATATATGTTTTTTTTCATTGGAGTGATGTGAATGGTTTTTTCAAATTTAAATAGCACTAATGTTATCACACAATATTTTTGTTCTGATAAAACTCATACCATAGTATGTGATTGTGTATTGCAAACACAACACTTGAGCATAAAAATTTCTAGCTGCTACATATTCGGCTTCAGCAGTGGAAAGTGCTACTAAGTGATTCATTTTTCATGACCAAGAAACTAATAAATCATCTATGAAATGAAATGTTTTGTATGTACTTTTCGAATCCATTCTATATCCACCAAAGTTAGCATCCAAAATACATTAGAAAATAAAATCATTTCTAGAAGTATAAAAGAGTCATAAGTCCATTGTTCCCATCAAATAGTGAAAAATTCCTTTCACTTCCTTTAATTGAGATTCCTTAGGATTGGATTGATATCTTGCATATAAGGATACTGAAAACATTAAGTCTAAACGACTAGTTGTTAAGTATAGTAGACTTCATATCATACCTCTAAATGATGTTTGATCTACGGGGTTCCTAGCTTCATCATGATCAAGTGAATTTTAGGTACCAATGGGGGTACTTATACTATTAGTGTAGTCATATACATACTTTTTAAGAAGATCATTTTTATTCATATGTTGGGATATATAAGTTCTTTCTAGTTTTGGAGATATTTTAAAACCTAGTAAAAATGTTAACTCAACCATTATACTCATATAAAACTCATATTTCATTAAAATCGCAAATGAATCGTGAATGATTTCTGATTTAAATCAAATATATTGTCATCAACATAAATTTTAACAATAAAAACAATTTTCCATCTTGCTTTATAAAAAGAGTTGGATTAGCATTTCTCTTAACATAATTATTTTGTATCAAAAATCTTACAAGTCTATCATACTAGGCTCTAATATCTTGTTTAAGTCCATATAGAGATTTGGTATGTTTAAAAACATGTTTTAGATGTTTTGTGTCTTCAAAACAAAAAGGTTGTTTCACAAAACCTCCTCATGAACATATCCATTAAGAAAATCACATTTACAATCCATTTGAAATTTTTTAATGTTAAATAATTCTGCAAAGGAAAATAAAATATAGATAGATTCAAGTCTAGATACTGGAGAATTTGTTTCATCATAGTCTATTCCTTATTGTTGATTATATCCTTTAATAACTAATATAGCTTTATTTCTTACAATAATTCCATTATAGTCACACAAATTTTAGAAGACCCATTTAACACTAATAATATATGATTTCATAGGTCTTTCAACCAAGTTCAATACTTTATTCAATTCAAATTCATTTAGCTCCTCTTGCATGAACTTAATCAAATCATCATTACCTAATGATTCATCAGTGCCTTTTGATTCTAATTGAGGAATGAATGCTAGATGATCTACTACATTTCTTAAGGAACTTATAGTCTTTACAGGTTGATTTACATCAACAATGATATTATTACTTGGATGATTTTTAGGAAACAACTGATTTGGTTTTAGTAAATCTTCTTCATCAACATATAGTAGAAAAGAAACTATGGTAAATTCTTTAGAAACAATTTTTGAACATTTTACATATCCGATGGATCTTATATCAAGGATTGATAATCAGTTTTTGAAAACACATCTAAAGATGTAGATTTAGGTTGTTTAAAAATAAAAGGATAAGTTTCATAGAATTTAACATGCACTATTTCATCCACAGTACATGTGTTTTTATTAAAAACACTACAAGCCTTAGAAGTTGTAGAGTAGCCTAAGAAAATTCCATCAAGAGATTTGGGTGCTAATTTATGTAAATTATCTTTAGTATTCATAATGAATAATTTTCATCCAAATACCTTGAAGAAAAAAATTATAGGTTTTCTACCAATCCATAACTCATAAGGGGTTTTATTAAGAAAATCTCTAATAAAAAATTGGTTTATAGTATAATAAGTAGTACATACAGCTTCAGCCCAAAAATGTTTAGCAATCAAATATTCAGTCAACATGGTTCTAGTTATATCTTGAAGAATTAAACTTCTTCATTCAACAACACCATTCTATTGAGTAGTTCTTGGCGATGAAAAGTTGTCAGTAATTCCTTTTTTCCAATAAAAACTCTCAAAATCATAATTTTGAAATTGACCTCCATGATCACTATGAATAGTAATAAATGGGTGTTTTTTCTCACTTCAAACTTGGGCTCTAAAAATTTTGACATAAGAAAAAATTTTAAATTTTTTTTTCTAGAAAATAGACCCATGTAAATCTAGTGTAATCATAAACTAAGACAAATACATAATATTTTCCTCCAATGATTTCACTATATGTTGGTCCAAAAAGGTCCATATGCACTAACTGTAATGCATCAGAATTTGAGACTTCCCTAATTGATTTAAATCATGATTTATGTTTCTTTCCAAATTGAAAAGGATCAAAAAAATTTGATGAATCAAATCAATTCACTGGTAGATCCTTAAAATGTATTTCTTTATAGAGTTTACATAGGTTCATTAGGTTAGAATGTTCTAAACATCTATTACATAACAAAGATTTATCTTCCATTTTACTAAGATAAGGTAGATCTTGTCTCCTAAGGTCTTCTAAGTTTAGTGTGTATACATTTTATTTACTATGGGAAGAAAGAATAAACTCTTCCTTATAATTGTGTACTAAGCACTAGTCATTCCTAAAGATCATAAGGTATCCTTAATAACATATTTTACTTTTTCTAATGAGGTTGTGATTAAGGAATTTAACAAATAGAACATTTGAAATCAATGTTTATCCAAGAAGAATAATGTTACCTATACCAAAAATCTCTACCTGAGAAGTATCTCCAAAAGTCACTTTTACTATTTTCGTCTTGATAATATTTTAAAAGATGTTTTTGTTACCAATCATATGGTGGGAACATCCACTATCCATATACCATGTATTTCTTTTGGTACTATCTTTATTTTCCTGAAAATAAGTGTGTTAGACTTTTGGAATCCAAAACATTCATGGATTCCGAAACTTCAGAAAGAAATATTTTAGGAATCCACATTTTCATAAAAAATAATATTTATGAGAACCTAAAGACTATGTTTTATTTAATGTTTTTCCCAATGTCCACCAATATAGCACTTAGTGCAGAATAGATCAGTTTAAGGAAAAATATTTATTACTAAAAATTGTCTTAGAATGAGTATAAAAAAATCCAAAACTATTACTTAGAGGTAAAATTTGGGAATAAATGTAGTCAATGTTTTCATTACTAGAGGTGAAGTTTGAAAAACACTTCCTCAAAGAAAATCTTTCTAACTTTAGTTTAATAAGCATTTTTTTATCCTAAAAACATTAGTTTTAGAACTAGATTTTTTCTAAAAAATATTTTTCT
This sequence comes from Viscum album, assembly GCA_963277665.1. Taxonomy (NCBI): domain Eukaryota; kingdom Viridiplantae; phylum Streptophyta; class Magnoliopsida; order Santalales; family Viscaceae; genus Viscum; species Viscum album. The sequence continues at coordinate 1,968,671,966 of OY728165.1, forward strand.
TAGAAATTACATTTTCAATATCCTTAGAATTTTGTCCCTCTCAGAATTAACTTATTCAAGGTTATTGGAAATAATTTCAAAATCATAAATTTTCATATCAAGATCTTTAGAAAGATCCGATACTTCTTTAATAAAAATAGAAATTCATGAATTTTCCTTATCATGATTCTTCTTGACATTAATATTTACATTCTCAATAATTTTATCAAACATAAACACTTCTTCTTAAGTAGGTAATATATTATTTTCATTAAAAAAAGACTATTGATTTGAAGATTTATATTATTTATTGTCTATATAATTTTCATTTAAGGATACATTAGTAATAAATTTAGCATTGTGTACCTTGGCCATTAGACAATGATTTTCAATGGGTAGTATGGCTAGTAAACCAAGATTCTTCTGACCCGAATATTCATACTCTGAGGATTCACCAGAAGAGTCACCACCACTGACACTCCTGGTGACATTGGCATTAAAAAATTTCGTAGAATTAGCTTTTTAGTACTTATTTCTATTCCTCTCAGAATTATTTTCGTTTTATCCTTTTTCTGAAGCATAGGACAATCATGTCTATCATGCCATGCTCATTTTCTTTAATAACAATTGACTTCAGAGTCTTTCTTGTATTCTATTTATTTTTTATTATATCTATATTGAATGTATTTCTTTCAAACTAGCTTGTTCATCCTTCATGCAATATTCTCTAGATCATTCTCAGAATGTTCACTTTCCCTAGATTAAGATAAAACAGGGACATTCTTAGAATTGGATCTTGTAACCTTTTCAGGAGTCTTGTAATTAGTAGAAGTATAGGATACACTTCCATTTTAATGTTTCTTCTTATTCATATCAGAATATATTTTCATTCTTGTCTCATGTTGAAGAAGTGTTCCAAAAATCACATCAATATTAACTTGGAGACACTTTCCGAATCTCATCAATATATGTTCTATTATATTCCCACTCATTACAAATGATATCTATAATTTTATCCACAAGAGCATCATCATCTAGACCTTTCTCACCCATATATTTTAAACTATTAACAATTTTCATAATCCTTTGTTGCACTTTACATACAGGTTCTTCATAATGAAATTAAAATCCATGATATTATGCTCTATGCATATCTCTTCTTGTATCTATAACTTTTGACGTAACAAAATGTGTGACTTCCAATTTTTTCTTGATAAAATTTGCAGCTTCACAATAAGATATCTGACTATATATATTCCTGGACATGGAACAGAACAATGTATTACGTACCATTTAGTTTAGTTAATTTTTTGACATTTATTGATTGTTAATGGTTTTGACATCGTTATCAGGAATCCTGTAATCTTCAGTAAGCATAAATTTTTTTTCCACTTCGGTATTAATAACAAAATGCGTCATACGATCTCTCCAGTAATCATATTAATTCCCATAAAATATAGGTGGTATAGTAAGATATAGATTTTTAATCGACCTAACATTCATTCCTGCCATTCTAAGAAAATATCATTTCACAAAAACATATAAATACTAATAGTTTGTAAACAATGATAAAAAAACCTAAGGAAGGAGAATATTTAGAACAAAGAAAACATGATAAAGAAAACATATATTTGAATATAAGTATTTTAGAGACCTCCTCATATACAAATTATATGATTTAAATAATGATTTATATGCTCAATTTACATGAGGGGGGGGGGGGTGAATTGTATGTTTTAAACATTTCGATTTTAACCTTAGGAAAAATTATTTTTAATGAAGTTAAGCAAGGTAAATTCAGAAGACCTTTTTTAGTTATACAAAATTGCTATGTTATGGAAATATGGTTCTGGAAAGGAAACTTAAGGAATGTTTATAAGGAAAAGATTTTCTCTTAAAGCGTATAGAATCTCACTTATCAGAGTATATAAAATTATAAGAATGTATAAGAATATTATACATTATTTCTATATCAAAATATAGAATAAAGAAACTAGAAATAAAAAAAAGTAACAATTATGAAATCTTTTAACCCAAAAAGAAGGGTATCCAAGAACCATGGATAAAGGTTAATTGATTTGTACATTCAAGAAATTATATCTTACCCACCCTAGGGTAAGCCCTCAATTGAAATATCAGAATCTATTTTTCTATCCCCGCAAACCCTCAAACTCTAAGGTAGTCGACACCTCTATCTTCCTATCCCTGGATGTCCTCAAACATTAAGGTAGTTGTAACCTCTATCATCCTATCCTTGGAAGCCCTCAATTGTACACAGTAAAAAATCAGAGTCACACGATGAAATATGAACAAGATGTTCAATACACATTAGACATGAGATTCTATCTCTCTAGAAATCACTTCAACAACCTACAATCACTAGGGTGATCAATATGTAGTTATTAGTTTTGAGCTAGTTTAAATGAGATCCAATTTATAGGTACTTCTCCAATGGTCGGCACCCTCCTCTAACTGTCATATTTTTCCATGAATCCCGGAGGGACCTGTATTCATGTCACTCAACCAATAGTTATTTAGAAACAGAGTGTATGACATCATTTCATAACTATAACAACTATTATTAAAATAATATTACTTAACCAAATTTATTTTTCAGAGTCTAAGGAAAAATAATGTTCAGAATCTAACCAAATAAACATTCAAAGACTATAGATCATGGATATTCAGATTCTATTTCATTGTTCATTTTATAGTTTCTCTAAATCTAACTCATTTTATTCTTATGTCTAAAATTTGGTTTCATATATAAATCCTCATAATCTTATAAATCCATTTTTATTGAGTACACTGTTTTCAGGAGCTGGATTTTCTGAAATTCAGACTCCGAGTTTTATGAAATCCAGACTCTAAATTCCTTGAAATTCAAACACCAAATTCTATTATATTTAGACTCTAAATTCATTGAAATTAAGACTCCTAATTATATGATAACTGGACACATTATAGACCTCCGATTTATTGTGTAATGACTAATGTTTTATGAGATCAAACGGTACACTGGTGGTTATACCAGGCTTAAAATAGAAAAATTGGGAGGTTATCCCAATCTAAAACACTAGTTCATAGGAGGTTATCGTAAGCCCAAAGTATGTATATTAGAAATTGAAAAAATACTAACATGTAATAAACTACTTAGTGGGTATCCTTCAAAAAATAAATATTTTTATTATGATTTTTCCACACTTTATGTAACTTTTTTATGATATTATTTTTTTCTAATATTATTACCTCATAGAACAAATTATTTAATTCCTTCATTATTCATTTATTTTAAAGTCCCATGTTTTTTGAAAAGGATAATGATTATAATCTATGAGTTTTTTATACAATTGTAAACTATTATTATCATGTTCTCATAAACTAATACTCATGACACTTATATGTGATCAATGACTGAAATATGGATTTTTAAACATATTTATCATCTATGTATACCCTTTTTATGTTATTTTTTTAAAAGATATAGTGAAATTTTATCCATTGCATATTTAAGAATTTGTATAGTCTTGATAAACATAATGGTAGATGATCTAGATCATTTATATATTAGTTGTTTCTGTATCCATATTTCAAAATAAACTAAAAAATTTAAACTGTTGCTTCGATCATAATAATAAGGAATGAATATTTAATTAATAATATTGTATATTTTTGTATATAATGATTGTGTCATATGAATGTTCATTTAACCACTCCATGAAGGTACTATTATCATAGTACTTACCATTATGGATTTTGCAGGTGTAATAATGTGTTATGTATCTAGGATATAATAGTATAATTTTTTAAATTTTGTTTTAAATGAAATACTGCATATATTGATACCTTTTATTTCATAATTTTTATATATACATTGTAATGGAATAATCTTGATAAAATTTATAATTTGATAAATGCAAATCGAAATTGAATTTTAATGAAATAAAAACATTAAATAAAAACACTCTATTTGATAAAACGAATATTTTTTTAATAAATTGATTATGAAATATAATTTTTAAATATTATTTATTTATATATAAATGAAAATATATATTATTTTTCTCCACTGTAAATTTTTAAAGGGAAAGAAAGTTGATTCTATCATAAAAACAAGTATTTTAAAATAAAAAAATTTATTTTAAATGGTAAAATTATATATTTAAAAATTTATATTTTTTAAATAATTATCATTTTTGAATTTACAAATTCAAAATTATCCGAATGTGATCTTTTAATAATTTTCTAAGATAGAAAAAATTTTGGGAAAAAATAAATATGGTATAAATATATGGTATCTTTTATGAAATCATAATATCTTTAATGTGTTTTAATAAATAAAATTAAAATTAAACATGAAAAAAATATATTTTCTATTTTAAATAATGTCTTTTTAAATTTATTAGATTTTTTTAAATCCAATAATGAATCCTCCAAAACCTATAATATATTTTAATGTATTAAAATAATTCCATACAAACTTGAGTCAAATATAAATAGTAAATGAAATTATTTTAATGTGTTCTGTTCTTATCCTTATAAAATATTTCAAACTCATCTAATTTTGTATAAACCATGGGGAAACCCATTATATACTCTATGTTTTTTTATTTAATTACATTGAATCCAATACCAATGTTTATAAATTAATAATGAAATCCCCAACAGTTTTTTATAAAAACATACAATTACTCCGTTTAATAATTTATAAAGTCACATTGATCAACTATTTACATTCCCTAACCCTCTTTAAATCAATCCCTGTGTGATCCCAATATATAGATAATCTCCTTCCAATATTTTTGAAAGAACCTCTCAATTAAGAGAGTATTTTCACCTTTCACATCATTCCTGTAATTTTCATTTTTATTATGTCTTTTGATTTCAAATTCTTCTAATTTTCATGTGTTTATACACATAGATTTACTATCCTTATGATCCACATGTAAATTTTAGAAAGAACCTCTCAAGTAAGAGATTCTTTTCACCTTTCACATCATTCCAGTAATTTTCATTTTTATTAGGGCTTTTGATTTCAAAATCATCTAATTTTCATTTGTTTATATACATACATTTACTATCCTTATGATGCACATGTAATGAGAGAATTTCATTATCTATCATTAAAAACTTCAACAACTATACTACACATCTTTTTTTATAGAAATTATCCAGTGAGTTTCCAATCCAAACGTTGGTATTATGGATACCCATCAGAATTTATACTCAAGGGTATTCAACTAGATTTAATAGTATATCAATTATTATGTAATTACTTGTATATAACACATATTCTAGAACCATGGTATCAAAAGTGATGACATATGTTCATATGTCATACTTTCTATTTGTAAAACCAATGTATATACATGATATGAATATGATGAATGGGACCATAATTACATATCCCTCTATTATACTGGGTAGTACTTGTATCTTTGGAGATACCATGAAAGATGTGAAAAAATCATATTAAGAATGCTATGAAATTATTACTTATAAATTGTCAAGGAATTATTCATTTATTTCCATGTTTTCTGTTTTTCCCAATTTTTATGACGCCTCGATGTTTTAAACATATTTTATTCTTAAATGTTCATGGTTTTGATTATCAACTTTTTATAACACAATTTAAGGCCCTTAGAATCACTTGTTCTACTTTAAAACATGATATTGTTGTTTTTTCACTTAATATAATTTATTCCTCACCCCTTTCTTATGTATTAACCTATGTTATATATTTCATCATTATGATATCTACATAATTGAAGGGAATATTATGGAATTTTTATATAATTTTGTTGTATCATAGTTTCAAGTTATCTAGAAATGTATCTAATTTATCAAAGAAACAATATGTATAGATTTTCTAGAATATTTATGTGTTTTTATGATAAAAATCTGAATATATAGTGAATATTATATATATATTTTTATATAAAAAACATTTTTAAATAATAAGATGCACGAATCAATAAAAGGAGATTGAGTCAACAAAACAAAAACTGTGGATTCTTGTTTAGTCAATTTCACTATTGCATGTTATATATTCAATTTAGTTTTATAGTTCATCTATATCATAAAATGTTTATATTTTCATTACATTATAGCATTCATTTATAGATTCTTATTAAATATATAATAATCCTTATAAAAATTCTAAATTTTTTTCGTCATTGTCTCACTTTTTATATGTTGGATTCGATATAGATGTTGAGTTCATTGATCCATGATCAAGTGTTCATAACATATAAATATTTATATAGTTTAAATATGTTGTTTTAATAAAATTTTATCTCAAATTTACATTTTATGGAAGTTATAATGCTGATTTACAAGGAGTAGTTAATATCTCTTTTTTTGTAAATTTTGAAACAGTTATAAGAATTGACATTAGTAACGAATATAATTACAAATATTTCTTTTCCATAATAATTTTATCATCTTAAAATTATAATTATTATATCATATTTCAAAATTTTCTATTTTATTATTCATTTAGCATCATCATCATCATATCATTATATATTTATTAAAAGGAAAAATTACGTAATAAAAGGGGGTTGGAACACACGAGGACCCCTGGTTTGGGGGCTCTAAAATAGTAGAGACTGAGGGTTTCCCCATGAATAAGATTAACCCCCTTAGGCTTGATGGAGTTGTCATTGGGAAGAAAATTGATAGATGAGCCCATTGCTTTGAGAGAGGCGAGGTAGTTCACAAATTTGTTCCCCTCTCTCTAGGTGTGGGTGACTCAAGGCTGACTATTGAGGAGTTGTTTTTATTTCCTGATTATGTATAAAACTGAATAAAAAGTGGAACCTATACCAAAAATGGAATCATGTATAATTATTGAGTCTGTTTCCACTTTGAAGAGAAAAATATTATTCTATTTTCATTGATTTATCACCATGAGGACTGCATTAGCCTCTACATGATAAAAACCTCCATCACCATAGTGTGCTAGTAAATCAAGAAAAGCACTCCCTCCTGGATTGAAAACCACTCTGCCACCTCCCATCTCACCCGAAATGCACGATCCATCAATATTTAATTTAAAACCAGCTATTGGTGGAACCCATAAAATCTAATGTCCTAACGCTCTATCCATGATAGTATTAGTCGAAGGGGATTGGGTCTACAGGATACGTAGGGAGGGAGCTTCATGCCAGTTTTCAACAAGGGTGACCATATCAATCAACAAGCTTCTCGTTCTCATAATGAGGGACCTTCCTCTAGAGGAATACCCCTCAAATATATCCTTGTTATGAGCCTTCTAGAGGCACGAGCAGCCGACACCAAGGGTAATTGAAGTCTTTTCCCTCTTGGGTCCTTTATCCATAGTCCCCTGAAACTATCTCTCTATGAACGATATGTCATAAAGGTTATAAAAAGTGATCACTATAAATCTCTAATGAATTTCAAACATCTTGGGCCCACTCCCCTTCGAAGAAGAAATGGTTAGTGGTTTTTCCCACTTGTTTTTGTAGTGTTGACAACATGAAACAAGGTTGATTTTGATTTTCATGATGACTTAAACCGATGGAATCGTGGAGTTCTTAATTCACCAAACAAATAAGTAATATTTGGTTTGGATTTTGTGACACCACACAATATCATTCCATCTATCCTATAGAGTCCGGGGGTTGAGAGCCTTTGAAAATCCTTCGTGTTGAACTTCTTAGACCGAGAAGGGGTGATAACACACTGATTCTGTTCTGAGTTAATGAGGATAAAATCAAATATGTCATGATGTTTCTTTTCAAGAACAAACATGATGAATTACAGATGTATACTCACCTCCTTAAAAGTAATCATTTGGGTCAAACACCCTAGGAATCGAAGAACTGATCCCGACCAATTCTGTTTGCAGAAGAATATATATCCTTCTCCCACAATCCACCAGGAGTGTTGTTGGATGGTCAGTATGAGGGAGCATAACGATTTCCAAAGAGGGGTTCCCTACACGTTTTCCGCATCCTTGTTAATATCATAGCTATAAGACTTAATCCTCCCCCATAGGTACTGGTCCTCCAAAATCTCCCAAGCTAGTTTGGCGTGCATGCCCTAAAGCGTGTCCCTCAAACATCTAACATTAATACCCAATACCTGAATGGTACAATCCATTATTCTACATGAATCCCAATGTATCATTCCATCCATATGTGAATCCCATAAAAAACTAGACAAGAACCCATCAATTTCATTGATCACCCCCTTTGGAACTGATGTGGAAGCCATCGTATGCACCGATACAGTATCCAGGACACTATTAACTAGTGCAATACTCCCTCAAAAGGATAAGAAGTGTCTCTTCCACTTAAGGATGTGACCCGTAATCCTGCTCACCACCAGATCAAGGTCACTAATACTGATTCTTTATGATGATATAGGGTTACCATGGTATTCCATTGGGAAATGACCATACTGCATGTCCATTTTTTTTGCATAAAATATTCTCCCGGCTATCCCCACATTTGTTTGAGATATATAAATTTCTTTTCGAGTGGTTGATCACCTAACCAATTCAGTATCATTATTCCTCAAGTATACTTTTAATGCCACACACATATCTCTTTCCCGCATTATATAAAATAATTGTATCATCCGTAAACATCAAGTGTGATATGGGAGGAAGGTTCCTTTTCCTTCGATATGGATATATACTACTAGTGAAGATTCCTCTATTCAAAAGTCGGCTATGCATGTCCTACATCAGGATAAATAATGTCAAGGAAATAGGGTCACCATGTCTTACGACTCAAGTGTGCATGAAGAATCTTTGGTGTTTTCACATAAATGAGACATCCATCCATGAAGAGCTTAAACATCTGAAAAGAATGTTCTATGATTTGGATGAGAGACCCTTGCAATCTAGGACACTTTTAATAGAACATTTATTATTGTCCATCGTATGCCATACTCATGCCAAATTTTATGACCATGTTGGATCCATGTGTCTTGATGTTTAGGTCCCTCATCATTTCATAGGCCTGGGCTATTGCCCCTATATTGAAAAACCCCTCACAAAACGTGTTACTATATGGAAGTCCATCGGGATAAATTAATGGTCATCCTCATGTTAATATTACCCGCAATGATCTTATAGGGGAAATTGCACATACTCACAGGTTGGTAATGGAGAAGGGATGGGGGGTCCTTGACATTTGGTATAAGAACCAGAATCCGGGAGCCATAAACCAGTGGGAGAGTTCTGACTCAGAAAAAATCATGGACTACTACAATGATGTTTCCTTTAACCACTTTTCTCTTGGATATGTAAAATAACACATAAAAGAAACTTAGCCCCTATGAACTCTCTAGGTTGAGATTCATCAGGGCACAATGGATATCTGTCTCACCTGGGACCCCTTCCAATCATTAATTATACCTAAAGGATACACCGTTTGGAATTTACACCCAAAGATCTACATTTCCACTCAGGTACCCACAGGCCATCCTAATTTTAGGACCTGAAATAATGTCTTTGTAGAAATAATTGTCCATTCCGAACACTATATATCTACCAACCATGTATGTTTCGTCCTTGAGCATGATATTGGGTTTGATGGGGCATCTTTTTTCCCTGATGTAAGCATGAAAGTATGCCATGTTATTATCTCCTTCAGGCATCCATTTTATCCATGATTTTTCTAGATCAGCCTGTTCCTACCTATGGTCAAATTTCTGGAGTCAATTATTATTAATAGACAGATCCTCTAAAATATCATCATTCATGCCTTCCTCTTGACTATATTCCAAGAGTTCAATCTCATGTTTGAGACCCTCTATACCCATGTCAATGGAAGAAGGATCACCTACCCAATTCTATATCCCCATTTTAAGCAGCCATAGTTTATTGCGCAGAGACACCTAAAAATACCCTTGTACTCGTTCCTCCCAAGATGCCCTCACCAAGTGAGGAAACTCTAGACTCCGAGTTCAATGACCATAGTATTTGAACTTACCTTGGTTGATATTACTCGAGGACAGAGAGACCAAAAATAGTGAGTGCTCTGAGATACCATGCACCAGGTGGTCCACCTTGGAATTCGAAAACATATTTATGTCATGAACATTGTAAAGACATCAGTCTAGACGACTCTAGCATTACAAATTCCCTCTTTGGTTGTTTCAATATGTGAAGTGATCGTCAAAGTACCCAAGATCTATTTTTCCCGTGTTTTCCATGAACTGTAAGAAGTCCATGATTATGTGATGTGGGAATGCCCCATGCCCTTTTTTATCTGATGGTTATGTTATGATGTTGACGTCATTGCCAACAATCCATGGTTCACTTCATGGATCGAACGTGCTGAGATCCTACCAAAGAGCTTCCCTTCTTCCACTTTCATAGCTTCTATAGACAAAGGATACGCAGATGGTGAGAAAAACCTTTGTCACCATCGTCACGATGAACTGGTCCTCCACCTGTAGCAGGTCAACTAAAATGTATCATCTATATATGATCCATATATGTTGGACTTTTGGAGCTTCTTGCATAGACACATGAATTTTGATTATATGGGTGAACTCTTGTAGCTTGGCAAGGTCCTACATGGGTTCAAAAATAGTATCTATATGTGCTATGTTATTCTTGATCTCTGAAGCTCTGATGTCAGACTTGACCTTATCTCTATGTCTACAAGAGTTCTATATGAATATGGGTATCATTGATCAATATTTAGACCATATTTAGATCAAGAAAATATGGTCTCAAGATGGAGGTATGAGAGGAACTCCCTTATCTATGACCTTTGCTGTTTTGATTTCGCACGAGTACACAAACCTGAGCTCTTGTCCAGGAGGTTTGGAGGTGTCGAATGTTTGTGATAGAGTATCTTGATTGTATTCCCTCTCACATCACTTGGGGGAGACAATTCTATTGAGTGTTTAACCTTCTTCTGAGATGCCCGATTACCCATGATACTAAATCCTAATAAATTGGAGATAATACATTATCATAAGAAATTTTGGGTGGTATATAATTTTAAAAAAATTATATTAGTGTTATAGATTAGGTGAAAGAGAGATAATTTTATTGATGAAAATGAAGAACATTTCATTGTAAACTTGAGTAATATCAAGGGTAAAGATGAAATCACATAGTAGTTTTTTCAGTTTGGTTGAATATCTTTTTGGGAATTATAGGATTGAATCCCAAAATAAATTTTTTCTATAATGGGATTAGATCAATATAATTACACAAAATTTGATCTATATAAATTCACCTCTATTTACCAAATTTTATGTTACTTAATTATTTACCAAGATAATTAGTTTTTTACAAAAAAATTGCGAGGCCCGCAATAGATAAATTTGATATCATGATTCTAAATATCGATATTATTTGATTATTTTGAATTAAAAAATATGATAATTATTTCTATGAAATTAATATATAAAATATTTAAGACAAGTTCAATCTATAAAAAATGAAATTTTAAAAATTAAACACCCTTATTCTTTTTAAATATAAACTAAATATCATTGAATGATTTATAACATATTATTTTATTTGTAATAAAATTCAATTTTATAAAAAATATATTAATCATTTAAATATTTATTTTTTGAAAAACTATGCATAAAAAATTAAAATATTCTCTAGAAAATAATATATTATTAAGTATTAATGTAAATATATTCATATTTCTTACCTTGAAATATAGATTAGATGAATTATTATTTAAATTATTATATTCACAAAAAGTACCTTTCATTAAATATACTTATGAAAATATAATAAATTTATCTTGAAAAAATGTATAATATATAATAAAAACAATGTTTTCAAATATGAAGTTGAGTTTATTAATGACTAAATTGATTAGAGTTCCAAATAATTACCTGATAATTTTTTGAATGTTATTAATTCATTTTAAAAACCATTCCTTTAAAATTTTTAGTATAGTTTATGTATTACATATATAAAAATGAGTGGATTTAAGAAAAAAGTGGTTAATATAGATTATTTATAGATTATATTATTTTTATGGTGATTAAACATATATTTTTTAAAACTTATATATAAATGTTTTCCATTTTAACTACATATAAGTTATTCAAAACTAGTAACATATTTAATAATAGTTCACCTACTCACTATGTACCCCTTAATAATGCATATATTATTATTCAATTAAACCCATTACATCCAATATATTCATTCCATTATAGATTAATAAACTATACTTCACATTCCTATATTTTTCAATTTGGATTTGGATTTTTTTTCTCCTTTCATAATTTTCTTTCTCATGGTATATTTATTTTATTTAGATGTTATTTCCAAGGTTGAATATGATATATGGGACATACAAGTTGTAAAATTATAAATATTTTATTTTATTTTCACATTTTAATTTTGAAACATATTTGTATATTAGTCATTAATATTAGGTAATAGTCCATGGAAGGAAATATATGATATCTTCCATTTTTAATGTTACTTTATTATTGAATAAAGAATTTTTATTTTGATTTACATATTATGATATTTTTTTCTAGTGCTATTTATAATAATTATATACAATAAAATAATTAAATTAGGTAAAGAAAATTCTTACATAAACATTGAATTTTACACCCCCCACCCTAAATAAATTTTTTGAACTGAATTTTAATTATCAACCAAATATAAAAATAGATATGCGTGTCCATTAATAGATCCGAATCAATAAAAAAATTTCTAATGAGATGTCAACATCATAATATTAGTTATGAATAAAAACTCATATATTCCATAACAATAAAAATATAATTATATTTCCATTTTTAGACCCATTTATGCTAAATAATATTTAATATCATTATTATAAATATTATCTCCACTAGATAAAAATCATGTTTTTGTAATTTTTTATCAAATAACTCTAACTGATGTGAGGAATCTATAACCTCCATGTCAACTTTCTATGGGGACAAATCCAATCCCTTCATTGATGCACAATTATATATAGAAAAACCTTATTTACGAATTTTTAGTGTGAGTATATGTGAATTAAACAAAAACATCTTAACATCTTAAATATATCATCTCACTATTAAATCTACAGAAATTTCACTACATTTCGAGTTAACATAGTTTGTAGATTTCAAAATCTTGAGAAATTTATCAATTAAAATCCATAATATCATCCTTGTTTTAGAAAGCTATAGATCTCCATTATATATGTTTTTATAGAAAAATCATTATTCCCTTATTTGATTGAAGGATTAATATATATATATATATCACCTCTTGTGATTATATGAAACAAGAAATATAATTCATTAATCTAAAATCCAAAACTGTTAAACATAGAATACAATTTCTCAATTATCAATGTCCATAAAAAAATCCCTAAATAATCTTCATGCTCTTACTTAATCCAAAAATATATGATAATATCATATCAAAAGACTAGCACAAATTGTTCATGTTGATCAGTAAAGACTATATTCATCATGTAAAAGAAAAAATACTTTCATATGCCTTGTTGAACGGAATTACAATGAATTCATAGTGTCCATATCAATCATGAAATTATTTCATAGGTAATTCTTATATTTTAAACATTAATTTATTATACAATATAAATTGTTAACATTTAAAATTTATTGATCCACTAAAATTTGATCGAACAAGATATCAATATGGTGTACATGATACATTTTCAAGATAACGAAATTATCTAGTTCATGCTAATCAATGAAAATATGTATTGATCTATATTTTTTATTAAAAAATTATTTTGGTGCACATTATGATTAATCACATGGGTATATAAATCCCTTATCATGGTTCTCATAGAGATTCATTTTAAAGTAATTTAATTCAACAATTCTCAATCCATTTAAATTTAATGACATAAGTATATAAATAGGTATTTTTTTATGGAAAACTTTGCCACACAAAATATGAAAACCTAAAAAAATCTTAATGAAAAAATCAATGTATTCTTCAAAAATCAATATACACTCAATAATAATTTTATCTCCAATAATTTCATCTGAATGTCCTTCATCATTTTGTATTAAGGCTCATATAATGTAATGTATTCTCATTCGAAGTTCATAGTTAACCATGAATCGATAGAAAACGATGGATTGATTTTGGATATGAAATATGACTTCCCTAACATATAAATTAATATGGGATCTATTTATAGAGAGTAAATGTTTTTCCTAAATCACATTACATTCAACTAAACATTATATAATAATAATTTCAACAATTATATTTCCCAAACAACTATCATAATTTAGTTATATTCTTTAGCTACAATCATCACATCACTCTGATAATTTTTAAATAATCAATATAAAACTATTAGGGTGGTGATTTTATGATTTAAGGAAATAGTATTTCATTAGATTTATTTTTGAAACCTCTTAAATAGTCATTCTGGAATAGTGTTTTCATTAGGAATTGTATTAAATGGTTACTTATGTCAATTTTCATCATTAATCCATTTATTTTTTCATTGATTGGAATAATTTACATAAACCTTATTATTAAATCATTGAATTTCTTGTCGTGAATTAGTTTTTACAGTATTTCCCTCTTTTTTAATCACTAGGAACTTCATATATCTTTGACAACCATATGCATGATAGAAAACCTTTCTTCCATTGAATCTTTTTCACATTCACTCTATGCAATTTATAAGGCACTATTCCAAAATTTTTAACATGTAGATATATAAATATACATTATTTTCTAGACATTATCATTTTTAATTCAATGAAACTCAATTTTAATTAGGATAGTGTAGTCAAGTGTTTGATATAGAACTTTTTTTAAAAATATCATTAGATTTGGAGTTAAGAATAACAAAAAAATTTACAACACCAATACTTACAGTATTTGGTTTCTCATTAGTACAATTACCACATTATCAGTGACATTCATGAATAACATGATTCCTCTTACCTCTAACCATTAACTAAGACCAAATGGTATATATGATTTCCATAAAATAAAAATAATTGAAATAAATGATATGATAAAGAAAATAAATCCTTTGATTCCGTAAATTATTATACCATAATTTTAACCAATGAAATCTTGGGTTCATACTACATCAATTATAGTTTATCATATGTTTTTAAGTTATTTCCTCCTATCACCTATATCCTAATAATGGAAAACAAGTAAAACTAAACCTAAGTGTAACTGAGGTGACTTGTGCATAACACCCAAACGTAATACATTAATTCAAAATAATATGTATTAAATCTCAATAAAAATCACACCCTAAAACTTATATATTTTTTCTTTTAATATTATGTACATATATGTATTATTTCACATTATTTCTTTAGTATATTCAAAAAAATAATATACATGTGACTTCATATTAAAAATATTTATGAATATACATTTCTTGGGAAAAAGGGAAAACATATGAATAATTGATCCCAAACACACAATGAGGGGAATTTATATCAAAACTTATTAAAGGGTTAAATCAAAATAATGTTGTAAGAGTTGGTCAATGGAAAAATATCTAATGAAAATAAAATTAAATAATAATATATATCAATAAATATGATAAAAGTACATGTAACATGAAAATGATCATCATGAAATAATAACACATACCATTGCGTTAGAATAAAAAAACATGAAAAAAAATCTTGATCCATCAAGTTAAGAAAGTGATTATTTCATAGAATAAGGAATAGGTAAACCATAACTTTGTGAACATGGTTAAACAAAAATATGTACACACATAGAGTTATGATCATTTCTAAACACCTTTACAACAATGCATAGTAGTTTGAATATTATAAAAAATGAAACCATGTCCATTCATAGTGTTGTGAATATAAAAAAATAACTCATGTCCATTTATAGAGTTTTAAAAATAGTTAAATATAATTTCAACCATGTATATATTAAATAAAATAGATAAACATAATCAGGTCCATTTATAACAAGACTATCTTAAGATATATAAATAATTGAATAATTCATTTGTGGGAAATATCATACCATACTATCACATAGGGATATACAATGAATATTTATTACAATTTAAATTAATCATACATATAATAATGAAAAACCCATGGATATTAAAAAATTTACTTGAAAATATAAAATGGTATCATATAAATTAAAGCCATGAATTTGATCAATTGGTACAAGAAATAAATCTCCAAAATGAGGTATAAATTAAGGTAAGTTATAGAAACATTAATTAAACATAAATATATATGATGTATAAGATATTTATATACAGATTAAAATGGATGTGAAATTTTAAAAAATAAATAAATAAAACAGTTTTTATCATTTCATAAAAAGATTTTATAAGTTAGTTTTAAAAATTCATTTTTTAGAAGTTGAATAGAATTAATTTTAAATAATTTTTTTAAATGGAATCTACAATAACAAAACCTAGAAGATAAATATAATATTATTTATTAAATTTTTAGTGGAAGAGGAAAAATATATTATTATAAAAATAAGTTTCATTTTTAAATTTTAAGGTAGTTTTTTAGAAAATGTACAATGATGAATGCCTTATAATATTTACTTATTTTATGATATCAATATAATTATAAAGAGTAATGAAGATAACATATATTTTGATTTCATAATTTGACAAAATATATTAATATTAATAATTGATGCATAGTAGGAGTATAAATAGATATTAAATAGGGGGACTTTTATTATTAATAAAATCACAATTATAGGAAGAAATAAACAAAAAAAGTAAAAGAATATTAAGAAATTAAAATTTAATTTACTCAATGATAAGAAGAAAATATCATATAAAATCGGGAAGTATAATAATATCATATACATAGAAGATCATATTCAAGGAATAAATTGTTTGAATCAATGAAAATAGATTCAGTCATCAAAGCTACTTAATATGGTTCCCTATATGGTAAAAAATGCTCAAACATTTTTTATAGTCAATTTCTATTTATTAATAATTTATATATGAAACATGATTTTATATATTTTACTTTATAAAAATAATTTGTAATATCATACAACCCATTTACTTTTTATTATATGTTATAATTAATATTAGGTTGTTAACTAGCATATTTTTTTGTGTTGGATTCAATATTGATGTTTAGCTCACCGATCCTTTTTCATGATTTCATAACCTATATAATTTCTAAACATGATAAATAGTTGTATCTTATATTTTTTTCTAATGTAAATTTTATTGAATTTCAGTGACGTTTTAATGATCATTGTTAAAAGAACTTATTTGAATTTAAATTAAATAAAAAGAATAAATTTAAATGATGAATATAGAGTTATATATGTATATTAAAGTATTATTGAAAACATGAATTCATTATTATTATATCATATTAAGAGTAATTAGGTTCTCTTAATCATTAATTAAAAAAATTATAACATCATTCATGTTGGTGTTCAAACTGGCTTAGATGAGACGACGTTATAACTAATGTATAAATAAGAGCATAGAGTTATATTATGAAAATATAAATTTTTAAGAGGAAAAATAATTTCAATATTAAATCATCATAAAAATGATAATGATATTAATAAAGAGTGGAGAAGATAAATAAAATGAATATAATGATAAAGACCTTATTATATTGAGGAAATTTCACTTTCTTACAATATCTTCCATTTGAATGATGAACAAAGGACTCATTCCTATGAAAAAATGATGGATATAACATTATGGAAGGGATTTTTATAAGTATTAAAGTTAAAACATATTTATTGAATATTTCTAGAGTGGATGTACGGGGGAGCCTTTCATTGGTGAAAATGAATAGAATTGTTTTGGAAACATTATAAAAATGAAGTGTAATGATATAATAATAAGAATGATAGATGATTTTTGTAAGGGAATTATAGAAATAATTTTAGGATTTACTCCCAATCCTGTCGAAAAAAATTTACAGTGTAATTAGTAAATTTAATTAAACCAAATTTGAGCCAAATTAATTTACCTATTTTTACCCATTTCTACCTTGTTTAATTATTAAACATGGTAATTATATTTTTTATTAAATTATATGATGACCCAAAATACATAATTTTGACGTGATGTTTATAAATATAGGGAATACTTGATCTAATTATACTTATAATTATGGTAAAAATATCTTTTGAATTAAAATATCAAATATATATTAAATGTTTTAGAATAATCACTTTTTAGAATTTTGTTTTCACGTTCCTATTTAATATGAACTAATAATCACTAAATTATTGATAAAATATATTTTTTATAATTATAAACAATAAATTTTAATTTAATTATCCTTATAATGTGACATATATAGTTGGTTAAAATACAATTTCGCAATAAATTAAGAATTTTTTAAAAAAAATACAATTTTATTTATTAATTTTCATTAATTGTTTTCATTAACTAATAATAATAATAATTATTATTATAATTTAAAATTTTTATACATAAAAAAAATAAATTAAATTATAATTCATAATCCAAAAAAGGAAAATATATATTTAAAATGAAAACTTATAATATATATTAAAAATTTGAGCAATATATTTTATTTTATTCTTGAGTAACTATATTATTATTTCTTATAGTTTATTAATTGTTTCAGTTATTTTAAGAATTTATTTTACTTGTAATTCATTTATTTATATTTAATTTTTTTAAGTCATTATATATAAATTAAGATTATAAAAAATATATATATAATAAAAACTATATTTTAGAATCCTTGTTATTTCCCCAATTGAATTTCTATATATAAGTTTTATTAAAAATCAACTATTTTATTTTAAATCAATAATTTATAATTAAAATATATATTTTAAACCTCTAAATAATGTTTATATGAATTAGAAAAAAACTGGTAATTCCAAAATGGTTACATGCTTAACGGTATTACACCTTATAGTTCTATACCAAACAGAATGGCTATTTAATGGCTATATTATCCCCATTACATCTTAAAAACTAATTTCTTTATTAATTTATAATACACATTTATCATTCTATTTTTCATTTTATATTTGGTAATATTTTTTCTCTCTTCATGATATTCTATGTATTTCTAGGTTAACATTCACTATAATTGATTTTAAAGGGTGAAATGGTGATCTAGGATATTTACAAGTTAAAAAGATAATATTATTTTATATTTATTGTCAAATTTTAATTTATAATTTTTTTATGGATATCTTAATCCATGGTATGTACTAGTGAATGGATTGAAATACTTGGAATTATGTATTTTACAATAATATTATATTATGACTGAATAATGGTTTGTTACATTGTCTTATAACTCACGTGAATTATTTATTTCACGTTTCTATTCATTATAAATAATATGAGAAGTAACATAAGAAATGAAAAGGTATAGAAAAAATATGTGATGTCACAAATTCATTATCTGCAATAAAATTGTAATAATAAAAAATATGTCATAAGTGTCTTTGTCATATTAAGACAATACATGCATATTTAGAATATCAATACTCAAAAATAAAAAATTTAGTTTTCCATTAACATATTGCATATTCAATTTGTAAAATATTTTTAAACATCATAAAAAAACTAAAGATTCATATCAAAAAAAATTATATAATTAAATGGATGTCCCATTTTAGGTACATGTAATCCCCTGATAAATAATATAAAATTTATTGCAAAACACTTAAACCATCACATAATGACAATTAAAAACACTCAAAAAATGAAATAAAGAATCTTAATAGAATAATTACCTATTTTGTATCTCAATACCTCAAATTTTTTACTCATAATCTCTACACTTTCAAACTCTATACCCACTATGGTCTTCATAATCCTTTTAACCTATATCATTCCTATAATTACTCAAGATGATATCTTAAAAATCAATGACTATAAGCAAAAAATATATTATACAAAACCATAACTGGGAAGTAATAGAATAAAATAAAATTAATAACTCTTATGAAAATGGTAGTTATGGAAAAACATCTGAACCTTTTTTATTCTATCAAATACTTAAATGTAATCCAGTGTAATAATATAAAGTTAATTACACACAAAATCTAAATCTACCAACCTAATAACAATATTTCATTCCATAAATATTTCTAGTATAACGATCTCATGAGTATATTGTTAAAACAAGAATAGAGGTGGTGAAGTGTCCAAAAAACTAGTCCAATATTGATATGTAAAAACTGATCTATGATTATAATAAAAATATTCCCAAAATATGATTGGGAATTGATAATGGATTGTTAATGTAAATTACAAATATCAAGAGATGTAAATATGTTTTCCTATAAATTAATCACAATTTTAAATAATGGATAACATAAAATATTACCTTTTACAATAAAATAATGTATTTCCTATTTAAAATATACTATTCTCATATAAATCCTCTCTATTGATGAAAAATCGTAACCAAATGATAAGTGTAATTTATTAGCCCATGATTCATTCATGTTATAAGAAAAAAATAAATGATTTTTGTTCCTTATAATGATAATGAACATAAAAAAATTCTTCTCAACTAGTTTTTTCTATGATACATTTTTAATCTAGGTTCAAAATCTATAATAAATCATGTGATAAATAACATGTTAATATAATCAAAACATGATTAGGAAAAAAAAATCTTCAAATTAATTTAGCTAATTAAAATTTTTATAATTATTTACTGATATATTCAAAATCAAAGTTTCTTTCCAAGAAAACATAATTCATTAAACCTGTGTTAATAATAATGATAAAAAATTATAAAATCAAAAAATAGTTTATAGATTCATAAAAAAATCCATGAACAATTATTTGGTTTAGAATATAATATATATATATATATATAATCCTCCTTAAAAATTTCAAAAACATATTCTAAAATTTAGGAGTAATTTTAAAATAATTTGGTTATCACATAAATATATTAAATCAATAATTAATAAAACCAAATTTAATGTAATTCAAAATACGTTTAAAGTACATATAATATTCTAAAGATAAAAACCATAAAAATTCTAATACAAAATATTTTGTATCATTGGAAAAGTAGGATTTAACTTTATTAAATAATAAATTATCTACATAATTTAGGAATTACCACTAATGGAAGTAAAATAACCATTTTATGATTCTTTTATGAAGATATAATGATGTTTTATAATATGATGTGATTTCACTAGGACAAGGTGAAATAATGAACTCATATCCCTAATCCGTCTTTTTATAAAAATAGAAAATGGGTATATTTAAATAATATTATAAAATAAAGGGATTTATATATGGAATTGGGAGAAGACATCAAATTTGAAAACCCTTTATTCATTTTAAGAGGAAATGAAGTATAAATCCAAATGAACTCCCCCTTAGTGTCTTAGATGACTTAATGGAATGAGTGGAAAATAATCCCTGTTGTGGTTAATAGATGGAAAAAATAAAATATTAAATGAAGTCAATATATACAAATTTTTCTATAAAACATTTAAATCCTAATGGAAATCCACTAGATATCATATACCACACTAGCAGTATTGTTAAATATCATTAGATATTCATTGGAAATGAAATGAGGTTTCCATCCCTAGTTCATTCAACTATACCTTACTGGCCTTCTACTTGGTATCTGAGGTATAACTGTACCCTATATTGTTGATGTTTATTCTATTAAAAACTCTATATTATTATCACAAGATTAACTAAAAACCTCTTAATGATCAACCGTTCATTATAATATTTATAAGTTCATAAAAAAGGATTAATGTAGAATCCCATGTTTTTGAATGGGTAGTTTTTATTGGGGTTTGTGTTTTTTTAGAAATTACTGGATGAGACAAAATTAAAACCAAGCATCATAACATAACATTCCTAGTGTTGGCACTATGATACATGTTTCCATTTAATAAAATAAAATCAATTAAATTAAATTTCAAATGAAATGTTTTAATAATAATAATGATATTATTATTATTATTATGTTTATTATTATTATTATATTTATTATTAAAATTATTATGAATTTTTTTAGATTAATGTTTTATTAAAATGTAAGGGGGGACTTCTCTTCCCCCTAACCTACGTCATGAATGGTATATCCACCCATCCATACAACGTCACATGACCCTCCTCCCTATAACCCTAGGATAGAATGAATTGACTCCCTCTCACTCTCTGTGGCATCATGCCCCTACAGGTCCAGATACCCAGTAGGTACGACACACCCCCTAACTGAAACATGGCAGCGCACAACTCCCATTTTGGGGCCCCCTATCACTCTCGATTCTGGATGTATTTTTGGAAATTTTTCTCCAAATATTCGAGGTACGGTTCCCGATCAATTCTTTTCCCTATTTTTAACCAATTTCTGGGTTATTCGTCACCTGGTAGAGTTCGTATAAACACCATAGGTTTAGGGATAATATCATTTTATTGTTTTATTTAGATTTAGGGTCGTACAATGGGTGTATCGGTACCCGTTGGTTTGTGTTCCTGCAATCGCCGCTGATGACGAGGGGGTTCAGGTTGATTTAGGCCACCGATGACGATTTAAGGTAATTTTTTATACCGTTAAATTATGTATCAAGATTTATTTAGGGTTTAGTGGTGTTTATTTGACCCTAGGGAATTGATTTAGGTTGTTTCGATCGATTCTAAGGGTGCGCATGCATATTCCTAGGCATGAATATATATATATATATATATATATATTTTGTGTGGGTTCTCTCATTACATGTGGAATGCATTAATCAGTATAATGATATATATATATATGGAAGTTCATGTGTGATAGTAGGCTACTTCTTGAGTTAGAAAGCACTGAATTCCAATCATTGGCTAGGGCTCCTTGGGGTTGTCTCTTCAACCATGCCATTAATTTAACAATATAGTAGTTTTTTATTTATTTCCTTTGAGAAATTGAATTTAAATTATGGAATGAACTACCTATATGTGCTATATAATTTGGTAGAGTACTAAATCATGATTTTTTTAAATAAAAACCTTCCATCGGAGGTGAGTTTCCATCAATCTAAAAACATAGTGAGTAGAAAGTTTATGTTTATTAGTTTTCTGATGTGTGGATTTCCTAATATTTCCATGGTAGATGAATCTTTATTAGTTAATAGAATATAGTTTTCTTATCTAGGAGACATACCACCTCATTTACATGTGGCACACTTAAATTAAATGGTTATAATGAAATAGAATTGGATTCATGGGAGGGTAAACCCATGTGAAATGAATAGGAGTTAGTGCAAACAAAGGGGAGTGTATACGAATGAGATATGAATGAATGTGAACTGTAACAACGATTGGCTATACTCATTAGTAGAAAGGGTTGTGAATTGGGATTAATGAATGAGTTAATTCATTATAATATTTCAATGCATTTTCATGAAAGTGATTGATAATTAGTGGGTATACTCATTATATACCTTGAATTAAAATAGTTAAATGAGTGGGTAAACTCATGGGATGTATTTAAATATGATATTTCAATATCAGAGGGTATACTCATATGAAATGGATTGGATTATATGAGTGGGTATATTCATATGATTTTTTGTTAAATGGTTTAAATGAAATGGTTTTACTTGAAAGGAAACATATTAGGATGGTATGTCTACGCCCTCAGTTAATGTATTAATCACGACTTATGATAGCTGAAATGAATTTAGTGAACTTGATGCATCTTGGATGGTTTAGTCTGTACCTCTAATTTATGATCATAAATCCCCTTAGGTCAATTGAATTGATTTTAGAAAATTTCAATTTGCATGTGATATGCATGAGAGGCCTTGCATCAAGCTTTGAATTCAATGTGTGACCATGTCGATGTAGTGTGAATTGGGAATCCATAATATGCTTCCTTATGTTAAATTGTGATATTTGTTATATATATATTTATAATTATGATGGATAAATGGTATTTGATACAGGGACAGATGCCCCGAATACACACAAGGTGCTAGAAATGACATTCTACACCAATTATATGTATATATATATGATTGGTAAATGATTAGTGAGATAGGGACTGATGCTTTAAATACTCATGGGGTTCTTGACATGATTTTCTATACTAATGATATATATTTGTATTATTGATAAATGGGTTGTGTTACAGGGACTGATATTTCAAATACTCACGGGGTGCTAGACATGACGTTCTACACCCATATATATATATATATATATATATATATCTATGTGGGTGTGTGTCTGTGTATCTGTGTGTGTGTGTAGTTGATAAATGGGTTGTGATACATTGAATGATGCTCCAAATACTCATCAGGTGCCCGAAATAATGTTCTACCCCCCATTTATTGACATTGGACTATGTGTACAATTGGTCTTATATGAATTGAATTAAAAGGATAATGAAAAATGATGTGATATAATGATTTGGAATTGAATATGAGAAATGGTTTAGACACCAACACGAGCTGAGGAATGTATTGATATATGGGTGTCCAAGGTATCCCAGGGGTATATGCAGTCAAATAAAGGATAATTGAATAAATGTAAATTTTTTTACTTTATTACATGTGATTTTTTCCTCACACTACAACATACGCTATTACTATATATATATATATATACATAATTGATAAAATCAGACTCTTATTCCTGCAAAGTGCCAATAATGGTATTGTCATCAGTTGTCCCATACGAACCTTGATGGGTTGTTGTTTATTTATTCAATTATATTATTACATCACAATATCTGCACACCGTTTAATTATTATCCACCCACTCATTTGGGGTAGACATCGGTGGGTGCCGACCTAGTTAGATTTTATCTGAGACCCTACTTGGGTACACTTTTTACCTGGGTGGAAATTATATTTTCCGATCCTAGGTTGAATGATGTGTTTCCTATACCAACAGTTTGGAGTAAAGGACTGAGATGGAGCTCGGGATACTTGAGGATATCTCATGTGGGTCATTTATAACTTATTCCAATTTTTTGTACTTTATTGTAAATTAGGAAGAATTGTTTATGGATTTCAATTATATATCATCACCATTTCATGCATTCATCTTTTTTATAAATTGTTGTTGGCCATCTTTATTAAATTGAACATACTACTCTTGCATTTCTCAATTGTTTGTCTTCTTCTTCTTCTATTTTCATATATTTATATATTATTATACTAATCTAAAAACTCAATTATGAGGGTATATTCTATCCACTATAACCTAATGAAACCCTCTCTACTATTCAAAAATCTATGGTGTATGGAAAGACACGCTTGAGGCCATGCGGTGACCTGTTCATATGCCGGTTCAATGGCAAGCTATGTTGGGATGTTAAAAATTGGCCGAATAGGGCAATGTTTCCTTTATTTTATTGTTTTCGGTCAGTAGAGAGTAGATTAGAAATGTGTCGGTTCTTGGTAGATCTTTATGCATTGGACTGATCACCCCACGTATGGAAAATGTCCAATGGGCCAGGGTTTGGAATTACTGTTTATACTATTCAATGTTAGAGTGGATATGATTTATCCTTTGGTGAATGGTTTATTTGTTTTCTTCTTATTGATTATGGTATTTTACCTCTACTTTGTTAATTAAAGGATGAAACATAACATGCATCATGAGAGGCATACAGGGATTCACATGTCATACATATTCCATACCATTTAGTTGCATTCATAGGTAGCCTAAAAATATTATTTAGTTCATTAAATACCATGCCATGTGGTTATATTTATTAGCATGTCTATTTAGATACCATGATTTGGTGATATATATACCATTCTATACTATTATAATGCTTCATTATTACTATAATGTTTTCCTTGTATCATGCCTATGGGAAAATTAGAATGTTTCTGTGATTAAAATGTCATGATTCTATGATTACTACATGTTTTTCACTGTTAGATTCTTTCAATGAAATTATTTTTTATTTGATTTTTAATTGTTTTTTTAAAACAGTATAAGCTACAATTAAATGGAAGACAAATTCCACATGTAGAGTGTATGGGGTTTTTATGGATTGGTAGATTACCTCCTATATGACTAGACTGTAGAACATGTGCATGTTGTTTTACGAAATGGATTTAAATGTAAAGGATTTATTATTGGAACCTTCAATGGATTTATTTGATTAAACCATCATGGAAGTTTAGTTTTAAATGTTTCATGTAGTATGCCTTGGAATAGAGAAGTGAGTGTTTATCCATAGGATATTTCATTTAGCAATGGATTAAATGAAAAAGGGGATCATGAGCCTGGTGAATATTTTTTGAGTTACCTAAGGATATGTTCGATGTGTATGTTTTGTAAGGGGAAAGAACATTGTAGGTATTACATTTAGATATTGATACCCCTTTCTCCTGATGTGAGACTTTTAACTTTGGTGACGTCTTGGTTCCGTTGTCCATAGTAGGACTTCTGGGTTCTTAAAATACACCATTGTTTGGATGGGTGGTAATTGTATCTTGACCCTTGATATGGGAATAAGCATTGAGGAATGCATGGTTAAGTAGGTTAGACATGCCTGGGGCATGGTTAAATGTTTAAGTGGTCATGTGAAACTCTATTATTTTTTAGTGATGGATGACTCAGTATGTCATCATCCGAGTTGTTGTGGTTGAGATGACGTGTCATTAGATTTTCTGAACTCGTGTTTTGTATTTATTGATGTGGTGATCATGGTTTGTGGAACATGACCTATGAATTTAAGGATTCATTGACTTAGTGATCTTGTGAGTGATTGGTATTTATTTCAATAACATGGACACTAGTAAGGTTGGTAGAATCATATCAGTTTTGGGGAATTTGTCTGTGCTTGCTTCAGAGAACGACTTCGATGAGGTTGGAAGTATGAATAAACCTTTAGAAAATCCTTTAGTTCGGGAAGATTTTTAGTGCTAAGGAATTAATGAACTTGAATTCCTTTGGTGGTATAGGCATTGGGATTTGATGGATGATACAACGGAAGGTGAAGTTGAGATGTTGTAATGAGTTTACAAGTATTAGTTCAACTAATATTCTTAGAGACCTAGACATACTCGTAGTCTGCTCTTCTAAATGAGATGACAAGGTCACCTATCATGACCTCATCCAGGAGGGACTAAGATAGAATCTGTATTATGCCATTCTAATTTTTTAAAAGTAGTGTGATTGATAAGTGGTTGTTATCGTGGTTATACAAGGGATGCATGGTTCTTTGGGTCATGCCTTTATTCATTCTAAGGAACAATGGTTTAGAAATATCCTAGTGACAACTTTTTCTTGGAATGTCACCAGAAGATAGGTAAGGACTTAGGTGTGCATGCTTCTGTTAGCTAATGAGTTCCTTGGAGAGGAAGGAATTGTGGTTCTATTTAGGATGTGTCAGTTATCTAAGCCGATCATCTTCATTAACAGTTTTCCTAAAGTGGGTTGGTTTTCTCCCTTTTTTGTGATATATATTTGGTGATGGAATCGTTTTAAAGCAATTTATCTGGTATAAGGGTGAGTTTGGTTTATGGATCGATGATGTCTTTTGAGAAAATAATTCACAACCAATTGTTGTTGTCCAATTGTGATTAGAAATTTCTTTCAATAAGGTCAATATTATGTCCTTAGATCTAATCTAGTTTATTAGTTAAAAATTTCAAGTGAGAACTGTCACTAGGATTTTTATAACATGCCCTCTTTGAAAAATCCAATGGTGGAAGAACAATTTTTTGAAATTAGTTGTTAAAATATAATACCCTTGGTGGAAATAACCAATGGAATGATGGTTAAAGAGATGATGATAGATTAATGTCTCTAGTTGAATGTGCTCGGTTAAATATTGCTTTGATTTATTGGTTGGATTTATAAATTTTTCTCAGGTTTTAAAGGGTTAATTGTTTGGGATTGTGAAATGGTCAATGGTGAAGTTGGTGTTTGGAAACATAACTCAATTGTTCAAATAATATTTCATGACCTTAATAGTTTGGGTGATGTTTTCATTGTTTTTGAATGATTCTCCGAGATGAGATGTTTTATGGTGGGTAAATTGTAGTATCTGGTGTTATGGAATTGGTGGTTTTTACATGGGTTTTCTATTTTTTTTGGAAATTACTAGATGGGATGAAATTAAAACTGAGCATCATACCTTCATATTTGGAGTGTTGACATTATGATATTCATTTCATTATAATAAATTAGAATTAATCAAATTACAGTTGAAATAAATTTTATAATAATAATTATAATGGTATTAATATGATTATTCTTTTGTTTATTATTATAATTATTTTCTTTATTATTATTATTAGTAATTTTTTTGTTTAGTTTTTCAGAAAAAACCTCAGGGAGGCATTCTCCTCCCCCTTACCTACATCGTGCGAGGGACACCCCCCTCCTTCCAGCATCGCGCAAACCTCAACATTATAACCCTAGGTTAGTATGACCTGAATCCCTATACCTCTTCTTCGAAGTAGACCCCTCCTAGTTGTGATCCCCAGAAGGTGTGATGCACCACTGGCCAAAACCCTTTAGTGTGCGACCCCTTTACATGCCTGCCTATGTTGGCCTCGATTCCAACAAGATTTCATTGAAATATCCTTGAAAAAAATCTAGGTAAGGTCCTTGGTCTCTTATACTCCCTATTTCTCACCAATTGTTTGGATATTCATCTCATGGTGGAGTTCGTTCGAACACCCTAGGGTTAGGGATAATATTGTTTCAAGTTTTCTCTTATTTTAGTGTTGTGCAGAGGGTGTTTTGGGACCCATTTGTCAATGTTCAAGCAACTTCCACTGAATGCATGGTTGTTTAGGTCGATTTGGTTTGATTTTGTCCATTTGAGGTAATATTTTATACCTCTAAACTATTTCACACCGTTTATTTATGGTCTGTTGATGTTTATGATACCTGGGGGAATTGTTCTAGGTTGTTGCGATCGATTCCAATGGCACAAATTCATATTTCTAGGTATATATATATATATATTCTGTGTGCAGGTTCCCTCATGGAGAGGGGAATGTGTGCATCAGTATAAGGAGAGAGAGAGATATATATATATATCTATATATATACATGGAAGAGTGTGAATATGAGAAGGATTCTCCTTGAGTTAAAAATAAATGAAAGCCAAGCATAGGTTTGGTATGCTTGTAGTAGATTCCTCAACATTGCCATTAATATAAAAATGAAGTAGTTTTTTATTTACTGCGTTTTATAAATTCAACTACTATTTTGGAATAAACATCTTATTTGGGATAAATTTTTTATTAGAGTAAAAAATCATCTTTTTGTAATAAACCCCCATCAGAGGTGTGATGCCTTCAAGATAAAAATAGAGTGAGTAGACATGTTATGTATACTTAACTTTATGATGTGCAGTTTTACTATGCTTTCATAGTTAGAGGAATCATGATTAATTTAAGGAAAATGGTTTGATTAGATAGGAGCCATATCACTTCATTTTTATGATGATTCACATGAATTAAATGGTTATAATGAACTAGAATTGGATTCATGGGTGGTTAAACCCCTATGAAATGAATAATAGTGGGTGGAAACAAATGGGTGAGTTTGCCCATGTGATAGGAAGGAATGTGAACCGTAACAATGAGTCGGTATACTCATTCATATATTGGGTTGGGAATGGGGATTAAATAATGAGTAAATTCATTATAAGGGTATAATACATTATTATGTACGTGATGGATTCTTAATGGGTATACTAATTATATTCCTTGAAGGAAATATGGGTAAACAAATAGGTAAACTCATGGGATGTATTTAAAAATGAAATTCCCATATGAGAGGGTATAATCATATAGAATGGAATTGTTTATATGATCAAGTATATTCATATGGATGTTTTGGTAAATGTTTTAGTTGAACTGGTTAAACTTGAAAGGGGAAAATTTTGGATGGTATGAATATGACTTGGGTTAATGTAATAAACACGACTTATGAGAGTTTAACGAATTTAGTGAACTTTCCATGTCAAGGATAGTTTATTCCACACCTCTGATTTATGATCCTAAATAATTTGATCTCAATTAAAATGTTTAAAGGAAATTGGAATTGGCTGGTGATATACACGAGAGCCCTTTCCTCAGGCTTTGAGATGAATATTTGACCATGATGATGTAATGTGAATTGTGAATCTGTAAGATGTCGGCTAGTGTTACATTATTATATTTGCGATATATATATATATATATATATATATGATTATGTATGAATGTATGATTGATAAAAAGGTTGTGAGACATGGAATGAGGCTACAAATACTCATGGGGTGTTATACATGATGTTTTATACCAATGATATATATATATATATATGTATGGTTGATAAACAGGTTTTGAGGTAGAGACTAGTGCCTCAAATACTAACGGGGTCCTAGACATGACTTTTTACACAAATGATATATATATATATATTATTGATAACTGGGTTGTGAGATAGGGACAGATGTTCCAACACTCACGGGGTTCTAGACACGATGTTCTACTCCAATGATATATATACATGTATGATTGATAAATGGGTTATTATATATGAACCGATGCTCCAAAAATACTAACAGGGTGCTAGGAATGATGTTCTACAATAATTAATGGAAATTGTACTATGGTTCTAATAGGTTTTATATTAATTGAAATAAAAGGATAATGGATGATTATGTGGTATAATGATTGTTAATTGAATATGATAAATCTTTCAGACTCCATCATGGGCTGATGAAGGTATTGAGATATGGATGTCCATGGGAACCTGAGGTATATGCGGTTAAATAAAGGATAATTGAATAAGTATTAAACTATTTACAATATTACCTGCATTTTATTATTTATAAAATTTCATATACTATTACAATATATATATATATACAATATATACATATTAAAAATAATTTGATTCTTATTCTGACAATGGGCCAATGCTAGTATCACAATCAGGTGTCCCGTTGGAACATGGAAAAGTTATTGTTTATTTATTCAATTATGTTATTACTTCCTTATACATGAACATTGTTTAATTATTATTCACCGCCTCTTTGTGGATAGACACCTGTTGGCGTCGGCCTACTACGATTTTCTCTTACACCCTGATGAAGTACCCTTAGGGCCCAAGTTGACCTTATATATGTAATACCTAGGTTGATTATTGTGTTTCTTATACCTAGAGTTAAGAGCGAAGGACCTAGTTGGAAATCGTGATGCTCGAGGAGATTGACTGTGGGAAATTTGCTATCTTATTCATATTTTTGTACTATATTTTAAATAATGGTGAATTTTTTACTCCTGTCAATGATCTAGAGTAACGATGTCATGCATTCGTTTGTTGTAAAATCTCGAATTGGCAATTTTTATTAAATTGAATATATTGTTCATCCTCTACTCTATTATCTGTTTACTTCCTTTGATGCTTTAATATATTTTTATACAAATAAAATTCTTCAAAACCACTTATATGAGTTTATAGTCTCCCCACTATCACCTCGTGAGACCCTCATTGCTTGTCAATAGCCTCTGGTGTACATGGATTCGCTCTTGAGGCCATGGGGCGATTGGTTTGGATACTGATTCAATAGTAAGCTGGGTTGGGATATTACAATATATCTCATGGTGTCAATAAAAAATTAATTTAGACCCACTTTTCAACACATTAATTTTTAAATTAAATACATTGAAACAATAAATTAGTTAATTAGGTCCTTAGTCATTATAAAATACCCATAATAACACATTTTATCTTAGAAAAGCTAAACCATTCTCTCACTAAAAGTATCTAAATATAAAAATAGCCAATTCATAATTAAAACAAAACCATGTTTTTAAAAACCATGAAATAAATTTCTTCCCATTACTCTAAATAATTACATATATCAATAAATTTTTAATTTTCTAATCCAATAGTTTTATGCTAACATTCCTATAATAATGAATGTAACACAACCCAACCAAAATTATTCGCATCGTGATCAACACCAGAAGAATCACATATTGTTTACTATATCATGTCCTATCACTGATTCTTCTATTTAATAATTATGTAAATTAATTAATCATGTTTCAATCCAATCAATTTCCCATTTGTATGTAACCTATCATATAAATTTTTTGAATCTTTTGATTTGGAAAAACGTAATTAAAAATTCCAATTGATCAAAATAATTTCTTATTCATTCTATTTTTTATATTTCAATATTACTATCACATTATAAACTTTCTTCTCAATTAAAACATTATATTGTAAAATAATTTCAATTTATTTTGAAAATAATAATACATTTTAAAAATAATTCATGTCAGATAATCATTTTATATATAATAATTGAGGGAGACAAAAAATTAACTTTTTAAGAATGTTAAGTATGACACAGTTCCAATACTACTTCCCAAAAAGAGAATAGTTAACCAATAAATATATATACACATGTACATATGACTATTTTTATTTTTCTACATCAACCCAAATATGGTATTCAATGAAGAATCAATTATTATTTTTACTTTATTATAATTAGGTAAATACATTATAACATTATAGCCAAACGTAATGTAAAATGTACCTATCATATTTTCTTTAACATGTTGTTGTAAAACAATATATGGACATTAATTTTACCTAACACTATAAAACATTCTATGTTCCATAATCTGAAACTGAAAATGCTAAAATGATGAAATTAGTCGTACTTATGGAAGAAAGACTGAACATGTTGACATTCCCATTTACTTAGGTTTCCACTATAGTAATGATGGTCAGACAAGTACATGGGGTACCCCAAATATTATGATATCTTATATGAAATATAAAATAATCAATTCCCTAAAAATTCTAACAACACTATGATACTTCTTTCTAATAACAAAAATCTAAATAAATTTTACAAATTTAACTCGGCCATCATTGAACCTAGTGATGTTCCCTATTACCCAGTGTCTACTAAGTGGGTATGTGGGTCTAGAATAATTATTGGGGAACAAATTATCTTTTTAGGATTTTAAAATTTGTCTATTCTTTATTTTATTAAATTTTTATGCTAACAAATTTTTACATCTGACATTTTAAAAGACCTCTAATAAGTTATCTGCACTAATGGGATACCGAGTTCACAGAAAACATAAATAGTCGTTAAATAACAATTAAAAAATTCATATTAATTCCCCACTAAAACATTGACTACTATTTCAACATGTATATTTATAACACAACCATTTACATTAGATACATTATTGAATATGTAATACAATATATAGAGATGTTTTTAAACTCTACTAGGACAAGGTTAGTCTCATATGATCTAATAAGCCATAGAGTTAATACCATTCTTATAGGAATCCAATGTGTATAAAAACTCTAAATCATCCAAACGAGGTATTATATTCCAATATGTACCTAAATATAAAATAATAAAAAACACATTTCTTATGTGTTAAACTTGAAGGTTGGAGGTTCAAAGTCTCTCTAGGCCACCACCAATGGTTTCTTAACTCATAGAAACATGTATATACATTTAAAAATATATTTATTAGTATGTTTTCAATTAAAATAATCATATAATAGAACATATTATATATCCATTGAAATCACATATTAATAATAGTAATAATTAAGTCATTATATTGGGAGGGTAAAATCCTTTTGGACCTATAAAGTACCATGAACAAGGATTATGTAATGAGAGAAAAATGATCGAAAAAAATTCTCTCTATAGGTGGATAATTTTACATACACAGACAATAATAGTTACACACACACAGATATATATATTGAATGATAAATAACATTACAAAAAACATCATTCAGTTAAAATCATTCTTTGATATACATGTATGCTATATGATTTTCAAATCCCAAAATTAGTAAAATGAACAATAAAACCAACACATGATAAGTATTATAGGATTATACGAATATAATTTTGGATCCTTATACCTATCTATCTATTTTATATCGTCTACTTTCTAGATCTTGATCCAAAACTAGGGTAGAACAAAAATTGATAATGATTTTGTGGAATAATAAAAATTTATATTTTATCCAATGTTAAAAGTACATGTCTTAACTAGAAATGTATATTTGCAATATAATCATGAATTTAATTCATGATTTCACTTAAATCTTAAATAATCCCAGTGTTTCCAATGATTCTTTATATCTTTGAGACATAATGAAGAAAATAAATCAACCTGAATACTCTAAAATATAAAAAACATAAACTAAAACATATACTTTTTAGATAAACTATTATACCCATAATAAAAACAATTTAATAAATAATTTATACACCTTACGATGATAGACCATTAATAAGTTAGAAGGAATCCCACTCTATAATAGCATGGTAATGAAAAAAACATGTTATATATGTGTTTAATATATTATGAAAGAAAATGTATATCTATAATATCATTACACAAAATGAATCAATACATGTTACCATAGAGATATGACATAATCAAGTTACAAATTCTTTTTAAAATTTGATATAACTACTTATGAATCATATCAAACAATTCATATGAAATAAAATAGACACCCCTATTTAGTAACTTGAACTTTCTTGTAAACTGCTAGAAAATTTCCCACACAAACCTTTAACGTTCTTATTATAATAATAGAAAAACAATTAATGTAAAAAAACATCCTATGAAATTTTTTACCTAGAAGAATAACCATTTACTCAGAAAAATGTTACCCATGATCTATAGTCATTGACACATTATACTCATTATAAATATCACAATAAATTTACACAACAACATTGATACAATCACTGGTAATGATTTCTTACTAATAAAGGCCTTAATGGTATGAATCCTATAAACCAAAACTGAAGTAAGAAATAATTATAAAAGAAGAAAATATTCATAACACATTATACAAGGGGACATTTTTTAGCACTTATGTATAAATAAATCATATTGTAACTTTTTATTTTATTGAATACTCAAACCCAAACCAAAGTGAGAACATGAATACAATTATAAAAAAATTCTAATGTTATCACCACATGAAATACCATAATATATTTTATGAAACATTAATTTTTATTTGATAACTTCAAGAGATTAAGAAAATAAAAAATAATTTTAGTGAGGAACTATCCCAATAATTTTTTCCAAGGAAGTTAAAAATGTATTTATGAAGATAAAAAAACATATAAAATCATGATATATTATCAATGTCATTGAAATGATATATAGTTATCCCCTCAAAACATTAAAAAATAACTAAATAATATATTTAATCCAAAATACCAATATTGAGAGATTAAAATATGTTGTCAATTTAATCTATTCCATATTAAATACAAATTTAATTTGAAAATAGTTATTAAATAATATGGGAATAAATATAATTTTTTAATATGTTACTATCTGCACTCACCACTTAATAAAAAAACACATAAAAATATGTTATGGGTTATTAATTGTATTATGATTATTTAATGTTATGAAAAAATTTAAATGATCTATATCCCATGTAATGAATGTTATCACTAGAAAATATATAAAAAATCGATGGTATCGATGTTAATAAAAGAAATTTGGTTTAAAATAAATCTCAATTCATCTGATAAATATCTTATGAACAACTTATTTTTCAATTACATCTTTAATTATTTCATTTTACTATTTAATAATTCATACTATTTAATGTTTTTTTCATTTGAAAACACCATAACAATCATATTTAAATATTAATTTTGTAGTGTTTAATCCACTTTAATGACTTCTTTATTGCATTATTATTCTTCACTAGAGGATTCATTACAGTTAAATGATTAATCCATGAAATCATGATCATTATTATATTCAATATTCTATTATTTTTTTAACTATAAAAAATGACATGACATTTCCCATTTTGATAAAAAATCAACTTTTTCATATATTATATATGTCATTTTTAGAGATCCTTCATCCACTCCAAACAATTTCCATCTTTTTTTATAACTCTATGATATTTTAGGTTGATCAAACTTATTTTCTAAAAGGTATTTATACAGTATACTTTATTAAAAGTTTCCATATTTCATTATTTAAACATTTGAATTGGTGTTATATTTTGTCTTACCATTTCCCATTTTCTTCCATTTTGTTAAAAATGATATAAAATCATGAATATTATTAAAACCATAGAAATATTCTAAAATATGAAAATAGAGAAATATTTAAATCCATTAGAGCCATTAAGATCATTTCCCATCTCAAATTTACCTTTATTTTTTAATGAAAACACTCATCTCATGTCCTAGTATATTAAAATGATGATGATCTTTTCAATTGTGAACTCATTAACGTATTAATATATTAATGAAAATTTTCTACATTGAGATAAAATGATATGATATAAATTATATAATTCGTAATGGTAGGAACGTAGATAAAAAATCTATATTTTTATATCAAGCTAAATGTAGAATTATTTTTGTTTATGTTGAACTTAAACAAGTTATATCACATTAATTTATATTATTCGTAATGGTAGGAACATAGATAATGAATCTATATTTTTATATCAAGATAATAAAATTGGTTCACATGAATAATGAACTCATCAAAGATAAATATTTATCCATCATAATATAAATTAATGTGATATAACATGTTTAAGTTCAACATAAACAAAAATAATTCCCCCTTTATAAATTTTATGATGTTTCCCCATAATGTGATAATTTTGTAGGAAACCATAACTCATGTGAAATATTTTTTATAGAGCTATGAGTCTAATTTATTATGAACATTATCTCCAACTTCAAAATTATTATTATGCATTAATGTAAATATATCCTTAACATATAATAGATTAAAACCAATATTTTTTAATTTATGATCTTAGAAAGCGAATGACATTATATATGGAACCATCTTAACACTCTACTAGGGAAAATATTTTCCATCAAATATAAAAACAGTGTTAATGTTTTTTGTCCATGTATTAAAAGAAAATTTGAAAAAATAATAATAAATAACCATATTCATTCACGTATTATAAATGAAATATATTCCTTAATACTAGTTGATGTTATATAGAAAAATAAAGTGAGATGAATTATGGTTGGGATTGGGAATCAGTGCACCTAAAAAATTCCTGATAAATGATCATACTTTCATCACACAACTTATAACTTAATATCTCAATATAAGACCAAATTTTTTAAAAATAACTAAATAACTATATTATCATAATAGACAACATAAAATATAGTTTTCTTCCATAATAACACTACAAGAAAAAAATAAATTTATATTTACAAATATTATATCATATTCTATTGTATAATGGTAAATAATATATAACAACAACATAATATTTATTTTTGGGGATCATATTCAGTAAATAATAAATAAAATAATAGATTTAAACATTTTATAAACAAAAATATATCAATTTTTTTTAATTTTATATAATCTATGGGAATGATATAAATGAATTTTTGATTTTTTAAGTATATTTATAACATTTAATATATAATGACTAATACAACTTATTTTCCCAATAACATCATAACATATCATTGAACTCCACCATGGTGATAAAAACTAAATTTATTTAGTTTAAGAAGGTTCCTACTATAGAATAATATATTAATTAAATGATGTATGTAGTTCTTTTAAAAGAATATGTGAATTTTTTAACCTTCTCTCAAAACATTTCTCTTACTACAATTCTTGATCATCCACTCAATTAATAGCAGTTTAGACTAATAAACTGAGTGTCTAAGATATATTATATTGATCACATTGACAATTTATTAGTTTGTAAAATTACTTAATATGTTAAATTAGGATGATATTCCACTTAAATTAATGATTTTTAAAAACATGTTAACCTATTTTGAACCACAAAAAAATTAGTTTAAGGAAATAATATGATTGATTGATTTCATGGTGTGAAACTCTCAGTATCAAAAACTAAAATATACTATAACATAAATATTAAATTATTAGTCTGACTATTAAAAACCACAGTATGAAATATATATATATATATATAAATATTTTTTAGTTTTATATAATTAAAATTTTTATATTAATTTATATAAATATGTAACTAATATTCATTAGACATTATCTACCCTAAATATTTTATTTCATTCAAAAATAATATTTATTTCTTAAAAAAAATTCTTTTTTTGAAAAAATTTGTCTAACATTTGTTTTAGTTAATTTATATTATTTTTTATATCATTTAAAATATTAATTTTTTGGATATTTTTTAGTATTTTTTCAAAAAAATAGTGAATTGTGAAAAATACATATTTTTTAAAAATAATTATTTATTTTCAAATAAAATACCCAATATATATACACACATATATATATATATATATACTATAGTGACATTATTATAATTTTTTAAAATAATATAATTAATTTCTAAAGAATCATTTTATATATTATTTTGGAATAAGATTATTTGTGAGATTAATAACACATTTTTCTGAGAACCATTTTAATTTGAGAAATTTGTTTTTATATTAATAAATTTAATTAACCTATATTGGTAAATGTTTTTAAGAAATTTATGTATTATATATTAAATAATATATATTAAAATAAATTTGATTTTTTACATGGAAACAATTTATGAAAATTATGTATTATACATAATTTTTTCTCATAAACTGGGATTCATTTCAGGTTGCATGCTTATTTAAAATTAATTTCTGGAACATAATTAAATTGATTCTAAAAAAATGTATGAGATATTTTCAATAAATATATAAATAATATAGTCTGATATATTTAGGTTACTTTTTTTCATTATGAATATTTATAAAATAAATAATTTTCCATGGTTAAAGTTAAAATGTGATATCCAGGGGTGTTAAAACAGTACATAAGGATGTGATTACCAAAGAAAAAAATCCTAATTAATATTTTTTAATTATTTTTCAACGATATATTATAATTATTTCGAATTTCCTCTATATGGAGCCACTTTCCTGGGATTTTTTCCATATATATTTGATTTTTAATAAAATTTCATCGTGT
This sequence comes from Viscum album, assembly GCA_963277665.1. Lineage (NCBI taxonomy): Eukaryota > Viridiplantae > Streptophyta > Magnoliopsida > Santalales > Viscaceae > Viscum > Viscum album. Next base: position 1,968,710,856 of record OY728165.1, read on the forward strand.
TTCTCTCCCCTCACATATAAAAGGACACACCTCCCCCTCCATTATTCATACCACTTAATCATAATATTTCATTAAAACAAAAATAAAAACAATCACGTATTTCATCTCATAATCATAGATCTTTTAGTCTTCAATTAAGATCAATCATTCATGTATGGAGTTGTTAGTCAAAGGTGATCTCTCAAAAAAGTCTTATAAATTTTATCCAAGATCCATCATTCTTATTTTTTATGATACCTTCCCAATTTTTTTTCTCCAAAACAATATGAGTTATATAGTACAAAAAATATATTGAGATATTAGTATGATTATCTAAAAACCATTTTCCACCCCTTATCCATCAAATGGGAAATAAATGTATCACTCTTGTGTATATGTAGACTACTACATCCACATAGCGATACAATTCATTTTCCATCACCATATTTAATGGGAATTAATAATGATGGATTTAATGTTTATATATGATAATTATAACCTATTTATTCATATTAAACTATATTATATTACCATCCTTATTAAATTCATATCCATTGGAAAACTATAACGTTGTTATTGAGTACGTGTTGACTATCACCATTATAAAGTGATTTGATTTGTTTATCATTCCCAATTTACATGGATGATAAAATGGATATATTTAATAAAAATATGTAATATTAGTGATATAATAATGATTTTGGATCAGTGAATTAGAATTTAAATTTCTTTTATTCCATCCATCATATGGGTGTATATACAGAATATCTTCTCCATGATGTGATGTAATTCATTTTTCCTGACCACATAATACGAGTTGTAATAAATAGGTACATAATAAGTAAATATGATATTTATATAATGATTGAAATTATATAGCTAAAGGAACCATGATATAAGTGGAAGGAATATGATTATTTAACTAAAACATACATGAAAAACTAAAATTAACACCAGAAATTACACCGTTATTAGAGAATAATTAATAAATGGTTATTGAATTAATATAAGTAGATAATATATGATAATATATGTATTAATATTTTTCTGTTTTATAATTATAATAAATGTTAGTTTAATATATTTTTGGTTAGAGTTCCTACAACGAATGGAGGACTTGAGGTAAGTGTTTTTTCATAATTTAAATTCATAGAGAACTGTTTTAATGTTATTCACCGAATTTCTTATTTCTAAGGTGTATATATTTCACAAGAAGTTATTTTTGATAATATATTATTTATTGAAAGTTATTTATATAATAATATTATTTTTCCATCTTCGAATTAATTTTTTTAAAAACATTAATAATGTTTTATGGGTGGGTTCTGTATCTCAATTTTGTTTCATTGAGACATATTTGATGTTATACACCTATATTATTTTATATGGGGTATATAATTCCCCATATATATATATATATTTAAAATAATATTGTTCATGTTATTTAATGTTTCATTTTATGTGATTTTATTAATTGGGTAATGGTTTGAAAGATAATACAATGTTAAGGGTTTTATGCCACAATATTATTTTTAAAGAGATTATTTATGATGAAATGTTCTGATAATTAATTTTATGATAATCTATCCTAATAAATATTAAATTTATTATCCTCTATTTATTTATGGATATTTATTTTTCCTCATTAATTTTTTACTCTTTATGCGATGTAGTTAATGAAAGAATGTCTGATAGGAAAACTGACATTGTCTTTCCCTTCATTATAGAAAATTTTCTTCTATGTCCATATGTTATTAAATATGATTTGAAACATTATTATTATACTATAAAAAGTTTAACTAGTGTCAATTTTGACTATATTTTACATTTATTTCCCTGTATTGAAAGGATCCTTATTATCTTCCATGCATGGTACATTTTTACATTTACTAAAAAATTGAAAGGAATTTTTTTAACAAACATCAAATGAACCAATTTACCTACCATCAAAAATAATATTTTAACTAAATATTCATTTTCAATATTCATTTAGTATCTTAAAATATATTTTTTCATAATATTTTTTAAATAATTAGATTCTAAATAAGTGTATTCAAATAAAAAATAAATTTTCTTCATGAAATTTTATGGTGTAATTTTCATGTAATTTTTATCTAATATTGAATCATTTGATTTTTATTATGATTTAATTAATATATGATCCAATGTTACCTTCTTTATTATTTCACTAGATGTTTTATTATTTTCAATATTAAATATTTAGGAAAACCATGTCCTTTACATAGGTTATGATATAACGATATGATGAATATTTTACAGTCTTGTAGTAGATATATGTATTATTTTAGTTACATGATGCTTGGTTTTATTATTTATTGTAGTTGGGTTGTTAAATTATAAAGAATGTTTGGGAAGTTTAATTACAAACCACTAATTAATTAGGTAAATATGGACGTCTCATGTGATAATATGGACAAGAATGTGTATGTAACCCATTCTAGTAAGGGGAAATACTCAATATGATATTATTGGAAGTGAAAAATGACTAAGGAAATGATGGAATGGGTAGTAAATACAATCCATTATGATAGTATTGGAAGAGAGTATTGACTACAAATATTATTTTTATTATTATGTGTGTAAGATACAAATATTTTTAAAGATGAATCATTCTTATTTAATGTACTCTTATACACTTGTTTTGATCACACCTTGGATGGGTCTTTCATTGGGCTTGTTTCCAATGAATTTGGGGAAATTTGGAATCCCATGTGGTGTTTCACGGTTCATACATTGTTAGGAAAAAATGTGCAGTTTTCCATTAGAAAAGTTGTGCCCTCTTTAGAGTCATATGAAGGGGGTACAAGGTTTGACCAAATCATGTTCCCCTAGCAAACCGTGAACCCTAAGACATAAGGGGATTGAATAGTTTTTAAAGGGTTTCAAAAGCATTTTACCACCTAGGATTAACCATGAACCCCATAGAGTATGCGAACATAGATAGGGTACATGGTTTCAAAAACCATGATCCCCACCCAAGAAACCTAGCACAATGGAATTTATACTATTGAAATATTTATAGAAAATTCATGAATAGGTAGTCTTTATTTCTAATCATAACCAGTTTACCTAATATGAATTTAAATTCATATGGAGACTCTGTTGAGTATCCCCTGGGTACTTAGACCTCTTTTGGTGTTAATCAATGTTCCTGTGAAAGAAATCACAATTTATTCTGGTATTCAATCTCTTATAATTTTTGTTCCTCTTTATCACAAATTTCATTCCCTTTAGAGGGGGATGAATTTATAATGTATTCTATGGTATCGATCTATGTTTTAAAGCATCTAATCTCATTGAATCATGAACCAAGTTTTTTGGTACTAGATCTTCTCTGCCATTTTGAATTCGACCATTCTATATCATATTGAGGGTAACGATCATGCAAGTATCATTAATGATCATGATGTAGGTGGTCTAATTCTCTTTCCCCTTTAGTATTGTTTATGGTAATTTGTATTAATTTGTTTTTTAATTTCCATGTTGTGAAATTTAATTTAAAATGAAAATGGTGAATTTAATTATATGATAATTTGATACCCTATCAAAATCATATAGGACATATTCACGATTATGAGATCTGATTTTATTGAAATGGATGGGGTGTGCCAATACACATGAAATGATCAGTTATCAATTGTAAATATGAAAATAATGGGTTAATGGAGTTGAAATAAATAATTAAATCATGATTAATATTGGGACTTAAAGTGATAAATTTTTAAGTTCTATTAGTTAATGAGATATGAATAATTTTTGATAAATTTATTCATGGTGAATTATTTTCATAATTATATATGAATAATTTAATTTACAATGGTTGTGAAAGATAAATGAAATGGGGAATTATTATGTGAATGGTTGATATGAATTTTAATTATATTGAACCCTGAAATTTATATAATATGTGTAATTTTTTTGCATGATTGAAAAAAACAGTGTTGGTCAGGGATTTATGCTCAAAAGACCATGGGGTTGTTGACTAATTCTCCAAGCCCTAAATATATTAAAATTGTACTATTGCTCCAATTTCCTATGATAAGGGAACACAGATTGAAACTTTATGATAATCGAGATTAAATTTGAATTAACTGAATAATTAAATTTCATGAATGAATGAATGGAGATATTTATATAGTGAATGGTTCAATCTCTAGAATGGGCCGAATGAAGAATAATGTGGTTGACTAAAGAATAATAAATATGAAGCATCTTTACTTTTTTCATCTGTTCATTATTCATTATATAACCATATACATTGGTATAGGCTTGATATTTCTTTAGAAGGATTTGGGGTGGCGTATAGAGTTGTACTCGCATCTTAGTCAGGTTATGTGATCGGTACATGACTAGAATTCATTTTGTGCGAAATAGAACAATCTAATTAACCATTTATATGATGTATGAGTTGGGAATTGGGATAGAGCATTGATGATGGAACTCTACATGATATTAGGACCTAATATTTAGATTTTAGTGTATCTTTATTTGGTATCTTACTTATAAAATTGACACATATATGACATGACATATTTACTTCATTATTTTATGTTCATTTTAAACTATATTGGGACTACCATGGGATGATGGTTTAATTTTTTTATTATATTATATTTCTTAAATTGGACATCGATTTATGTTGTTGTGATTCGGTAACAAAAATTCTCCAGCCTCCATGCATTAAATATAAGACCCTCACTGCTAGTTGATAAACTTCATTATACGGGTAGGAATGCTTGAGGTATATTAACAAACTGACTCAGGGTATCAGTATGTGGACACTATTTAGTTATATTTAATAGTGGAAACATATGAATTTTTATTTTCTCTTAAATTTTCATACTATTTTGTATATTTAGTTAAGAGAATATGATGAGTCATGACTTGGGCTTGACCACCTTCATTGGAGTAGCTAACCCATGTGTGGTTAAGAAACCATTTTATAGCGTGGGATTGTTATTTTTGATGTTTTATGTTATAGTTGAATGTTATTTAACCTTGGGAGATTAAAAGGTTGTGTGATGTTATTAATTTTATATTATTTAACATATAGATTAGTATGGAATAATAGTTGATAATTCATGAATCATTCTATGCACTCTATGTTTCATGTGAAATTAATCATTTTACACACACATATAAAATAATGCTATGTGACGTTTTTTGGAAATAAAATGATTTTCTTTATTTGAGTAAGTTAAAACGAAATAGTTCCAAATAACGAATTGAAAAATAAGAATGATTCTAAATTTAGAAATTTTAAATGTATAAAATTTATGTCTAACGAGAAACATTAAAATGTGGAAGTGTTTTAAAGAACGATATCAACGACCTAATTGAGGGATGGTTTATGGTAGTGATAATGTCTTTATTTTGAACATATCACGGTTTATGAGGGATAACATGTTATGGACTTATGTGAATATTTAGGGACCTTGATTCATGTATTATATAGTTGGTTTCTGCTTAATGAACTTTTAATTATATAGATGGATTATATACTTAAAAGACCAAATAGTTTAAATAGTCCTAGTGAAATATAATCATAATTTAAATTTAAATTTCTTTTTCAAATATTAAATTTAAAAATAATATTATTTGAGAATTACATTATTATCATTAGTGATTCTCGAAACATTGATAAAAAACATCTTCCATGTAACCTAGGGAACATAAAACATAAGAATGGGGTGAGCTCAGATGCTAAATAAGGGTAAGTGTATAGTGGAGGCTATGAATAAATAAGGCATAATTTAAATAGCATGTTAAATAATGGAAACAGGTTCCATTAAATTAACAATTTTATAATAATATTCCATAAATAAAAGTAGATAAAATAATGGTATATAAATAATCACATGATCATTAAAAATAACCATGAATATTATAACTAATAGAATAATCATATAGAATATCAATAATATAATCCATAATGATGGAATGCATAATAATTAATATCTTAAAAAAACATTGAGGATTTATTCCATGAAATATAATATCGTTGGGGCTTTATAACAAGAATCTATTACCACCATTTTTTATAAGAATCTAATACAATCATGGATTTTTCTAACTTATAATAGTTGGGTAAGGCATAAGAAATACCATATATATTTGGTATCATTAATCCAAATTTTTCATCAATTGGTTGTATATATTTAGGCACACCCATTTTATACAAAGTCCAATTTAGTATTCATATGAATGATGTGAAACATGATGAACCTAAAAATTCATATTTAAATCTAGAATAGGAAATGTAAATACTTTTCCTAATCAATAAAAAATAATTGAATATCAATAGTTAATTGAATGGTTTCAAAATAATAAATCCCTAGTAAAACTAACCATAATCCATATAGATAACCAATATGGATAATATTATTACAATAAATGACCATTGGATTAAGTGTAAAGGGTTTTAATCATTGATTATTGAAATATCGTAAAATTAAATTAAAAATACCCTAAAGGATAATGTGTTTTTAATTGTAAAAATTAGTAATTAAAACATAAATACTTTTGAAATTCATTTTATTGGAAAAAACATTAAAAAAATATGTATTTTAACGATATATTAGAAAAAAGTTTGTTAAAAATAACCAAGTAAAATTTAACCGAAGGCTTCAAAGAAAAGACGGTGATATCAGTGGGTAATTATGTATATGTCATATAATTCAAATTAAACATTCAATTATGCATTATAAAAAGTTTTAAAACTTCCATGATCATAAATAATACAAAATATTACTTTGAAAACTTTTTTTGAAAGTATAAATGTGGAAATTATTCTTTAATAAATCAAAATGAAAATGGTAAAAAAAAATTTGGGAATAATTTTTAGAAAACATCACTTTGAAAGAATGAATATTTATGACCAAAGAGAAAATGGTACTATTTCATGATGATATCATGAATAACCATAGGATAATTATTTAATTTTTATTATGAGTAAATGGTTATGTAATATTTTTAAAATAAATTCATGAATAAACAATTTCATTAAGAATGAGATTGTTAAATACACCCTTAAAATGATCAGAATATTGATGTGAGAATTGATAAAGGTATTGATTATTTCTATCCATTATAAATAAGTATAAATAAATTAGAAATAGAACCTAATATAATAATAATTCATTAAAAACATAATCTTATCATGTCAAAATCAATGTAGTAGAAGGTTGACCAAATGAGAGGAAATTGAGTTTAGAAATCTCTTACCTAACAATTCCTTTTGATTCAACATGATTTAACCTCTTGAATATTTGTTTTATAAATTTTATTAAATTATATCAGAAACTTTATAATATCTATAATATCATATGTCATTATTTTATAAAATCTTATTACCCATTCATTAATAATCACAAATTATTTTAATTGTTATGATGGTTAATTACCTTGTTCACTTATTTGTGTTCTGTTATGAATGATCCAATTATTATGAATATAATGTAGTTCTATTATCTCCAAAATAATAATAATTAAATAATTAAATTTTTTTAGAAATTTGTTTTATTTTAAAACAGTAATTAATGATGGTTTTGAAAAATGAAGTACGATACGATCATGGAGAAGGTAGGTCATACATATGCATGAGTTACATTTCCATTTTTCTTTGATCTTTATAAAAAATATGTCATTAACATATTACCATTATATAATGATCTTGATATCATATATATATACCATATTATTTACTTATATATGTTATAAATGTGGGGTTTTTATGGAAATATAGTCATATATCTTTGTGAAGGAGGTAGTCCACACATACACGAATGATGTTACCATCATTACCCGAGTGAAACGAAAAAAATAAAATGATGTATAAAAAATTTATATAATGATACAAATGTAATTAATATCATAATGATTTATTTTATATCACATATAATCATTAAGTTTTCTTCAGCACCTTCAATGTGAAGCATTACTAAAACATGAATCACATCGCTTCGAAAGGCGGTGGTCCTCCGTACACAAGAGAGACACTATCATGTCTCTTAAGGAATGAATGATAACAATATATATTAGATAAAATGACTATAGAGATATAAATATGTTATAAATATCATATATAAATTTATATCCATCATAATTCTCAACATGGAGAGGTGGAAATGGAAGAATGAATGACATCAGTTCATGCGGTGGTCGTATGCCCAACAGACGAACGATGATTCCATAACCTATTTTATGGAAGTAGAGATGGTATTGGGTCATTAACTTATAATAAAAACATAAAAATGTAATAAATATAATTATTTTATTATATCATCATGATATAACATAAATTTAAAATATTTGGAGAAGGAAATGAAATAAAGATTCATGTTGAAGAACAATTCCTCTTCATTAGGTATACTCCTCAAATTTTCCCTAATGAATTCAAATGATAGTTTTTTTAAAAATAGAGCCTATAGGATTAAGAGAGGGATTCTATGGATTTATTTCATTAGGCATTGGATGATCCAATAGATGGTTATGTAGAGATGAAAAGAGGAGACAGCATGGCCTTTAATATGTGGGGTGAGTGGCACATTTGTGTTTTTTTGAAAGAGTGAATTACAATAATGTTTTTTTCCTATCACAAGGCCCCAAAAATTTCCTATTATAGAGAATAAAATGTATAAGTTTAAAATATGGACATAAATGGGTGTTGAACATGTTTCTATGTAATTTAACCTTATGGTTACAAAATAATCCATCTGTATAATCATTTTACATTAATCGTTGTAATTAATTTTAACTATTTCTACTAATAACATTGGTAAAAAAATTTAATCAACATATTAGAAATAAGAATTTTTTTTAAAATGTGGAATATTGTTTAAAAAAGTCAATTTATATAAGTGGATAATTTTAATTTAATAATAATCTGAGATACACAACGAGAATACTTGTTTTTAATGATAATATTTAGAAGACTACAACATTGTTATATCTATATTCAACATTTAAATGATTAAAATGTCATAAATTGGATTAATAAAGGTTTAATTTAACTATTTTGACGTTAAATTAAATTTAAAAAAATATATAATTATACATTATAAATTACTTAAATGAAATGATAGTTTTCTATTAAAATTCATTATTTTACACTATTTATCATATAAATGAAATATTTTAGGAAAATCCAAAAAAATAACCCAAATAAAATGTGGATTTTCTAATTTTAAGAATTAATTTTATTTTTTATCATATATTTTATGAAATAGGTAAAAAGTAATTTTAAATTATGTGCACCATGGTTGACAAAACCCTTATTTTGGAAAACATAATTTTTTGAAATTGATTCATTTTATTTTTAATAAGGATTATTAATATTTATAATCAATAGATAACCAATAAAAGTGTGTAAAATATATATTTTCAGAAGTTAGTTAATTATATTCATACCTTTGACTCAATATGCTATCTGATAACAGTCTTATTAATTAATAATATTTATAATATGTTACTGTTTGGTAAAACTTCACCTTGCATGCAATACAATCTTTCAATGATACCATATCTTGAGAGTATCATAATCTATCAATGAAAAACAAATTCTAAAAAGAAATATTTTAATGTATTTTGGTTTCATAGTATCTTCTAAACATTGGTTTTTTATGTCCCATGAACTATTAAATAAAATTTAATTCTTTTAGGTTTTTTGGGTGTTACGCTCTCCCTATATAAAATAAATTGTGTCCTTAACATTTAAAAATCAATTCGGTAGTCAAAGTTTTTATAAATGGAAATAAAATTTTCAAAAAATCCACAACATAAAAATATTTAATAAAATATCCTCTTAATAAGATATGAAGTGATGTAAAAATTCCATATAGAATATCACATGAATAGGTTTCCCAGTAGGAGAACATTGGTGGAATGTGAAGATATGGACATGGTGGAAAAGAATAAATATTTATAGGTAGTGATTATTATCCACATGAATGTAAATGATCCATAGAAACCGGAGGGTCTAAAATATATAAATCTAATAGTTCTTAAATAGGTCATTGATATTGTTATAAATGATGGAAGTAGGATATCATTTTCCCCAAAAATATTTTTCAAATATTGAGTCATTATTTTACCACCTATGAATGTATAAAAATATAATTACTTGATATGTTTCAGTTTTATAAGAACAATAGCATCCTTTGGAAGTGATTCACTAAATGTTTTAGTTTATCACTTATTCCAATGAATAAATATACAAAAATGATTTTTCATTATTCTAGAATCACTAAAGATTACTTTTAACAGATCATAAGATCCATAAAAGAGTCAAATGACTTTCCATTTGACTCTAACTATTTTCCAAAACCAATTTGGTTAATACATTAATAACTAAACATAATAAGTAACACTTCTGATTGATTGTTAATATTTATACCTAAAATGGTTTAGTTAAAACAATGACATATTAACCCAGACATCATGCTGTCTAGTGGTAGGAACCCTTATCATCCTTCAGTCATGGCTTCAAGCCCCATGACCTAATTGAAATTGATGTTTTTTGTCACCCAGAATTTTGGTTGTGATTTTTATAAAATTAATTTCTATATTTCCTATAAAATTCCATATACATTTTATTAACAACACTGAAATAAAATTAATCATTAAATAATATTTTTGATATGGTTTTCAATATATCATTTTAAAGTCTAATAATCTTATTTGACTATTATTAAAATTTCATTAATGTACATATTAACCCTAATGGTCGTAAATACCTTTAAAAATGTGACTATAAAATGAAGAAGAATTATTCCTCAAATAAACTTTCCACTAAAAAAATAAATTCCATAAATTTACCGAAAATTTCATTAATCATGGTAGAATCTTATTAAAAAAACCTAAAAATATGCATTTAAGACTTTGAAAATATGATCAATATTAACCTTAAAAACCCACGATGGTATTAATAAAACTGAAAATAAAGAAGACACTTGTGCTTCTAGAATTTTACAAAATCCAATTATTTTTAAATATTCATATTACAGAAATTCTATTGGAAAAATAGTTTTGGAATTTAATTTTTGAATTCCATTACTTCATCTATTATATTTCTACATAGTCCCTTCCTTGGCCTATGGCTTGACCTCGGTATTTCATTTTCATTTCCTATTCAAATCATATATAATGGGTTGTATGTTAAAAGTGAATTATCCTAAGCATATCCCCCAAGAGTGTCAATCTAGGTGTGTAGTAGGGCCAATTATCATGTATCTGGTTATGTTCATGCCAATCCCGATATACCCTTTTGGGAGTTATTTCCTAAAGGTACATATCTTCCTGAAACAATTTCAATTGAAGTATCCATATAAGGAATTATTGAGAGAAAAAATTACCCAATCTCTATCTTACAAAAACATTAGGATGTTCATCTATAATTATCATAAAATCTTATCATATGGTTATATTCATTAATCTTTATTTTTCCAAAATATATTACACATGGATTAAAAAAATATTTCTCTAATACCACCTATAGAAGCCCGAACACTAGCAGTATATAGTTCGTTCTTACATTATTTTATTTGAGTAACAAACAAGGAATAATATCTCTAATGACAAAATATTTTAGTATTCTTGGTAAAGTAGATACCTAATTTAAATTTACATTATATTTAGAAATTTAAAATCCAAAAATATGTTTTTTAATAAATATGTAATTACCATTAGTTTATCCATGAATATTTATCAAAAAATAAATCTTGAAATCCTATGGAATTTAAAACTTAAGAAATGGGCGAGATTAGATTCTTAATAAGGATAATTGTACATCCAAATACATTAATAATTAATGAATTATAAAAATTTAAAGGAAAATTGATTATACACATAACATTAAATTAAGAACATTGGACTAATATTGAAGGACTAAAAGTTGATAAAATAATTCCACATAAATAATCACATGAGAAATAAACATAACCATGGATATTATAACTACGTAAATAATCTCATAGAATATTAGTAACTCAATTACAAATAATGGAATACATAATTATGTTCATATAAAATATACCATTAAGGATTCATTCCATGAAAACTAATATAATCAAGGATTCATGCCATGAATCTAGTACTGTCTATGATTTATGAAAATAAACTAATGAAGTCAAGGCTTCATATTGTCTTGTAATAAATGGGCATGACCTTCATCCGAAAACATACCTAGTTTTTCATATGCAACCTACCAATGTAGTAAGGGACAATATATATCATGGCCCACCCATTACCAACCATGTCCAATTCATTTATCATAATAATGAAGTAAAATATTATCAATATAAACATTCATATTTAAAAATATCATAAAAAATTTAAATACATTCCCAAAATAATAAACATTATCTTATACCATCTGTAGAAAAGTGAATAGGATAAAAATAGTACATCCCAATTCAAACTAATCATAAACCATCCCGAGGAGTACTATGAATGAAATAACTATAAGGTATTCTTATTGCAGTAATATAAAATGGATTTTTCCATTGATTAATATAATTTCCATTAATATATATTTTAAATATTATTTAAGAAAATATCATTTTCATTTTTGTAATCACTTTCTAAAACATAAAACATATTGAAAATACGTTTATTTTAAAAATAATTATAAAAACTATGTATTTCATAAATATAATGAAAATATTTTCATTAAAAACAACATTCTAAAATTACAAAGGAATATTCAATTAAATGACACTGATGTAGGTTGGTCAATCAATAAATGTCATAAAAGTTTAATGGAACATTCATTTTCACTATAAAAAGGTATGAAAAGTGCCTTGATCCTGAAATGATAAAAAGGTTCTTTTGAAAACAAATTGAGAAGGGAAAATGTGCAAAACTCATTTAATAAATCATTTTGAAAAGGATGAAAACTAATTTTCATATTTTTTTAGAAAATATTGTTTTTCATGAAAATTTATTTATAATTAAAGAGATTTTGTAGTTGGACTTTCATAGAAATGTTTTATTAATTATTTTTAGTACCAAATAGCAGTAAAATGTTAATATTAAATGTAAATATCATTAATAACTAGATTATAATAAAATTTAATGGGTTAATTTGAAAATGGTCAAGTAATTTCAATTAACTGATATTAAAATAAATCTCGATTAGAATGAGGTTGTGAATTAAAGAATTATATTTATTATGATAATGACATAAAATTTAATAAATTGATTGATTATGTGTATCAAATATAAATACAAATTAAATAAATTTAAATAAAACATAAGATAATAAAAAAATAATTAGATACATAATCATATCATGATGTAGTCAATATAGTATAAGTTTAGCCCAATGAGTGGAAATTTAGTTGAGCAATACCTTACCTCTCGCTTCCTTTTTATTGATCATTATTTAACCTCATTTATATTGGTTTAATAATTTTATTAAATTATAACATAACCATATTAGTATATATGATATCACATATTATCATTTTATAACAAATTATTAATAATTAATTAATAATCATTCATTATTTTCATTGTTTCAGGTGTTAATAAACTTATTTTCTTAGGAATATTTTGTTATGAATGTTCTGGTTCATAAATATATTATATATTTTTATCTGCACCGAAAAAATAATCATAAAATCATTATATAATACTTATAATAATTTTACTTTTAAACAAAATCATCAATGATGGTTATCAAAAAACAATGTATGTTATGAACATGGAGATGGTTGGTCATACGTCTCTATGAGTAAATTTCCATTTTTCATCGTTCCTTTTTATAAAGAGGTAAGTAATATATTAACATAATGGAATGATCATTTTATAAATTATATATACTATATTATATAGTTATATATTTCATCAATGTGGTGTGGTGATGAAAAGAGATTCACATCGTTTTGTGAAAATGGTAGTCGACACGTACATGAACTATGTTATCACCATTAAGAGAGTGAAAAAGAAAGTAATTAAATGATTTATATTATCTTAAAAAATTGTAATCACATAATTAATATCATAAGTATTCCATTTATATCATATATAATATCTAATATAATATATATCACCTTCCACGAGAAGTGTTAGTGAAAGATGAATCACATAGCTTTGTGAGGCAGTAGTTTGCCATACAAACAAGTGACATTATTGTTTATCATATTGAATAGAATTTTTAAATAAATATATATATATATATTAGATATTGAATACATATTAATATATATATATATTATAAATAATATATATAAAGTTTATATCCATCATAATTCCCAACCATGATAGTTGGAAATGTAAAATTAATGTATATCGGTTTGCAAGGCGGTAGTTCACTATACACATGAACGATGATTTCATACCCCATTTGATGGGAGTGGGTATGGATTTAGGTCTTTAAAATATAATTAAAATAGACCAGTATATAAAATATATTTATTTTATAATTTCATCATGGTAATATAATAATTTAATGGGGTGGAGAAGGAAATAAAATAAAGACTAAAAATGAATAACATTACCTCTTCTTGAAGTATCCAAGATAGGTTATCACAAATTCAATAAAATTTTTCTTTATACCCATACTAAGGATTATAGTATTATTACATTGGACTTGTTAATTTATTTGTGTAGGTATTTTCTAAACCATTTGGTTTTTAATGTGGTAATAGAGGAGGATGGGAGGTTGACTTTTATAAGTTGGGAGAGTGTCACACACATAATGTTTTGGAAAGTGTCAATTACACCAAATAATTTTCATCTAAAAGGACCCCAATAATGGCCCATTATATATAATTTAAGGTATAAGGTAGATATAGTTTTAGCTAAGGGGTTTGGAATTTTTTTGTTGGTCATTTGGCATGATAAAATTAATTTTTAATCCCACTATATACACGTTTTAACTTAAACACCATAATTAATTTTAAATTTATTTCATTAAAACATTGGGAATTTTCATTCGAAAATATTAGAAAATATAAATTATTATTAATAAAAATATGGAATGCATTTATACATATTAAATTAACAGAATAAGAAAATTTTAATTTAAAATTAATCTTCAGATGCGATGAGAAATAGGGTTTTCAATGTGAAAATGTCAAAACGTTTTCAATGATTTTATATAACAATTCAATATGAAAGTGATTGAAATTACCTAAATTTATTTAATATATGTTTAATTGAATTATTATGACTTTAAATAAAATTAATACCATAATTTAACATTATAAATTACTTAAAATAAAATGAAATTTCCAATTAAAAACATTATTTTTCACTATTCGTCAAAAATGATATATTTCCAAAAAATATCAATAAATCACCGAAAGAAAATTTTGATATTCTAGTTTGAAAAATTAATTTTATTTTTTTCATTTAAATTTTATAAATGTTGTATAAATTAATTTTAAATTATGTTCTCTAAACATTAATAAAATGTGTTTTAGGAAAACAATGTTATTCAAAAAAATATTTCTTTTTATTTTAGTTTATTTTTAACGTTATTTATATTCAATAGATAGCCAATAAATTTGTGTAATATATATATTTTAATTTTTTATTTAATCATTTTCATACCATCCATTCCTATTTTTATGAGTTTACTATCATATTAAATAATTATATCAATATTATATTGTTTTCTGGTAAAACTCAGTTTCGCATGTAACACAACCAATCGAAGAAAATCAGTTTTTCATGCATCATAATCTATCAATGAAATTAAATTTACACTAAAAGAAATATATTTTAATAACTTATTGGGTTATATTCACTTTCAATCTTGATTTTTTATGTCACACACAGAATTAAATAAATTGTTTTTTTGTTAGAATTTTGGGGTGTTACATAATATCTCTATAAAAATTTGTTAAAGATGACTTATGTTTAATAAGATTGGTCATTGTAATTTTATATACATTAATCTTCAATGAATAATGTTTTTATGATTATTAGAGGAATTTTTTGAAATTTTTCTCTCACATCCAAACCGGTGGCCTTGATAGTATTGTGTGAAGATGCAAGAGAATAGTTCCCTGTGAACTTTTCTCACTTTATGCAGCTCATGGATAGAGTCTATGGGTGGGTTGTATAGAATAAGTCTGATTATAAATGGGTGTTCTAGTTTCAATCCATGTAATATTACTTATATATTGTGGACATGTGGAATATGAGTTTTGGATTGAGTATATTCAAGACATTCTTAACCATTTAGAGACTCCTACTGAGAAGATAGTCAATTTAGATGCATATATGTTACATGGACTAGTGAATAATTGGAGGGGTATTAAGGACCTGTATAAATATTTTGATGTCAAGGAATGTAATTAATTTTATGAGAAATACCTAGAACACTTCTACCCATAGTCCCTTATGAAGAAGAGGGAGGCAAAGTTTATGCAATTTACCTAGAAGATTATGTCATTGATGGACTATGAATATCACTTCATCGACATGAAACAATTTTTTCTAAAAATGGTAGAAGATGAGTTAACAATTTTGAGACATTTTTTGTATAAAAATAAATGTGAGATTATGTCCCTGGTTAATATCATCTATTTTAAGAGGTCTTCTATGGTGGTGAATGTAACTCAAATTTCTATGGGGAACATTATAGAGGCTTTGAGTAGAGAACATATGGTTTATACTGGATGACTAGGAGGAACATATTCTGCGATTAGGGTGAATCACTATGATAATTTTAATCTAAGATGAGGAACGTAGAGTGTCTAGTGGGAAAGATCAGATATTTATGAAAATACATGGGTGTTTTTCCATCATATTAGTATGTTATACCACTTTCATAGATAGTTCATATGGCCAGCAGTGGACTTCCAAGAATATAAAAATGGGGAATCTATAGAGGTTTTGTAGGAATCCCTGATATATGGGTATTGATGGATGATATATTCCAAATTACTATACTAAAAGGGTGTCTACTACCCTATACCAATTCATAAGTTAGAGTTTAACTAGTTTTTGTTGTTGAGCTAGTTGAAATTGTGATTTGGGGTAAGAGTGGTCATATTAGC
This sequence comes from Viscum album, assembly GCA_963277665.1. NCBI lineage: Eukaryota > Viridiplantae > Streptophyta > Magnoliopsida > Santalales > Viscaceae > Viscum > Viscum album. The sequence goes on from OY728165.1 coordinate 1,968,727,865, forward strand.
AGGGTAGTATTGATCAAGATACTCACACATCAAAAAAGGAAATATGGTTTTATAGTTTAATGAATTTGTCTCTGTACTTATAGATAACATTGCTATGCAATCGATAATCCGAGGTACTATTCTTGTAGATTCAATTATTTATAACACCTTATTTGATATAAGAGTCACTCATTATTTTCTATTTTCACATATTGGGAATAGTTTTACTTTTATGGTGGAGTTTTCTAGTGGGGTTATGATTATTGAAATACCACTTGGAGAGTGGTAAAGGGAAATCAATATATAAAATTAGTTTTTCTCTCATGGATTGTGTGTAGCATTTCTAATGGGATTTTAAAAAACATGATTTGTCTATTTTGACTAGATTTTATGAATGTACTGGCATGTATTGCAATGATCCCACGTAAATTGTAACCATATGAGAGTGGCCTTTATGTCTACATAGGTTAATTTTTATATTCATCTTGGGGATCAGGATATCCCAACAGGATGTATAGGGCCAGTTCATTAGCAATTGGGGGTGCTCATCACCGAGGATACAAGTATTTTTTTGGATAATGGGTGTTTTAATAAATGTTTCTTTCCACCCTTAGAGGATTGGATTCAATAAAATATTACTAAAGACATACAAGTGTTGGGACCCAAGAGAGATGATCAGTTCAGTATTGAGATAATTCTTGGAGCCAAACCAGTTTCCATTCAACCATAAAAAATGGAAGCAAAATACCTTTAAAAGATTAAAAATATGCTAGAAGAATTTATGGATAAAGTATTTATTCATCTTAATTTTACACCTTAGGGTTCTCTAGCTAATTAGATGTGAAGGTTGATGAGATGTTTCATGTATCTTTAAATTAATGAATATTGAACATTATGACAGTTAATAATTAGAATCATCTTCCATGCTTGGATGATTTATTTGACATTTTGAGAAGTTATTGTCTATTATCCAAGATCAATTTGAGGTTAGGGTATCATCATTTAATATATATACCTTATAGTATACCATGAACTTATTTCAAAATTAGGTATAACCAAAATGAGTTCTTTCTGATTTCATTCTGGAAGGCAAATGCTCTAGACGTGTTTATGGAATTCATGAACCAAATACATCATATGTAACATGATTTGTTTGGGGTTGATTTAGGGGATAAAATATTGATGTACTTCAAGATTCATGATTATCATACCAAACATCATGACATCATCTTGATTACACCGACAGAGTATTGGCGATAAACCAAGTTATATAATTATCAATTATGGATTGATAGGGTACATTTCATTGGTCACATTATCTACGAGGGAGGTGTGCCAATAGTGTAACATCCCATGTAAGTAATGAATAATATATATTCTTATCTATGTCTATTTATGAATTAGATAGTGTTTTGGAGGCTTAAAATGAGAATAAATCCAATCTTAAGCATGGAAGACTCTAATATTTTAAAAATATTGTTTTACCACCTTTTGTTGGCAAACATTTTTTAAATGTAACTTTTGACAATTTTATAATCTATATTTTTCAAAATAAACTTATTCTTTATGATTGGGACATTGAAATTTACTTTGGATAAATTTTTGGTATTTTTCTGATAATGTTCATTTTTAATGAATAGTGAAAAGTGTTGCATTTTAATTCAAAACATGTTTTTAATCTAATTTATTTATATAGTTAGATTATCTTTTTAGTGGGTTTTAAAGTGAAATTAGAATATATTTTTACCATTTAATCCATTGTTGGTCATTGGAATCAATATCACTTTGAGATTGGACATAAACGAGTGTCAATCGTTTGACAGACATTGTTTCCTAAAAACACGCTATTTGATTTAAGAGAGGGATTTAATTATAAAATAAATTAATGAAACTTATATGTTACTAATTTGGTAAAATAGACATCATTTTTTAATTCGGAATATCAATTATAGCTTAGGGTGAATTTTTGGTATTTTCTGAAAAACCTTAATTTTTGATGAATAGTGAAACCACAAAGTGGTAGTTACAAAAACTGATTTTTAGTTTAAATAGAACTTTACCACTTCTGTGATGTGAATTTCAAAAATCCAATATAAATTATTTTAATCATTAAGTAAAATGTGGTACAATTGGATGAAAATAATTTTTGATGAAAAGTAACTTTTAAATTTTATTAATTGCGATTAAAGGGAAATTAGTGTGATTTAAGGTAAAAATGATATTATAATAAAATGAAAAAACCTAGAAACCTGTCCTAACCCTATTTGATGAGTCATTTCCGAGCAAGACAACCCATGGGTCGACTTTTTTGACCCCATGAAGCCACTTTGGTAGGAAAATGACATTAATAACTTTTTATTTAATGTTAAAATAAAAATGTCACAAACATGTGTTGTTTTACTAAAACAATTTTTAAATGGGGTTATACAAGTCATATATTTGACTATAAATATCAATTATAAATATAAAAAGATTTCCTACATCATGATATTTTTTTATAATTTTTAGACATTAAATAAATTATATTATTTATGACACCATGATGATGTAGCGATTACCTCATTATTTAACGATTTAAATAAAATGAAAAGATAAAGTAAAATATAAGACCTAAACTTGTCAAAAACCTATTATATGGGTGTATTTCTAACTCTTATCACATTATCCGAAAAATATATAATTTTGGGACCTTTAAAATCTGAAAATTATTTTATAATAATGTAACCTTTTATAACTTTCCAAGACTGCCCCTCATCTCCTCTTATAAAATGCCCACACCTCTACCACCTTACCCACATCTCTCAAGCCTTTGTATGGGCCAACCCCTGCCTATTTTGTCTCTACACATCTCTCTCTTCCCCTAGAAGCCTCACTTTGGGAAGAAGTCTTTCCAAGGAATCCTTCAAGGTCAAATCAAAAAGAGTTACCCGATTTAAAGGTAGTGTCTTCTCTTGTGTTCTTATACTTTATTTTTCTTCTCCCACCCCCTAAAATATTTTTATTCCTTTCTTTTACAACGACACATGTATATTAAATATACTAGGATTTTTTTATGTTAAGGATTCAAGATAAACTTACACACACCTACATCTAATGGTTAAACAACATACTGTTTCTGTGGATGGAGAATTTCTGCCTCACGAAACGATGATTGTTCAACACTCATATAACATCTTAAAAGGTGGACATTAAGATGTCACTATATTTATATATTTTATATAATATGTTTATTTTTTACTTAAGATTATGTATTTTTCATTTATGGCATACCACTATGGTTTCCATTATGGGTAAACGCGATATCTTCATTTTAGGAAGTGCGGACTACCACCCCCGTCAAAGTGATTTGATTCATTAATGACATATGTGGGACGTATAAAGGATGGAGTTAGAGTTATTATATATGATGTTATATTGGAATTATAATATACCATTATATCATTATTATTTCTTTCCATTAAAGTATGGGATAGAAATTAAAGTAGCGTTCATGCGTATGTACGACTTACCGTCTCCATGAACGGTGCATTTCATTTCTTATCCCCAAATGTAATGCACTATTATAAGTACATATATATAATGGATATATATGATTTATTCTACATCTAAATTATGAATATAATGTTGGAATTAAAATATACATATCTCTCATTTAGTTTTAATTCCATTAATATGACATAGAAATGAAAGTAGCGTTCATGCGTACGTACGGCTTACCGTCTCCATGAACGGTGCATTTCATTTCTTACCTCTAAATGATTATGTTATATTATAAATTCATGTATATACTAGATATATATTTTATATATTATATCTACATCATGAATATAATTCTTGATATAATGGATATTTTAACACATGAACAGCTTGTAATTATAAAGAGTTTGTTTTTGAATCAAGTACCAATGATAGACAAGACGACCATTATTAAGTTAAATATTTACAGTGTTCATAACATGGTAATAAGTGATATAAAAGGAATAATGAATTTGAAAACGGTTCTTAAGCAAGTAGAAATTAACTCAAATTTATTATTCAGGACGTTAAAGAACAAACGAGTCAAGTCGGACCCGAGGTAAGGGACTTCATCTCAATATCCTTTCATTGAAGCATATTTTGTTCTAATACAAGGATTTATTTTATACGGTGTATAAAAACCATTGAATTTACATTTTATACAAAGGGAATATTTTTCTATGATGCGTTTTACAAAATGACAAAAAGGAATGTTTCTTTTTACGTACACAGTGACAACGACCTTTTCTACCGCCGCGAGTATTATTTGATCTTTGGTTTCCTCAAAAAGCCATAATGTTTTTAAAATGAAATAAATACCATATAATATTTTATGTATTTTGGTATTGAAAATGGTTTTTTATAATGGATTTTTTATGTCAATATATTCTAGTGATATATTGTGATAAAAGTGTGGAAATTTTTTCTTTCCATTATATTTGTTTTATGTCGTATGATTTTATAATGGTACTTGGACATCTGACGGGTGGTTAAGTGATAAACCATATAACGGGTGGTTCCGTGAATACCAGGATAGGTGGTTACGTTATAACCTCCAATGCATTGGGTATGGAAGTCGCCCGTATGGCTATTCCATTAAGTGATATGTGTGGAAGTTGACCATATGGTTATTCAATTTAAGTATGTTTATATCCCAAGTTACCTTTATATGTTATGTGTTCTTTAAATGAGTTTTATGGTAATCATTTGGTTAGAAAAGGTTAAATAATGATATTTTATTCATCGAGGAGTATTTACTACTCCTTAAAGGTGAAAAGTATTACTTTGATAAGGTATTCATGGTTTACTTATTGTTTTGAAAAACTTATAGTTTTCCTTCTTTGTGTATCCCTTACTGATCTTTTTATGCTCATCCCAAGTTTTTTTGAAATGTTTATCACAAGAATTAATGTAGAATAGGGTCAAGGATGTGATCAAGTAAAAGTCATGCTATCTAAAACATAGAAGTATACATGTTTCTTTTTAAGAGTTTTTATTTTACGGAAACTTAGTACAAATGTCTACTTTGTAATCTTTTGAGATGTAATAGTTAGGACCTAATTCTATAAAAATATAAACCTCAAAAGATCCTTAATGTGAATTATTAATTTAATTCAATATTAAGTAAGGTTTAAGGCCGGGGCCTTATAGTTGTTATCATATGTTGGTTTAGACAACATTAGGAGTTAGAAAATTGTTAAATTATAAATTAATTTATGGTATGATTGAAATGATATAGCATTTAAAGATTACCATTTTTATTCTCCTAATATTTTCCTATGTTAAGAATGGTTTTTCATAGAGGAAGTAGAACATATTTAGTGGGAAGGCATACAGAGGGAAATGACCTTTCAAATCAGCATCCTGAGATGGTCAGAATCAGAATTGAACAATTTGTTGCAGCGATGGCTCAGTTGACTCAGGTGATAAATCGTGGTTGTGTTTACTGCCGATATATTGGTGTTTTCAAAAAGTAAAGAGGATCATGAAAATAATTTAATTGTTATTTTTCAAACCTTAAAAGAAAAAAAATTGTATGGTAAATTCAGAAAGTGTGAGTTTTGGTTACAAAAAATTTCTTTCCTTGGTCACAATGTTTCTAAAGATGGCATAACTATTGATCTTGCAAAAAAAAGGTTGTTGAAGAATGGCCAAGACCCACAAATGTAACTGAGATTCGTAGCTTCCTTGGTTTTGCAGGCTATTACCGAAGGTTTGTTATAAATTTTCACGGTTATCTAGTCTAATGACTAAGCTAACTCAGAAGGGTGTTAAGTTTATCAGGACATTATAATGTGATGATTGTATTTAGGAACTGAAAAGAATATTGGTGAATGCTCCAGTTTTGGAACGACCTTCATGAAATGTGGAGTTTGTTATCTATAATGATGCTTCATTGAAAGGACTTGGTTGCGTCCTAATGCAGAATGTTCAGGTAATTGATTATGCTTCACGACAGTTGAAAACTCATGAGATAAATTACCCTACACATGATTTGGAATTAGCTGCTGTTGTTTTTGCTTTAAAAATTTGGAGGCATCATTTGTATGGAGTAAAGTGTAAAATATATACCGATCACAAAAGTTTAAAGTATATATGCACTCAAAAAGAATTGCACATGAGACAGATGAGATGGCTAGAATTAATCAAGTATTATGATTGTACAATTCTTTACCATCCGGGAAAAGCAAATAAAGTGGCTGATGTTTTGAGTCGAAAAATTAATTCTTCATTAACAATGTTGTGTTTGGAATGTGATGCTTTGATTAAGGATTTGATGAACATTGGAATAGAAGTTGTTGGTGCAGGATTTCCTTCTATTTTGTTTCAGGTATCAGTGAAATATTCTCTATCAGAAATAATTAAGCAAGCACAGAAGCAAGACAACGAGTTACAGAAAAAGGAAGTCCTGGTTCAGAAGGGTAAGTTTCCTGAATTCAACATTGATAATGATTGTGTTTTGAGATTTGGGAAGAGATTATGTGTGCCTTGTGATTCAAAGTTGAAGAATGAGTTGTTATGTGAGGCTCATTGTTCCCCATTTTCAGTTCATCCTGGCAGTACTAAGATGTACAGATATCTGCGGGAGTATTACTGGTGGGATAGAATGAAAAGAGATATTGCTGATTTTACTGTGAAGTGTTTGACTTATCAGTAGGTTAAAGTAGAGCGGCAGTTACCGAAAGGGATGATTCAGCCTTTACCAGTGCCAGAGTGGAAATGCGAAAATATATCCATAGACTTTGTTGTGAGATTACCGAAGACACCTCGAGGTAATAATGAAATCTGGGTTATTGTTGATCGCTTGACTAAATCTGCTCATATCCTTCCTATTTGAGATACTTTATCTCTAGATCAACTTTCTAGATTGTATCTTAAAGAGACAGTCAGGTTGCATGGAGTTCCCCTATCTATTGTATCTGATCGTGATCCCAGGTTTACTTCTATCTTTCAGAAGGGCCTTCAGAAGTCGTTGGGTACTGAATTAAATTTTAGTACAGCTTTTCATCCGCAGTCAGATGGGAAGTCAGAATGAACAATTCAGACTTTGGAGGATATGCTACGTTCTTGTTCGATGGATTATCAGGGATGTTGGGACCAACATCTTTCTCTGGTTGAATTTTCATATAATAACAGTTTTATTTCCAGTATACAAATGGCTCCGTTTGAAGTATTATATGGTAAACGGTTTAGAACTCAAGATTTTTGGGATGAAGTAGGTGAAAGGAAGCTTATGGGACCAGAATTGGTAGAACAGATGGAAGAATAAGTTTAGTTTATTCAGAAACACATGAGAACAGCTCAGAGCAGACAGAAAAGTTATGCGGATAATCGGAGGAAGGATCTATCTTTCGAGGTAGGTGATCATGTCTTCTCAAAGTTTCTCCATGGAAAAGTGTGATGCGATTTGGTAAGAAAGGGAAGCTGAGTCCAAGGTTCATTGGACCATATGAAATTCTAGAGAAAGTTGGATCACTTTAATACCGAGTGTCTTTACCTCGAGGCTTGTCTCAGGTACACAATGTTTTTCATATTTCAATGTTAAGGAAGTACATACCAGATCCATCTCATGTTTTGAGCCCAGAGGTAGTTTAGTTGGAAGAGAATCTATCTTACGAAGAAAAACCAGTCCAGATTCTTGACAATAGAGAGTAAGTGTTGCTGAATAAGGTAATTCACTAGGTAAAGGTTTCATGGAAAACCATATGGTTGAAGAGGAAACATGGGAATCTGAAAATGCTATGAGGGATAAATACCCCCACTTATTCGGTATGTAAATAAATTACGGGGACACAATTTTATAAAGGGAGGAAGGATGTAACATACCAATTAATTAATGATTAATATATATTCTTATTTATGTCTATTTATGAATTATATAGTGTTTTAGAGGCTTAAAATGAGAATAAATCCAATCTTAAGCATGGAATACTCTAATATTTTTAAAAGATTATTTACCGCCTTTTGATGGTGAACCATTTTTAAATCTACTGTTTGACAATTTTATAATCTATATTTGTCAAAATAAACTTATTCTTTATGATTGGGACGTTGAAATTTACTTTGGATGAATTTCTGGTATTTTTATGATAATGTTCATTTTTAATGAATAGTGAAAAGTGTTGTATTTTAATTCAAATCCACTTTTTAATGTAATATATATATATAGTTATATTATCTTTTTAGTTGGTTTTAAAGTGAAATTAGAATATATTTTTTCCATTTAATCCAATGGTGGTCATTGGAATTAATATCACTTTTATATTGGACATAAACGAGTGTCAATCTTTTGATAGATATTGTCTCTTAAAAACACACTATTTGATTTGACAGCGGGATTTAATTATAAAAAAAATTAATGAAACTTCTATGTTATGAATTCGGTAAAATAGAAATCATTTTTGAATTCGGAATATCAATTATAGCAGATGGTGAATTTTTGGTATTTTTCGGAATAACCTTAATTTTTGATGAATAGTGAAACCACAAAGTGGTAGTTACAAAAATTGATTTTTTGTTTAAATGGAACTTTACCACTTCTGTGATTTGAATTTCAAAAATCCAATATAAATGATTTTCATTATTAAGTAAAATTTGGTTCAATGGGATGAAAATAATTTTATATGAAAAGTAACTCTTAAGTTTTATTAATCGTGATTACATGGCAATTAGTGTGATTTAAGGTAAAAATGATATTATAATAAAATGAAAATATCTATAAACTTGTCCTAACCCTATTGGATGAGTCATGGACGACCATGAAAACCCATGGGTTGATTTTTGGGACCCCATGGAGCCACTTTGGTAGGCAAATGACATTAATAACTTTTTATTTAATGTTAAAATAATAATGTCACAAACATGTGTTATTTTACTAAAACAATTTTTAAATTGGGCTATACAAGTCATATTTTTGACTATAAATATTAATTATAAATCTATATATATTTCCTAAATCATGATATTTTTTTTATAATTTTGAGACCTTAAATAAATTATATTATTTATGACACCATGATGATGCATCGATTACCTCATTATTTAACGATTTAAATAAAATGAAAAGATAATGTACAATATAAGACCTAAACTTGTCAAAAACCAATTGTATGGATGGATTTATAACTATTATCACCTTATCCTAAAAATATATAATTTTGGGACCTTTAAAATCCGAAAAGAATTTTATAATAAAATAACCTTTTATAGATTTCCAAGAGTGCCCCTCCTCTCTTCTTATAAAAGGCCCCCACCTCTACCACCTTAACCACACCTCTCAAGCCTTTGTATCGGCCAAAAACTATCCATTTTGTCTCTAAAAATCCCTATATTACCCCTAAGAAGCCTCACTTTCGGCAGAAGTCTTTCCAAGGAAGCCTTCAAGGTCAAATCAAAATGAGTTACCTGATTTAAAGGTAGTGTCTTCTCTTGTGTTCTTATGTTTTATTTTGCTTCTCCAACCCCTTAAACTCATTTTTTTTCCTTTCTTTTGCAACAACACCAGTATCTTAAATATACTAGGATGTTTTTATGTGAAGGATTATAGATACACTTACACACACCTACATCTAATGGTTAAAGAACATACTGTTTATGTGGATGGTGAATTTCTGCCTCACGAAACGATGATTGTTCAAAACTCATACAACACCTTCAAAAGTGGCCATTAAGATGTCACTATATTTATATATGATATATAATGTGTTTATGTTTTACTTAAGCTTCTGTATTTTTCATTTATGGCATAAATTTATGGTTTTCATAATGGGTAAACGCGATATCTTCATTTTAGGAAGTGCGGACTACCGCCCCCTCAAAGTGATTTGATTCGTTAATTCCATATGTGGGATGTATAAAGGATGGAGTTAAAGTTATTATATATGATGTTATACTTGAATTATAATATACCTTTCTATAATTATTATTTCTTTCCATTAAAGTATGAGATGGAAATGAAGGTAGCGTTCATGCGTACGTACGACTTACCGTCTCCATGAACGGTGCATTTCATTTCGTATCCCCAAATGTAATTTACTATTATATGTACATATATATAATGGATATTTATGATGTATGTTAAATATAAATGCTGAATATAATTTTTGGAATTAAAATATACATATCTCTCATTTAGTTTTATTTCCATTAATATGACATAGAAATGAAAGTTGTGTTCATGCGTACGTACGACTTACCATCTCCATGAACGATGCATTTCATTTATTACCTCTAAATGATTATGTAATATTATAAATTCATATATATACTGGATATATATGATATATATGATATATATGATATATATGATATCTACATCATGAATATAATTCTTGATATTATGGATATTTTTCCACATGAACAAATTGTAATTTTAAAGAGTTTATTTTTGACTCAAGTACCAATGATCGACAAAATGGACATTATTCACTTAAATATATACATAGTGTTCAAAACATGGTAATAAGTGATATAGAAGGAATAATTAACTTGAAAAAGGTTCTTAATAAAGTATAAATTAACTCAAGTTTATTATTCAGGACGTTAAAGAACGATCGAGTCAAGTCGGACCCGAGGTAAGGGACTTCGTCTCAATCTCCTTTGATTGAGGCATATTTTGTTCTAATATAAGGCTTTCTTTTATATGGTGTATAAACCCCTTTAACGTTAAATTTTATTCAAAATGAATATTTTTCTTATGATGCGTTTTACAAAATGACAAAAAGGACTGTTTTTTTTACGTACACAGTGACAACGACCTTTTCCACCGCCGCGAGTATTATTTGGTTTTTGGCTTCCTCAACAAGCCGTAATGTTTTTAAAATGAAATAAATACCATATACTATTTTATGTATTTTGGTATTAAAAATGGTTTTTTATAATGTATTTGTTATGTCAATATATTTTAGTGATATATTGTGATCAAAGTGTGGAAATGTTTTCTTTCCATTATATTTGTTTTATGTCTTATGATTTTATAATGGTACTTGGACATTTGATGGGTGGTTACATGATAAACCATATGACGGGTGGTACCGTGAATACCAGGATGAGTGGTTACGTTATAAACTCCAATGCATTGGGTATAGAAGTCATCTGTATGGCTATTCCATTAAGTGATATGTGTGGAAGTCGACCGTATGGTTATTCCATTTAAGTATGTTTATGTCCCAGGTTACCTTTATATGTTATGTGTTATTCAAATGGGTTTTATGGTAATATTTTGGTTACAAAAGGGTAAGTAATGATATTGTATTCAGTGAGGAGTATTTAATACTCCATAAAGGTGAAAAGTATTACTTTGATGAAGTATTTGTGGTTTACTTGTTGTTTTGAAAACTGGCATTTTTTTCTTTGTGTATCCCTTACTGAGATTTTTATGCTCACCCCAAGTTTTTTTGAAATGTTTATCACAGGAAATAATTTGGAATAGGGTGAAGGATGGGATTAAGGAAAATTCATGCTATCTAAAACATGGAACTATACAAGTTTCTTTTTAAGAGTTTTTATTTTATGGAAACTTAGTAGATTTGTCTACTTCGTAATCTTTTTGAGATGTAATAGTTATTAACTCGTTCTCTAAAACGCTAAACCTGATAAGATCCTCAATGTGAATTATTCATTTAATTCAATATTATGTAAGGTTTATGGACATGGCCTTATAATTAGACCCTATGAAATTTTAGGTAGTTGCATCAGGTAAGAAGAATAAAAAAATTACATCCCAAGATTTCTGGGTGGGGTGGGATATTATCATAAATTCACCCATGAATTGTATCACTTGGTAGAACCACATTCATGTAAAAATATAATGGGGCTAAAGTAAGAATGGTGGCATTCAAGTGAGAATTCCCTCTAATATTTGATTATGTTTATAACTACCACACCAATTTTAACACTACCTGAGCTTTGTGAGGAGTAGATATTGAGTTCTGATGCATATGGGATTGAACATGGGGAATAATTAATTCAAATTGATCTAATAATGGCATATGGATCCTGATAGTTGAGGCCACACAAACATAATTATTCTATGCACGACCTTGAGTCATCTATGGGTTCTTATGAATTAATGCATTGGTGGAATTAATTATTAGAAGAAAATTTTATTCTGTATACCTAACATAATATCATAATGTATGCATTTTCATAAACAGATTTGATTCACTAGTAGTGTATGTGGGTTTAGTATAAGAGTTCATTTGACATAGAGATATCCTATATGCCTAGTAATGGAAATAGTGTTCCCAACAATTTGATCTAGAGGATACATGCTAAAGAACTCCATGAGTCTAGTTCTCAGTGGAAGATGATGAATTTTTTGGATATGATACACATTCATGTTCAAGAGAACAAGTTGTCGATAACCATCATATTTATATCCATTTTTCCATACTTATAAAACTAATCAATCCATGGAAATTTAAAGATTTAGAGTGTTTTTCCATGAGGGGTTTCATGGAAGGTGGGATGTCACCTTCCGATTGGACTATATATGAGGATAATATCATATATTACTAAGGCCATGTTGTTGTTCCTATGTGTATATATGAGGAAATAATGTGTTAATTTCATAACTCGATGTTGGTGGTGGATCCTAGATTAACCAAAATAAAACATGACCAACTTTGATAGTATTGGTGTCCCGACTTGAGAAGAGAAATTTCCGGTTTTTTGGCATGATGTTACAACCATGAGCTAGTGAATTATATGAATTAATGTAATTATTTTGTATTATAGTCATTTCCCATTCTATAATTTATGTGGGATGTTGATACCATGGAATTCATGGTGCATCCCCTTAGGACTCTGGGAAGCAGTGAAACTATATGGATCAATCAGGACTAATTGAAGATATATGTCATTTCTTTTTAATAAGAGAGACTTTTACCATGGATTAGTTGAGTTGATTTAATGTTCAATATATAGGACATTTTCATAAGGGAAACACATAACAAAGTTTAATACCATGATTTTTTCATTACTTACTACTTCTAGAAAGGCATACTGAAGGCATTGTGTACCTAAGTGTTTCTCAGTATGGGTTTTAATCCCCACATAGATATATAATAAATGAATACTATTATAGACCAAGAGGACATTATATGGGAATGAATCCTAGATTTTGGTGGATATTTGGAGAATCACTCAATTCACATTGATTTTTCCTATAATAATAGTTATTAGAAAACTTTTCAAAAGGAACCATATGAGTCTCTTTATAGTAGAACATGTAGATCATATCTATGTGGGAGGTTGGTGGTGGTATTAGATATTTGGATTTGACATTTTAGTAGGAGAACAGAATAGTTTTAGTCTATTCAGAAAAAAATGACTACACGATAGAGTTGAAGAATTTTTATGATGATGAATGTCAATAACCTCTTCATTTTACAATGTGATATCATATGTTACTTAAGGTTTTACTAAGATTGGGTCACCATAAGATTCCAAGGTATGGAACATTTGTTCCAATGTTTTTCAAACAAGTTGGGTTTGTGGAGAGAAACAAATTGGTGTCATACAAATTTTCTCTTCTATAGATGTATATTGCAATGAATCATTCATTACACGTCTCACAACTTTAGCAGTATCACCTAGAAACATCTCATTTGATCAATAGTGATGATTATGAGATTTAGGTTGGTGTTTCCTTTTAGGTGAATATAATGTTTTTGGGAATTAATGTGTTGTTGGTCTGGGTATTGTGGAAGGACTGACTTGCTTAGTAGCGAACATGGGGGATGAAAGCACATATGTGGGACTTGTGGAACAACATTTTTCCTTAGAGTCTCAGTGATTATTGATATTAAAACATGAGGATGATCTATTATAATATAGAGAGATAGTAATATCCTAACCATTATGGGAATATATCACGCTCATTTTCCATTACAATTTCACCCTTTATTTTTTATAAATTTTTTGGGGCATGCTTTTGGGTCATTTTAGTTGAATTTAGAGATCAATGGAAGATCATAGGGTTGTGTATGGTTGGAGTATAATTAAGGAAAATGGCCCAGTTTCCCTAGGAAATCCTGAAAAAATTTAATCCAAAGTTAGGGGACACACAGTTTTACCAAACTCTGCTATATTCATCCTCCAAACCACACCCCCTCATAAATAGTTACGTTGATTGGTTGGTGAAAGGATTTTAAAACTATGTAACCACCTAGGAGTAACCATATACCCCAGATAGTATGGTCACATAGTTAGGGAACTGAGCATGAATAATTGTAAAGCCTACCTAGGAAACCATTCCTATAGGAATTTAAACCAATGATTTTTTTTAAAAAAAATCATGAACATCTAATATTTATCCCTAATCAAGCCCACTTGACCTAAAATTAATTCACCTACTTCTAGAGGATCCTGGGAGGAATCCAATAATCCTATAACCACTTCATACATGAATTGAAGATCTGATTCAATGAATAAGCATCTCTTTTGTTATTAAATCTCTTATTATTTAGGTTACTCTCTCTCACGTACGTATTTCATTCTATTTGGGGGGGGGGTTATTTTCCTCCATTTTCGGTGGTTTAGATTTTATTTTAAAGGATACTATTTCAATGGATCTTGGTATTAGTTATTGGTGCTAGATATTATATTCCATTGAGAATTAAACCATTATAAACTAAATTTTGGGTTATTTTTTTGTGAGAATCCGTCAATGATCTTATGTTAGGGGGTTTAATGTTCATTTACAATAGTATTGATTATTAATGTATGTATGTTTCTATTTTTTTATTCCCACAATCTAAAATTTATTTTAAATTGAAATATTTGTGTTTAATTATATTAAATAAAGAAACCCTACATGTATCATGTTGGACCCATTTTATATTATGAGACCATATATGATGGAAACCCTAGTGGTGTTCCAATACAATTGAGATACAAATTTATTTATTGTAAAAAGTGGAATAATGGGTTAATAAATTTGACCAAAATATATATTTCAAGGTTAATAATGGGATTTAAAGGGACGAATTTTTTAACTATGAATACAAAATGAGATGTGAATAATTTTTGATAAATGTATTAATGGTGTATTTTTTATCTCAATCCTTGTGAATAATGTAAATAACAATGGGTTTCAATGAAAATTGAAGTAGTGAACCATGATATTAGTATTTGATATATTGTTAATTATATGGAAACATGATGTGTTTATGAAATATTTTATATTTATGAATGATTAAATACTGAGATGTGGGTCATGTAATGGTGCTTCAAATACCCATGGGGTTCTGGACTGATCTTCTTGGCCCGTGATGTATACATGTATATAATGAGGTGTGGCCCAGGTACTACTGCTCAAAACACCCGTGGGGTGATATACAAAAACTCCAACCCCCAATGTATTGGAATTTTAATATTTTCCCAAGTGGTCAAAATATAGGTACTTGGACTCATGCTTCAGGACATTAGAAATGAATTTGAAATTAAATTAGTTATGAAAAACCATGAAGGAATGAATTGTGATAGTCTTATAGTGTATGGTTTAGACTCCAACACTAGACAAAGAAAGTTTGATTTGGTTGACTAAGGAATAATATTTATTAAACATGCTTATTTTTTACATTTATGTTATGACATCATAAACTATTATAGATTTGAGATCTGTTTAGAAACCAGTGGTGCTATCCTAATGAGTTAGAATCACACTCTAATCGGGCTTCCAATTTGGTACCAAAATAGACACCATCTTTACAAGATAAGATATTGTAAATAAACCATTATTTGATGGATGAGTTAGTATTAGAGGTAGAGCATGGATTTGGGAACTAGACATGATGTTGGGACCCTCTTGAAAGATTTCAGTGTTTTATTACTTTCTATTTTCAATAGAAACATGCGACATATATAGCATGATTGGTTTATTTCAATAATTTACGGGTTTTTTATCTGATTTTTGTATTACCATGTGATGACAGATTGTGTTGATTATTGTTTATTTTCTTATATTTCTTATATTGTATATTTATTCCATCAATTGTGATGATTTAATTAAGAGTGTATAGTCTCACCTTGTTACATATTAGACCCTTGCTATGAGTGTGAAGCCTGTAGCATATGAGGAAGTATTCTTGAGGTCACATAATGAACTACCTCAAGGAAGTAGTGTGTAGGACCCATGTTGGGAGGTCATAATTTTCATGCCAAAAAATTATATTTATTTCATATGATATTTTATAATGGATCCCAAAAAAATCATTATGATTCTGTAATCTTATGAATTATTTTATTTTATTTTAAATAATAGGCCTTGTTTTCTGATTAATGACCAATGCATAAAAGCGTATAATTATTATGAGTCTTGATCAGGTTCTCATACCCTTACTCATCTCTTATTCTGTCATATGATCATTTAATAATATCTATATAGTTTACCCTTACTGATAATATAACATCAACCTTTCTTAATATTCCCATAACAATTTTATGAAGAATTTTTTTGTTTGTGATATTTTATAGGGGTGTTCGTTATGATGAAAATACTCATAAATTATTTAGATATATTATTACAATTTCTTTTACAAATTTATGATTCCAAATATTCAAATCTTATACGGTCTTCATGAGATTATTATTGTGAAATGTATTGAATGTTCATATAATATTATTTCACCTTTATGATTAAAATGTAGGTTACCCTATTAGTGATATTATAGTCAGGGTTATTAGTTATTAGAAAATATTATGTAGAAATATTTGTGGGTACCCTTATGGTAATAATATGTATAGAAGTACATAATATGTTTTGATATATAAAGAAGTGTGTATTCCGTATAAACATACACACCTTTCTGGATTCTATAAGTGAACATGGTTATGAAATAGATTCATCTAGGTGTGATAACCCCAAAATGAATTGTTCAATTATATCTGAGCTATCATTTTGTTTCATAGTGAATGTGTCCTAATTTTGGAACTAGTTCAACTCTCCCATCAGATATGCTTAGGATAATTCCAATTTTCATTTATAGCCATCAAGAAGGATTTGGATAGAAGATAACCATAGATTACATTGTTTAATCATAGGCTGAAATTAAAACTATATGGTTTATATACCCTATAAAAGGATTTTTCATGATTTTATGATTACTATATATTGAATATAGAACAATTATTTTTTAGTTAATGTGTATAACTATGGGGAATCATGTTAATATTGAATGTGCTGGATAATGTAATTATTTTCCACACAATCATGAAAATAATATGAGATATAGAATGTGAAACCTTGTAATTAAGAATAATCAATTATCTTGTAATTTGATTAACAACCATAAAATTGGTTATTTTATTAGTGAATCAATGTAGAGAAAATGGAGGTTCATGAAGATCATGGAGGGAAAAAGATTCATCTTCCTTCATGTTCATAATAAGGGTTGAAGCGCATGGGGAAATCAATAAATGGAATTGGAAGATGATTTATATGTTAAAAAAATGACACCTAATAAGAAATTGAAAATGAAAAATGATTAGTTCAATGGTGGGGGGATAAAGTGAATCCTAACCTACCATTTATAGTTTAATGACTTATGTGCAGTGAACACATGCATTACTTGATATAATGACTAAATATAATAGATTGATCCTAGAAAAAGATAGGTTATATACATTTCTAATTATAAAAGTGTAATAGTTAAAGAAATTATGAATTTAGTTTAGAGAATTATATTTTATAAATTATTTGTAATGATAGTTTTGTTATAAATATAATGTAATAACTATAGATTATTCAACAGTAGTTTTCAAATAATGGTTTCTATGATATTGTTGAATAGTACATATAACAACGATTTTTTTGTTGTAACTTGAGTTTTTATAATACACAAGATTTTGGGAATGATAAACCATTTTATGTGTCTATGGTTGAGATAATAATGTTTACTTAGGATAAAGAGATGATTAATTGTGAAAATGTCAGTTGTATTGTATTGTTAACCATAAAATTGAGTACTGATATTAGGATAAAGTGACTTATTTTATCTTTTATTATGATTACTACATTCTTGGATATATGGAATATGTTGGATAGTTTATGATTTTATATAAGGAATATGGATAATGTATAGTTTTTTGGAAACATATATATGATTATTTTGTTATATATGACTCATTTTATTATAATATTCAAGGAAAATATTTGTCTAAGGTATTAATATGTTTAATAATTGATATTAAGAGCTAATTTTTAGAATTTACATGATTTTGGGAAAGATAAACCAATTTATGTGTCTATGGTTGAGATAATGATGTTTACCTGGGATAAAGAGATGATTCATTTTGATAAAGTCTGTTGTATTTTATTGTAGACCATGAAATAGAGTAGTCATATCATAATAAAGTGATTTATGTTATCTTTTATGATGATTATTACATTCTTGGATATATGGAATATATTGGATAGTTTATGATTTTATATAAGGAATATGGATATTGTTTATTTTTTGAAAACATATATATTTTTATTGTGCTATATATAATGCATGATATTATAACATTTTAGGAAAATATTTTACAAGGTATTAACATGTCTAATTTATGATATTAAGATATAATTTATGTTTTTTGGGGAGTAAATTTTTGTTGATTTTGGATGTTTATTTACCTATTTCTAAATTAATATGTATTGAATTTTGTTAAAAAAATAGAGGAGTGGTAAAGTCAACTATTTATGGAATGGTTTTAGATGAACATTGGGTGATATTCTTGAGGGTTTAGAGATTAATTTATTTTTAATTATATCAATATTTGTACATATTGGATAACTTTTACTAATCGTTTTGCTTAAGGTAAATATATAAAGATATAAGTAATGAATTCAATATTTCATATAGATATTATAATCCATTAAAATCTACATTTAATACATCATGCTTGAAAGATAAATCAATTTCAAAATTCATTTCAGGGTGTATATATGAGATATATATGGGAATTTATCAAGGGAAAAAAATATGATGAAATTATTACTATAAAATTAGATGAAATAAAGTAGCTAATTTTTCTCATTTTCCATAGTAAAATAAATAAACAACTCTAGTAAAATATTCATGAAAAATAAAATTATTTCCTTTATATATATATATTTTTATGAGTTAATGGTTATTTTTACTATTCAATAATTTGTGATGTTAGGGTAATTAAATTTATCATAAAAATGTTCTCCATTACTCTCTTATATTCATTGGAACTTATATTTCTCTTATATTTCCATATTATCACTTCCCACTACAGCTATACTTATCTATGAAACTAGTTATATGTAATTTCAGGTAACCTTTTATGCAGCTCTCTTCCTCTATAAAGAAATATTTATTATTCATTTTTATGATTTTCTTTTCAAAAACTTTATTACAAAATATCGAACATCTTTTTACCAGAACAAAAATTCTTTAGAATCAATTTATTTTAGGTGGTGTAATTTAACACCCTTAATAATTATTTTAATGTAATAATAATATGGATAACTTCTATTAAATGCATCATCAAGAATAAAGAAAACTATAGTATATTATAACCTATATATTAAATTTTTATTATGAATTATACTAAAATATTTATCATAAATTATGTATGCATGTTTTCAATAATGAAAATTTATTTCATAATTCATAGAAAATAATTACTCAATTCTCATTAGTCATTTAATGCTCCTTAAATTAATGATTTCCAAAGAAAATTGATTTTTATTCCTTTTTTCACAAAGATTTTATAATTATTTTCTAGAATTTTCTGAAATATTATTTTCTGAAATGAATATACTCATATATATCATCATGTTAGTTTTTCTTTATGGTTATTTTTTTTGTGTTTTTTTCTAAATAGTTTTTTACTTAATGGTGGAAAAAATGTGGCAGTTTTGTAAAAACAGGCATTTATTTTCATGAAAGACAACAATATTTTTAGAATTTTAACATAAATTCAAATAATTTTCCTCCAATATGAAATTATATAAGTAATTAAATAATAATAATAATAATCTATTTTTTATGACTTCATTTTTTGGATTAAAACAATAATTTTCAAAAGAGAGGTTTCGTATATGAAAATGTGTTTTTGTCTTCATTAATTAAATTGATGTATATTGATAAATAATTTTGATGAATTTTATATATATCATATTTTCATTAATTCATTTTAAAAATTATCTATTTCTTTTTAAATGGAATGGAATGTAAGAAAAATATGTTTTATTATAAGAGAGTCATTTTTCAAAATAGGGTTCTCATTGCGGGATCGACAGTAATATAAAATTAATTTATATCACATACATAAATTTAATTTTATAAAATATATTATATTATTTTAAAATTATAAATATATATAATCCAATATGGAAATATTAATTTCTGGTCTTAGTGAGTTTAGAGAACAATTGATTTTGTTACCATGTGGAAGATTAAAATAGGATAACGTGGATATTAAACCAAAAGATAATGACATGATTTCCCCCCATACAAATATAATTATTGGTTTAAGATATTAAAACCACATCATATTATAGTTTTGAAACATTTATACATCATAAGATTCCAACTAATGGTGAGATTATTTAATTTAATTATTTTAATAAATTATATACTTACCAATTTATCTTTCTTTATAATAAAATATCTACTAAAAAAATTCATAGATTCCTTATATTCATAATATAATGTTTTTTCTGTTATGACCCATACATCAAGGCTTTATGTGTACTCCAAATGGAGGTCTCTCAAATATGGGGTTCAAATCCTATTTATACTCTTTAAATTTTATTTCTTCTTACGGCTTCACTAAAATTGTTTTATTCATAAAATATGAGAACTAAATTATAGTCAATGTATAGATATGTTATTTTCATTATGGAACTACCAAATTCAAAACCATATCTATCAAATGGGAAATAAAAGTATCGCTCATGCGTATGTGTGGACTAACCCCTCCCCATAGAGATACAATTAATTTTCCATCACTATCATTAATCTATGTTAATAAAGAAGGATTTACTGTTTATAGATTATATTTATAATTGAATAATTATTCTATAATTATATTATCTTATGTTATTTTTTACGTTTCAATATATTGGTAATCAATAGCGTCTCTTCTAAATATGTGTGGACAACCACCTCTATGAAGCGATGTGATTTTTATACAATATATGATTTACATAGATGGTAGCAAGGATGGATTTAATTAACATATATGATATTAATTATATTATTATTATTCGAAATTTTAATTATCAATTATGTTTCTTTTGTTCCTTCAATTAGAAAGTTGAAACATCACTCATTTGTACGTATAGATTACCATCTCCATGAAGTGATGTAAATAATTTCTCATCAGAAAATAATTATAATCACTTTAAATAAGTATATAATGAATATATATTAAATTTATATCATGATTAAATATCTGATAACAGATTATCTATGATCAATAAGAAACAAAATTAATATATGAACAAAAACATACATGAATAATGAAATAGTTTACTCCTGAAATGAGTGATTTAATAATTTTTTTTAAAAAACATGGGTTGAAATTATTTATTAAGATAAATTATGATAATTATATATTAATATGGTTCTATAATAGAATTATAATAAATTTATTTTTATTATACCTGATATATGAGTCGTATAAAAGTAATACAGACATAAGGTAATGGTTTTATAACAATTTATCTTCATTAAGACATGTTTTAATATTGATCCCAAATTTAATATGTCGATTATGAATATACTAGGAATTTTTTTAATAATAAATTATTTATCATTATTTACTTATAGAACCATATTATTTTCAATATTAGATTTTTTTTAAAAAAAAACTAAATTTGTATGGATTTTTCTTCTGAATTGTTTTTCATTGAGATATGTTTGATATTATATAAATATATTATTTTAAGAGGAGTATCTAATTTACCCTTGGAATTTTTAATCCTTAATACCATTTTTTATTTAATTTAATGTTTCAATTAATGTTAGTTCTTATATGGGTTTTTAGATTCATTAGTTACCTTATCGGTAAGGGTTTTATGTCATGATCACATGTTTATCAGATTTTTTTTCTTAAATTATCCAATGATGATATTGAATGATATACCAATCCCAAATATTATAAAGTTTATTCTCATCATGTTATTTTATAATATTTTATTTTTCCATTCATTTTCATCTTTATAAGTCCTTTAATGATTGACTAATTGATTTTATGGAAAATAGACTTTATTTATCACATTAACCGAGAATCCCTTCTTCCATAAACATATTTTATTTAATATGTTTTTTGCATTATATTTTCTATTATATAATGACAATTGAAAGTTATTTTTTAATTTATTTACATTACATACTATTGTTTAAAATGATCCTCCTTATCATTATCCAAATTTTTTACTTTCTAATTTTAATGAAAATGTGAGAAGAAATTTTGGTCTACCATTCAACTCATATATTATATATTATTATTTACTAGGGATAAAATCAAATATTACCAGAGATTTTATTTCAATGGTTGGTTTATGATTTTGATTATTAAATAGTAATGAAACCCATATCTTTTCATTAGGTTATGATATGATGATATTATGAATGTATCATTATTTTGTGGAAGGCATGTGTATTGTTTTCAAAATCTGATAGGTGGTTCCCTTATAAACCAAGGATGGATGGTTATTTAATAAAATGAAAAGTTAGTATATTAACTCCCTCAATTGAATTCGATAAAGATATATATATAATTCTTTAATAAGGACATCAGTAAAAATTGATCCTAGTTTAGTTAGTGACATTATCAAATTAGATTGTATTTGGAGTGTACCTCGACTTCGGAAATAGTAAAATGGGGATTGAACCCAATAATTCATGATAGTAATTGCAAAGAACTTTCACTAAGTAAATGAAATTATATTTTTATGTTGATGTCACAATATTAAGTTTTATGCTCATTATATGTTTTCATGTATCATGATTGATTAATTATGGTTCTGCATGCTTATGTTTTATGTCATTTAATTGAGAAGAACTTATTCTACGATTCAATATTAAGAATATTTCACTAATTGGATATGAATATTTTATTTCCTGGTGACTCTCTCATACCCTTAATATTTTCTTATACCCAGTTATAATCATTGAATGATATCTAATATATATACCATTTTTGACCATATGCGCTCACCCATAATTATGTTTCCCATACATATGTTATGAAGAATGGTTTTAAATATGTTATGTATAAGAAAGGATTTTAGTTGCGAAGAACATAATTAAGAATTATGTAGATCATTAATCTACTAGTTTTTTAGATATACTTGTTTCAAAATAGACTAATCTTTTATGGTTATTAAGTATTTAATATTGTGAAATATTTTTATTTTTAATCAAAAATAATATAATATTTATGTATGAAAATATAAGGTCACTATATAGTTTTAGGATTGAGCAATTTTCCAATTGGGGGGATGTTTAGTATTCATCTATTCTAGACCATGAACATGAATTTGGATGAAATTAACTATTCTAAATATCACAAATCTCTCATGAACCTTTTATTCCCTTTCAAGTTGACGAGATTTTCACTGATGGTCCATAAGTAAATGATTCATCCTTTAGTGTATTTGAGGATAATATTTCATATTCTCACATTGAAAATCAACAATTGTTTGATTATCATAAAATTTTGGAGAACCATTTGTATGTTTATGATGATTTATTACATAACTCATAAGGGTAAGAACCAATTCCTGAGTAGGGCTATCATTGAAATGGATTTTATTATGCCCATATCATAGTTAATATGGATTGGTTGACATGAATGAAATGGTTTTAGTATATGGATAAAATATTAAATGAATTGTTTTATATGTTTTACTGCACAATTATAGGGGAACATTTTCTTCTCATGTTACATGGTCACCACTATACCCTTTATTGATTAGTATATTCCAATTGATGGTTTGTGTAACTTTCCTCCCATGTAATCAAATCCTACAATTTTTTGTCCAACATTATGCTTTTCATGTAGATGGAGAACCATTATAGATAATTTATTTGAGGGTGTATAATGTGGGTAACTTATTCCTCATGATATTAGAAACTATATATGTAATGGTTAAAAAATGACCCTTATAGTGTAAGCCAGCACTATGACGGGTGGTCCCTCTTAAGAAGTTATCAAATCTAGTGGAATGACCTATGCTAATAAATAAATGAATATCAGATCATCACATGATTTTATAGTTCTTAAGGTTTTGTGTGAGGCCAATAGAATTTCTAATATAATGGTTACTCCATAAAAATAATACGATACCTAGAGGTCCTATAATTCCCACTATTTGTGATATATAAAAATCTTCTTGAATCATGAGACACAAACTATATAATTTTTTTATTGGTTATCAAATAAAGAGTGATTCCTTGAGAAAATATTGATTCTAGATTTATTATTAAAAAAATATAAATAAATGAATGGTAAAAATAGTTTACTGATTAAGAAGGATACATAATAGTTCTTAATAAGATATCATAATATTAAAAATATTACTTACTCTAACCTAAACCAACAATCAAAAAATATATCCAAAAAGGGTACTTCTATTCAATGTGTGATCATTATCAAATTTGTTAAAACTTAATAACCTTTACTCTTCTCAATAAGTATTTCATATGGTAATGATCATATTAATGACATGATTGAAGTCTTTGAAAGAATATATTATATAAAGTTCACAATGACCCTATTTAGATAAGGGAGATGATTAGATTAATAAACATGAAAATATCATACTAAAATTATTTGTTTGAAGTCAATTTAATTTTAATTGTTCCTTTTAGTTATGAAAGACATGGATTCTCTTTGAGAAGATCATGTGACTTAAGTTCATCCATTTTATATTACCTCATTCTATAGAAAATTATATCATTATCTAGTTTCTCTTATGTTAATGTTATTATTGACTTATTAAAAAGGTGTGAACACTTCATATATAATTTTTTTGTAATGGTTTCCCTTATCCAAAATTTAGTTTTTAATACAAATGTTGGTTTTTATAAAAAAAATAATTGGTAATATGAATCTTAAAAGGGTAAGATTGAAAGTAAAATAGTATTATGCATATTAGAATAATAATTTGAGTATTTTTTGTTAAATATAAGTATGATTTAATAAAAATAATGTCACAATGTATTACAATAATATATAAATAAATATAATTTTAGTAATTTAATCATAATTTAATTATATATATATACTATAAAATAATTTTTTTATAATGGTGATTTTAAATTATTTTGTATATGAATTTAATTTATATTATTATTTATTTTTTAATTATTCAATTTAGAATCAAAAGAAAATTATTTAAAAAAAAAGGACTTCAAAATTAGAAATAACTTTTTAGTTATCTAATAGTAAAACCTTGAATTTTCAAAGTCATTAATTTTTCATTGGATAGTGTCATATAATATTAGAATAATGTTTTTAATATGAAATTATTATCTTGTATAAATTATCTAATAAATAAGATATATTATAATTATTTTTTAAAATAATCTATATTAAAATTTTATAATTATTATCCAAAACATATAAATCATCCAGAATATATAATTTTTTAAGCATATTAATTTAATTATTTATAAAAAAATAAATTTCCATGTAGAAAATAAAATAAAAAAATGTACATATATTCATTTTTAATAAATATAAAAAACCATTAAAGTCCAATTCCATTATCTAAAACCATGAGTAAGATAATTCAATTCTTTTTTTCACAACATTAAAATTCATAACCAAAGTAATAATATTTACAAACCATTCTCAGTCACAAGATATGAATATGAAATCATAATCCCATTAACATTCTTTAAAAAATACATAATATGGATTTACAACTTATTTTACCTGTCCAAAAAACGTTCAAGTTGATCATTTGTTTCTGATCTATTATTTAATGATAATTATGATGTAGTTTTTTAAGGTAAGGGTTCTTAATATCTTGTATTAATCTCTCTAATGTAGTAATTTTAAATCCATTTTAATTTCCATTTCATGTAGTGTGATACTTCCATATTATGAAAAATGCTTTATATTATAAATGGGAGGAAAACATTCCCTCTACCTATAAAATATTCAAATTTTGTTATTAGTGTAATATATTTTTTATCACTATAATGTAATATTGTCCAAATCACTAATGATTCCACATATATGTGTAAGATATTGACTTTATCTAAAAAATGTTGGACATTATCTATCAGGTTATCAATTTTCTATTTCGCTAGTGGAATAATCCATTTTATTATACTAGTGATCCTTCCATATCAATGATTCCATCATGGGATTTTCTCCGTAAGGAATTATTTTATTCATGGGAATCCAAGAATGTCCCCTGAATGATGCTTCATGCTTGGATTGGATCATTAAATATTCCTGAACTAATTTTCCTTGAGGTTTCTCATGTATACATGGACGAAAATCAAGTGGCGGTTGCACTCTCAAAAACAAGCAATCATGGAGGTGAGCTCTAGCTGGTCCTTCGTTCTCCCTGATTATTGCAATGATCTTGTTCACAATGATAGAATTGGTTCTATTTTTACAAGGTTGTGTAATGCTCCCCTTTCCTAAGTGGTTTGTACTGTTTAAACTTTTCTTTATTTAATATTATGGGGGCAGGTCTTCACCTGGCTCTCAAACTTTCGGGGTAATTATTTTATTCATGGGACTAATGAAATAAGTGGGTAGAATATATTTTTATGTAGGGTATTTTCTATTATTTTTTTCTCTAACAAGTGTAAAAATATATATTAAATAATTATTTCATATTTATATCTGTATTCAATGAATGTGACATACTCTATTACTCCCTTATATTTAATTTAATAAGGGTACATTCCATTTCATTGTGAATACTAATTTTTTTTAAAATATGATTAATTTACATTTTACAAGATAAAAATATAAGTCTATTGACCTCTAAAACCATGAAAAACAATATACCTTTTATTTATATATGTAGATAATTATTGATTACAAAGACACATGTACATAATTTGTTTACTTAAGAACATTACGATATTTATTATTTATCCATTATTATCATTTTATAGATACATTGATCTTAATATGTAATGCATGTGGTGATGATTTATATATCACCTTGATATAATAGTATTTATCATGATATAATCTAAATTTGGGCAATAGTTTCATCTTTATCCTTTAATTTCAATGTATTTTAATGATTCCTTTTGTAAAGGGTTATGATGTATAACATTTTTAGCTTCCTTATTATGAAAACAATTATTGGTCTTCATGTGATTATTAATATAATAATTATTACATATATTTATATTTCATTATTATGGATTCATATTAATGGAACCATGTGATTACTTTATCACATCATATTAATTGTTAAATATGTCTTGTTAACTTCCATTATTTGATAACCCTGAAAGACTGTTCAAGCTACAATTTTTATTATTTCCACAATTTCCTTATGAAACCATATAGAATAATTTTTATAATATATAGATAATAATAGATAAATGGTAATGTTTCATTTATTGTAAATTTTTTATTTAAATTTACAATATAAGACAATTTTTATTATTATTTCAAGACTACTAAGTTTAAACAACTTCTACAACTTGTGTTTTTTGTCATAAGTAATTTTATTTCACTATAATAAATAATTTTGGGCTCTATATTACTAGATTTGTGTTATTGAAATTAAAATAACATAGATAATCCAAAAACCATATTGATAAGTCATAGGAAATTCTATATACTTTTCTAGAATATATAGAATACATTGCATAATTTTGAAATAAATGATTATTAATCATATTATATAATCCATAATCAATTTTGTTATACATTAACTATTTAATATATCGAATTATTTCGAATTTTTTGAATTAGATGGAACAAAAACCGTTTCAACAACGATAACATAATTAGGTATTTACTTATTAATAAAAAATTACTAAATTAGTGTTGGATCAGAGAAAAGTATCATTATATAAGGGTAGGTGACTGAAGTTATGAAAAATAACCATTCCTTTGTAGGTCAAACTATCACAGCTCGATAAGGTGTAATATTTATGGATTTTATCAAATATAACCCAATAAATTTTTAATGGAAGAAAAAATCTATTAGTAACAATATAGTGTAACAAGCCTAAATATAAGATATTCATTTTATTGCGATTCCTTGTAAAGGGAAAGCATAAGATGAATCTATATCATATAAGGGTAGATAATTATTACTGGTGGTCATTTATTCAAAACACTAGGAAGGTATAGTTGACTGAAATCATGAAACAAAATAATTTTAATGTGATATTACATTGGAGATATTTTCCTTCAGTGATGTGATGTGATATGTAGGATACAATTGGATTAACACATGATATGATTTAAGTTCATAATCTGGAAAGAAATTTCAATCCAATATTTAGAAGAACAAATCCAATATTTTAAAGGAATTATTCTCTGAAAAGATTTCCACATATGAGGAATGTGTGACATGTTCTATATAGAATATTAACAATTTGTCTATGTATTTTATTTTAAAGGATATACAATGAAGAATAAGATTGATTGGAATCATATTCAAGGAACTTTGTAAAAGGAGATGATGGTAAGGGTGCTATTTTCAATATATAATGATCATGTGAAAAAACTCCCAAGAGATTTCTTAATGTGCATGTTTTTATGTATATATTACATGGAAAAGATGATAATAATTGAAAATTAATGTGATAATCCACCAATGTCCAATTCATCAATTCTAAGGAAAGGAGACATTGTATTAATCAATTCCCATTGAACCAAA
This sequence comes from Viscum album, assembly GCA_963277665.1. Classification (NCBI taxonomy): domain Eukaryota; kingdom Viridiplantae; phylum Streptophyta; class Magnoliopsida; order Santalales; family Viscaceae; genus Viscum; species Viscum album. The sequence goes on from OY728165.1 coordinate 1,968,756,708, forward strand.
GGAATCTAAATTAGGATGGGATGGTATATAAATTTTTGGATTATGTATTTATTATGAAAACATTTAATGTGGTAGAATATAAGAAAAATCCCAAAGAATAATTTAATGGGAATGAACAAATTTTGAACTATTTTTGTTTAAATACTCATGGGACATAATATTTAAACATTTTAATTACACGAATGATCAAATTTAACTTATTTAATATTATTGAATGTATATTAATATATAGTTTAATATTTTGTCACTAATAGTAAATGATTAGCAGTCAAAAGGTTAACATAAAATAATTTATTTTTAAACTGTATACATTGATGACTGAGTCTAGTTTTGAACCACTTATAGTGTATCACCATAAATAATTTTTTAGAGAAAAATATCTTCACAAAATTTCTAGGATAATGATTTGTATTATAAAATAAATATGTATCAATTACATCAGACTACAATGATTTATTGTTCTTTTAATTACTTAATAATCTACAAGATCATAAATTAAAAGTAACTATTGTACTCTAACTTGATGAAAAATCTCGATATAAACCCTATTCATTTTCATAGTATATTTCTTTAATTGGAGATAGACTCTTATAAATATAAAAACAAACACAATATAATTTACATTAATACTAACAAGAAATATTAATATTGTAAAATAAATTAAATGAGATCCTATTACAAAATTTATAGAATTTTTAGGAAACAATATAAAAAATGAAAATATACTATAATTGTTTCAACTAAGGAGGGTGTTATAGGGAACATCAATGAAGCCCTTATTATAAACCTAAAATTTATGACATGTAGAATCATGTAATGATCTCAACAATGGAACACTACTAAAAGGAAATAAACCATAATGGGAAAAAATGATTGCAGTTTTTTTGGTGAATCCATGGACTATGAATCAATACATAATCTATTTAAGAGATTTTTGAAGGATTATTCATGAAAATAAATTTTTTTTACCGATAATGAAACCCTAGAAATATAAAGATATTGGGTGAATAGTTTACGCATGGGATTAGTTGAGACTCTAGTGATTGGACTTAGAATGACCCACTAACCTAAAAAAAGTAACAATATTTTTATGGAAAATATATGATAGATTATTTTGAATTGAGCTCATGTTTGGTTATGGAAGGATATTTAAAATAACATTGAGTACCGAAAATAAAAAAGTAAAGATTCCACAAATGGACTAAAAAAACATGGTCCATTAATGTGTAAACTTGTACTAAGGATGAGAATAGAACACTTTGTAACTCTAAAATAGATATGGAAAAGATTCATGGACTATTATTGAAGCACCCATAACCATGTTAGGGATCATCAGGATCAACTGAACATGACAATGTGATATCCAATATAATAATAAGAAATATATTAACATAAAATTTAAATTGAACAATCATATTATGCCTCCAATAAGAGATATTTAAGTCAACAATAACATGAAATAAAGAAGTTACTAATGTGATCCATACATTAATTTACTATAAATAAGTAAAAGAATAACCCAATCTCACCATTATTGATTTAGGGAGGTATAATAGATACTATAAATACCCACCTCAAACAATCACAAGTGTCTAATTTCAAATGCAATAAAAAATTGGGGTATAAAATCTGAATGAACTTTTTTAAATGGATTGGATGATTTAGAAATTCACATTAATAAACCCGACGAAAAAGATATATCCCTTGGTATGTTTTCTACAGAGGGATCTACACTGAATTAATATGATCAATAATGAATATTTATTTAGAAGACCTGAGAAAAAAATTATTATTGTCATATAGAGGATAATCAAGTAAAATTATTCATCATATAAACATCAATGACCTGATTTTCCACCAAAATATTAGTATGAAATATGATAAGTGGAGATAGTAGAGTCTAAAAAATATTACTTGTACATTAGAAAATCCCCACCAAGGAATGGAGGATGGAAACATACATAAATCTCTCATTAGTATATATATCTTCAAATAAAAGTCTAGGTAACCTACATTTTAATCAAATGAACAAAAAATTCAATCCTAATACACTCTATATGATACCAATATTATAATGTGGTTAATTTAAAAATAATCTAAAAGAATGGTGTAAAAAGGTATGAATACTTTATAGTGTATCAATATGTGGAGAAGTCGTCCAATTTATAGTGAATATGAATGGGTTTGTGATGTTGTGAATAAATTATGTGGAAGTATATTCCATTACTATTAACAATAAATATCCTTCACATTATATGGATGACAATTAACCAATATTATAAGGTTAAATAATTAATATTAATTCATCTTATTTTTTCATAAATATAATAATATTATGGCTAATAATGAATGTTTTACTTTTAATAAGAGTTTTATTTATTTTCAAATCTGAGTAATGAATTTTAGATTGATAAATGCACAATTACAATTTATATATGTGATGAATAATGTATTCAGTGATTATATTGACAGATATTTTTTAGTACTTATGGATGATAACATAATATACACAATGATATATAAAGATAAAGAGAAAAATTTATAAATAATTATAAATACCCTATGATAAAATGATTTATAAGTGAAATCAAATACGTTTGAATTTTTTTCTTAAATATGTTTTTTTCTAAGATTTAATTTTTTCTAATGTGAAATATCTATTAAAACCTGAAATAAAAGGGTAGTTAATTAATTCAAAATATTAATTAATATTAAAAACACATATAGTTTCCTTACCATAGCTGGTATATATCTGTCAATTGTGGAAAAGATTTCTTGATTTGCTGACCTTTTGACCTCATTTATATTTATGTGTGTGAAATTCAGGTGTAAAAGGATTATTGAATTTTTTTAAATATTTGATTTTGTAATTGAAAAATTAAATTATTTTATATTTTTATATGGGTTTGGAAGAATATTTTATATATAATTATTTGTTGAAAAATGTTTTCGGTTGTATACATATATAAAATTGTAAAAAATATCTATTTCCATAAAAAAATATTGTAAAATGAAAATATTTTTATCCATCTCATTATCTTGAGATTATGGTAGTTATATTTTTAATTATCATATGGACACCATAACTATATATTGAATCAAGTTTCATATATAATGATCAAAATATGTTAAATTATATATTCACATATAAACAACGAAACATGATATATAAGATATTATTTAAACTACAAAAGGATTATGATTGTGTAATATATTTTTATTTTTAGTATTTCTTTTTGCAATGTACAAACATCAATACAATAATGATTAATAAGAAAACTTTTAATTGGAAAATGTGAAAAATTAAATTATAAACTATGTTTCAAGATGATTAGAATACTAGTAAGTAAAATAAAATAGTAAAATTATAAAGGATATCAGAAAAACTATCCCTATACTAAAATGGATGGGGAATGATATTATAATGGAATTTATTAGAAGACTTACTATGATATCTAATAGGAATGAAGAAATATGGGTTACCATGGATCAATAATAAAATTATACAAATTTCATATAAATATGGTATAATAAACCCTTTATGTAACACCATGATATTATATGAAAAAATGAACTAATTTAATTTAGTTGACAACTTGTGTTAAATTAAACAGCGAGTTTTAAATAACATTATTATTATTATTATTAACATTGACCATTATAATCAATCCATTAAATTTATATTTATGAATATTAATATCCACATTTTAAAAATTAATTATAAAATTTTATATGATGAAAATATACTTATAAATAAGTATTATATTTTTAGTAAAGTATTTATATGCATCGAAAATACATTTTTATAAAAAATGGATTTGTTATTCCTTTTCTGATAAAATAATAAAATATTTTTTTAACCTTTTAGATAATTTATTTGAAATAAATAACATCATTTTTTAAATAAAAAATTCAAAATTATCAAATGATGAATTCTTTATGTAATTTTAAAAAGAATAATTTTTTGATTAATAGTAAAAAATACTAATTTCCATTAAAAATAGCCTTATATTTTCAATAATTTACAAAGTAAAACCATTTATACTTGTTTATAGTAAGTTTTTCTAAATAAATATATATTATTAAACCAATTTATATCATGTAAATCAAAAATTAGTTTTATTTTAGTCAAAAAAATTTCTATACTTATGAAAATTGTCCATATGGAAAACAGCTTTTTCCTCACATCTATAGGATTAATTATAAATTAACATTTTCTAATTGTTTTTATTGACATCATAAAAAAATGAATTGCATATTTTTTAAGTAAAATTAATAATATATATTATTTTAAAATTATTGTTTTGTCAAAATGAATAGTACAAATAGTAAAAAAATAATTATTGTAGTTGAGGTTAAAACATGATTACTAGAGTGTTAAACTAAAATGATAAGGGGAAAAAAGATCTATAAATTTTACAAATACAATTTTATGGGATTATTTTTATCTGTTATCATCTTTGTTTATATAATTATCCACTTATTATAGTTTTTCTATGTTTAGAATGTTGGTAAACCTTTTTCTATTCAAAATATTCATGCATCTCTTCTCCCACTCTTCTAAAAAGGAACACCCTCTCCACTCCACATAAAATACAGAAAACCATTTTATTCATCCAATAACTATAAAAATATATTCCATAACTATCTTAACACATCCTATATTCCTTATTGTGATTATGAAACCCTCCTATGAAGGATTCAGGTGTAAACCTAAACGAGTTATCTGATGAAGAGGTATAATCCTTCACAATGAATTTACATTTTATTTATTCTTTTAACTCATTAATATCTTATTCAAGAAATATGATACAATAAAATAAGTTTTACAATATAATATTATGTGATTATATAAATTTCAGGACCTAAATCAATCTCACATTCAGTTAAGTGGGAAACAAAATTGTTGACGTTGTGTAAGGCGGACGACTACCTCACGAACCGATGTAATTCTTTATTCATCACTACCTCTCATAGATGAAGCTAATGATAGATTTAATGTTAATATATTATATTAATGATATATTTATACTAATTTAATTACTATATCACAAATACCTTCATACTATCAATTCTATGAGAATACGATAATGTCGCTCGTATGTACGGCGGACTACTACCTTCCCAAGCGACGTTATTTGATTTTCAATTACGCTTTACATGGAAGGTAATAAAGATAAATGTAATGATTATTTTTGATATATATAAAATAATAAGGACTATATAAAGGTGATATTTTATTTACCTTAATGTCAATCAATCCTTTGAGAAAATGGAAATGGAATTCATGTGTACGCATGGCCTTCTATCTCCCTGAACAATTTAATAAATTTTCTATATCTAAAAATTATGGATTACTCTATCCAAATATAATTTTAATATGTATGATGTTTATATCACATTTAAAAATAATTAGATTATGAAACCATTTTCAAAACAAAGTGGACAGAAACAAAAAATGAAGACATTCATGAAAAATGATGCAGTTATTACTGAAAGCAGGATTTTAACAAGGAATTATTAATAAACATGTAATAATATTTAAATAAGTAAATTATATATTTTATTTTATAAATGATTATGGTTTTTAATAGTTTTATAATAAACCTATATTTATTACATAGAATTTTTAGATGTTTATGATGTAATATATGATTCACGGTTATGGGATTTTCATCGCTCTTATTTTTCTGGGACACATGCCATATTCATCTCTTATTTATTTTGTGTGCTATAAATTACTCCAATAAATTTATTTTAGGATTATTGTTATGAATATTATTTGTATTTACATATCCATTAATGGTTTTTTCTTTAATGGGGCTTCTAATTCAAACATTTACCAGGCGATAATGGTTTTATGTTACAATCTCATTGTTTATCAGGTTTGTTTTTTTATTATGATTCAAATTATAATATCTTATGAGTTGTACCTTAAGCCAGTCATGGTTTTTCTAATATATTTATTTTATTAAAGTACATTTTCTCTACTATTATTCTCTACTTTATGTAGCCATGGGTCAAAAATAATGTTATTAAGGAAAACTGAATATATTTCCTTCTTCGGTTGGAACATGTTTTTTTTCTATCTGATCAATATTTTTCCTAAAAGTATTTTAATTTCTTTAATATCATAAAATAATTATTTGATGAATTTTCTCCCATGTTTTTATTTTTAAAAATTAATTTAAAATGGATATTGTTTTTCTAAATAATTCTCTTTTTTCTTTTATAAAAACTATACAAGTAATCATCATTTTAAAATATATGGCTTGAACACTATTATAAACCATCCTTACAAATCAACAATTTAATGATTCATTTAAAAAATTTCAAGGTTATTTTAAAAGGATTTTTTAATATTTGTAATTTTGTTTTGTATTTTAGATAAGTGATTTCAAATGAGAGTGAAATATTCCTCATGAATGTTTTAATGATACTTTATCGAATTTCCATACATCAAAACAAAATCCTTTGGGGGTTTTTATGTTTTACTAGGGATATGATCCAACAGTACATTATGTATTATTTATTTGGATGGTTTACATTTATCTTTATTATTTAAATAATTTATGAAACCCTTCCTTTTCCAAGGGTTATGATATCATTAATTGATGGAATTGTTATGAGACACACTTATTTTGTTCATGTAATGCTGTGATGAAATTCCGAGGAAACCCATTTATTTTTTCATTAATTATGATATTTTGGATTTTTTTTACACACGAATGTATGTATTATGTTATTGGTGAACCTTAATATTATTCTAATAAAATTTTGGTTATTTATATCTCTTGAATTATTGATGGGAAACAAGCCATTTGTGTTGACGTAATATTGGAAATAGGCTGATATGATTGATCCAATATATAAAATTGGTGATGGTGATCAATTTATTATGAAAGGGGAATCATATGATGTTACATGATCCAATATGAAATGGGAAATAATTCAATTATTATTTTATTGTCTCTTATGTTACCCTTAATATGTGAAATGGTTTCAATACTTATGATAGTTTTACTATTGTATGACATATGGTTCATGATTAATTTTTTATGATTTTTAACTCTTATGCTTCAGGTATTTTGAAATGATTATTTTTTATTTGATGGATCATGTTTATGAACTATGATAAATTGGTTATGTAAATTTTATGTTACATTCATAATCTCTTACACTTATGATATCATATGATCATTGATTGATATCTTCCAGGTTTACACATTCTTAGTATCCAAGCTCATCCTTTCTTATGTTTAATCTCATTGAGGTCATGATTCAATGATTAAGGAAATTATGTTTATGAATAATACTAAATGGGACAATACTTATGGAATAATATGAATATCAATAATTAAATAATATGATTTTTTATCTACTAACAAAATAAAATATTGATTTATGGTCCCTGGTCAAGTATTTTTGAAACGCATTAAATATTATTATATTAGGATAAAATATTAGTCATGTTTCTCTCCAAATACTATCATGGTGGAGATATAACCTTACTAAAAATGATTCACTCCCCATTCAAAACATATTTATCTCCTGAGATATAAATCTATTCCCAATTTAGAGGATGGAGATATAGGTCCATACCATTACATAATACATACATTTGTGTTCCAAAATTCCTTATCTAATTCCAATGTTATTCTTCCATGTCTTATGATATTTTATGTAATTATGATTATGGTGTTTTAAAATCTGACATATTATTCCATGAATCATTTTTACGATCTATGATATATAGGGTTTGGTTTTAAAGTAGTATTTTTCATGTTCTTGTACCCTCATGTTCTTATTATGTGGATATCACCCTTGTTTAACCATTGAGTATTAGAGATCACCGTTAAATTTGTTTTCATTACCATGTTTATAAAGAAATACATTGTGTATAATAAGTATAATAAGGGTTATACATATGGAAAACTTAGTGGAATATGATATAGTTCACCTATGAACTAGTGGTTTATGTATCCATATTTCAAAAGACAGTAGACCTAAATGATTTCTATTGTAGTACATTATGTTATGTAATTAATATTAATCTATAATATGTGACTTATATGTATGATGGGTATGGGTATTTATATTTTGTAATAGAGAAATGGATTACTTACCATTTAGAAACGAGGATTATAAATCATTATTGAGATCCTTGGCTTCATGATGCTGGTGATTTTGAGTACCAAAAATTTTAATAAGTTCTGAACATGTTTTTCAAGATTGAATGGTATACAATACATCGGGCTTCCAGGAACTGAACTCTAAGAATCATATATAATATGGATTCCATGAATTGTGTGATCACCAACTGCTTCCATGGTAAGATCAAGAGGAAATAAAGAAGTGGATCTACAACTTCATCTTCACTTCGGTTTGTTGGATGCTATTCAATGCTAGAAACCATGCCATATTAGTTGTTTACTCCAACGTCTTTAAGAACATATATATTTTTATAATAAGATCCCTTTTTAGGGGAGGAAGGGGAACCCCGACAGACTTCACAGACTAAAACATAACAGGACCCAAAGACCAAAAAAATAAAACCCAGACTCACAACATGGAGCTGCCATTCCCCAGTATTAAAAACATGATAATGCTCTCCACCATTGCATGACTACACGGCTAGAAAGTGTCCTGTTTAAAAGCACATGATCGATCTAATGGATGATTCCATACCCTCTCTAACATCAAATTCTGTGAAACCTACATAGGTTAACCGCCCACTCAGAATCCTCCTTTAAGGCATGTTTTTTGAGGTCGAGTCTGGCGGAATCATCATAAACTGGGTCTCGAAAACCAACACAGAATTTACCTGAAAAGTTTCAAGCATTCATGAGTCCAACCATTTTCATCCACAAGCCATGGTCAACCTCATCAGAATCCTTCGAAGCCTTTGTAGAACATCTCTATGGTCCAACAAGGACAGATCCATAATAAGACACTAACAATCTCTCACCCTAACATCCCAAAGCACCATATAGACACCCACATGGATCAGCCTCGAATAAATCAGCACTTTATTTGTAGTTATGTATAAAAATTTAGCGACAGAACTGAGCAATTTCTTTATTAAGAGGGGAAATTCTCATACACTATATATCTTTCTCAAATGATATATTTTTAGGCCGAATACATAGGGTCAGTGGGTGAAATGGTTTCCTCCAAACAATGACTTAAAAATCAATTTGGATAGATTCTGTATGAACAAGAAGATAAAGGGAGGTGTAATGATTAGAGAAGTCATGAACCAACCTTTGTTGATCCTAAACCGGCCACCTGAGCCAATCCACAAAAAGTCCCGAGAGGTGTTCTGGATCCTCCATGGCTGGAGACTGGTGCTCGAGCATCGAAAAATGTGATAGGAATGATTTCCCTCAATAAAATTAAATAAAATCACATGAAATAATAATGAAAAGATCAGAATAAATAAACCAAATAAAATGATTAAACACGATCTAAAGGAAATAAAAATAACCGAACAGGAAAACACTATCTCTGCGTGACCCCATGGTTCACTCCCCAAATCAATGATTAAGCATCTCCCAAGGTGAGCGCACCCATGATAGAACCTATACAATGACTAAAAACAGATATGATCTATATGCATGAGTATTTAAACTCAGCAGGAAAGCCTGATAATCACACTACCTTTAAAATAAAGAAACACCATTTCAAGTACGAACTACAATATATAAAATTATTTTTTTCTAAATATTTTACTTAAAAAAAGTACGAAAAATTTCTCTTGAACATTTTAAAATATAAATTTTTTTCATTAGTTTTAATGAATTTTGCAAAGGGAAAGTGATGTCTACATTTTCATTTTTATACAAAGAGGATAAAACACATTCATTTGAAGACAATTCCACGAAACCAAATCAAAACAAGCTCACCAATTTCCACGAAATACAATATACAAAAATTCACAATAGGAATCACATGGAAAAGGAAATGTTGGTATACATAGAAGCATCATAATTAGTACTGTATGAAACAAAAGCCAAATAGACATGGGTGAACCTAGAAGATCAAGAATAATCTAGAAGACATCAATACATGAGACCTAATCCTCATTTACATGCCACACATGATGAAATAAAAACACTCAAATATTCGTCCATCCTTTCTCATGAAGGATGAGGGAAAATACCGTAGAAATAAACGCAATACATCCACCTATTATGGGACACTGGTTAGTACAACAACCAAACAATCCGACAACCATTAGCAGAATATTCTCTAAATATGCCAGTTTCACATGTCTCAAGTATTTAGAATGTTGGTGATCCAACTGATGTCAGGCTAGCATCCAATCACAATATATATAATAGTAATAATTAATAATAGATCTCACACTAAGTCTCCCCTAGGACCATTCTCAATCCTTAAATTTGAAAAATGAAAAATTGTTCCAATATAATAACCCTATCAATAGATCATGAGAATCTCTAACAAGGACCTCCTACCTATTACATGAAATCTAGGATTGGGAAATTCCTAATGTTGGTTTTCATAATAAATATTTTTCAAAAATTTCACAAAAAGGCCAAACATTCCCTTAAAAATTCAAAAACAATTCATTATCTCAGAATGAAAAAACGTTTTCAAAAGTGGTGAAAAGCACACTGTTTCCACTCAAAACATTTATAAACATTATTCAAAACATTCTTTTCGCACATTCAATCAAAACCGTTTTACAAAAACATGCCAACCAGGCTACAATTAAACAGTTCACATCAAAATGATTTAAAAACCACAACTATTTCCTTTAATTTAAAATCATTTAATTTTTTCCACAAAACCCATGTTAACCAACACAAACATGCTCATTTTTATAATATGGTATAAACACACAAAAACAATATGATAACTGAAACACATTTATTTATAAATCTCTAATAATTTCGGAAACCATATATGATATCCCCGAAAAAACATTTCTTATGATGCTGACACATTGATAAATCCAAATCCACCATTTGTTAAATTACACTTTACCCATAAAATCAAACCAAACAATATATATATATATAAGAAAGCACAAGGCCTCAAATATTTATCAAGACCATTTATATTTAAAACAAAACAATGTATAAACATCAAACACATTCCATACAATTATTCTAATTATTGAACGATGTTTAAAATATAACGATTCATGGAAAAATTGTCAATGAATAATTTATTAGACAATAAATGTGTACACATTTAACAAGACAAATCAATTAAACACAAAACATGGTATATACTATAATTTTACCCACAATATAAGTATTTGAGGGATCAAAAAATAAAATTTTGAATGTATAGAAGGGGAAAATATCATGAAACGATGAATCATATATTAAAAAAGTATGTGTCGGGAGAAACATACCATGGAACCAAGGACTGATGACAATGCTCACTCAGAATCACCATGTGTGGTTCATAATAAACTAAACCTACCAAGAAAAACCATCAATAAAAAAAACCCACTGGCAAAACAAAGAAAAAATCAAGAATAAAAATAAAAAAGTAGATAAAAACACACCTGAAAGGGGAAAACGTATACCGAAGGGTTGGACACACCTGAATGTGGGGATGCAACTGGAGGCAGGGCACTAGAGATGTTCACCGAAGGTGTGTCAAGGTGATGGTCAGAGGACGGGTTGGCCAAGGAGGTTGGGTCACATGAATGTAGGTGGCTCAACAGTTTTGTGTCCACTAGAAGGACGAGGGGGGAACCAGAATGGGGTGTAATGGAGGGTGGCACTGTCATGTACTATGTAGGGGTCGAGGGCTGATCGTCCTGTGATGTGCACACCAGATGGGATTGAGCGTTGGGATTCAGTGGTGCCTGTGTAAGGAGCAGGGGACGATGTGGTCTAGGTTAGATAGTGTGACCGAAGCAACAGATCTTGGAGGGGTCTTGATGGGAGGTCATTTTGGAGGAGGCTAGGACGACACCTGAGTGTGCTGAGCGAGAGGAAGGCTACATGCTGGGGGTAGATGCCAGACTGGGAAAGAGGAGGTTCATCATTGCAGAGGAGGATTGTGATCCAAGGTTTTGTTTGTAGGAGGGGAGAGACACACACATATGGGTGGAGGTTGGGTCGCTATGTGCATGTAGGGGGGGGGGGGGGTACAATCTAGGTTTTTCATTTTTTAAATTAATAAAACACCCTAAAAACCAACAATAATGTAAACAACAACAACAATAATAATAATCTTCATAATATTTATAATATAACAATAAAATAATTTGTAATAATAGTTTTAAATAACATTAATTTTATTAATAGTATTTATAATAGCACTAATAATAATTTAAAATAATAACCCTAATTATTGTGATAATACTAATAACATAAATCTAGTTATAATACTTGTTTCATTTTTATTAATATTAACGTTAAAAATATTTTTTATAGTAATAAATTTTAATAACCATTTTGAATAGTAGTGATAATGTTTGACACAAAAACATGTTCAATATTAATAGTAATAACAATAATGCATAATAGATAAATTAACAATTTCGGTTTTAACATAAAATAATGTAATTTTTTTAAAATTATTAATAACTATAAAAGTTTTATATTACATAATAAATGAAAATTTATTTATTCATTTTAATTCTTTAAAGATAAAAAGGCCACACAAATTCCTAGGTGAAGCTACGCGACATCGCTCTTCACCCGTGCGCCCAATGACGTCAAACCCAAAACACACACTATTTAACATAAACACACAAATTTCGTTCTAGACTCAACTCGAGCCCCAACAAAACATATTTAAGGACAAAAATAAGTATATAAATTAAACACACTTTTCCCGGTGTGTCAATTACCCCCACCATAACGCTTTATGCCCCAAAAAACCCACCAGACTACCCAGCCGATCGATCAACACCTATGAATTCCACACAAACACGATCCAACCTCTTTACCCATAGACATTCCATCATCCACCAACGGGACTCAACTGAATTTCCCAAAATAGGCCACCAGCAATGGGGAGGTCTGAATGGATTCCCCACCATAATAATTCAAGTATCACCCTAAAGAGACCTAAGAGATAACCCAAAGAGATGGTGCGTCTCCCCACCATAACGAACCAACCTATACCCAACCAAATGAAAATCCAACTTAGAAATGCACCGGGCCCTAATCAAACTAAGAAAATCACATAATGAACATCAAAACCACTCAACCCAGTCCAAAAGGGATAAGAGTTGAACAGAAAACTCCATAACAACAAAAAAAACCCTCACCCCATGGGCGGGGTTGGAGGGTCCAAGGATTGCATCAATGAAAATATGATGGACAACAACTCATGACACACCACTTTGGGATGGATACAAACCAAAGGCACAACTGATTATCGTTGGTGGTCCATGCAAGGCCATAGATGCACAACTTGAATCCAAAAACACAATGACATAAACTGCGCGTGGGATAAGTCCATCACACATTTTGCCGTGAGAGAAAATTTTCAATGAAGCCACAATAAAAATTGTAAAATTATCTCAACACAATGATAGAGGTACAACCTTATCGGAACTTCATAAAATTCCTCCTAGGTTCCTGACTACGCACCGAGTTCACTCTGAGGTGTTTTGTCCTGAGCTCTGATGGATGATGCATCTACTGCATCACAGTCGGGTTCTTATAATCCCAATGAGAATCATACATCTGTTGATTTCAAAAAATTGTGGACAACATTTCGAAATGAAATACACAATAACATTGAAAACTATAGTCCATCAAACGACCCAAGACATTCCCATACATTTCTAAACCGTTAAAACCATTAGTAAAACTACCATGAAAAAAGATCCCTTACACTGAAAGAAAATTTACCCAGAAAACATTAAATAAAAACACCGTAGAACATTACTTCTGAAAACATCCTCCACGACGCCTTCTAGTAACTCCCTGAAAGAATACTTCTATGTAACCCAAATGTCCACAAGCATGATAGGGCTTAGGGGTACTTGGGCATGACGACCTATTGTGACCCATATTTCCACCCTGATAACAGATGATGATCTCTCACTTTAAAGAGGTTGATGAATTATCCCAATGCCTTTTTATTCCAAAAAGTTCGCTATCCACATTCAATCCCATCCTCATCTCTTTTCCAGAATCTAAACCTCTAATCATAGAGATCGAAGGCTATAGGAATACATCATGAAATCCAGACATCATGGCTTTAATATGAAAATATTGTCTCACCACATTGGAAAATGAAGTTAGGTTGGACTTTGACAACTTCGAAAGTAGATTAGGGTGTAGACCCACCTCGAAACATTGATATTTCATAGAGTCATCTCTAGAATACCCCAAATCATAAGGGATTTTCTCCACAAAGAAATAGAAATTCTCCAAAACTGATTGATCACCATACTGAAGACAACACATCTCCATTCCCTTTCTCACCAATTCATTCTCATAGAATTACTAACGAATGTAAAATTCCTTGAAAAACTACCATGTAAGATCTTGATGGGTGTTGTTCTGAGAAATAGACTTCCACCACATCTACAGTGAACCTTCAAGCATGAAGTTTGCAAACTTGACCTTCAATGACTTTGGAAACTCAATGAAGTAAAAGTCCCTTTCGATCATTCACATACACTCCTCCACTACGGAAGGGTTTGCTGGACCATAAACGAGAGGTGGATCTATCTTTTAAAACTTAAGTATAAAATTCTTAGAATGATTAACCATTCTATGATCGCCAATCAATGCTCGAAGGGGATAACCGCTGGACAAGAAAAGTCAAGAACCCAATCAAGGTCAACTCAGTAATAATAATCCCAATAATCAAACACCGCATAGGTGAAAAGATCTAAACCTAAGAAAACAAGCCATTATAACATCAACAAATTCCTTTTGAAAACATCTTTAATTTAAAAAAATCATGGTGGGTTAAACCATCAACATTGATATTTTTAGAGCCTCACTCAGATGCATGTTTTTGTGCCACCCCATACATCGATCCACCATAACAGATGTCTATTCATATTCTAACATACCACTATGCATGTGATCACCCTTTGGAACACCAAGGCCAAAATAAGAAACAATCTTTTTCAAAAGAAAATCATTCAACCCATTTGTTTTAAAACATCATTCAAATTGAACACGTCGTTTAAAAAAACCAATGTTCAAAGCCAATTATTTTAATTCAAAATAAATTCATAAGTCAGAGGAGACACAAAAAAACTCAAACAGGGAGCTACTACCGGTGGGTGGCTTGACCATATGGCATGTGGCCATATGTCAAACACTTTACTGATATAGAAAAACACCAAGGACCATGCCCATGGCTCCATATGGCTTGTCAGGATGTGAAGATCATGAGGAATATTATCCCAAATCCCTTTATCATATCCCAATAAAAAAAATATACCCTCAAATCCTAAAAAACTAATTAAACTTGACTTCCCATGGAAACCTGAGGATCATAAAGAGCAGAAGTTCAAGGAGCTCTTCTAGAACCTACCCTTAGACTCCTGACCGTCCTTGTCCTATACGTTGACATTCCCAAATAAAAAAGGGTGCTCTGAAATGAGTGGCCTTCTAAGAGATGGCTGCTCTAATACCATTTTTTCATGATCCAACCTAGGTTGACCCTGAACCAATCATCCGAGCCGATCCAGGACAAGTACCGAGTGGGATTCCAGATCCTCTCGGTCTGGTGACATGTTCCAGGGAATCAATTGAGGTGATGGGAATGATATCTACCAATATATATAATAAAAATAATAATAAACATTAAATATAATCTCAGAATAAATAAAAAAATAAAATGACTAAATAGTCACAAAAGGAATTAAAACTTACCAAATGGAATACACTATCTCCGTGTCACCCCACGGGTCACTCCCTGACTCAACGACCATGTTTCCCCTAAGGAGATCATACCCATGATGTAACCTTCACAAGGACTAAAAATTGAAAATATTTATAGACGTGAGTATTAAAACAAAGTAGGATTTCTTGATAATCTATTTACAATGAACTACCATTAAAAAAACAGAAACCCCATTTCAAGTTTGAACTACAATTTATAAAAGAGTGTTTTTGTAAATATTTTACTTAAAAACAATCTAAGAACCATTTCCCTTAACCATTTTCTAATATAGATTCTTTTCATGAGTGTCAATGACATTTTAAAATGGAATGTGATGTGTATATTTTCATATTTATACAAAGATGATGAAAAAAATTCATTTAAAAACAATTCCTAGAAACCCAATCAAAACCAACTCATTACTTTCCAAGAAAAATATATCAAAAAATGAACAATATGAATCAAACAGCATGGAAAATGTTTCTATTCATACAAGAATCATAATCCCTACATCAAGAAATAAAATCCAAATAGACAAGGGTGAACCTAGGAGATCAAGAATAATTCAAAAGACACCAATACATGAGACTACATCATCATTAAAATGTCACACACGATGAAATCAAAATGCTTAAATTCTCAGCCATCCTTTCTCAAGAAGGGTTAGGGAAAATACCATAGAAATAAAACCAATACATCCACCTACTATGGGCCAATGGTCAGTACCATAACCTACCAATGCGGAAATCATTATCAGAATATTCTCTCAATATGCCAGGTCCCCATGACTCACGCATTTAAAATGTGGGTGATCCAACCAATGTGAGTTGAGAATTCAATCACAATATATATAATAATAATAATTCAAAATAGTTCTCACACAGAGTCTCTCGTAGGAACATTATCATGCCATAAAATAGAACAATTAAAAAGTGTTCCAACTAAAGAACCCTAAAAATAGATCCCGAGAATGATCTGATACTTCTTTAATAAAAATAGTAATTCATGAATTTTCCTTATCAAGATTTTTCTTGACTTTAATATTTACATTCTCAATAATTTTAGCAAACATAAACACTTCATCTTAAGTAGGTAACATAAAATCTACACTAAAAAAAGATTAATGATCTGAAGACTTATATTATTTATTGTCTATATAATTTTAATTTAGGGATACATTATTAATAGATTTAGCATTGTATACCTTGGCCATTAGACAATGATTTTCAATTTTTAGTATCGCTAGTAGACCAAGATTCTTCTGACTAGAATATTTATACTCTGAGGATTCACTAGAGGAGTCACCACCACTGGCACTACTGGTTTTATTGGCATTCAAAAATTTCATAGCATTATCGTTGTAGTACTTCTTTCTATTCACCTCAGAATTATTTTCCTTTTTATCCTTTTTCATAGGAATAGGAAAATCCGGTCAATTATGCCATGCTCATATTCATTCATAATAAGTGACTTCCGAGTCTTTCTTGTATTTTATTTTATTATTATTATATCAATATTAAAAGTATTTTTTTCAAACTATCTTTTTCATCCTTCGTGCAAGATTATCGAGATCATTCTCAGAATGGTCACTTTCACTAGATTAAGTTAAAATAGTGACACTCTTAGATTTGGATATTGTAACCCTTTCAAGAGTCTTGGCATTAGTAGAATTATAGAATACACTTCCATTTCCATTTCTTCTTATTCATATCAGCATCTCTTTTCATTCTTGTCTCATGTTGAAGAAGTGTTCCAAAAATCACATCAATATTAATTTGGAGATACATTCCTAATCACATCAATATCTATTCTCTTAGATTCCCAATCATTAGGAATGATATCTATTATTTTATCCACAAGGGCTTAATCATCTAGACCTTTCTCACCCATATATTGTAAAATATTAACAATTTTCATAAACCTTTGTTGCACTTTACATACTGGTTCTTCATAATGAAATAAAAATCTATGATATTCTACTCTAAGAATAGCTCTTCTTGTATCTGTATCTTTAGACGTACCAAAATGTGTAACTTCCAATTTTTTTCTGATGGAATTTTCAGCTTCAAAATAAGATATATGACTATATATATTCCTGGTTATGAAACACAAAAAAGTATTATGTACATTGTATTTTAGTTAATATTATGACTTTTCTTGATTGTTAAAGGTTTTTAATTCTTTATCCGGAATATTGTAATCTCCAGTAAGCATAAAAAATTTTCCACTACGGTATTAATAAAAAAATTATTCATATGATCTATCCATTAATCATAATCATTCCTATCAAATATAGGTGGTCTAGTAGGATTTAGATTTTTAATCTAACTAACATTCATTCCTTCCATTCTAAGAAAATATATTTCCCCAAAAACATATAAATACAAAATGTTTGTAAACAATGAAAAAAATACCTATGGAAGGAAAATATTTAGAACAATGAAAACTTGATAAAAAAAGGTCATATTTGAATATAATTATTTTAGAGACCTCTTCAGATACCAATTGTAGGATTGAAATAATGATTTATATGACCAATTTACAAGAGGGGGGGGGGGGTTAATTGTATATTGTAAAAGTTTCAATTCTAACCTTAAGGAAATATTATTTTTAACAAAGTTAAAGAAGTTAAATTCACAAAACCTCTATTAGTTCTACAACATTTCTAGGTTCTCGAAAAATGGTTCTAGAAAGGAAACTTAAGGATGATTTTCAAGGAAAAGATTCCCTCTTAAAGCGTATATAATCTCACTTATCAGAGTATAAAAAATTATAAGAATGTATAAGAAGATTATAATTTCTTCCTATATCAAAATAAAAATGAAATAAACATGAGACAAAAATAGTAACCATTATGAGATATTTCATCCCAAAAATAAGGATATCTAAGAACCTTGGATAAAGGTCGATTGATTTATATATTGAATAAGGTCTATCTTACCCACCCTAGGGTAAGCCCTTGATAGAAATATCCGAATCTATTTTCTATCCCCGCAAACCCTCTAACTCTAAGGTAGTCAACACATCTATCTTCTTATCCCCAGATGTCCTCGAACATTAAGGTAGTTGGAACCCCTATCTTCTAGTCCCAGGAAGCCCTCTATTGTACACATTAGAAAATAGGAGTCACACAAAGAATGATGAACAAGATGTTCAGTACACAGAAGACATGAGATTATCTCTCTCTAGAAATCACTTCAACAACATGCAATCTTTAGAGTGATCAATATATAGTTATTAGTTTTGAGATAGTTCAATTGTGATCCAATTTATAGGTACTTATCCCTTTGTTAGCACCCTCCTCTAACGGTCATATTTTTCCATGAATCTCGGGGGGACCTGTATTCGTGTAACTCAAACAATGGTTAGTTAGAAACAGAGTGTATGCCATCGTTTCATAACTATAACAAATGTTATTAAAATAATATTTCTTAACCAAATCTATTTTTCAAAGGCTAAGGAAAAATAATGTTTGGAATCTAAACAAGTAAACATTCATAGAATATAGATAAATGATATTCGGATTCTCTTTTCCAATGAATTCTGAAACCAAATTCTATAGATTTTGGAGTACAAATTCAAAAATTAAGTTGCAATCCGAATTATGAGGAATTGAGTGTCCAGATTCTATGAAATTCAGATTCATAAGTTTTATAAATTCAGTTTCCCAATTTAATAGAATTGAGAGTCTGAATTTTAGAGAATCCAGGGTTAGAATTTTAGAGAATTTGTTGTCTAAATTTCAGAAAATTCGATGTCCGAATGTCATAGAATTCAGAGTCTAAATTTCAGAGAATTCCAGGTTTGAATTTTAGAAAATTCAGAGGCTTTATTTCATATAATTTGGAGTTGAATTTAAAATAATTTAAAGATTAAATTTTAAAGAATTTAGAGTCTGAATTTCAATGAATTTAGAGTCTAAATTTCAGTGAAATTGGTGTTTAAATTTTAGAGAATTCAAAGTCTAGATTTCAGAGAACTCAGAGTCTGAATTTCAGATAATTCAGATCCTGAAAACAGTGTACTCTTTAACAAAGGATTTATAGGATTTTGAGATTTTAAATATGAAACCAAATTTTAGAAATAATAATAAAATGAGTTAGATTTAGATAAACAACAAAATGAACAATGAAAACATAGGTAAGGATAAAATATCATTAGAGAAGGAAAATTTTCGTTATAAAGATAATTCTTAAGGTAAATATAATTTTCCTTAAGGTAGAGTGTTTGTGATTTTCAAAATATATAGGAATGGAAAAATCATAAGGAAGACTTATTGACTCCACACACACATGGCCTTAAACATAAAAAATGATTTCATTTTAAATTCCCTTCCCACTTTATGAAAATGTCTATGCATTGAACCACCCAAAATGAGGAAAATAATTGTGGGGTTTTGGCACACCAAATACCATTTTCAAGTGCCAATTTGGCCTACATATTTGGGGTATAAATATCATTTCCAACACATATCTAGTTGAAAAATTTCTTTAGTGTTTTTAAATTGAAATTGTTCCCATAGAAAACAAATTTCTATCCTATACCATTTCTGAATCTATGATGATCTTCTAAACAAAACTCCTAATTCAAAAAGGGATTATATGAAAAAAAACACAAGGAAACAACATTTTTATAAATGTGTAAAACAAAAAAACATTTGAAAAACATTTATAATTTAAAATACAATTTGAATAAGTAGGGGTAATAGGAAATCTGTATTCACTTGAATCTACCATTTATATACATGTTTTCCTTAATATGGACGCCCCATGCACTTATAGAGTTACACATTTCATAAAGGATATAACTGGAACTCTATGTGAATACATAAAATTCAAATTAAATAACACATGGAACATTTTAGTAAATCACATGGAGTGTCACAACATAATCACCAAACCCTAAAGTGGCCCCAAAATCCTTCCAACCACAATTACACACACAACCAAATTATACAATCTCAAACAAGGATAAAACCACATCAAAATAACCATCCCCATATTTAATACCACTCATGAGTTTATCAAAACCTCTATATGCATATACATTTAATAAATATAGGAATAAAAATGAAATTTCTTTGAAAACCCAATATTTATCATGCCAATAACATGGAAAATCCATATAAACTCACAATAACACACTATAAAAAACAGAGAAATATTTTGGAATCAATTTAGGAGAGATCAAGAATTTAATACATTATTTATTGACAAAATAGCAGGAAACATGATCCGTAATGGTTTTCTAAAGGGACAAAACTATGAGAGATGGAAGAACAAGCCTCGAGGGACAAACATTACACGATAACATTAGAAGAATCAACTAAAAAAATCCAACCCAAACCCTAGGTTTATCTCATGAATATACTAAGTAAAAAATAAGAATAAAAAAATAATAAATAATAGGGATAATTAGTTATACAAATGGAGAAAAATACCCAATAATTGAGGTATAAGAACAAAATATACAAGGAGGAGCAGATGAGGGATATCCTAAGATTTCCAAAAGGCCACACGAATGAGAGGGCTACAAGAGAGATGAATTTGTTTTTAAACCCTAGAAAGGAAAAAATTATTTTTCCATTTTTTTATAAGAACTATACTGGAAACCTGATAAGTATGAATAGTTTACAAGACTATACACCATACCTACACACCCAACTAGAATGAAATTAGATCCTCACATATTTTTCCCACATGATTTGGAATCCACTCACAAATTTTGAAAATAAACTCTTTCAAAATGAAAACCATCCCTCACACGCTTTCTGCATAGATTCCACCAACAATTCACAAGCTATGAACTAGGTCCCAACCACCATTATATAGCCACATAGATACTATATTTTCTCATAGTGTTTGGTCAAAACTATGAACTTCATTTGAGATTCAAACTATGTAATATAGAAATGAACTAGAAAACCCCCTTGAATCCAATACCCAAATGGGTTTCCCCCAATCCATGAAAAACAACTACTAATAGGGAAAAAATATACCAAAACACCAAAAACTCAAAAACATTACCCCTGATATAAACCTGAACATCTACCGAAATATCATGAACTGAAGAAAAAAATAAATCAAAATAAAATAAATATTATGGTTTGGACATTTAATGTTCCCTATAATATATTGAACATAGTGGTTATGAAACATATTAATGATCTTTTACATAAGTATGCATTAAATAAATATCTAGAGTCATAGATATAAAGTTTTATGAACAAGACAATAAAACTATTAAATCTTCACTGTTGGAATACAAAAATCTAGGAAGCTACATATGAACCTGAAGAATGATCAAGAGGATATATGATAAATTATTTGTATTAGAGTGATGTAATTTAAATGGAAAAATTAATTTCAAGGCGGTGTAATGTTAAACCCCAAGATTTTAAAAGTATTTATTTGAAATAAAATTTAATTATTTAATAGCTTTCATTACATAAAACCTCGATCCTACATGACCTGAGATATATAAATCCTTTATAACAAAGCCAATAAACTGGTAGTTATAAATAATCATAACTACATTGTGAAAAAAATATGCATAAATAATTTTATTATTAAATATTTATCGCTCAATTCATTATAAACAAGTACTCAATTTTCAATAAAGTCCGTTTTTGATTCCGAATTATCTTATTATAAAAAATGGCAATTATTTAAACTTTTACATGGATATTCTAATTAAATTGAACCATTTATATATATTTATATGATAAAATTATTTTAATTTTTTAAATCAAAATTTCAATATTATCATAGGTTTAATTGTTTATATTTTTACGAGTATATTTATTTTGATGGGAATAATAAAAATATGGATTTTTGTAACAATGTCCTTTATTATTATTAAATCATCTAATTTAAAAGTACCATTATATTTTAAATGTTATCATAAAGTTTCAAGATAATAATTTAATAATAAATAATATAATTAAATATTTATAAATAAAAAATATATTTAATTTTTTTGTATGTTCATTTTAGGGCATAAATACACATTTTACAGAAAACAGATTTTATGAACTGAATGATTTTATATTACTCAATTAAATTAATGATCGTTGATTTACTAATATAATGATATATATATTTATTTATAATATTTAATAATCATTTAAAAAAATAATATTATTATTATATAATGAATGGAAGAAAATTATTTTTTGTTCTTAAAATGGATTTTTTTTCTAATAATGGTTGTTTATTTCATTTAGATTGATCATTGAAAATTAAATTATGAAAATTTTAGGAATTTAATAATAAAAAATGGATTAAATATTTTTATCCATAATAATTAAAATATTTTAATAGGTTGAACTTTATATATTATTATAAATCATTTTAAAAAATAGAAACTGTTTTGCTAACTTGGTTATGCATAAGATGGGTTTACCGGTGTTTAAACTAAGGTATATGGGTATGAATTCCTTATAAATGTGAATAATCATTACTTTTTTAAGTTACATTGACCTTATATGTGATTAATTGGTCATTGTTCCTACTTTCACATGAACACGACCCTATATTATTGAAGTATTCTATGATTTACCCTCCACAAACTTAATAAAGAGAACCTCTTCTCCAACCATATTAACATAATATAATCCTTCTTTATTATACATGAACTTACAAAAATACTTCCTATATTTTTTTCCTCCATCTATCTTCGCTTTTCTCCACATTATATGGATTTTAGATTCTTATGTTGTAGGATAATAGTGGTCTCTCAAGGATGCGGTATAAATCTAAACCAGGATCTTTAAATTTTAAATTTTTTTCCAACATATCTAAATTTATTATATCCATAAAATAATGAAAAAAATATTAAGACAAATATAAAAAAAATTTATGATGTAACCACCATTTTCCACCTCTTATATATCAAATGTGAAATGAGAGTATCACATATGTGTATGTGTAGATAACCACCTCAATGTTGCGATAGTAGTGATCTACCATATAAATAATTCTTTGGTAGTTATTATGAATGATTTAATATATATATATATATATATGAAATTTAGTATAAAATAATGTTTCCTCAAAGTTGAATTAATATTTATATTTATTTCACTCCATCTATCAAAAAGTGGAAAACATCTCTCATATGTACGTACAGAATATTATATCCACAATGTTATAAAATTAAATTTTTATCACTACTTTATATGAATAGTTATTTAAGTTCAGATGACGATTTATTATTTTAACTATAACTTTATTAATATTCTTGGAATAATGGAACCCTGATTAATGTGAAAGGACCATAACTAACAAACCAAAACATTCTTGAAAAAAAAAACTACCAACAGCCTAATATGATTGTTTTTATAATGAATTATTCATAACTGGGTATTGAAATGTAATAATTTGAAAATATATTGTATTTTATATATATGAATATGGTTATTTAATAGAAATATATTAAATATAAATTTATTATATTTTAACTTATATCACTTATTAAGAATGGTAGAATTCTAGTTAGGGTTCTTTATCTCAATATTGTTTGGTTGAGAGATGTTTGTTTTTATGCACAAAGTTATATTTATAAGATGTAAATAATTTACCTATTAAATGTTATATAATTCTTCTATATTGTTTTATAAAATTTATATTTAAATTCATATTATTTATATCATGGGGGTTTTATACATATATTAAACAAGCTGTAATATTTTTACATAAAATATTCATTTTTACCAAGATTTTTTGTGATTAAATTTCAAATGGTTAAGTTATAAGATATAACCAATGTTAATAATGTTTCCTTTTTTATTCAATACATTTTTTGGAAATTACCAAATTTCCATTAATTTTATTCTCCTGATGTACTCGAAATTCTTAAAGAATGTTTTTATGGAAATCTCACTCTTCTTTTCTATTTAGCTAGAAATATTTTGTTCCATATCCTTATTTTATTTCAAAAAAAATAATTATTTTTTTACACATGAAAATTATTTTATAAATTCATTTTAATTATATTTATAAAATTTATTAAATATTTAAAATGAATATTCTTTTCATGTTTTAATGAGGTACTTTTTACATTAAAAAAAATGTTTAATGATTTTTTTAACATACACTACATGAATGGTTTTCACATAGCTAACAAATCAAATTCCTTAAAATAATATTTTCTATGATTACATGGTTGGTTTAAATGATATTTTTTCCCTTAGTATTATGGAAACCTTTCAATTCTACATTAGAGATTTCAAAATGAAAATTTTATTATCCTAATATTGTTTTTGTGATTTGTTTTTATGTATTTTCATCAATAACAAAATCCTTTTTTACCTATTATTTATTAATGATATGATCCAATTTTACCATATTTAATCATTTTATGGATGGTTTATGATTATAATAATGTAATATTGATAAAACCCATTTTTCATTACATAAGTGGAGATATGATGAAATGTTAAATTTTTTCATCATCTTGAGTAATTTATATTAATGGATAATAATTATATGATACGTGGACACATTATAGACCTCCAGTTTATTGTGTAATGATTAATGTTTTACGAGCTCAAAAGGTATACTTCCGGTTATACCAAGCTTAAAATTGGAAAAATTGAGAGGTTATCCCAATCCAAAACACTAGTTCACAGGATGGAATTGTAAGCCCAATGTTTGTAAATTAGAAATCAAACAAATACTAACATGTAATAAACTACTTAGTAGGTAGCCTTCAGAAGAAAAATATTTGATTGTGATTA
Source organism: Viscum album (assembly GCA_963277665.1). NCBI lineage: Eukaryota > Viridiplantae > Streptophyta > Magnoliopsida > Santalales > Viscaceae > Viscum > Viscum album. Next base: position 1,968,782,299 of record OY728165.1, read on the forward strand.
TTCCACACATTATGAAACTTTTTTATGATATTATATTTTTCTAATATTATTATCTCATAGAAAAACTTATTTATTTCCTTCATGATTCATTTATTTTTATGTCCCATGTTTTTGAAAAGAATAATGATTACAATCTATGAGTTTTTCTATATGATTGTAAACTATTATTCTTATGATCTCATAAACTTATACTCATGATACTTATATGTGATCAATGACTGAAATCTCCCCTTTTAAACTTATTTATCGTCTATGTATACCCTTTTATATGTTTCTTTTTCCAAAATATATAGTGAAATTTTTTCTATTACATACTTAAGAATTTGTATAGTCTTGATAAACATAATAGTAGATGATGTAGAAAATTTATATATTAGTAGTTTATGTATCCATATTTCAAAATAATCTAAAAAATTAAAATTATTACTTCGATCATAATGATATGGAAGGAATATTTAATTAATAATATTTTATATTTTTGTACGTAATGATTGGGTCATATAGATGTTCATTTAACCACTTCATGAAGGTATTATTATCGCACTACATACCATTAAGGATTATGCGGGTGTAATAATGTGTTATGTATCTAGGCTATTATAGTATAATTTTTTATATTTTGTTTTCAATGAAATAGTGAATATATTTATACCTTTTGTTTCATAATGGTTATATATACATTGTAATGGAATGATTCTGATAAAATTTATAATTTGATAAATGGAAACCCAAATTGAATTTTAATTAAATATAATCATTAAATAAAAACACTCTATTTAATAAAACCAATATAGTTTTTATAAATTCATTACAAAATATAATTTTTAAATAAGATTAATTTAAATTTAAAAGATAATATATTTTATTGTTCTTCAATTTAATTTTTTAAAGGTAACGAAAGTTGATTCTATCATAAAAACAAGTATTTTAGAATAAAAAAATTATTTGTTATTTAAAATGGTAAAATTATATATTAAAAAATTTATATTGTTTAAATAATTATCATTTTTGAATATATAAATTCAAAATTATCTAAATGTGATCTTTTCATAATGTTCCAAGATTGAAAATATTTTGGGAAAAAATAAATAAGGTATAAATATATGGTATATTTTATGAAATCATAATATCATTAATCTGTTTTAATAAATATAATTAAAATTAAACATGAATAAATATATTTTCTATTTTAAATAATGTCTTTTTAAAGTTATATTATTGTTTTTAAAATCCAATAATGAATCCTACAAAACCTATAATATATTTTAATGTATTAAAATAATTCCGTACGAACATGAATCAAATATAAATAGTAAATGGAATTATTTTGATGAGTTCCATTCTTATCCTAATAAAATATTTTAAACTGGTCTTATTTTGTATAAACCATTGGGATAAACTATTAGATACTCTATGTTTCTTATTTAATTACATTGATTCCAAAACAAATGTTAATAAATTAATAAAGAAAACCCCTATAGTTTTTTATAAATACATACCATTACTCCATTTAATCATTTATAAAATCACATTGATCAACTATTTACACTCCCTAACCATCTTTAAATAAATCAGTATGTGATCCCAATATATAGAGAATCTCCTCCCAATATTTTAGAAAGAACCTCTCAAGTAAGTGTTTCTTTTAACCTTTCACATCATTCCTATAATTTTCATTTTTATTAGGACTTTTGATTTCAAATTCTTCATATTTAATGTGTTTGTACACATTAATTTACAAACCTTATGATACTCATGTAATGAGAGACTTCCTTTATGTATCATTAACATCTTTAACAACTATACAGCACATCTTTTTTTTAAAGAAATTATCCAGTGATTTTCCATTCAAAACCTTGGTATTATGGATACCAATCAGAATTTATACACAAGGGTATTCAACTAACTGTAACTGTACATCATTGATTGTGGAATTCCTTTTATATAACCCATATTATAGAATCATGGTATCAAAAGTGATGACATATGATCATATGTCATACATTCTATATGTAAAACCAATGTATGTACATGATATTAATATGATTAATAGGCCCAGAATTACATACCCCTCCATTGTACTGGGTAGTATTTTTATCTTTGGAGATACCATGAAAAGTGTTTGAACATTATCTTAATAATTCAATAGAATTATTTCTTATAAATTATCATGGAATTATTCATTTATTTTAAGGTTTTATGTTTTTCCCAATTTTTATGATGCCTTGATGTTTCAATCATATTTCATGCTTAAATGTTCATGGTTTTGATCATCAACTTTTTATAACACAATTTTAGGCCCCTAGAATCATTTTTTCTACATTAAAACATGATATTGTTGATTTCTCAATTAATATAATTCACTCCTCACCCCTTTCTTATGTATTACACTACATAATCTCTTTCATCATTAGAATATCTACATAATTGAAATGAATATTATGGATTTTTTATATAATGTTGTAGTATCATAGTTTCATGTTATCAGGCTATGTATCTAATTTATCAATGAAACAGGATGTCTAGATTTTATGGGATTTTTATGTGTTATTTATTATAAAAATTAGAAATATAGTGAGTAAAATATATATATTTTTATATAAAAAACATTTTTAAATATGAATATACACAAATCAATAAAAAAAGATTGAGGCAAAAAAACAAAAACCATGGATTCTAGATTAGTCAATTTCACTATAGCATGTTACATATTAAAGTTTGTTTTATAATTCATTTATATCATAAAATGTTTATATTTTCATTACATTATACCATTTATTTATTTTTTCTTATTAAATACATAATAATTGTTCCTTGTACAAATTCTAAATTCTTGTCTTCATTATCTCACTTTTTATATGTTGGATTTGATATAGATGTTGAGTTCATTGATCCATGACCAAGTGTTCATAACATCTACATATTTATGTAGATTAAATATGTTGTTTTAATAAAAAAAATTCTTAAATTTACATTTTATGGATGTTATAATGCTGATTTACCAGGATTAGTTAAAATCTAATTTTTTGTATATTTTGAAACAGAAATAAGAATTGACATTATTAACAAATATAATTACAAATATTTCCTTTGAAAAATAATTTTATCATCTTAAATTTATAATTTATTATATCATATTTCAAATATTTCTATTTTATTAGTCATTTATCATCATCATCATCATCATATCATTATATATTTATTCAAATTAAATAGTATGTAATAAAAGGGCGTTGGAACAAAAGAGGACCCTAGATTAGGGGGGTCTAAAATAATAGAGAATGAGGGTGTCCCCATGAATAAGATTAACCCCCTTAGGCTTGAGGGAGTTTTCATTGGGAAGAAAATTACAGATGAGCCCATCGATGTGAGAGAAGCGAGGTAGTTCACAAATTTGTTCCCCTCGCTCTAGGTGTGGGTGACCTGAGGCTGACTGTTGAGGAGATGTAATCATTTTATGATTATGTATAAAATGACTAAGGAGTGTCACCTCTACCCAGAAGATAATCAAGTATAATTCTTCAGTATGTTCCCACTTCGAAGAGAGAATTATTATTCTATTTTCATTGATTTATCCCCATGAGGACTGCATTAGCCTCCACCTAAAAAACACCGCCATCACCATAGTGTGCTGTGAAATCAAGAAAAACACTCCCTCCGGGATTGCAAACCACTCTTCCACATCCCATCTAACCCAAAATGCATGAGCCATCAATATTTAATTTAAAACTAGTTATTGGTGGAACCCATTTAATCCAATGTCCTCACGCTCTGTCTATAAGAGTATTAGTCAATGTGGAAAAGGTCTACATGATACGTTGGGAGGGAGCTTCATGCATGTTTTCAACAAGGGTGACCATATCAATCAACAAGCGTCTAGTTATCATAATTATGGACCGTACTGTGGAGGAATACCCCTCAAATATATCCTTGTTATGTGCCTTCTAGAGGCACGAGCTGCTGACCCCGAGGGTAATTGATGTCTCTCCCCTCTCAGGTCCTTTATCCATAGTCCCCTGAAACTATCTCTCTATGAACGATATATCCCGATGGTTAGGAAACGAGCTCACTATAAATATCTAATTAATTTCCATGTGTCTTTTTCCAACTCCCCTTCGAAGAAAATATGGTTAGTGGTTTTTTTCAATCGTTTTTTTGTAGCACTGAGAACATGAAACAAGGTTGATGTTGATTTTAGTGATGCCTTCAAGAGATGGAATCGTGGAGTTCTTAATTCTAAAAAAAAATAATTTATATTTTGTTGCGAGATTATGATACCACACAATATCATGCTATATATCCTAAAGAGTCTAGGGTGTTGAGAGCCTTTGAAAATCCTTCGTATTGAACTTCCTAGATTGAGAGGGGGTGAGAACACATTGATTTGGTTCTGAGTTAATGATGTTAAAATCAAATATATCATGATGTTTATTTTCAAGCACTTCCTTGATGAATTAAAACTGTATACTCACCTACATAAAGTTAATCATTTGGGTCAAACACCCTAGGAATCTAAGCACTGATCCCACCCAATTCAGTTTCCATAAGAATATATATCCTTCTCCCACAATCCATCAGGAGTGCTGTTGGAGGGCTCGTATGAGGGAGCATAAAACTTTTCAAAGAGGGGTTCCCTGCACGTTGTCTGCTTCCATGTTACTATCATATCTTTAAGACTTAATACTCACCCTAGAGGGACCGATCTTCCACGATCTCCGAATTGAGTTTGGCGTGCATTCCCTGAAGTGTATCCCTCAAACATCTAACACTAATACCCCATTCCTGAACGGTATGATCCATTCTTACCCATGAATCCCAATGTATTTTTCCTTCCAGAAGTGCATCCCATAAGAAACTAGCCAAGACCCCCTAAATTTCATTGATCAACCCCTTTGGCACTGATATGGAAGCTATCATATGCACCGATAAAGTATCCAAGACACTGTTAACATGTGCAATAATCCCTCAAAAGTATAAGAAGTATCCCTTATAGTTAAATATGCGACCTGTAATCCTACTCACCACCAGATCAAAGTCCCAAATATTCATTCCGTTTGATGATAGAGGGGTACCATGGTATTCCATCGGGATATGACCAGACAGTATGTCTGTTTTTTTCCTAGAAGATTCGCTCGGCTATCCCCGCATTTATTTTGAGATATATAAATTTCTTTTCGAGTGGTTGACCACCTGACCAATCCAGTAGCATTATTAATCAAGTATAGTTTTAATGCAAGGCATATATTTCTTTCCCACATTCAATAAAAACAATTGTATCATCCGTAAACATCAAGTGTGATATGGGAGGAAGGTTCCTTTTCATTCAATAAGGATATATACAACTAGTGACGATTCTTATATTCAAAAGTTGGCTAATTGTGTCCTGCATCAGGATGAATAGAGTCAGGGAAATTTGGTCACCTTATCGTATGAATCGAGTGGGCATGAAGAATCCGTGGTGTTTTCCCATAATTGAGACACCTATTAATGAAGAGATCAAACATATGAATAGAATTTTTGTGGCTTGGATGAGAGACCCTTGAAATCGAAGACCCTTTTAATAAAAACCTATTATAGACTATTGTATGCCTTACTCATGCCAAATTTGATGACCATGTTGGATGTAACAGCCCGAGATTTTATGAAAAATATTCTTTTTTATTTCACTAATGTCTTGTGTTGTACGCTACACCAAAAGGAGCTTGCACAACACGAATCCTTGACTTGCCTTGCATTACACGCAATCACGACCTTCCTCGATAGCGTTTGTAGTACGCAATAACGAGTTTCACTAAACAGCGATATGCTATTAAAATGTTATTAAAACTAGCCGTTATGAATAGTAATAACCACTTTTTGAAATTTTGAAAATTTAATTTTTCAAAATGGATTTCAGTTTTCAATTCGGAGTATCGAAATTTGCCTAAGGTGAAATTTTGGTATATTTCGGATAACTTTCATATTCTGATGAATAGTGAAAATTACTAAATTTTAATTAAAAACAACTGTTTTAATCGAAATAATTAATAGTGATAAATTATTAATTTGAGTGGTTTTAAAGTATATTTAGAATATATTTTTACAATTTAATACAATGTTGGTCATTGGATGTAATTTCACATTTAAACCACTTATAAACTAGTGTCAATCTTTTGATAGTTATTATCTCTTAAAAACACGCTATTTGTTTTGACAACGAGAATTAATTTTAAAATAGTAAATGCAACTGATATGTTTTGAATTTGATAAAATAGACATCATTTTTGAGTTCATAATATCAAATATAGCTTAGGCCTAATTTTTTGTATTTTTCTGAAAACTTTCAATTTTCGATGAATAGTGAAACCACTAAGTGGTAGGTTAAAAACTGAATTTTGCATAAAACTTAATTTTACCGCTTCTGTGAATGGAATTTCGAAAATCCGAGAGACACGGTTAATATCAAGGACTAAAATGTGGTTCAATGAGATGAAAATAATTTTTGGTGAATAGTAACTTTTTACTTTTTTTTACCACAGTTAAAAGTAAATAGGGTAATTAAGGGTAAAAATGATATTATTATTACCCTAACACATGTCCTAATTCTATTGGACAAGTGAAATTCGACCAAAAACAAACTTAGGAATAAAATATGACCATTTAGGCCCACTTGGGTTAGATTAGGACATTTATTATTAATTTATTTAAAGAAGGGTTAAAATAGTTAAAATAAACGTTTAATAAGTAAATCATTTTTAATATGGGGTTATACATAAGATAAATTAGACTATAAATATTAATTAGAAAGATAAAACGATTTCCTACATGATGGTATTTTATTTATAATTTTTAGACATTAAATAATTTAATTTATTTATGACACAATTATCATTCAGTAATTATCTTATTTATGAAATATTGACATAATCGATGTTATAAACACCACAATAAATGTAATTTGAGACTTTTTATGAATTAAACTAATTTTATAGGTTACTATGATATATTAGTGTTGATTTAATCAACTTGGTTCGAACATATAATTCTGTTATGACTTTCACAAAAATCATATATCAAATAGTGTCAAAATTAACACAAAATATTTTTTAAATCAAATATTATATTATTAATTGTTATTTTATTCCTAAAAATCTATGGTTTGGCCAAATAACTTAGATAAGGATATATGTATTAATAATAAACAATTTGGGGTTCGTTTGGCATGTTATAGTAAGTGTATTAACCATATAGTGAAAGAAAACAAAAAGACACGGTAAAAGTTAAATTATTTAACTTAGAGTTAAATCTAATTGATAAGGTTAAAATAATACCATAAACATGTCTAAATCTTATTGGTTTATAGGATTTCGACCCATCCCCACTTTATCTCCGAAATAAGACCCTTTGGAACCATTATAAACCGATTTTGACTTTAATATAAAATAATATTTTGAGGTATTCCTAAGGTGCCCCTCTCCTCCCTTATAAAAGGACACCTCCCCCCCCCCTCCTCCTCACACCAATTTGAGCACTCAAGCTCGGAAAACCCTTGACAAAATCTCTTCTCCACTTCCCTAGCAACATCCTAGAGGTTCTGGTCTTCCTCAAAGACCAATTTTAGTGCCCTAAGAGGAGGTCTCAAAGAGGCGCTTCAAAGAAGAGGTAATTACCGTTACCAATTCTTTCATCTTTATTTCTTCTTCCACTTCTTCTTATTAGGTTGTTTCATTATGAAGTAATAACATCAGTATCACTCATATACTGATATGTTATTTTAAGTATGAAACAACCCTATTTCACCATCTATCCATCCTACGGAAAAATAAATCACCGCGCGTGCGTACGTACGGAATACCGTCTCCACGCCGTGGTGTAATCTATTTTCCACCACCACCTTACATGGATGGGTATAATGGTGTAAAGAATAACTATAAATATTTATTACAACATCATATTGATTATTATATATTGTATAATCCACTCCAATTCAATTAATTAATTATGGAAATGATATCATCGCTCGTGCGTACGTACGGACTACTGTCTCCACGACGCGATGAGATTCATTCTTAATGATTAACCATTCATGAATGATTATAAAGTATATATAATAAGTACTAATGAAATATATGACATAATAATGATACTGGATTTATGAATATATATATATATGTATGTCATCTACTTACTTCCATTCAAGATAATAAGGAAAGAAAAACAGCGTTCATGCGTACGTACGGACTACCGTCTCCATGAACGGTGTTTTTCAATTTCATTTATCTATCTATTATATATATATATATACTGAATATATATGATATATAAATCATATCTTATATTCTGTAAGTAAGTAAATCATGATATAAGTAATAATAATGTCAAGAACAACAAGTCAAAACACCTACGATAAATGAAACGATTTTACCCAAAACGCTTCTTTAACATGGAATTTACAAAAGAACGGGTAATATAATGTCATAAGTGAACCATATATGATATCATAACAATGAATATGATTCTGTAATAAGTCAATGACATTATTTAAATCATTATACAGGAGGTTCAGACACATACAAAGCAAGTCGGACCTAAGGTATGGGAAATATCACAATCTTATTTTTATCTGAGATTGTTTATTCGTAAGTATTTAATGGGGTGTATTTTATCATCCACATCCATGTTTAATCAATATGTAATATTATTTCCATACACCTACAATTGTTTAAATCCATTTTTACCCTTCGGTGAGTTTTTAGTAAAAGAAATGAAAGGAATCTTTTGTCGTTTTTCGTACGAGGTACTTTTTGACTTTTCTGACAAAAGTACGAAGAATGTTTTTTTTAACTTATACAGCATGAATGGATTTTTAAAACATTATTTACAAGAAGCTTCCTTTACAAGTTTTCAAGTTTATCAACTTCTTTTATTTAAAGTCGTATGACATGTTATGAAAGGAAAAATGTTTTTGAAGTAGAAAGGATATTTTCTTCGAGAATGAAGTTCAAGTATTTTATCAAAATTATTTTCCATCTAAGATAATAAAAGGGTTCTGTTTTTATCCCTATTATTACATAGATTTGATTATGTTGTGAGGGAAATATTTTTATGAATTCCTTTATCTTATATGAATTTTTTTATGATGTCATGTTGTTTAAGAATTCCATTTTTATTACATGGGTTACGCTATGATGTATGGTTTATGATTATGTGGCACACATAAGAAAGGATTCATTATAAGATGGGTGTAACCTATATCTCCCTCCAATGCATTGGGTAAAGATTTTATATCTCATGAGATAGACAGGGCTGGAACGGTAGGTTATACCGGTTCAGTGAAACAGGACTGAAACGAGGGTTACTCGATTCAGAAAGGGACATTGTCCACTAAGATAGTCTTGGCAATGAGTCTTGACTAACAAGAAATGATTCTATATGATTATGTGTGAATGCCACAAAGTTTTAGGTTTTAAGTTATGATTATTGTGATTACATTTCACTGCCATGATTTATCCCATGTTATTAAATTATGCTCTCTTTTGCAGGTTAAGATTTCCAAAATGTTATGTTCTTATGAATACGATGTGATTGATATTTCTTTTGTTTACCCTTACTGAGCATTTGAGCTCACCCTTTATGTTTTCTTTTCCCCAGGATATAAAGAAAGGTTTTAGGTAAAAAAAGGGATGATCTTTATAGGAGATGTTGAAGATCTTTTACCACGATTAGAAGATTACGTTCCGAGTTTCCAAAGACACTAAACTATTACGACCCTTGTGTGTTTGTTTTTGTTATGTACTAAGTATTCCGCAAATGTAATGTAATGTCAATGTATGTCAAGTTTCAGGCCTCTACAGTTGGTATCAGAGCAAAGGTTTAGTCAACCTTTGTAAACTAGGATGTGAGAACGTTAGTGAGATCCCTAGAGATATTTCTAAGGTATATCTAGGGATGTCGCTAAGGATAAGTATACATATAGGATATAGTCCTAGAACTATGGTAATGATCTTATAATTTAACCTAAGATGTTAGATATTAAGGGTACTCCCCCTTTACTATGTTGTTTTCCCTATCATTATTTTGCCTCTCACACTATTCTTTTTGGGTTTTAGAAAATGGCTGGAAACAAGATGATTCACAATAATGGAGGATATGATGGACAATGGAATGATATTCTTCATGTGCAACCAAATGAAATGAGATTTGGAAGTCCAAACATCATTATTATGCCGAATCAGCAATCTCATAATATGATCAATAAAGTAAAATTTGGTAAGTTTCCTGACTCGACTAATAAGAGAAAGATGGAGTTTCATGATGATCATAGAGGAAAGAAAGTTCAATTTCCCCTATGTAAATCATGTGGGAAGAGGCATCAAAGAGAATGTTTCAAGGGAACTGGAAGATGATTTGGGTGTGGAAAATAAGGACACAAAGCAAGTAAGTGCAAAGGAAAAGGGTCAGTTAACACCATGTATGAGGATAATGGTATTGCTACAACATCAAAAATGGTTAAGTGTTTTAAATGTGGAATGTATGGGCATTATGCAAACAAATGCCCTAAGGGAAAGACTAATGAAGAGAATCAGTATGGTCATATGGGTAGTATTTATGTGGATGATGATGAAGAGACTACAAATGATATGTGAGATGAAAGAATTTTTGAAGCTCGGTCAATGGTTTAAGAATGTAGTGTAATGATTACATGTTTATCATGTGTAATTTTGTATAAGTAATCTCATGCTACTATGGAATAAAGAGACATCTATGGATTGTTACACTGTTGTCTTTCCGTGAGTTTTGAAAGTGTATGATTAATGTTACCAGTATCCTTGAAAGGTTATTTAGATATTTTTGGAATGTAGATGATATGCGCATAATGAAGGGATAAAGAGAAAATTAAATGTTTGATAGTATTCATAAGCTCATGACTGATATAAGGAGAAGGTTATATCATGGTTTGAGTATATAGAATTTTTGGATTTTGGTATGTGGAAAGTGTTAACTTTTAACTGCATTCATGATTTCATTAAGGTTCAATGGGTATTCAAGAGAATACATGATTAAAGACTTTGAATGTTTGGAATGTGACCAACAAAACATATCTTATGATATATGGGGATCGACGATGGTGTTAAATCTCTGGTAATCGTTTTTACTATGTTATGAGAGTGGACAGCAGTATTATGGATAAGCCTAAAGATTGGAATGGATTATGTTTAACATAAGTTAGTATTGTTTAAGGATCGATGTTTTCTCGATATTATTGATGGGATGTTATAGTAATATAGTTTTAGAAAAAGGACAACCTGCAGGACGGGCGACAACCCATCGCGTCGGACAAGGATGTGGGAATCGAACCCACAACCGAAGTGCGACTGGCCTTTATCGCCTACCACTGGCCTATAGGAAGTCCCTTTTTATTAGAAACTAGTTTTATTATATTAAGCAGTATGATATATGAAGTATAAAGTCCATTTTACGAACCATATATGATTAATCTCACTATAGACCGACTTATGTATATAAATTTTGCTAACCTTATGTTTGAGACAGATGGAATTACCCGTCATTCTATCACATAATCTTCTAACACTTCACGAATAACAAATTCAACTTCATTTATTTAAGAGATGATGTGGAAATTGTTCAAGGCACGAACAACAGTGAGATTGTACCAAAATAAAGTAAGTATTTCTTCTAATTCAAATTTTCAACTTTAGGGAAATGATCTTGAAAACCAAAAATGCTGTCCTAGTGATCTTATACCTAATGAATCAGATGGTACCTTATATCATCACAAATCTATGGATTTGTGATTACTGGCTTTTCCATAGCCATGTTCTCTACCACTCTCCATCAGAACATGATGGTTAGATTTCTCTTCCATGTCCATATTTTTACCTATGTGGAAACCCAGCGATTAGTTTATTTGGGCAATCGTTACATTTTATACTTTAGTTTTTAAAGCCAAGTTTTGGTATTCCTTTTTACGATGTGGGTTTCTATTAAAGAAACTTTCGAATAGTAAACCATTTATAACCCCGACGAATTTCGAGGGCGAAATTCATTTTAAGGGGGGTAGAATGTAACAACCCGAGATTTTATGAAAAATATTCTTTTTATTTCACTAATGTCTTGTGTTGTACGCTACACCAAAAGGAGCTTTCACAACATGCATCCTTGACTTGCCTTGCATTACACGCAATCGTGACCTTCCTCGATAGCGTGTGTAGTACGCAATAACGAGTTTCACTAAACAGCGATATGCTATTAAAATGTTATTAAAACTAGCCGTTATGAATAGTAGTAACCACTTTTTGAAATATTGTAAATTTTATTTTTCAAAATGGATTTCATTTTTGGATTCGGAGTATCGAATTTAGCCTGAGGTGAAATTTTGGTACATTTCGGATGACTTTCATATTCTGATGAATAGTGAAAATTACTAAATTTTAATTAAAAACAACTTTTATAATCGAAATAATTAATAGTGATAAATTATTAATTTGAGTGGTTTTAAAGTATATTTAGAATATATTTTTACAATTTAATACAATGTTGGTCATTGGATGTAATTTCACATTTAAACCAGTTACAAACTAGTGTCAATCTTTTGATAATTATTATCTCTTAAAAACACGCTATTTGTTTTGACGACGAGAATTAATTTTTAAATTAGTTAATGAAACTGATATGTTTTGAATTTTATAAAATAGACATCATTTTTGAATTCATAATATCAAATATAGCTTAGGCCTAATTTTTGGTATTTTTCTGAAAACTTTCAATTTTCGATGAATAGGGAAACCACTAAGTTGTAGGTTAAAAACTGAATTTTTCATAAAACATAATTTTACCGTTTCTGTGAATGAAATTTAAAAAATCCGAGAGACAGGGTTAATATCAAGGACTAAAATGTGGTTCATTGAGATGAAAATAATTTTTGGTGAATAGTAACTTTTTACTTTTTTTTACCACGTTTAAAAGTAAATAGGGTAATTAAGGGTAAAAATGATATTATTATTACCCTAACACATGTCCTAATTCTATTGGACAAGTGTAATTCGAACAAAAACAAACTTAGGAATAAAATATGACCATTTAGGCCCACTTGGGTTAGATTAGGACATTTATTATTAATTTATTTAAAGAAGGGTTAAAATAGTTAAAATCAAAGTTTAATAAGTAAATCATTTTTACTATGGGGTTATACATAAGATAAATTAGACTATAAATATTCATTAGAAAGATAAAATTATTTCCCAGATGATGGTATTTTATTTTTAATTTTTAGACATTAAATAATTTAATTTATTTATGACACAATTATGATTCAGTAATTATCTTATTTATGAAATATTGACATAATCGATGTTATAAACACCAAAATAAATGTAATTTGAGACTTTTTATGAATTCAACTAATTTTCTAAGTTACTATGATATATTAGTGTTGATTTAATCAACTTGGTTAGAACATATAATTCTTTTATGACTTTCACAAAAATAATATATCAAATAGTGTCAAAATTGACACAAAATAGTTTTTAAATCAAATATTATATTATTAATTGTTATTGTATTCCTAAAAATCTAAGGTTCGGCCAAATGACTTAGGTAAGGATATATGTATTAATAATAAACAATTTGGGGTTCGTTTGGCATGTTATAGTAAGTGTATTATCCATATAGTGAAAGAAAACAAAAAGACGAGGTAAAAGTTAAATTATTTAACTTAGAGTTAAATCTAATTGATAAGGTTAAAATAATACCCTAAACTTGTCTAAATATTATTGGTTTATAGTATTTCGACCCATCCCCACTTTAGCTCCGAAATAATACCCTTTGGAACCATTATAAACCGATTTTGACTTTAATATAAAATAATATTTTGAGGTATTCCTAAGGTGCCCCTCTCCTCCCTTATAAAAGGACACCTCCTCCCCCTCCTCCTCACACCAATTTGAGCACTCAAGCTCGGCCAAACCCTGCCAAAATATCTTATCCACTTCCCTAGAAACATCTTAGAGGTTCTGGTCTTCCTCAATGACCAATTTTAGTGCCTTAAGAGGAGGTCTCAAAGAGGCGCTTCAAAGAAGAGGTAATTACCGTTACCAATTCTTTCATCTTTATTTCTTCTTCCACTTATTCTTCTTAGGTTGTTTCATTATGAAGTAGTAACATCAGTATCACTCATATACTGATATGTTATTTTAAGTATGAAACAACCCTATTTCACCTTCTATCCATCCTATGGAAAAAGAAATCACCGCGCGTGCGTACGTACGGAATACCGTCCCCACGCCGTGGTGTAATCTATTTTCCACCACCACCTTACATGGATGGGTATAATGGTGTAAAGAATAACTATACATAGTTATTACAACATCATATTGATTCTGATATATTGTATAATCCACTCCAATTCAATTCAATAATTATGGAAATGGTATCATCGCTCGTGCGTACGTACGGACTACCGTCTCCACGACGCGATGAGATTAATTCTTAATGATTAACCATTCATGAATGATTATAAAGTATATATGATAAGTACTAATGAAATATATGACATAATAATGATACTGGATTTATGTATATATATATATATGTATGTCATCTACTTACTTCCATTCAAGACAATAAGGAAAGAAAAACAGCGTTCATGCGTACGTACGGACTACCGTCTCCATGAACGGTGTTTTTCATTTCATTTATCTATCTATTATATATATATATATACTGAATATATATGATATATAAATCATATTTTATATTCTGGAAGTAAGTAAATCATGATATAAGTAATAATAATGTCAAGAACAACAAGTCAAAACACTTACGATAAATGAAACGATTTTACCCAAAACGCTACTTTAACATGGAATTTACAAAAGAACGTGTAATATAATGTCATAAGTGAACCATATATGATATCATAACAATGAATATGATTCTGTAATAAGTCAATGACATTATTTAAATCATTATACAGGAGGTTCGGACACATACAAAGCAAGTCGGACCTAAGGTAAGGGAAATATCACAATCTCATTTTTATCCGAGATTGTTTATTCGTAAGTATTTACTGGGGTGTATTTTATCATCCACATCCATGTTTCATCAATATGTAATATTATTTCCATACACCTACAATTGTTTAAATCCATTTTTACCCTTCGGCGAGTTTTTAGTAAAAGAAATGAAAGGAATCTTTTGTCGTTTTTCGTACGAGGTACTTTTTGACTTTTTCGACAAAAGTACGAAGAATGTTTTTTTACTTATACAGCATGAATGGATTTTTAAAACATTATTTCCAAGAAGCTTTCTTTACAAGTTTTCATGTTTATCAACTTCTTTTATTTAAAGTCTTATGACATGTTATGAAAGGAAAAATGTTTTTGAAGTAGAAAGGATATTTTCCTCGAGAATGAAGTTCAAGTATTTTATCAAAATTATTTTCCATCTAAGATAATAAAAGGGTTCTGTTTTTATCACTATTATTACATGGATTTGATTATGTTGTGAGGGAAATATTTTTATGAATTCCTTTATCTTATATTAATTTTTTTATGATGTCATGTTGTTTAAGAATTCCATTTTTATTACATGGGTTATGCTATGATGTATGGTTTATGATTATGTGGCACACATAAGAAAGGATTCATTATAAGATGGGTGGAACCTATATCTCTCTCCAATGAATTGGGTAAAGATTTTATATCTCATGAGATAGACAGGGCTGGAACGGTAGGTTATACCGGTTCAGTAAAACAGGACTGAAACGAGGGTTACTCGATTCAGAAAGGGACTTTGTCCACTAAGATAGTCTTGGCAATGAGTCTTGACTAACAAGAAATGATTCTCTATGATTATGTGTGAATGCCAAAAAGTTTCATGTTTTAAGTTATGATTATTGTGATTACATTTCACTACCATGATTTATCCCATGTTATGAAATTATGCTTTCTTTTGCAGGTTAAGATTTCTAAAATGTTATGTTCTTATGAATACGATGTGATTGATATTTATTTTGTTTACCCTAACTGAGCATTTGAGATCACCCTATTATTTTTTCTTTTCCCCAGGATATAAAGAAAGGTTTTAGGTAAAAAAAGGGAAGATCTTTATAGGATATGTTGAAGATCTTTCACCACGATTAGAAGATTACGTTCCGAGTTTCCAAAGACACTAAACTATTACGATCCTTGTGTGTGTGTTTTTGTTATGTACTAAGTATTCCGCAAATGTAATGTAATTTCAATGTACGTCAAGTTTCAGGCCTCTACATTGGATCCATTTGTCTTGATGATTAGGTCCCTCATCATTTCCTAGGCCTGGGCTATTTCCCCCTATATTTAACAACCCCTCACAAAACAGTGTGACTATATGGAAGTCCATCGGGATAAATGCATGGACATCCTCATGTTAATATTACTCGCAAGGATATTATAGGGGAAACTGCACATAAACACAGGTTGGTAATGGAGAAGGGATGAGGGGTCCTTGACATTTGGTATAGGCACTAGAATTGTGGAGCCTGCAACCCGTGGGAGAGTTCCAACTCTGAAAAAATAATGGACTATTACAATGATGTTGCATTTAACCACATTCCACATGGCTCTGTAAAATGAAACATATAATAAATATTCCCCCTATGAACTCTCCAGGTCGAGATTAATCATGGCACAATGGATATCTATCTCACATGGGACCCCTTCCAATCAAGAATTATCCCCGAAGGATACACTGTTTGGTATTTCCACCCGATTCTCTGCATTTCCAATCAGGTACCCACTGGACATCCAATTTTAGGACCTAAAATAATGTCTTTGTAGAAATAATTTTCCATTCCGAACATTATATATCTATCACCCTTGTATGTTTCATCTTTTAGGATGATATTGGGTTTTATGAGGAATATTTTTTACCTGATGCAAGCATGACAATAAGACATGTTATTATCACCTTCATGAAACCATTTTATCCTTGATTTTTCCTTATAAACCCATTCCTACCTATGGTTCAGTTCCTGGAATCAATTATTATTAATAGACAGATCCTCTAAAATATCACCATTCTTGCCTTCCTCATGACTAACTTCCAAGCGTTCGATCTCTTTTTTGAGATCCTCTTTCCCCATGTTAGTGTAAGTAATATCACCTACCCAATTATGTATCCCCATTTTAAGAAACAATATTTTATTGCACAGAGACACCTAAGAATACCCTTTTACCCATTCCCCCTAAGAAGCCCTCACAAAGTGAGGAAACTCTAGACTCCGAGTCCAATGACCACAGAATCTGAACTTACATTGGTTGCTATTCCTTGAGGACAGAGAGACAAAAAATGGTGAGTGATCTGAGATACGATGCACCAGGTGGTCCACCTTGGAATTAGGAAAAAAATTTATGTCATGAACATTGGAACGACATCAGTCCAGACGACTATAGGATCACAAATTCCCTCTTTGTTTGTTGCACTATGTGAAGAGATCACCAGAGTACCCAAGATCAATTTATCCCTTGTTAGCCATGAATATAAGAAGTCCAAGTTTATTTGATGTAGGAATTCCCCATGACCTTTTTTCTCTGATGGTTACATTATGATGTTGACGTCATCGAAAACAATCCATAGTTCCCTTCCTGGATCCAACATGCTGAGCTCCAGCAAAAGAGCTTCCCTTCTTCCACTATCACAACTTCCATAGACAAAGGATACACAAATGGTGAGAAAACCCTAGGTCACCGTCATCATTATGAACCAGTCCCCCACCTGTAGCAGTTCCAATAAAATGTATCATCTCTAAAATATCGATATATATCTGTCAGTTGGAGCTGCCTGCATAGATGCATGAATTTTGATTATATCGGTGAACTCTTGTAGCTTGGCCATGTCCTACATGGTTTCTAGAATAGTATTAATATGTGCTCTATTATTCATGATATCTGAAGCTATGATGTCAGACTTGACCCTTTATCTATGTTTGCAAGAGTTCCAAATGAAGATGGGTATCATTGATCAATATTTTGACCAACATTGGCCCCAAGAAATGTGGTCTCAAGATGAAGGTAGGAGATGAATTCTCTAATCTATGACCTTTTCTGTTTCGATTTCGCACGAGTACACACACCCGATCTATTGTCCAGGAGGGTTGGAGGTGTCGAATGAATGTGAGAGTGTAACTTGATTGTCTTCCCTCTCACATCTCACGGGGGATACAATTTTGTTGGGAGTTTACCCTTCTTCTGAGATGCCTGATTACCCATGATACTAAATCATAATAAATGTGAAATAATACCTTATCATAAGGAATTTTGGGACGTATATAATTTAAAGGAAAGTATTTTAGTCATATAGATTAGGTGAAAGAGAGATCCTTTTATTGTTGAAAATGAAGAACATTTCATTGGAAACGTGTGTAATATCAAGGGTAAAGATGAAATCACATAGTAGTTTTTCCAGGATGGATGAATATCTTTTTGGGAATTATAGGATTGAACAAGAAAATAAATTTTTTCGATAATGGGTTTTGATCAATATAATTACACATAATTTTATCTATTTTAATTCACCACTATTTACCCCATTTTAAGTTACTTAATTATTTACCAAGATAAATATTTTATACTAAAAATTGGGAGGCCTGCAATAGCTAAATTTGATATTATGATTCTAAATATCGATATTATTTGATTATTTTCAATTCAAAATTAGGATAATTATTACTATGAAATTAAAATATAAAAGATTTAAGATAAGATCAATCTGTAGAAAATGTATTTTTAAAAATTAAGCATCCTTATTCATATTAAATATAAACTAAAAATCATTGAATGATTTATAACATATTATTTTATTCATAAAAAAATTCGATTTTATAAAAAATATATTAATCTTTAATTTATTTCTTTTTTGAGAAAAATACATAAAAAATTAAAATCTTTTTTAGAGTATAATATATTTTTAAGTATTAAAGTAAATTTATTCATATTTCATACCATGTAATATAGATTAGATGAATTATTATTTAAATTATTATATTCACAAAAAATACATTTCATTAAATATACTTATGAAAATATATTAAATTTATCTTGAAAAAATGTATAATATATAATAAAAACAATGTTTTCAAACAATAAATTGAGTTTATTAATGGCTAATTTGATTAGTGTTCTAAATAATTACTTGATTATTTGTTGAATGTTATTAATTCATTTTAAAAACCGTTCCTTTAAATTTTGTTGTATATTTTATATATTTCATATAAAAAATGAGTGGATTTACGAAATAATTGGTTAATATAGTTTATTTAAAGATTATATTATTTTTACGGGTGATTAAACATATATTATTTAAAACTTATATATAAATGTTTTCAATTTTAACTACATATAAGTTATTCAAAACTAGTGACATATTCCATAATAGTTTACCTACTCACTATATACCCCTTAATAAAGCATATATTATTATTAAATAAAACCCATTACATCAAATATATTTATTCCATTCTAGATTAATGAACTATACATCACATTCCTATAGTTTTTATTCTGGATTTGGAAAAAAAATTCTCTTTTCATAATCTTCCTTCTCATGGTATCTTTAATTTCTTTACATGTTATTTCCAAGGTTGAATATGATATAGGGGATATACTAGTTATAAAATTATAACTATTTTATTTTATTTTTACATTTTAATTTTGAAATATATTTGTGTATTAGTCCTTAATATTAGGTAATAGTCCATAGAATGAAATATATGATAACATTCATTTTTAAAGTTACATTATTATTGAATAAATCATTGTTATTTTTATTTATATATTATAATAATTACTTTTAGTCTTGTTTGTAATAATTAAAAAAATAAAATAATTAAATTAGGAAATGAAAAATCTTACATAAACATGGAATTTTACATCCCCCACATTAAATTTTTTTTTGAACTCAATTTTAATTATCAATCAAATATGAAAATAGATATGGGTGTCCATTAATAGATCAGAATCAATAAAATAATTTCTAATGAGATGTCAACATAATAATATTAGTTATAAATAAAATCTCATATATTCCATAACAATAAAAATATAATTATATTTTAATTTTTAAACCCATTTATGCTAAATAATATTTCATATCATTATTATAAACATTATCGCCACTAGATAAAATAATGTTTTGGTAATTTTTTATCAGATAACTCTAACTGATGTGAGGAACCCACAATCTCCAAGTCTACTTTCTATAGGGACAAACCCAATCCCTTCATTGATGCACTATTACATAGAGTAAACCGTTATATAAATTTTTTTAGTGTGAGTTTCTGTGAATTAAACAAAAACTTATTATCATCTTAAATATATCATCTTGCTATTAAATCTACAAAAATATCACTACATTTCGAGTTAACATGGTTTTCAGATTTCACAATCCTGAGAAATTTATCAAATAAAATACATAATATCATCCTTGTTTTAGAAAGCTATAGATCTCCCTTATAGATGTTTCTATTGAAAACTCTTTATTCCCCAATGTGATTGAAGGATTAATATATATATCACCTTTTATGATTATATGACACAATAAATATACTTTATTGATCTAAAATCTATAACTCGTAAACATAGGATACAATTTAACTATTATCAATGTCTTTCGAAAAATCCCCAAATAATCTTCATGATCTTACTTAATCCAAAAATATATGATAATATCATAGCTAAAGACTAGCACAAATTGGTCATTTTAATCACTAATGAATATATTCATCATGTAAAGGAAGAAATAATTTAATATTCCTTGTTGAATGGAATTATAATGAATTCATAGTGTCAATATCAATAATGATATTCTTTCTTAGGTAAATCTTATATTTTAAACATTAATTGATTATATCAATATAAAATACTAACATTTAAAACTTATTGATCCACTAAAAGTTGATCGAACAAGATATCAATATGGTGTATATGATACAATTTCAAGATAAAGAAATTATAAAGTTCATGCTAATCAATGAAAAGATGCATTGATCGATATTTCTTATTAAAAATTATTTTTGGTGCGCATTATGATTAATCATATGGGTATATAAAACCCTTATCTAGGTTTTCATTGAGTTTCATTTAAATTTAAACCAATTAAACAATTCTCAATATATTTAAATTCAATGACATAAGTATATAGAAAGGTAATTTTTCTATGTAATACATAGCCACACAAAATATGAAAACCTAAAAAACTCTTAATGAAAAAATCAATATATTTGTTAAAAATCATTATACACTAAATAGTAATTTTATCACTAATAATTTGATCTAAATACCCTTTATCATTATATATTAAGGCTCATATAATGTAATGTATTCTCATTTGTAGTTCATAGTTAACCCTGAATCGATAGACAACCACAGATTGAATTTGGATATGAAATATGACTTCCCTAACATATAAATTAATATGGGATATATTTATAGAGAGTAATTTTTTTTCCTAAATAACATTACATTTAACTAAACATTCTATAACAATAGTTTCAATAATTATATTTCCTAAGCATCTATCATAGTTTAGTTACAGTCTTCAGATACAATCATCATACCCCTATGATATTTTTTAAATAATCAATATATAACTATTAGGGTGTTGATTTTATGATTTATGGAAATAGTATTTTATTATATTGATTTTTAAAACCGCATAAATAGTCAATCATGAATAGTATTTTCATTTAAAAAATGTATTAAATGGTTACTTATGTCAATTTTCGTCATTAGTCCATTTATTTTTTCATTGATTTGAATAATTCACATAAACCTTATTATTAAATCATTGAATTTATAGTGGTGAATTATTTTTTACATTATTACCCTATATTTTATTGACTAGGAACTTCATATATCTTTGAGAACCCTATGCTTCATAGAAAACCTTTATGCCATTGAATCTTTTTCACATTCGCTCCATGCAATTTATAAGGCACTATTCCCAAATTTTTGACATGTAGATATATAAATATACATTTTCTCCTAGCCATTATCATATTAAACTCAATGAAACGCCATTTTTATAAGGATAGTGTGGTCATGTTTTTGATATAGACCTTTTTTTAACAATATCATTATTCTTATAGTTAACAATAACCATACGATTTACAACACCAAAACATATAATATTTGGTTTCTAATTAGTACAATTACCACATTATCAGTCACATTCCTGAATAACATGACTCCTCTTACCTATAACCATTAACTAAGACCAAATGGTTTTTATGATATCTATAAAATAAAAATAATTGAAATAAATGATATGATGAAGATAATAAATCCTATAACTTCCCTAAATTATGACACTATTATTTTATCCAATGAAATATTGGGTTCATACTACATAAATTTTGGTTAATCATATGTTTTTTAAGTTATTTACTCCTATTACCTATATCCTAATAAAAGAAAACAACTAAAACTAAACCTCAGTGTATCCAATGTTACTTGTTCATAACATCCATACATTATACATCAACTCAAAATAATATTCATTACATCTCATAAAAAATTACTCCCTAAAACTTATATATTTTTTTCATTGAATTTTATGTACATATATGTATTATTTCACATTATTTCTGTAGTATATTAAAAAAAATCATATACATGAGTCTTAAGTTGAAAAATATTTACGAATATACATTCCTTGGGAAAAAGGGAAAACATATGAATGATTGATCCCAAACACACAATAAGGGAAATTTATATCAAAACTTATTAAAGGGTTAGATCAACATAATTTTGTAAAAGTTGGTCAATGGAAAAATATCTAATGAAAATAACATGAAACAATAATATATATCAATAAATATGATAAAAGTACATATAACATGAAAATGATTATCACGAAATAATAAAACATTCCATTGTGTTAGAATACAGAAACATGAAACAACAATCATGATCCATCAAGATAAGAAAAGGCTTATTTCATATAATAAGGCATAGGTAAACCATAACTTTGTGAACATAGATAAACACAAATAGGTACACACATAGAGTTATGAAGATTTCTAAACGCATTTACAACAATTCATAGTAGTTTGAAATTATAAAAAAACCATGTCCATACATAGTTTTGTGAATATAAAAAAATGAACTCATGTACATTTATGGAGTTTTAAAAATATTTAAATATAATTTCAACCAAGAATATATTTTAGAAAATAGATAAACATAATCAGGTCCATGCATAACATGATTATCTCAAGAGATATAAATAATTGACTAATGCATTTGTGAGAAATATCATACCATATTATAATATATGGATATACAATGCATATTTATTTCAATTTAAATTAATCATACATATAATAATGAAAAACCAATGGATATAAAAAAATTTACCTGAAAATATAAAATGGTATCATATAAATTAAAACAATGAATTTGATCAATTGGTACAAAAACTAAATCTCCCAAAAGTGGTATAAATTTAGATAAGTTATAGAACCATTAATGAAACAAACCTTTATATTATGTATATGATATTTATATATAGATGAAAATGGATTTGAAATTTTAAAAAAAAATTTAAAAAATCATTTTTTATCATTTTATAAAAAGATTTTATAAGTTAGTATAAAAAATAAATTTTTTAGACGGTGAATAGAATTATTTTTAAATAATTGTTTTAAATGGAATCTTCAATAAAAAAAATTGAAGATAAATATAATATTATTAATTAAATTTTTAGTGGAAGAGGGAAAATATAATATTGTAAAAATATGTTTCATTTTAATATTCTTAAGTAGTTTTTCAGAAAATGTGCAATGATGAATGCGTTAAAATATTTACTTATTTTATGATATCAATATAATTATAAAGAGTAAAGAAGATATCATATATTTGGATTTCATAATTTGAAAAATATAATAATATTAATAATTGATGCACAATAGGTGTAGAAAGAGATAATAAATTGGGGGAGTGTTATTATTAATAAAATCATAATTATATGAAAAAATAAATAAAAAATAAAACAATATTAAGATATTAAAATTTAATTTACTCAAGATATGGAGAAAATATCATATAAAATTGTGAAATATAATAACATCATATACATAGAATATCATATTCAAGGAATAAAGTGTTTGAATCAATGAAAATAGATTTATTCATCAAAGCCGATAACTATGGTTTCTTATATGGTCAAACATGCTCAAAAATTTTTTATACTCATTTTCTGTTTATTATTAATTTATATATGAAACATTATTTTATATATTTTAATTTATAACATTAATTTGTAATATCATACAACACATTTACTTGTTATTCTATGTTATAATTAATATTAGGTTATTAAATAGCATATTTTTTGTGCTGGATTAAATATAGATATTTAGGTCATCGATCCATTTTCATGATTTCATAACCTATATAATTTCAATATACGATAAATAGTTGTATCTTATATTTTTTTTCTAATGTAAATTTTATTGGATTTCAGTTAATTTTTATTGATCATTGTTAAAATAACTTATTTGAATTTAAATTAAACAACAAATAATAGATTTAACTAAGGAATATAGAGTTATATATGTATATTAAATTATTATTAAAAACATGAATTCATCATCATTATATAATATTAATAGTAATCAGGTTCTCTTAATCATTGATTATAAAAATTTTATAACGTCATTCACGTTCGTGTTCAAACTATATTAGACAAGAACACGTTATAACTAATATATAAATAAGAACATTGAGTTATATTATGAAAATATAATTTTTAAGAGGAAAAATAATTTCAATATTAAATCATCAAAAATTATAATGAAATTAACAATGAGTGGAGATGATAAATAAAATTAATACAATGATAAAGACCTCATTACATTGAGTAAATTTCACTTTCATACAATATCTTCCATTTGAATGATGAACAAAGACCTCTTCCTTATGAAAAATTGATGGATATAAAATTAGGGAATGGATTTTTATAAGTATTAAAAATGAAACATATTTATTGAATATTTATAGAGTGGGTATATAGGGGATCCTTTTATTATTGAAATGAATGGAATTTTGTTGGAATCTTTATAAAAATGAAGTGTAATGTTAGAATAATAAGAATGATAGATGAGTTAGGTAAGGGAATTATAGAGATAATATTAGGAGTTACTCCCAATCCTATCAAATAAATTTTATAGTGTAATTATTATATTTTAAATAAACAATATTTGAGCCAAATTAATTTACCTATTTTTACCAATTTGTACCTTGTTAAATTATGGAACATGGTAATTATATTTTTTTCTTAAAATATATGATGAACCATAATACATAATTTTGACATGTTGTTTATAAATATAGGGAATATTTTATCTAATTATACTTATAATTATGGTAAACATATCTTTTGAATTAAAACATCAAATATATATTAATTTTTTTAGAATAATCACTTTTTTAGAATTATGTTCTCACATTATTATTTAATATGAACTAATAATCACTAAATTATTGATAAAATATATTTTTTATATTTATAAACAATAAATTTTAATTAAATAATCCTTATAATCTGATATATATTGTTTGTTAAAATACAATTTCACAATAAATTAAGAAAATATTTTAAAAAATACAAGTTTAATTATTAATTTTAATTTATTGTTTTAATTAACTAATAATATTAATAATAATTAAGATAATATAAATTTTTATATATATTTAAATAATAAATTAAATTAAACATAATAATCAAAAAATTTAAATATATATTTAAAATGAAAACATATAATATAAAATAAAAATGTGAGGAATATATTTTATTTTATTCTTGAGTAACTCTATTGGTATTTCTTATATTTTATTAATTTTTTCAGTTATTTTAAGAATTCTTTTTACTTGTAATTAATTTACTTATATTAATAATTTTTTAAATCATTTTATATAAATTATTATTATAAAAAAATAAATAATAAAAACTATTTTTTAGAATCGATATTATTTCCCCAATTGAATTTACGTGTATATGTTTTATTAAAAATCGATTATTTTATTTAAAATAAATAATTTATAATTAAAATATATATTTAAACATCTAAATAATGTTTATATGACTTAGCAAAAAACTGGTAATTCCAAAATGGTTACATGTTTAACAGTATTACACCTAATAGTTGTATACCAAACAGAATAGGTATTTAATGGCTATATTATCCCCATTACATCCTAAAAACGAATTTATGTCTTAATTCAAGATGAACATTACTCTTTCTATTTTTTCATTTTATATTTTGTAATATGTTTTCTCTCTTCATGGTATTCTATCTGTTTCTAGGTTAACATTCACTAACATTGATTTGAAAGGGTAAAATGGAAATCTAGGATATATCCATGTTAAAAAATAATATAATATTAGATTTATTTTCAAATTTTAATTTACAATTTTTTTGGATGTATTAATCCATGGAATGTACAAGTGAATGGATTGAAATACTTGGAATTATGTATTTTAAAAAAATATTCTATTATGAATGAATAATGGTTTCTTACGTTGTCTCATAACTCATGAGAATTATTTGTTTCATGTTTCTATTCATTATAAAGAATATGAGAAGAAACATAGGAAATGAAAAAGTATAGAAAAAATGTGATGTTACAAATTCATTATCTATAAAAGAATTGTAATGATAAAAAATATGCCATAAGATTCTTTATAATATTAATACAATATATGCATATTTAAAATATCAATACTCAAAAATAAAAAATTTTGTTATCCATTACAATATTGCATATTCAATTTGTAAAAAAAAATTAAACATCATAAAAAAATAAAGATTCATATCAAATAAATTTATATAATAAAATGGATGTCCCATTTTATGTACTTGTAATCCACTGAGAAATATTATTAAATTTAGCACAAAACACATAAACCATCACAATATAATAATTAAAAACAATCAAAAAAATGCAATAAATAATCTTAATTGAACAGTTACTCATTTTGTAACTCAATACCTCAAATTGTTTTACTCATAATCTCCACTTATTCCAACTCTATACCCTCTATGATCTTTATAATACTTCTAAATTATTTCATTTATATAATTACTCAAGATGATATCATAAAAATCAAGGACCATTAGGAAATAATATATTATACAAAACATCAAATGGGAACTAATAAAATCAAATAAAATTAATAACTCTCATGACAATGGTAGTTATGAAAAAACATCTGAACTTTTTTTATTCAAACAAATACTTAAAAGAAATCTAGTGCAATAATATTAAGTTAATTACTGAAAAAATATAAATCTATCATCATAATAATAATATTTCATTCCATAAATATTTCAAGTATAATGATTTCGTCAGTATATTTTTTAAAAAAATAGAGGTGGTGATGTGTCCAATAAACTAGTTCAATATTGATATGTAAAAACTCATCTACGATTAAAATAAAAATATTCCCAAAATATGATAGGGAATTGATAAAAACATTTACTACTTAAGCATAACAAAATTCCATCCAAGGATTTTTAATGTACATTAAAAATTTCAAGAGATGTAAATAAGTTTTCCTATTAATTAAACCCAATTTTAAATATTGGATAACAAAAAATATTACCTTTTACAATAAAATAATGTATTTCTTATTTAAAATATACTAATATCATACACATCCTCTTTATTGTTGAAAAATATTAACCAAAGGATAAGTGTAATTTATCAGCCTATGATTCATTCATTTTAGAAGGAAAATATAAATGAATTTTATTCCTTATAAGAATAATAATCATAAAAAACATTCTTATAAATTAGCTTTTTCCATGGTAATACTTGGATCTAGGTTAAAATTCAATAATAAATCAAGTGATAACTAACAAGTTAATATAATCAAAACATGATGAGGAAAAAATTCATAAAATTAATGTAGATAATTAAATATTTTATAATTATTTATTGATATATTCAAAATAAATTTTTCTTTCCATGAAAACATAATTCATTGAACATGTGTTAATAATAATGATAAAAAATTTTGAAATAAAAAATAGATTATAGATTCTTACAAAAATAGATGAAAAATTATTTGGTTTAAAATATTATAATATATGTATAATCCTCCTTAAAATTTTCAAAAACATATTCTAAAATTTAAGAATAATTATAAAATAATTTGGTTGTCAGATTAATATATTAAATCAATAATTAAAAAAACCAAATTAAAAGTAATTAAAAATACGTTTAAAATACAAATACATTTCTAAAGTTAAAAACCATAAATATTTTAATACAAAATATTTTGTATCATTGGAAAATTAGGATGAACTTTGATTAAATCCTAAATTATATACTTAGTTTAGGAATTACCACCAATGGAAGTAAAATAACCATTTTTATGATTCTATTATAATGATATAATGATGTTTTGTGAGATGATGTGATTTCACTTGGACATAGTGAAATAATGAACTCATATCCCTAATCAGTCATTTTAGAAAATGGAAAATGGGTAGATTTAAATAATATTATAAAATAATTGTAATTATACATAGAATTGCTGGAAGAAACCAAATATGAAAAACCATTACCCATTTTAAGAGGAAATGAAGTAGAAATCCAAATAAACTTCCCCTTATTGTCTTAGATGACTTAATGGAATGAGTGGAAAATGAACCCAGTTGTGGTTAATAGAAGTAAAAAAGAAAATATTAAATGAAGTTCAATTAGACAAATTTGTACATAGAACATTTGAATCCTAATGGAAATCCAGTAGAAATAATATAGCCCACTCGCAGTCTTGTTAAATATCATTGGAGTATCTTTTGAAATCAAATGAGGTTCCCCTCACTAGTTCATTCAACTATTCCTTACTGGCCTTCTACTCGTTATCTGAGGTCTAACTGTATCCAATCTTGTTGGTGTTTCTTCTATTACAAACTCTATATTATTATCACAAGATTCACTAAAAACCTCTTAATGATCAATCGTTGATTATAATATTTATAAGGACACCGAAAAGGATTAATGTAGAATCCCGTGTTTTCGAATGGGTGGTTTTCATGGGGGTTTTTGATTTTTTTGGAAATTACTGGATGAGACAAAATTAAAACCAAGCATTGGAACATAACATTCATAGTGTTGACACTAAGATGCATGTTTCAGTTTAATAAATTAACAATAATTAAATTAAATTTGAAATGAAATGTTTTAATAATAATAGTGATATTATTATTATTAGGTTTATTATTATTATTGTGTTTATTATTAAAAGTTTTATTTTCTTTTTATTATGTTTTTATTAAAACTTAAGGGGGGCCTTCTCCTCCCCCTTACCTACATCATGAATGGGCCATCCCCCCCCATACAACATCACATGACCCTCCTCCCTATAACCCTAGGAAAGAATGAACTGACTCACTCTCACTCTTTGCGGCATCGTGACCATCCTAGACGCGATCCCCAATTGGTACGACACACACCCTAGATGAAACTTGGCAGCACGCAACTCCCTTTTTGGGGCTCCCCCTATCACTCTCGATTCTAGCTAGATTTCTCATGATTTTCCTCCAAAGATTCGAGGTAAGGATCCTGATCCATTATCCTCTCTATTTCCAACAAATTTTTGGGCTATTCATCACCTGGTGGAGTTCGTATAAACATCCTAGGTTTAAGGATAATAATTTTTTTGTTTTATTTAGAATTAGGGTTGTACAGAGGGTGTATCGGTACACGTTGGTTAGTGTTCCTGTAATCGCCACTGATGATGAGGTTGTTCAGGTTGATTCAGTACACTAATTTCTATTCGAGGTAATGTTTTATACCGTTAAATTGTTTCTCAAGATTTATTTAGGGTTTAGTGGTGTTTATTTTACCCTAGGTAATTATTTTATGTTGTTTAAATCGATTCCAAGGGCATGCACGCATATTCCTAGGCATGAAAATATATTGATATATATATATATATATATATTCTATGCGAATTCCCTCACGGTATGAGGAATTCATTTATCAGTATAATGATATATATATATATATATATGGATGTTCATGTGTGAGAGTAGGCTACTGCTTGAGTTAGAAAGCACTGAATTCCAATCATTGGCTAGGGCTCCTTGAGGTTGGATCTTCAACCATGCCTTTAATTTAACAATGTAGTAGTTATTTATTTATTACCTTGGGGAAATTTAACTGAAATTATGGAATGAACTACCTATTTGTGATAAATAATTTGGTAGAGTAAAAAATCATGATTTTATAACAAAACCCCTCCATCGAAGGTTAGTTTCCATCAATCTAAAAACATAGTGAGGTGACAGTTTATGTTTCGTAGATTGATGATGTGTGAATTTCCTAATATTTCCAAGTCAGATTAATCTTTATTAGTTAATTGAATATATTTGCTTAACTAGGATACATACCACCTCCTTTACATGTTGAAACACTTAAATTAACTGGTTATAATGAAATATAATTGGATTCATGGGTGGCTAAAACCATGTGAAATGAATAGGGGTTAGTGGAAAAAAAAATGGGTGGGTATACCCATTTGATATGAATGAATGTGAACTGTAACAACGATTGGATATACCCTTTAGCAGCAAGGGTTGTGAATGGGGATTAATGAATGAGTAAATTCATTATAATATTTCAATGCATTTTCATGTAAGTGATTGATAATGAGTTGGTATACTCATTAAATACCTTGAATTAAAATAGGTAATTGAGTTGGTAAAATCATGGGATGTATTTGAATATGATATTGGAATATTAGTGAGTATACTCATATGAAATGGAATAGATTATATGAGTGGGTATATTCATATTATTTGTTTTGTTAAATGGTTTAAATTATATGGTTTAACTTGAAAGGGAACATATTAGGATGGTATGTCTATGCCCTCAGTTAATGTAATAATCATGTCTTATGATAGTTGAAATGAATTTAGTGAACATGACACATCATGGATGGTTTAGTCCATACCACTACTTTATGATCATAAATCACCTTAGGTCAATTGAAATGTTTATAAAAAATTTCAATTGGCATGTGATATGCATGAGATGCCTTGCATCAAGATTTGAATTCAATGTGTGACCATGTCGATGTAATGTGAATTGGGAGTCCATAATATGCTTCTTTATGTTAAATTGTGATACTTGTGATATATATATTTATAATTACGATGGATAAAAGGTATTTGAGACAGGGACAGATGCTCTAAATACACACGGGGTGCTAGAAATGACATTCTACAACAATTATATGTACATATACAAATATATGATTGATAAATGAGTAGTGAGATAGTGACTGAGGCTTTAAATACTCAAGGGGTTCTTGAAATGATTTTCCATACCAATGATATATTTATATTTATTATTGGTAAATGGGTTGTGTGATAGGGACTAATATTTCAAATACTCACGGTGTGCTAGACATGACGTTCTACACCCATGATATATATATATATATATATATATATATATATATATATTTGTGTGTGTGTGTGTGTGCTAGATAAATGGGTTGTGAGACATGGAATGATGCTCCAAATACTCATCGGGTGCCCAAAATAATGTTCTACCCCCCATTTATTGACATTGGACTATGTGTCCAATTGGTCATATATGAATTGAATTAAAAGGACAATGAAAGATGATGTGATATAATGATTGTTAATTGAATATGAGAAATTGTTTAGACACCGACACGAGCTGAGGAATGTATTGAGATATGGGTATCCAATAAATCTTAGGGGTATATATAGTCAAATAAAGGATAATTGAATAAATGTAAAATTGTTTACCTTATTACATTTGTTTTATTCCTCACAGTACTACTTACGTTGTTACTATATATATAAACATAATTTATAAAATCATTCTCTTATTCCCACAACAAGCCGATGATGGTATCGTCATCAGGTGTCCCATGCAAACCTTGATGGGTTGTTGTTTATTTATTCAATTATATTATTACTTCACAATATAGGCACACTGTTTAATTATTATCCACTGACTCATTTGAGATAGACATCGGTGTGTGTTAACCTAGTGAGATTTTATATCACACACTACTAAGGTACACTTTTCACCTGGGTGGAAAATATATTTTCCGGACCTAGGTTGAATGATGTGTTTCCCATACCTGGATTTTTGAGTAAAGGACAGATATGGAGCTCGTTATACTTGAGGAGATCGCATGTGGGTCTTTTATAACTTATTCCAATTTTTGTACTGTATTGTAAATCATGTTGAGTTTTTTTACAGATTTCAATTATCTATCATCACCATGTCATGCATTCAACTTTTGTATAAATTGTTATTGGCCATCATTATTAAATTGAACATAATATTCTTCCATTTCTCTATTGTTTTCATCATCTTCTACTATTTTCATATATTTATATTCTATTATACTAATCTAGAAACTCAATTATGAGGGTATAGTCTCTCCACTACCACCTAATGAGACCCTCACAACTAGTCAACAATATATGGTGTATGGGGAGACACGCTTGAGGCCATGTGGTGACCAGTTCATTTTCCGATTCAATGGTAAGCTAAGTTAGGATGTTAAAAATTGGCATAATATGTTAATTTTTCAATTATTTTACTATTTTGGCTCGGTAGACAGTAGATTAGGAATTTTTTAGTTCTTGGTAGATCTTCATGCTTTATACTGACCACCCCACGTATGGAAAATGACCAAGGGGTCAGTGTTGGGAATTGTTGTTTATACTGTTCAATATTACAGTGGATATGATTTAACCTTAGGTGAATGGTTTATTTTCTTCTTCTTATTGATTATGATATTTTTCCTTTTCTTTGTTAATTAAAGGATGAAACATAACATTCATCATAATAGGCATATAGTAATTCACATGTCATACATATTCCATACCATGTATTTGCATTCATTGGTTGACTAAAAATATTATTTAGTTTATTAAATTCCATGCCATGTTGTCATATTTATTAGAATGTCTGTTTAGATACCATGATTTGGTGATATATTTACCATGCTATATTATTAGAATGCTTCTTTATTACTAAAATTTTATCCTTGAATCATGCGTCTGGGCATATTAGAATGTTTCTATGATTAAAATGTCACGATTCTATGATTAATACATGTTTCTCACTGTTATATACTTGTAATGAAATTATTTTTTATTTGATTTATAATTGGTTTTTTTCAAAAAATTATTGGATCGAATTAAATGGGAGAAAAATTATATATGTAGAGTTTATGGGGATTTTATGGATTGGTAGATTACATCTTATATTACTAGACTATAGAACATGTGTATGTTGTTTTACAAAATGGTTTTAAATGTAAAGGGTTTAAAATTGGAACCTTCAATGGCTGTATTTTATTAAACCATCATTTAAGTTTAGTTTTAAATGTTTCATGTAGTATGCCTTGGAATAGAGATGTGAGTGTTTATCCTTAGGATGTTTAATTTTTCAATGGAATACATGAAAAAGGGGCTCATGAGCCTAGTAAATCTTTTTTCTGTTACCTTAGGATATTGTCGATGTGTATGTTTCGTAAGGGGAAATAAAATTGTAGGTACCACCTTTAGATGTTGAACCTCCTTTCTCCTGGTGTGAGACATTTAAAATTGGTGATGTCTGAGTTCTATTTCCCCTATTAAGAATTATGGGTTCTTAAAAGACACCATTGTTTGGATGGGTGGTCATTGTATCATGACCATTGATATGGGAATAAGCATTGATGAATTCATGGTTAATTAGGTTAGACTTGCACAAGGAATGGTTAACTGTTTAGGAGGTCATGTGAAACTATTTTATTTTTTTAGTGATGGATGACTCGGTATGTCATCATCTAAGTTGTTGTGGTTGAGAAGAGGTGTCATTAGATTTTCTGAACTCGGGGTTGTATTTATTGATGTGGTGACCATGGTTTGTGGAACATGACATGTGCGTTTATGGTTTTTTTGAGTTAGTGATCTTGTGATCGATTGGTAGTTCTTTTGAAAACGTGGACACTACTACGATTGGTATCATCTTATTGGTTTTGGTGTATGTACCAGTGCTTGCATAGAAGAATCACTTCGATGAGGTTAGAAGTATGGAAAACCCTTTAGAAAATACATTAGTTCAGGAAGTGTTTTAGTGGTAAGGATTTAATGAAATCGAATTCCTTAGGTGGTATAGGCATTGGGATTTGGTGGATGATACACCGGAAGGTGAAGCCGAGATGATGTAATGAGTTTACAAGTATTAGTTCGACTAATATTCTTAGTTACCTAGGAATACTCGTAGTCTGCTCTTCTAAATGAGATGACAATGTCACCTATCATGACCCCATCCAGGAGGCACTATGATAATATCTGTATTATGCCATCCTAATGCTTTTAAAGTACTCTGATTGATAAGTGGTTGTTATTGTGGATATACATGGGATGTGTGGTTTTTTGGGTTATGCCTTTATTCATTCTAAGGAACAGAGGTTTTAAAATATCATAGTGGAAACGTTTTCTAGGAATTCCACCAGAAGATAGGTAAGGACTTCTGTGTGCATGCTTGTGTTATCTAATGAGTGCCTTGCAGAAGAAGGCTTTGCAGTTCTGTTCAGGATGTGTCGTTCATCTAATCCAATCATCATCATTGAAAATTTCCTTAAAGTGGGTTAGTATGCTACATCTTTTGTGAGATATAGTTGGTGATGGAATCGTTTTAAAGCAATTTATCTAGTATAAGGGTGAGTTTGGTTTATGGATCGATGATTTCTTTTGAGAAAAGAATGCACAACAAATTGATGTTGGCCGATTGAGATTAGACCTTTCTTTCGATGAGGTCCATATTATGGCCTCAGATGTAATATAGTTCACTAGTTAAAAAATTCAAGTGAGAACCATCACTAGGATTCTTATATCATGCCCTCTTTGAAAATTCCAATGGTGGAAGAACTTTTGTGTGGAATTGGTTGTTAAAATATAACAACTTTGGTCGAAATCACCAATGGAAGGATGGTTAAAGAGATGATGACAGAGTCATGTCTCTAGTTGAATGGGCTCAGTTAGATATTGCTTTGATTTTTTGGTTGGATTTTTAAATTTTTCTCAGGTTTTAAAGGGTTAATCATTTGGGATTGTGAAATGGTCAATGGTGAAGTTGGTGTTTGGAAATATAACACAATTGTTCAAACAAGATTTCATGACCTTAATAGTTTGGGTGATTTTTTTTGTAGTTTCTGAATGATTCTCAAGGACAAGATATTTTATGGTGGGTAAATTGTAGTATCTGACGTTTTGGAATGGGTGGTTTTTACTTGGGATTTCTATTTTTTTTAAATTACTGGATGGGATGAAATTAAAACCGACCATCAGAACATCATATTTGGAGAGTTGACATTGTGATATTAATTTCTTTTTAATAAATTAGGATTATTAAAATTATAGTTGAAATGAATGTTATAATAATAATTACAATGGTATTAATAAGATTATTATTATGTTTATTATTATTATTATTATTGTCTTTATTAGTATTATTATTAATTTTTTTGTTTAGTTTTTTCAGAAAAAACCCTCATGTAGGAATTCTCCTCCCCCTTACCTGCATCGTGTAAGGTACATCCCCCCTCCTTCCGGCATCACACAACCCTCATCATTATAACCCTAGGTGAGTATAACCTGAATCCATATCTCTCTCCATCGAATCACACCCCTCCTAGTTGTGATCCCCAGAAGTTGTGATGCACCCCTGACAAAAACCCTTCAGTGTACGACCCCCTTTACATTCCTTCCTATGGCGGCCTCAATTCTGACCAGATTTCATGGAAATTTCCCTCCAAAGAATCTAGGTAAGCTCTCTAGTCCCTTATACTCCCTATTTCTCACCAATTTTTTGGATATTCATCTCATGGTGGATTTCGTACGAACACCCTAGGATTTGGGATAATCTTGTTTCCAGTTTTATTTTATTTTAGCATTGTGCAGAGGGTGTCTTGGGAGCCTTTTGAAAATGTTCTAGAAACTCCCACTGAAGGAACATCGGTTTAGGTCGATTCGGTCTGATGTTGTCCATTTGAGGTAATATTTTATACCAGTAAACTGTTTCAAACCCTTTATTTATGGTCTAATGATGTTTATGATACCCAGGGGAATTGTTCTAGGCTGTTACGATCAATTCCAAGGGCACAGATTCATATTTCTAGGTTTTAATATATATATATATATATATATCTTCTGTGTACAGGTTCCCTCATGGAGAGGGGATTGTGTGCATCAGTCTAGGGATATATATATACATGGAAGAGTGTGAATATGATAAGGATTCTTCTTGAGTTAAAAAGCACTAAAATCCATGCATTGGTTTGGTCTGCTTGTGGTAGGTTCCTCAACATTGCCTTTAATATAAAAATGTAGTATTTTTTTATTTACTGCATTTTAAAAATTTATCTACTATTTTGTAATAAAATATGTAATTGAGATAAATGTTTTATTAGAGTAAGAAATCATGTTTTTGTAATAAACATCCCATCAGAGGTGTGATGCCTTCAAGATAAAAACACAGTGAGTAGACTTGTTATGTCTACATAGATTTATGATGTGCAGTTTTTATATAATTTCCTAGTTCGAGGAATCTTGATTAATTAAAGGAATATGGTTTGATTTTCTAGGAGCCGTACTGCTTCATTTTTATGTTGACACACATGAATTAAATGGTTATAATGAACTAGAATTGGATTCATGGGTGTTTAATCCCATGTGAAATGAATAATAGTGAGTGGAAACAAATGGGTGGGTTTGCCAATGTGATAGGAAGGAATGTGAACTTTAACAATGAGTTGGTATACTGTTTCATATATTGGGTTGGTAATGGGGAATAATTAATGAGTAGATTCATTATAAGAGTATAATGCATTATTATGTATTTGATGGATAAGTAATGGGTATACAAATAATATGCCTTGAATGAAATATGGGTAAACAAATGGGTAAACTCATGGGATGAATTTAAAAATGAAATTCCCACATGAGAGGGTATAATCATATTGAATTTAATTTTTTATATGATCAGGTATATTCATATGTATTTTTTGTTTAATGGTCTAGTTGAACTAGTTAAACTTGAAAGGGAATAAATTTGATGGTATGAATATGCCTTGGGTTAATGTAATATACACAACTTATGATAGTTTAAATGAATTTAGTGATCTTGACACATCAAGGATTGTTTATTACACACCTTTGATTTATGATCCTAAATAACCTTATTTCAATTAAAATGTTTAAATAAAATTAGAATTGTCTTTTGACATGCACGAGAGGCCTTTCCTCAAGCATTGCGTGGAATATTTGACCATGATAATGTAATGTGAATTGTGAAA
Organism: Viscum album; assembly: GCA_963277665.1. Classification (NCBI taxonomy): domain Eukaryota; kingdom Viridiplantae; phylum Streptophyta; class Magnoliopsida; order Santalales; family Viscaceae; genus Viscum; species Viscum album. The sequence continues at coordinate 1,968,819,685 of OY728165.1, forward strand.
CCGTAAGATGTCATCTTATGTTACATTATTATAGTTGTGATATATATATATATATTTGTGTGTGTGTGTGTATGTATGTATGTATTATTGATAAATAGACTGTGAGACAGGGACTAAGGCTCCAAACACTCATGGGGTGTTATACATGAAGTTCTATAACAATGATATATATATATATGTATTGTTGATAAATAGGTTTTGAGACTGGTACTGGTGCCTCAAATACTAACAGGGTTCTAGACATGATGTTTTACACGAATTTTATATATATATATATATATATATATATATATATATATGATTGATAAATGGGTTTTGAGACAGGGATTGATGTTCCAAAACTCACAGGGTGCTTGATATGATGTTCTACTCTAATGATATATATACATGTATGATTGATAAATGGGTTATTAGATATGATCTGATGCTCCTAAAATTCTAATGGGGTTCTAGGAATGATGTTCTACAACAATTAATGGAAATTGTACTCTGGTTCTAACAAGTTTTATATAAATTGAAATAAAAGGATAATGAAGTATTTTGTGGTATTATGACTGTTAATTGAATATGATAAATCATCCAGACTCTAGCATAGGCAGAAAAATGGTATTGAGATATGGATGTCCATGGGAACCTGGGGTATATGCGGTTAAATAAAGGATAATTGAAGAAGTATTAAACTATTTACAATATTACCTATGTTTTATTCATTATAAAATTGAATATAATATTACAATATATATTTACATACAATATATACATATTAAAAATGACTTTATTCTTATTCTGACAACGGGACAATGCTAGTATCACCATCAGGTGTCCCTTAAGAACATGGACATGTTTTTGTTTATTTATTCAATTCTGTTATTACTTCCCTATACATGAACACTGTTTAATTATTATTCACCGCCTAGTTTTGTATAGACACCTATTGGCATTGGCCTACTACGATTTTATCTTACACCCTACTCAAGTCCCTTGGTTCCCAAGTAGACTATATATTTGTAGTACCTAGGTTGATTATTGTGTTTCTTGTACCTAGAGTTAGGAGAAAAGGACCTAGTTCGACCTCGTGATGCTTGAGGAGATCGACCATGGGGAATCTTCTATCTTATTCCTATTTTTGTGCTATATTTTAATTAATGGTGAATTTTTTACTCCAATCAAATATCTATAGTATCCATGTCATGCATTCATTTTTTGTATAATCTCGAATTGGCTATTTTTATTAAATTTAACATATTGTTCATCCTCTACTCAATTATCTGTTTACTACCTTTGATGCTTTCATCTATTTATATACAATTATAATTATTTAAAACCTCTTATATGAGTGTATAGTCTCCCCACTATCACCTCATGAGACCCTCTCTGCTAGTCTGTAGCCTCTGGCGTACATGGAGTCTCTCTTGAGGCCATGGGGCGATTGGTTTTGCTACCGATTCAACAGTATGCCGGGTTGGGATGTTACAATATATCTCATGGTTTCAATAAAAAAATTATTTTTTACCCTTTTTTCAACACATTAATTTTTAAATTAAATCCATTGAAATTAAAAATTAGTTAATTTGGTCCTTAGTCATTATAAAATACCCGTAATAAGACATTTTATCTTAGAAAAGCTATAAAATTCTCTCACTAAAAGTATCTAAATATAATAATAACCAATTAATAATTAAATCAAAAATATGTTTTTAAAATCAATAAAGTATATTTCATTCTATTAATCTGAATATTTACATATATCACTGAATTTTTAATTTTCTAATCCCATAGTTTTATGCTAACATTCCTATAATCGTTAAAGTAACACAACCCACCTGAAATTATTCGCATCATGATCGACACCATAAGAATCACATAGGGTTTACTATATCATGTCATATCACTGAGTATTCTATTTATTAATTATATAGGTTAATTAATCATGTTGTAATCCAAAAAAAGTTCCATTTGGATCTAACCTATAATATAACTTTTGTGAATCTTTTGATTTGAAAAAACCTAATTTAAAATTCCAATTGATGAAAATAATTTCATGCTCATTCTATATTTTTTATATTTCAATATTACTATCACAATATAAACTATCTTCTCAATTAAAAAATTATATTTGAAAATAATTTCAATTTATTGTGAAAATAATAATACATTTTAAAAATAATTCAAGTGAGATAGGACAGATTAAATTTGATAACTGAAGGAGACACAAAAATACCTTTTTAGAATGTTAAATATGACATAGTTCCAAAAATATTTCCCAAAAAGAGAATATTTAACCAATAAATATATATGAATATGTACATGTGACTATTATTATTTTTCTACATCAACCCTAATATGGTATTTAATGAAGAATCGATTAATTTTTAACTTTATTATAATTATGTAAATACATTCTAAAATTACAGTCACAACGTAATGTAAAATGTACCTATCATGTGTTTCTTTAACATGATGTTGTAAAAAAATATATGAACATTATATTGACCTAACACTATAAAACATTATATGGTCCATAATCTGAAACTAAAAATGCTAAAATGATGAAATCAATCGTACTTATGGAACATAAACTGAACATGTTGACATTCCAAGTTACTTAGGTTTCCACTATTTAATGATGGCTAGAAAAGCACAAGGGGTACCCCAAATATTATGATATTTTATATGAAATATAGAATAATCAATTCCCTGAAAATTCTAACAACACTGTGATTCTCTTTTTTAATAACAAAAATGGAAATACATTTTAGATATTTAACTCGGTCATCAATGAAGCTAATGGTGTTCTCTGTTACCCAATGTCTACTAAGTTGGTATGTTGGTCTGGAATAATGATATGGGAACAAATTATCTTTTAATGATTTTAAAATGTTTCTATTCTTGATTTTTTTAAATTTTTATCCTAACCTATTTTTACATCTGACATTTAAAAAGACCTCTAATATGTTATGTGCACTAATGGGATAACGAGTTCACTGAAAACATAAATGGTCTTTAAATAACCATTAAAAAATTTATATGAATTCCCTACGAAAATACTAACTACTATTGCAACATGTATATTTATAACTCAGTCATTTACATAAGATACATTAATGATTAAGTAATACATTATATAGAGCTGTTTGTAAATTCTACTAGGACAAGGGTAGTCTCATATGATCTAATAATCCATGGAGTTCATACCATTATTATATGAATCCAATGTGTATAAAACCTCTAAATCATCCAAACATTCTATTATATTCCAATATGTACCTAAATTTAAAATAATACAAAACATATTTCTTATGTTTTGAATATAGAGGTTGTAGGTTCAAGGTCTCTCTAGGCCACCACCAATGGTGTCTCAACTCATAGATACATGTATATACATTTACAAATATATTTATTAGTATGATTTCAATTAAAATAATCATATAATAGAAAAAATTATATATCCAATGAAATCACATATTAATAATAGTAATAATTAAATCCTTATAATGGGAGGGTAAAATCCTTTTGGACCTATAAAGTACCATGAATAAGGATTATGTAATGAGTGAAAAATGATAGACCAAAATTCTCTCTATAGGTGGATAATTTTACATATATAGATAAAAATAGTCACACACACACACACAGATATATATATATATATATATTGAATGATAAATAACATTTGAGAAAATATCGTTCAGTTAAAATCATTCTCTGATATACATGAATGCTATAAGATTTTCAAATACCAAAATTAGTGAAATGAATAATAAAACCAACACATGATAAGTATTATAGGATTATAAGAATATACTTTGGGATCCTTATACCTATCTATCTATTTTATATAGTCCACTTGCTAGATCTTGATCCAAAAATAGTGTAGAACAAAAATTGATAATGATTTTGTGGAATAATAAAAATTTCCATATTTTCCAATGTTTAAACTACATGTCTTGACTGGGAATGTATATTTGTAATATAATCATGAATTTATTTCATGATTTCACTTAAATCTTAAATAATCCCAGTGTTTCCAATGACTTTTTATATCATTGAGAATTAATGATGAAAATAAATCAACATGAATACTCTTAAATCTAAAAAACATATACTAAAAAATATACATTTTAGATAAACTATTATACCCATAATAAAACCAATTAATAATGAATTGATACACCTTATGATGATAGACCATTAATATGTTATAAGGAATCCCACTCTATAATAGCATGGTAATGAAAAAAACATGTTATATATGTGTTTAATATATTATGAGAGTAGATGTATCTCTATAATATCATCATACAAAATGAATCAATACATGTTACCATAGATATATGAAATAATCAAGTCACAAATTTTTTTAAAATATCATATAAATACTTATGAATCATGTCAAACAATTCATATCAAATAAAATGGACATCCCTATTTAGTAACACGAACTTTCTTGTAAACAGCTTGAGAATTTCCCATATAACCCTTTAACGTTCTTATTATAATAATTGAAAAAAATAAATTGAAAAACAAATCCTATGAAATGTTTTACCTATAAGGAAAACCATTTCATCACAAAAAAGTTCCCCATGACCTATAGTCATTCTCACATTATACTCATTATAAATATCCCAATAAATTTACACAAAAACATTGATACAACTACTGAAAATGATTTCTTACTAATAAAGGCCTTAATGGTAAGAATCCTATAAACCATAACTGAAGAATGAAATAACTATAAAAGAATAAAATAATCATAACACATTATACGAGGGAAATTTTTTAGCACTTATTTATAAATAAATCATATTTTAACTTTTTATTTTATTGAATAATCAAACCCAAACCAAAGTAAGAACATGAATAAAATAGTTATTCAATACTATGAGAATAAATATAAATTTTTAATCTGTTACTCTCTCCCCTCACCACTCAATCAACAACAACACATAAAAATAGGTTATGGTTTATTAATTGTATTATGATTATTTAATGTTATGAAAAAATATTACTGATCTTATTCCCATGTAATGAAATTTATCTCATGTAAATATCTAATAAATTGATGGTATTGATGATATAATAAAGGAAATTTGGATTAAAATCAAACCCAGTTCATCTGAAAAATATCACATGAATAGTTTATTTTTCAAATACATCTTTAATTATTTCATTTTATTATTTAATAATTAATACTATTTAATGTTTTTATTTTCATTTTAAAACACTGTAACAATCATATTTAAATATTAATTTCTTTGGTGTTTAATCTACATTAATGAATTCTATATTGCATTATTCTTCTTCACTAGAGGATTCATTACAGCTCAATGATTATACCGTGAAATTATGATCGTTATTATATTTAAAATATTATTATTTTATTAACTATAAAAAATAACATGAAATTTCCCATTTTTATAAAAAATAGTCTTTTTCATATATTATCTATATCATTATTAGAGATCCTTTATCCAGTCTAAAAAATTTCCATCTTTTTTTATAACTCTGATATTTTAGGTTGATCAACCTTATTTTATAATAGGTATTTATACAGTATACTAAATTAAAAGTGTCTATATTTCATTATTTAAACATTTGGATTGGTGTTTTATTTTTTCTTTCATTTTCCCATTTTCGTCAATTTTGTTAAAAATTATTTAAAATCATTAATATTATTAAAATCACAGTAATCTTCATAAATTTGAAAATATGGAAAATATTAAAATCTATTAGAGGCATGAAGATCATTTCCCATTTCATATTTCCCTTACTTTTTTAATGAAAACCCTCATATCATGTCCTAGTATATTAAAATGATGATGATACGTTCAATTGTGAACTCATTAATGTATAAATATATTAATGATTTTTTTCTACATTGATTTAATATGATATGATATAAATTATATTATTCATAATGGTATGAACTTAGATAACAAATATATATTTTTATATCATGCTAAAATATTTGGTCACATGAATAATGAACTCATCAAAGATAAATATTTACCCATCATAATATAAATTAATGTGATATAACATGTTTAAGTTCAACATAAACAAAAATAGTTCCCCCTTTATGAATTTCAGGATCTTTCCCCATAATGTGATAATTTTTTAGGAAACCATAACTCATGTGAAATATTTTTCAGAGAGATATGAGTCTAATTCTTTATGAACATTATCTCCAACATCAAAATTATTATTATTAATTAATGTAAATATATCCATAACATATAAAATATTACAACCAATATTTGTTAATTTCTGATCATAGAAACTGAATGACATTATATATGGAACCATCCTAACACTATACTAGGGAAAGTATTTTCCATAAATAAAATAATGTTAATGTTTTTTTAGTCCATGTATGAAATGAAAATTTGAAAAAATAATAATAGAAGAACCACATTTAGTCACTTATTCTAAATGAAATATTTTCCTTAATAATAGTTGATGTTATAAAGAAAAATAAAGTGAGATGCATTTAGGTTGGGATTGGAAATTGGTGAACCTAAATAATTCCTGATAAATTAACATACTTTCATCATATAACCTATAAATTTATATCTCAATGTAAGAAAAAATTGTTTAAAAATAAATTAATAAATATATTTATATAATATACACCGTAAAATATAGTTTTCTTCCATATTAATACTAAAAGAAAAAAAATATTTATATTTACTAATATTATTTCATATTCATTTGTATAATGGTTATAAATATATAACAACACCATAATATTGATTTTTGGTGATCATATTCAGTAAATAATACATAAAGTATTAGATTTAAATATTTTATAAACAAAAATATAACTATTTTTTTATATAATCAATGGGAATGATATAAATGACTTTTGAATTTATTTTTAATTCTATTTATAACATTTAATATACAATGAAAAATACAACTTATTTACCCAATAACATGAAAATATATGATTCAACTCTACCATTGTGATAAAAAAATAAATTTATTTAGTTTAAAAAGGATCCTACTATGGAATAGTAGATTCTTTATATGATGTGTGTAGTGCTTTTCAATGAATATGTGAATTTTTTGACCTTCACTCAAAACATCTCTCTTACTACCATTCTTGATCATCAACTCAATTAATAGTGGTGTATACTAATAAACCGAGTGTCTAAGATATATTATATTGATCATGGTGACAATTTATTGATTTGTGAAATTACTTAATATGTTAAATTAGGCTGATACCACCCTTAAATTAATTATTTTTATAGACATGTTAACATATTTTGTACCACTCAAAAAATAGTTTAAATAAATAATAATATTGATTGATTTCATGGAGTGCAACTATGAGTATAAAAAACTATAATATATCATAACATAGATATTAAATTATCAGTCTGAATATTAAAAACCACATTATGAAATATATACATATATATATTAGTTTTAGATAATTAAAATTTTTATATTAATTTAAATAAATATGTAATTGATATTCATTAGACATTTTCTACAATAATATTTTATTTCATTCAGAAATGATTTTTATTCCTTAAAAAACAAATAATACTATAGAAAAATTGTAAATTTTATTATAGTTAATTTATATTAGTTTTTATACCATTTTATTTTTTTTATTTTTAGGTGATATTTTAGAATTTTTTCAAAAAAAATAGTGAATTGTATAGAATACATATTTTTGTAAAAATAATCATTTATTTTCAACAAAAATACCCAATATATATATATATATAATTATATACTATAGTAACATTATTATAATTTTTTAATATAATATAATTAATTTCTCAAGAATAATTTTTTATGTGATTTTGGAATAAGATTATTTGTGAGATTTATAACACATTTTTCTAAGAACCATTTCAATTTGAGAAATTTGTTTTAATATTAATAATTTAAATTATCCTTTATTGGTAAATTTTTTAATGATATTTCTGTATTATATATTCAATAATATATATTAACCTTAATTTGATTTTTTAGTTGGAAAACATTTATGAAAATAATGTCTTATACATAATTTGTTTCTCATAAACTGGGATTCATTTCAGGTTACATGCTTATTTAAAATTAAATTCTTGAAACATAATTAAATTGATTTCAAAAAAATGTATTAGATATTTTGAATACATATATAAATAATATAATCAAATATTTTCAGGTTACTTTTTTTCATTATGAATTGTTTTAAATGAAATATTTTACCATGGTTAAAGTTTAAATGTGTTATCCAGGGTGTTAAAACAATACATAAGGATAGGAGGTCTAAAGAAACTTTTCTAATTAATATTTTTTTAATTATTTTTAAACCATATAATATATTTATTTCTCATTTTCTCCATATGGATCCATGTTCCTGGGATTGTGGCCATATATATTTTAATTTTTTAATAAATTCCACCGTGTGTCTGTCCGCTCACTTATAAAAGGACATATCTCCCCCTCCATTATTCACACCATTTAAACCTAATATATCATTAAAATAATAATAAAAACAATCACATATTCCCACTCATAATCCAAGTTCTTTTATTCTTCAATTATGATCCACCATTCATGTATGGAGGTGTCAGTCAAATGTGATCTCTCCAAAAAGATGTATAAATTTTTTCCAAGATCCACCATTCATATTTTTTCAGATACCTTCCCAAAAATATTCTCTCCAAAACTATATGAGTTATATAGTATAAAAAATAAATTAAGATATTATTCTGATTATCTAATAACCATTTCCCATCCCTTATCCATCAAATGGGAAATAAATGTATCACTCTTGTGTATAAGTAGACTACTACACCCACATAGCGATACAATTCAATTTCCAGAATAACATTTAATGGGAATTCCTATTGATGGATTTAATGTTTATATATGATAATTATAACATATTTATTCTTATTCAACTATATTATATTACCAACCTTATTACATTCATATCCATTGGTAAACTATAAATTTGTTCTTGAGTACGTGTTGAATATCACCATTATAAGGTGATGTGATTTTTTTATCATTTCCATTTTACATGGATGATAAAAAGTATATTTTTAATAAAAATATGTTATATTAGTGATATAATAATGACTTTGGATCTGTGAATTAACATTTGAATTTCTTTTGTTCCATCAATCACATGTGTGTATATACAGAATATCTTCTCCATGATGTTATGTAATTCATTTTTACTGACCATATACTATGAATTGTAATGTATAGGTACATAAAAAATAAATATGATATTTATATCATGATTGAAATTATATAAATAAATTAACCATGATATAAGTGGAAGTAATATTATTATTTAACTAAAATATACATTAAAAACAATAGATAACACCTAAAATTACACCATTATTAGAGAAAAATTGATAAATGGTTATTGAGTTGATATAAGTAGATAATATATGATAACATATGTATTAATTATTTTGTTTTATATAATTATAATAAATGTTAATTTAATATATTTAATGTTAGAGTGATTACAACGAATGGAGGACTTGAGGTAAGTGTTTTGTCTTAATTTAAATTCATAGAGAATTATTTTAATGTTACTCACCAAATTTCCTATTTGTATGGTGTATATACTTCACAAGAAGGTATTTTTGATAATATACTGTTTATTGAATTATATTTATATAATAATATTATTTTCTATCTTCGAATTAATTTCTTTTCAAAACATTAAAAAATTTTTATGGGTACTGTATCTCAATTTTGTTTCATTGAGACATATTTGATGTTATACACCTATATTATTTTATATAGGGTATATAATTCCACACACACACACACACAGATATATATATATTTCATTTCATAATGTTCATGTTATTTAATGTTTCATTTTATGTGATTTTTTTAATTGGGTAATGGTTTGAAAGATACTACACCGTTAAGGGTTTTATGTCACAATATCAATTTTAAGGAGATTATTTATGATGAAATGTTCTGATGATGAATTTTATGATATATCTATCCTAATAAATATTACATTTATTATCCTCTATTTATTTATGGATATTTATTTTTCCTCATTAATTTTCTACCCTTTAAGAAAAGTAGTTAATGGAAGAATGTCTTATAGGAAAACTGACATTGTCTTTCGCTTCATTATAGAAAATTTTCTTCTATGTCCATATCTTATTCAATATGTTTTGAAGAAATATTATAATAATATAAAAGTATTATTCAGAGTCAATTTTGACTATATTTTACTTTTATTACTAGGGATTGAAAGGATCTTTATTATCTTCCAAGCATGGTACTTTTTTTCATTTACAAAAAATTTGAGAGGAATTTTTGGTTTTAACAATCATTATATAAACCAATTTACCTACAATCACAAATAATATTTTAATTACATATTCATTTAAAAGTTTCATTTAGTATCTTAAAAAATTTTTTTGCATAATATTTTGGAAACATTTTGATTCTAAATAAGTGTCTTCAAATAAAAATGTAATTTTCTTCATGAAATTTTATGGTGAAAGTGTTCATGTAATTTTTATCTAATATTGAATCCTTTGATGTTTGTTATGATTTAATTGAGATATGATCCAATGTTACCTTATTTATTCTTTCACTAGAGGTTTTTGTATTTCCAATACAAATGTTTATAAAAACCATTTCTTTTACATAAGTTATGATATAAGGATATGAAGAATATTTTACGGTCTTTTAGAAGATACATGTATTCTTTTAGTTACGTGCTACATGGTTTTATTATTTATTATTGTTGGGTTCTTAAAATATAAAGAATTTTTGGGCAGTTTAAATATAAACCACTAATTAATTAGGTAAATCTGGATAACTCTGGTGATAATATGGACAGGAATGTGGGCAGAACCATTTCTAGTAAGGGGAAATACTCGACAATATATTATTGGCAGTGAAACATGACTCAAGAAATAATGGAATGGGTAGTGAATAAAATCCACTATGATAGAATTAAAAGTGAGTATTGAATAATTATATTATTTTTTTTATAATTAATTGTGTAATATAACAATATTTTTAAAGATAAATCATTCTTATTTAATGTACTATTATGCACTTTTTTTATCACACCTTCGATGGGTCATTCATTGGGGTTGTTTCCAAATAATTTGGTGAAATTTTGAAGCCCATGTGGTGTTTCATGGTTCATACATTTTTTGGGAAAACTGTGCAATTTTCCATCAGAAATGGTGCTTCCTCTTTTGAGTTATATCAAGGGGGCACATGGTTTGACCAAATATTGTGACCCTAGAAAACCATGAACCCTAAGACAGAGGAGGTTTGAATGGTTGTCTCAAGAGTTTCAAAACCATATTCCCACCAAGGATTAACCATTAACCCCATAGAGTATGCGAACATAGATAGGGCACATGGTTTCAAAAACCATGAGCACCACCCAAGAAACCCAGCACAAAGGAATTTATACCCTTGAAAAATTTATAGAAAATTCATGAAACCCTAGTTTTTATTCCTAATAATCACCACTTTACCTAAAAATAATTTAAATTTATATGGAATCTCTGTAGAGTATCCCATGGGTACTCAGACCTCTTTTGGTGTTAATCAATGTTCCGGTGAAAGAAATCATCATCTATTCTGGTAAGTGATATCTTCTCTTTTTGGTTTCTCTTTATCACATGTTTCATTCCCTTTGGAGGGGGATAGATTTATAATGTATTCTATGGTATAGATCTAGGTTTTAACGCTTCTCTTCTTATTGAATCATGAACCACGTTTTTTGGTACTAGATCTTCTCTGCCATTGTGAATTCAACTATTCTATATCAAATTGAGGCTAACGATCATGCAAGTATCATTAATTATATTGATGTAGGCGGTCTAATTCTATTTTCCCTATATTATTGTTTATTATCATTTGTATTTAAATGTTTTTATCATTTCCATGTTGTGAAATTTCATTTAAAATGAAAATGGTGAATTTAATTATATGAAAATTTGATAACCTATACAAATCACATTAGACATATTCAAGATTATGAGATCATATTTGATTGAAATGGATGGGGTGTGCCAATACACATGAAATTATAAATTATAAATTGTAAATATGAGATTAATGGGTTAATGGAGTTGAAATAAATAATGAAATCATGGTTAAAATTGGGACTTAAAGTGATGAATTTATTGTCACGACCCTTCCTTGGGGCCCGTGTCGTGACTACCCCATGCCCGCCTTCCATAGGCCAGGGGCTGGCGACTAACACCAAGGTGTAAATCCCGGTAAAAGGGAAGGCATTTCCTTTGTAAAGAAAACAAGAACCTCAGAGTAAGCAAGCGGAAAAAGTAAACACTAAGTAAAAACAGAGTACAACTGCAAGTGCGGAAAGTAAGTGGGGCAGAATACAAACCCAAACTGAACGTAAAGTACAACTCGAAAGGGAAAACATCAACTGAAAGGTAAAAGCCGCTACGCCGAGCTGTCCACTGGAAATCCCACCCGAAGGGTGGGTACAGATAGCTCCATTGCTCCTCGGGTCCCGCCGTCCGCTCCGAGTACGTCCCGCCCAGTGTTCCTTCTCCAGGTACCATCCTTCTCTGCAAGCCTCAACCACAATCAACGTTGTCCGTCGTCTGAAACCAACACAACGTAGTGCGGACATAGCCCATGCATGGGTGAGTATAAACTACTCAGTTGGGACCCCGAGACCCCCGATGGTCACCCAAAATCCACAAAGGATAAACCACAAAGGAAAGATACAATCACGAAGTAATAACCGACACCGCTTAGGTATATGCCCATACATATACCTAAGTCAACAATTCCAATACGCTCCAACCTCCGAGCCCAAGTACAACTCATTCCACATAGGAAAGTATACATATTCCACATAGGAAAGCAAAATGTCATCCACACAGGATAACACAACACAATCCACACAGAAAAGAAAACATGATTCAGCTCACACAGGTACTTCTTCGTATGAAGTTAGAGATGATCAGAGGTAGCCACTAATTCATCTAAGTCGTCAGACCCACATGGATCTGTAGGTACTAACCCTCGCAATGACCCACACAGGATCGATCATGAAGTTGAACACAAAGCTATTGGGAAACTACTTCTCCATCTAGTACAGTGGTTATGCCGCTACAATCAAGCGCTACCCTTTTACCTTGGACTGATGTAGTACTACACCTATCGGGTACTATGGGCCTGCTACTACAACCAAGCGCTCCCCCGTGCCGCTACAACCAAGCGCTCCTCCGTCGTGGGTCTGCCGCTACAACCAAGCGCTCCCATGTGCTGCTACAACCAAGCGCACCTCTGTCGTGGGTTTGCCGCTACAACCAAGTGCTCCCCTGTGCCGCTACAACCAAGAGAAACTCTGTCGTGGGTTTTTCGCTACAACCAAGCGCTCTCCTATGCCGCTACAACCAAGCGCACCTCTGTCGTGGGTCTGCCGCTACAACCAAGCGCTCCCCATTGGGCTATCCGCAACATACTGAGTCGTTCGATCAGTAGTCGTCAAGTCTCAACCAGCTCTAGGGTTTACGCACATATCAAGATCATTCCGGGAGGGTCCACTCCACAAGCTAAGAGGTCGATGCATCAACTGACAGGTAGACTGAAGTTTCAGAAACGGTGCACGTCAATCGAGTTGCGGAAGACGAGCGTCGCGGAAGTCAGGCATCGTGGAAAACGAACGTCGATTCTGTTGTCGTTGAGGTGCGTTCGAAGGGGAAACGTCGTTGGAAGAAGATGTCGGGTTCTTCGGTGGAGATGTTCTTCGTTGAAGAACGGTGTTCTTCGTCGGAGGTGTTCTTCGTTGAAGAATGGTGTTCTTCACGTTCTTCGTCGATGTTGAAGAAGAAGAAGACTTCAAACCTAGCCCTTTCTCTCCCAAGTCTCCCCCACAAGAACCACTAACCCCAAAAAAAAATAATCCTCCCACTTATTTTATTAACCCAACATAGGTTTTGAATTTCAAGAGTTTGAAAATTCAAAACCCACATTTAACTCACTTAAGTTATTAACATAAGATGTTATAAAATTAATGAGGTGATAAGTTAACAAAACATAAATAGGGGGGTTTAGAGGGGTTATAAAAGTGAGGGGTTGGGCTCGGGTGGGTCCCACCCAACCTTATCCTCTCAAGGTTGGTTATCACAAGTGTGTCCCACCCCCAACATCCTTACTTAGGATAAAACTAGCAAGTGAGAAAAATAAAAATTGTTAAATTTTTATTTTTAACTACAACAAAAATTAACAACTCCCCTCATAGAATCGCAACTCCGAAACCGGTGTTCCTAAGCAATTACCGCCACTGCGGTTCCATCGGTACCCTCAGAATTCGATTCCGGGCACCGGTTCAAAAGTTAGAAATTCCGGCTCGTTCGTTCACTGAACTTACCCGAGCCAAACTTCAGAAATTGATTCCGGGAACACCGGGCCTCAGAATTAGGTGCCGTCAGAAACTGCATTCTTGTAAAATTCCAAATAAAATTAAGAAAAAATTTCCCTTGAATTTTACGGGTCTTTACATTACTCCCACCATTGGGCTTTACATCCACATAAAGCTTCAACACAAACTAGGGATACAAAGGCGGTAGAGCTAGGCGGTAATCCACCTCTCCAATCCTGCTGAGGACCAGGAAGGGTCCGATGAAGCATGTAGAAAACTTGCCACCTTGGCCAAATCTCCATAATCAACGCCGAGGTGAGAGCCGCATGAAGACGTTGTCACCATCCACAAACTCCAGTGGCCTCCGCCTCCTGTCAGCATAAGACTTCTGCCAGCTCCGAGCTGTCCTCATCCGCTCCTGGATGACCTGGACCTTCTCTGTCATGGCCTGGACCATCTCCGATCCCACAATAGCTGCTATGATATCCCCTTTGCTGATAAGAGAAATCTGGTATCATCCCGTGGATGAACCACTTTCTTTTCCTAATACCGTCAATCTCGACATGGATGATACTAATCCATACCAAGGATGACGTCGTAAGGCCTCGACGCTACTACCAAGAGATCCAACAGTTACTCTCGTCTCCAAGGGTTGGGTCACACTGTCGACATCAGTGTGTGGTAACTGGGTCTCCTCCAGTAGATGTCTCACAAGTGAGGGTCAAGTCAACAGTCGAAACTGGAACCCCTTAGTAACAACACAAAAGAGGACATGAATGATAACATCACAAAGGTATGTGTCTTTTATTATTGAAGCTCATAATTCAAAGACGATACACAACAGCAACAAGGAACTAGAAGTACAAAAGACGTATCCACTAGTTCTGCTCCTGTCCATTTGCTCCCAGAGCTCTATGATTGAAGGCCTCAGCTGCCTGAAGCTGAGCTCTCGCATGTCCACCAACTCCCTGCGGTCGGGGCGGACCTCCTGGTGGTGGTGGTGGCAACAACTCGAAGCGTTGTCCACCACCTGCTACTCAGCCAACTCATCTACCTCGCCCGCCTGTACCCTGAGGACCTCCATGGCTGAACCTATTTCTCTGCCTGGGGGTCCTTCGTTCATCTGCTGGTCATCCGTATGGCGGGTCGGACAGTCATGAGCCATATGACCAACCCCGTCACAGGAGTAACACTGTCCGCTCATGGAAAGTATTTGTCCACCCTGGGTGCCTCGTACAATCGATCCTGTGTCGCGCAGTCGACCACCGGTAGGTCTAGTACTCTTGGACCCCTGCGTCATCTGTCTACTGCCCACTGCAGAAGACTCTACTGCATGCCGTCTAGTGGTGGGTCCTGCTGCTGGAGACTGCTCAGCAAGGAAACTCTCCACCAAGAGGGCTCGCTCCAACACTCCTATCTGTGTCGGAATGCCATGAGAAACAACTGAAGCTCTGATCCCTCGCCTGAGCCCCTGCACGAAGGTTCAGGCCCTGAAGAATGCGTCTCGTATCATGTCTGTGGAGTAGCGTGAGAGATCGGTAAACCTCGCCCTGTACTGGGCTACTGTCATGCTGCCCTGCCGTAGCTGTAGTAGCTCCTGGATGCGCACCGCTCTAAGGGTGGCTGGGACGAACTCAGAGCGGAAGATTCTCTCAAAGTCCGTCCAGAGAAGACATGTCTCATCATGCACCTGGAGTATCAAGCTCCACCATCGGCCCGCTGCTGCGTGCAGTAGGTTCACAGCGAGGATCACCATGAGGTCTGCTGTGGTCCTCACTAGCCTGAAAACTCGTACGACTGCCTCCAGCCAGTCCTCGACTGCCTCGGGGTCCGTCTCCCCGTGGAACCTGGGTGGTCACTGGCGCTGGAACTCATGCAGCGCACTAAGGCGACGTGCATCTTCAGCGACTGGTGCTGGAAGCATCGGTGGCTCGGTGGGTAGAGCTACTGCCAGTGCCACTGCTAATAAAGGGCCCTGCACCGAGGCCTCATCGCTCGGTGGGCTGTCATCACGCTCGACTCTCGGAACCCTTGCTGGCTGCCGTCATGGGGCTATCCTGAAAAGGAAACAGGTGCGCCATGGTCAGAACAGTATACCTGGTGATCTGATACAAAGTAATCACAAAGAAAACTTGAAACACTCATGCAATCAATGTTTTCATGCATTATGTCGGAAATCAGAAGTCAGGGTCCTGTTTTACGGATACGTCGGCCGCCGCACCAACACTGGACTCCCTGGACTGATAACCACACTCAATACGCTAAACACTATTGCTTCACATAGAAAAGATCAGAGTTCGCGGTTGAATCGAACTCCTCGGATACCAATTTGTCACGACCCATCCTCGGGGCCCGTGTCGTGACTACCCCATGCCCTCCTTCTATAGGCCAGGGGCTTACGACTAGCACCAAGGCGTAAATCCCGGTAAAAGGGAAGGGATTGCCTTTGTAAAGTAAACAAGCACCTCAGAGTAAGCAAGCGGAAAATGTAAACAGTAAGTAAAAACAGAGTACAACTGCAAGTGCGGAAAGTAAGTGGGCCAGAATACAAACCCAAACTGAATGTAAAGTACAACTCGAAAGGGAAAACAACATCTGAAAGGTTAAAGACGCTACACCGAGCTATCCACTGGAAATCCCACCTGAATGGTGGGTACAGATAGCTCCACTGATCCTCGGGTCCCGTCGTCCGCTCCGAGTACGTCCCGGCCAGTGGTCCTCCTCCAGGTACCGTCCTGCTCTGCAAGCCTCAACCACAATCAATGATGTCCGTCGTCGGCAACCAACACAATGTAGTGCGGACATAGCCCGTGCAGGGGTGAGTATAAACTACTCATTTGGGACCCTGAGACCCCCGAGGGTCTCCCAAAATCCACAAAGGATAAACCACAAAGGAAAGATACAATCACGAAGTAATAACTGATACCACTTAGGTATATGCCCATACATATACCTAAGTCAACAATTTCAATACGCTCCAACCTCCGAGCCCAAGAACAAATTAGTCCACACAGGAAAGAATATGTATTCCACACAGGAAATCAAAACGTAATCCACACAGGATAGCACAACAGAATCCACACAGGAAAGCAAACAGGATTCAGCTCACACATGTACTTCTTCGTATGACGTTAGAGATGATCAGAGGTAGCCACTGATTCATCTATGCTGTCGGACCCACAATGATATGTAGGTAAAAAACCTCGCAATGAACCAAATAGAATCAATCATGAAGTTGAACCCAAAGCTATTGGGAAACTCCTTCTCCATCAAGTACGGTGGTTATGCCGCTACAACCAAGCGCTTCCCTCTTACCTTGGACTACTGTTGTACTACACCTATCGGGTGCTGTGGACATGCTTCTACAACCAAGCGCTCCCCCGTGCCGCTACAACCAAGCGCTCCTACGTCGTGGGTCTACCGCTACAACCAAGCGCTCCCCTGTGCCGCTACAACCAAGCGCACCTCTGTCGTGGGTCTGCCGCTACAACCAAGCGCTCCCCTGTGCCGCTACAACCAAGCACATCTCTGTCATGGGACTGCCGCAACAACCAATCGCTCCCCATTGGGCTATCCGCAACACACCGAGTCGTTCGATTAGCAGTTTTCAAGTCTCAACCGTCTCTAGGGTTTCCGCACACAGCAAGCTTGTTCCGGGAGGGTCCACTCCACGAGCTAAGAGGTCGATGAATCAACTGACAGGTAGACTGGAATTGATGAATCCCAAGATGTACCGTAGTAGTCACTGCCGAAAACAGAGAGGATTCCCGTACTATTTTCATCATCATCGCAGTCGAATCCCCTGAGGATCTCTGTACAGTCGTCATCGAAGTCGCAGTCTCAGCCAGCTCTAGGGTTCCCGCACACAGCAAGCTCGTTCGGGAGGGTCCGCTCCACGAGCCGAGAGGATGATACATCAACTGACACTTAGTCCAGAGTTGATGTATCCAAAAGTTCCATATCGACAACAGGAACTCATCGTCGCCGACGGTGCGTCAATCGGACGCCCGTCCTGAGAGTTATTGGTTTTTTTGTCCCAGGGGCCCGGTTGGGTTTTAAGGAAAAACCAACCCGACTGTACTCCACCTGCATCCAAACCTTGGTCAGAGTATGACAAAAGATCATTCTCACTAAGAGGAACTCAACAAAGTCGATGGCACGTCAATCGGACGTCCGTGCCTCAAGATATGAGCGTTTCCGCTCCGAGGGCCTGATTGGTTTCTTGTACGAACCAACCCGGCCGAACTCAAAGTATTCCGAAACCTTGATTGCGATATGTCGAAACGACCGTCTCGTTCCAACGATCGTGTCGCTGCTAATGGCTCGTCGATCAGAGGTCCGTATCCCGAGTTATGGGCAATTGAACCCAAACGGTCCGAAAACGGGGGTTTCGGGCCCGAACTGACCCTGCCCGAGAAGCCCCGGTCGGCCCGAACCGGGTCGACCCGCCCCGGTCCGGGTCGGCATGCCCCGGCCCGGCCCGGGGAGGGCCGGGCACGCCCCGGCCAAGTTGACCGGCCATGCGGCCAATCCGGCTGCGCACAGCGCACCCAGCGCGCTGCAAGCTCGGCCTTCGGCCGAGCTGTTGGAACGGGGGGGGGGGGGGGGGGGGGCGCCTGCCCCCCTTGAGTAACCGCGGCCCCCCTCATTTATGGGTGGCCGTTTGGAGCCGTCCAGGGGAATTTAATTCCCCCGACTTTCCACTTTCCGGCCGGCCCGACCTGGCCGGCCGGTTCCTTCTCAACGGGACCGGCGGCGACCGGTCCCCTTCCGGCTCCGACGCCGGCGGCCCGGCTGCCAGCCGGTCACCTTGCTCCGCCGCGGCACGGAACTGGCCGCAGCCCTTGTCGTCCGGCGCGGTGCAACGGCACCGTGCCCCTCCGCCGCAGCCCCGCTCCGGCCGCGGCGTCTTCGGTTTTTTTCAACGCGGCGCGACGACGTCGCGTTCTTAAACTTCTTTCCACGGCGCGGCGCGACGGCGCTGCGCATTTCTTTCCGCAAGAATCTGCGTGGTGCGACGACACCACGTTCTACCGTACCAACCACAAGGAACCATTACGAAAAATTAAGGAGGAGGGTCGGCCGTGTTTGTGCGGTCCGACCTCCTTGTGTTATTCGATAACAAAGGTTTAAAATCCACGATAATCGTCATGTTGGTATTCACCAGCAAAGTAAATAAAATAATCCCCTACCTTGGTTCAGAAACGGTGCATGTCAATCGAGTTGCGGAAGACGAGCGTCGCGGAAGTCGGGCGTTGTGGAAAACGAACGTCGATTCCGTTGTCATCGAGATGCGTTCGAAGGGGAAACATCGTTGGAAGAAGACGTCACGTTCTTCGGCGGAGATGTTCTTTGTTGAAGAACGATGTTCTTCGTCGGAGGTGTTATTCGTTGAAGAATGGTGTTCTTCACGTTCTTCGTCGATGTTGAAGAAGAAGAAGACTTTAAACATAGCCCTTTCTCTCCCAAGTCTCCACCACAAGAACAACAAACCCCAAAATAAAATAATCCTCCCACTTATTTTATTATCCCAACATAGGTTTTGAATTTCAAGATTCTGAATATTCAAAACCCACATTTAACTCATTTATGTTATTAACATAAGATGTTATAAAATTAATGAGGTGATATGTTAACAAAACTTAAATGGGGGGGTTTAGAGGGGTTAGGAAAGTGAGGGGTTGGGCACGTGTGGGTCCCACCCAACCTTATTCTCCCAAGTTTGGTTATCACAAGTGGGTCCCACCCCCAACATCCTTACTTAGGATAAAACTACCAGGTGGGAAAAATAAAAATTGTTAAATTTTTATTTTTAAATACAACAAAAATTAACAACTCCCCTCGTAAAACGCATCTTTGAAACAGGTGTTCCTAAGAAATTACCGGCGCTGCGGTTCCATAGGTACCCTTGGAATTCGATTCCGGGCACCGGTTCAAAAGTTAGAAATTCTCGCTCGTTCTTTCACTGAACGTACCCGACCTAAACTTCGGAAATTGATTCCGGGCACACCGGGCCTCGAAATCAGGTGCCGTCAGAAACCGCGTTCTCGTAAAATTCCAAAGAAAATTAAGAAAAAAGTTCCCTTGAATTTTTTGGGTCTTTACATTTATATATTTTATTAGTTAATGAGATATGAATAATTGTTGATAAATTGATTAATGTTGATTTATTTATATAATTACATATGAATAATTTAAATAAAAATTATTGTGAAAGATAAATGAAATGGTGAGTCATGATGTGAATAGTTGATATGAAGTTTAATTATATTGAACCATGAAAGAGATTTTGAAGTTGGACTTTAGTAGAAATGTTTTCTTAATTATTTTTAGTACCTAATAGTGGGAAAATGTTACTATTAAATGTAAATTTCATTAATAACTAGATTATAACAAAATTTAATGGGTTTATTAAAAAATGGTCACGTAATTTCCATCAACTGATATTCATGAAAAAATAATCTCGATTAGAATGAGATTGTGAATTAATGCATTAAATTTATTATAATAATGATGTAAACATTAATAAATTGATTTATAATCTATATAAAATATAAATATAAATATAATAAATTTAAATAAAACTGAAGATAATAAAAAATAATTACACACATAATAATATCATGATGTAGTCAACATATTATAAGTTTAACTCGGTGAGTTGAAATTGAGTTGAGAAATACCTTACCTCTCGCTTCCTTTTTATTTAACATTATTTACCCTCATTTATATTTGTTTAATTTTTTTTTAAATTTTAACATAACCATGTTAGTATATATAATATCACATATGATCTTTTTATAACAAATTATTAATAATTAATTAATAATCTTTCATTATTTTTGTTGTTTCAGGTGTTAATAGACTTGTTTTCTGAGGCATATTTTGTTATGAATGTTCTGGTTCTTAAATATATTATATATTTCTATCCCCACCAAAATAATAATCATAAAATAATTTTCTAATAATTTTAATAATTTTACTTTTAAAACCAATCATCAATGATGGTTATGAAAAAACTATGTGTGTTACGAACATAGAGATGGTTGGTCATACATGTGTATGAGTAACTTTCAATTTTTCATCATTTCTTTTGGTAAGGATGTAAGTAATATATCACCTTAATGGAATGTCCATTTTATCATTTATATATACTATATTATATAGTTATATTTTTCATCAATTTTATGTGGTGATGAAAAGAGATTCACAACGTTTCGTGAAAGCGGTAGTCTACATGTACATGGACGATGTTATCACCATTAGGATAGTGAAAAAAAAGAAATACACTTATTTATATTATCTTAAAAAATTGAAATAATATAATTAATATCATAATTATTTCATTTATATCATATATAATAACTAATATAATCTATATCCCCTTCCACAAGAAGTGTTGGTGAAAGAAGAATCACATAGCTTCGTGAGGCAGTAGTTTGCCATACAAACTAGTGACATTATTGTTTATCCTATTGAATAGAATATATATATATATAGTAGATATTTACTAAAGATTAATATATATATATATATTATATATTATGTATAATGTTTATATCCATAATAATGCCCAACCATGACAGGTGGGAATGTA
The DNA here is from genome assembly GCA_963277665.1 of Viscum album. Taxonomy (NCBI): domain Eukaryota; kingdom Viridiplantae; phylum Streptophyta; class Magnoliopsida; order Santalales; family Viscaceae; genus Viscum; species Viscum album. The sequence goes on from OY728165.1 coordinate 1,968,841,653, forward strand.
AAATCAATGTATATCTGTTTGCGAGGTGGTAGTTTTCCATACACATGAACGATGATTTTATAACCCATTTGATGGGAGTGGGTACGATTTTAGGTCTTTAATATATAACTAAAATATCCCAGTATATAAAATATATTTATTTTATAATATTATCTTGTTAATAAAATCATTTATCGGGGTGGATAATGAAATCAAATAATGACCGTCAATGAATAACATCACCTCTTCTTCAAGTATCCATATTAGGTATTCACAAATAAAATAAAAGTTTTCTTTATTCCCATACTAAGGCTTATAGTATTATTATATAGTACTTGATAATTTATTTGGGTAGGTATTTTCTAGACCATTTGGTTTTTAATGTGGTAATAGAGGAGGAGGGGAGGTTGACTTTTATAAGTGGCGAGAGTGTCACAAACATAATGTTTTGGAAAGTGTCGATTACACCAATGAATTTTCATCTCAAAGGACCCCAATAATAGTCCATTATATATAGATTAAGGTATAAGGTAGTTATATTTTTATCTATGGGGTTTTGAATATTTTTATTGGTCATTTGGCATGATAAAATTAATTTTTAATCCCACTATATACACGTTTTTTACATTGAGCACCACAATTAATTTTATACTTCTTCCATTAAATCATTGGTAAAAATATTTCAAACATATTAGAAAATATAAATTATTATGATTAAAAATATCGAATTCATTTTTACATTTTACATTCACATAGTAATAAAATTTAAATTTAAATTTAATCTTGTAGATGCGATGAGAAAGAGGGTCTTCAATGTGAAAATGTCAAAACATTTTCAAATATTTTACAGGGTATTATAGCAGGGTACTGTAGTAGGGCATTGTAGAGGGGCACTGTAGTAGCGGCAGGTACTGTAGCAGGCACTGTAGTTGCGCATTGTACTATAGCAGTACTGTTCACAAAGGGTCTATTAGGCCAAAAAATGGGATTTCAAGCCTTGTATTCAGGCCACTTGGCCTTGAACCTTCAGGCTATGTATTGAGTTTCCCTCTACCCTCTAAAGAGGTATTTTCTTTAATAATAAATTGAGGCTTCAACTTCAACCTTTAAAAAAAATTATGATGTTAAATAAGATTAATAACAAAATTTTACATTATAAATTACTTAAAATAAAAGGAAATTTTCAATTAAAAACAGTATTTTTCACTATTCGTCAAAAAATTATATATTTCAATAAAATATCAAAAAATCACCAAAATAAAATTTTGATATTCTAGTTTCAAAAAATAGTTTTATTTATTCCACTTAAATTTTATAAATTGGTATAATAAAATTTTAGATTATGTTCTCTAAAAATTAATAAATTCTCTTTTAAGAAAACAATGTTATTTCAAAAAATATTTCTTTTTATTTTATTTTATTTTTTATTTTATTTATATTCATTATATAGCCAATAAATTTGTGTAAATATATATTTTAATTTTTTATTTATTCATATTCATACCCTACATTCTTAAGTTTATTAGTTTACTATCATATTAAATATTTTTATTAATATTATATTATTGTCTGGTAAAACTCGGTCTCGCATGTAACACAACCTATCAGAGAAAATCAGTTTTTCATGCATCATTATCTATCAATGAAATTAAATTTATTCTAAAAATATATATTTTAGTAACTTATTGGGTTATATTCACTTATAGTCTATATTATTAATTTCACATACAGAATTAAATAAAATGATTTTCTTTTAGAATTTTGGGGTGTCACATAATCTCTCTATAAAAATGGGTTAAGGATGTATTATTATTACTAAGATGGGTCATTGTAATTATATATACATTAATCTATAATAAATTATGTTTTTTGGATAATTAAAAAAATTTTTGGAAATTTTCCTATCCCGTCCAAGCCGGTGGCCTTGATAGTACTGGGTGAAGATGCAAGAGAATAGTTCCCTGTGAATTTTTCTCACTTTATACAGCTCATGGATAGTGTAACACCCCGAGATTTTATGAAAAATATTCTTTTTAATTTCATTAATGTCTTGTGTTATACACGACACCAAAAGGAGCTTTCACAACACACATCTCTGACCTGGCTTGAATTACACGCAATCGCGACCTTCCACGATAGCGTGTGTTGTACGCAACACCAAGTTTCGCTAAAAAACGATACGCTATTAAAATATTATTAAAACTAGCCGTTATGAATAATAATAACCACTTTTTGAAATTTTGTAAATTTTATTTTTCAAAATGGACTTCATTTTTGGATTCGGAATATCGAAATTAGCCTAGGGTGAAATTTTGGTATTTTTCTGAAAACATTCAATTTTTGATGAATAGTGAAACCACTAAGTGGTAGGTCAAAAACTGAATTTTGAATAAAAATTAATTTTACCGCTTCTGTGAATGGAATTTCGAAAATACGACAGACACGGTTGATATTAATAAGTAAAATGTGGTTCAATGAGATAAAAATAATTTTTTGGTGAATAGTAACTTTTTACTTTTTTTACCGCGGTTAATAGTAAATAGGGTAACTAAGGGTAAAAATGATATTACTATTACCCTAACACATGTCCTAATTCTATTGGATAAGTGTAATTCGACCAAAAGCAACCTTATGAATATAATATGACCATTTAGGTCCACTTGGATTAGATTATGACATTTAATATTATTTTATTTAATGAATAGTTAAAATAGTTAAAATCTAAGTTTAATAACTAAAACATTTTTAATATAAGGTTATACATAAGATAAATTCGACTATAAATATTCATTATAAAGATAAAAAGATTTCCTACATAATGATATTTTATTTATAATTTTTAGACTTTAAATAAATTATTTTATTTATGACACAACGATGATGCAGTAATTACCCTTTTAAGAAAATGTTAACATAATTGATGTTATAAATGCTCAAATAAATGTAATTTGAGACTTTTTATGAATTCGACTAATTTTTTAGGTTACTATGATATATTATTGTTGATTTAATCAACATGGTTAGAACATATAATTCTGTTATTACTTTCACAAAAATCATATATCAAATAGTGTCAAAATTGACACAAAATAGTTTTTAAATCAAATATTATATTATTAATTGTTATTTTATTCCTAAAAATCTATGGTTCGGAAAAATGACTTAGCTAAGGATATATATATTAATAATAAACAACTTGGGGTTCGTTTGGAATGTTATAGTAAGTGTATTAACCTTATAGGGTAAGAAAACAAAAAGTCGCGGTAAAAGTTAAATTATTTAACTTAGAGTTAAAACTAATTGATAAGGTTAAAATAATAACCTAAACTTGTCTAAATCCTATTGGTTGATAGTATTTAGACCCATCCCAACTTTACCTTCGAAATAAGACCCTTTGGAACCATTATAAACCGATTTTGACTTTAATATAAAATAATATTTTGAGATATTCCTAAGGTGCCCCTCTCCTCCCTTATAAAAGGGCACCTCCTCCCCCTCCACACAGAAATTTGAGCACTCAAGCTCGGCCAACCCCTGAAAAAATACCTTCTCCACTTCCCTAGAATAATACTAGAGGTCTTGGTCTTCTTCAAAGACCAATCATAGTTCCCTAAGTGGAGGATTCAAAGAGGTGTTTCAAAGAAGAGGTAATATCCATTACCGATCTTTTCAATTTCTTTCTTCTTCAAATTATTCTTCTTTAGTTGCTTCATGATAAAGTAATAACATCAGTATTACTTACATACTGATATGTTATTATAAATATGAAACAACCCTAATTCACCTTCTATCCATCCTACGGAAAAAATGAAATCACCGCGCGTGCGTACGTACGGAATACCGTCTCCACGCCGTGGTGTAATCTATTTTTCCACCAACACCTTACATGGATGGGTATTATGGTGTAAAGAATAACTATACATAGTTATTATAACATCATAATAATTCTGATATATTGTATCATCCACTCCAATTCAATTCAATAATTATGGAAATGATATCATCGCTCGTGCGTACGTACGGACTATCGTCTCCACGAGGCGATGAGATTCATTCTCCATGTTAACCATTTAAGAATGATTATAAAGTATATATAAGAAATAATAATGAAATATATGACATTATAAAGCTACTGGATTTATGTGTATATATATGTATGTCATCTACTTAATTCCACTCAATTCAATAAGGAAACGAAAACAGCGTTCATGCGTACGTACGACCTACACTCTCCATGAACGGTGTATTTCTTTCCATTTACTGATTTATTATATATATGTATATTCTGAATATATATATATATAAATCATGTTTTATATTCTGGAATTAATTAATCATGATCTAAGTAATCATATGAATAATTATAAGTCAAAACACGAACGACAAATGAGACGATTTTACCCAAAACGCTACTTTAACATGAATTTACAAAAGAACGGGTAATATAAAGTCATAAGTGAACCATATATGATATAATAACAATGAATATGATTTTGTAATAAGTCAATGACATTATTTAAATCATTATACAGGAGGTTCGGACACTTACGAAGCAAATCGGACCTAAGGTAAGGGAAATATCATAATCTCATTTTTATCCGAGATTGTTTTTACTTTGGTATTTACTGAGGTGTATTTTATCATCCACATCCATGTTCCCTCAATATGTAATAATATTTCCATCCTTCTACAATATTTTATATCCAATTTTACCTTTCGGTAAGTTTTTTGTAAAAGATATGAAAGGAATCTTTTGTCATTTTTCGTACGAGGTACTTTTTGACTTTTCCGACAAAAGTACGAGAAGAATGTTTTTTTAACTTAAACGGAACTAACGGATTTTTACGGTTTTATAAAGCCTTATTTTCATGAAGCATCCTCCAAAATATTTCATTACTATTTTCAATAAAATCTCTTTCTTTTAAAATTGCATGATGTTTTGTGAAAAGAAATTGATTTTGAAGAAGAAAGGATATTTTCATCAAGAATTCATTTCAAGTGTTTTATCAAAATTATTTTCCATCTAAGATAATAAAGGTTTCTATTTATATCCATATTTTCACATTGATTTGACTATGTTGTGATGGAATTATGTTTATGAATTCCTTTATCTTATATGAATGGTTTTATGATGTCATGTTGTTTAAGAATCCCATTTTTATTACATTGGTTATGCAATGATGTATTATTTATGATTTTGTGGCACACATAAGAATGGCATCATTATGAGATGGGTGGGACCTATATCTCCCTCCAATGCATTGTGTAAAGATTTTATATCTCATGAGATAGACATGGCTGGAATGGTAGGTTATACCGGTTCAGTGAAATAGGACTGAAACGAGGGTGACTCGGTTCAGAAAGGGACTTTGTCCACTAAGATAGTCTTGGCAATGAGTCTTGACTACCAAGAAATTATTATCTATGATTATGTGTGTATGCCACAATGTTTCATGTTTTATGTTATGATTATTGTGATTACATTTCACTGCCATGATTTATCCCATGTTAAGAAATTATGATCTCTTTTGCAGGTTAAGATTTTCAAAATATTATGTTCTTATGATGTGATTGGTATTTCTTTTGTTTACCCTTACTGAGCATTTGAGCTCACCCTTTTATGTTTTCCTATACCCAGGATATAAAGAAAGGTTTTAGGTATAAAAAAAAGGAAGATCTATATGGGAGATGTTGAAGATCTTTCACCAGGATTAGAAGATTATATTCCGAGTTTCCAAAGACACTAAACTATTACGATCCTTGTGTGTGTGTTTTTGTTATGTACTAAGTATTCTGCAAATGTATTGTAATGTCCATGTACGTCAGGATACGGGTCTCTACAGTTGGTATCAGAGGAAAGGTTTAGTCAACCTTTGGAAACTAGGATGCGAAAGAGTTAGTGAGATCCCTAGAGATATTTCTAAGATATGTCTAGGGATGTCCCTAAGGATAATTATACGTATAAGATACAGTCCTAGAACTATGGTAACGATCATAGAATTTAACCTAAGAAGTTAGATATTGAGGATACTTCCCCTTTATTATGTTGTTTTCCCTAGCATGATTTTTGCCTCTCACACTATTCTTTTTGGGTTTTAGATGATGGCTAGAACCCGAAGGAACCATGTTGATCAATGCAATGGACAATGCAATGATTTCCCTCTAGAACAAACAAATGTTATGGGAGATAGAGTGCAAAATATTATTGCTATACTTACACAAGCTATGAATCATTCTGGACTTCCAAATGAGCAGAGAAGGGAACAATATTCTATTGAGTCCTTCATGAGGCAACATCCACCTTCTTTCAGTGGGACTTCTGATCCACTTGTTGCTGAACAATGGATCAGTACCACTGAAAATTTATTTTCAGTTCTTCAATGTTCTGAGCATGATAAAGTCATCTTAGCAGTATATCGTTTGGAAGGTGAAGCTGATCAATGGTGGAATCTTATCAAGAATACGAGGCCAAGAGATGAAATTGAGTCCATGGAATGGGACGAGTTCAAGAACTTGTTTTTCAGTAAGTACTTCCATCGTATTCTTAGAACAAAGATGGAAAAGGAGTTTCTTGAGATGAAGCAGAAGGATGATGAATCTGTTGGTATATACGAAGCGAATTTTACAAGACTTTCAAGGTATGCATCTGGCATTATCATCCAACCTGAAAGTAAAGATGATCGATTTTTCAGTGGCTGAAAACCAAGTATTCGAAGGGCATTATCTATAAGAGACATTAGTAGCTATGAAGAAATTGTGCGTTGTGATATCAAGGTAGAAATGGAAGTTGGTGTTACATATCCATCTCATGGTTTTGACAAGAAACGAAAGATGGAGTTCAAGGATAAATCTCAGAATAATGGTGAAAAGAAGATGAATGTTTCCTTATGCACAAAGTGTGGAACGAATCATGGTGGAGATTATCTTAAAGGGACTAGAAAATGTTTTAAGTGTGGAAAAGAAGGTCATCGAGTATCTGAGTGTCAAAGTAATGGAAAAAGGGTTTCTAATGATGTGAATAAAGAAAACACTGCAGAGAATGCACAACCAACACATCAATGCTTCATGTGCAAGGAAATGGGGGATTATGATAATAAATGCCCTAATCCAAGGGTTAGTGATGATCGACATGAGCAACCACTTAAGGCAAAGGACAAAGGGAAGTCACATGCGATCACCATTGGCGATGTTGAATATGACAATGATGTTGTGGAATGATTAAGTAATGGGATTCCAGAATAATGTTGTATATAGTATCGTGGAGTTTTGGAATATTTATGTATTGGTCTATTGTGGTCTTCAATAATTTTATGGCATCGGTAACCATGAAAAGTTATTGAAATATTTTCGGAAAGCAGATGATATTCACATAATGAAGGGATAAAGAGAATATAATATGTTTGAAAGTATTCATGAGCTCATGATTAATATAAGGACTAAGTGATATCATGGTTTTAGTATATAGAATTTTGAGGATTTTGCTATGTGGAAGGTGTTAACTTTTAACTGCATTCATGTTTTCACTATGGTTCAATGGGTATTCAAGAGAATACATTATTAAGGCCTTTGAATGTTTGGAATGTGACTAACAAGACATATCTTATGATATATGGGGATCAACGATGGTATTAAATCTCTGGTAATCGTTTTCACTATATTAAGAGAGTGGACTGAAGTATTATGGATAAGCCTAATGATTGTAATGGATTATTTTGGACATAAGTTAGTATTGTTTATGGATAAAAGTTTATTTCGATATTATTGATGGGATGTTATAGTAATATAGTTTTAGAAAAAGGACAACCTGCAGGACGGGCGAAATCCCATCGCGTCGGACAAGGCTGTGGGAATCGAACCCACAACCGAAGTGCGACTGGCCCTTATCGCCTACCACTGGCCTACATGAAGTCCCTGGTTAGTAGAAACTAGTTTTATTATATTAAGCAGTATGATATATGAAGTATAAGTCCATTTTAGGAACCATATAAGATTAATCTCACTATATATGGACTTATGTATTTTTTGATAAATTTTCTAACCTTTTGACAGATGGAATGACCCATCATTCTATCACATGATCTGCTAACACATCAAGAATGACAAATTCAACTTCATTTCTTTAAGAGATGAAGTGGAAATTGTCCAACGAACGACAAACGGTGAGACTATACCGAAATCACGAAAGTATTTCTTCAAATTCCAATTTCATCAACTTTAGGGAAATGATCTTGAAAACCAAAAATGTTGTCCTAGTGCTCTTATATCTGATGAATCAAATGATACCTTAGATCGTCACAAATATATGGCTTTGTGATTTCTAGGTTTTCCATATCCATGTTCTCTACCACTCTCCATCAGAACATGATGGTTAGATTTCTCTTCCATATCCATATTTTCACCTATGTGGAAACCCAGTGATTAGTTTATTTGGGTAACCGTTACGTTTCATACTTTTGTTTTTAAAGATTGGTTTTGGTATTCCTTTTTACTATGTGGGTTTCGATTAAAGAAACTTTCGACTAGTAAACCATTTATAACCCCGACGAATTTCGAGGGCGAAATTCATTTTAAGGGGGGTAGAATGTAACACCCCGAGATTTTATGAAAAATATTCTTTTTAATTTCATTAATGTCTTGTGTTATACACTAAAACAAAAGGAGATTTCACAACACACATCTTTGACCTGACTTGAATTACACGCAATCGCGACCTTCCACGATAGCGTGTGTTGTACGCAACACTAAGTTTCGCTAAACAACGATATGCTATTAAAATATTATTAAAACTAGCCGTTATGAATAGTAATAAACACTTTTTGAAATTTTGTAAATTTTATTTTTCAAAATGGAATTCATTTTTGGATTCGGAATATCGAAATTTGCCTAGGGTGAGATTTTGGTATTTTTCTGAAAACTTTCAATTTTTGATTAATAGTGAAACCACTAAGTGGTAGGTTAAAAACTGAATTTTGCATAAAACTTAATTTTACCTCTTCTGTGAATGGAATTTTGAAAATTCGACAGACACGGTTGATATCAGTAATTAAAATGTGGTTCAATGAGATAAACATAATTTTTTGGTGAATAGTAACTTTTTACTTTTTTTACCGCGGTTAATAGTAAATAGGGTAACTAAGGGTAAAAATGATATTAGTATTACCCTAACACATGTCCTAATTCTATTGGATAAGTGTAATTCGACCAAAAACAATCTTATGAATATAATATGACCATTTCGGTTCACTTGGATTACATTATGACATTTAATATTATTTTATTTAATGAATAGTTAAAATAGTTAAAATCAAAGTTTAATAAATAAAACATTTTTAATATGGGGTTATACATAAGATAAATTAGACTATAAATATTCATTAGAAAGATAAAAAGATTTCCTAAATAATGATATTTTATTTATAATTTTTAGACTTTAAATAAATTAATTTATTTATGACACAACGATGATGCAATAATTACCCTTTTAAGAAAATGTTAACATAATTGATGTTATAAATGATCAAATAAATGTAATTTGAGACTTTTTATGAATTCCATTAATTTTCTAGGTTACTATAATATATTTGTGTTGATTTAATTAACATGGTTCGAACATATAATTCTGCTATGACTTTCACAAAAATCGTATATCAAATAGTGTCAAAATTGACACAAAATAGTTTTTAAATCAAATATTATATTATTAATTGTTATTTTATTCCTAAAAATCTAAGGTTCGGCCAACTGACTTAGATAAGGATATATATATTAATAATAAACATCTTGGGGTTCGTTTCTCATGTTATAGTAAGTGTATTAACCATATAGTGTAAGAAATCAAAAAGTCACGGTAAAAGTTAAATTATTTAACTTAGAGTTAAATCTAATTGATAAGGATAAAATAATAACCTAAACTTGTCTAAATCCTATTGGTTGATAGTATTTCGACCCATACCCACTTTACCATTTAAATAAGACCCTTTTTAAGCATTATAAAACGATTTTGACTTTAATATAAAATAATATTTTGAGATATTCCTAAGGTGCCCCTCTCCTCCCTTATAAAAGGGCACCTCCTCCCCCTCCTCCTCACACAAATTTGATCACTCAAGCTCGGCCAACCCCTGTAAAAATCCCTTCTAAACTTCCCTAGAATAATCCTAGAGGTTCTGGTCTTCTTCAAAGACCAATCATAGTTCCCTAAGTGGAGGATTCAAAGAGGCGTTTCAAAGAAGAGGTAATATCCATTACCGATCTTTTCAATTTCTTTCTTCTTCAACTTATTCTTCTTTAGTTGTTTCATGATAAAGTAATAACATAAGTATTACTTACATACTGATATGTTATTATAAATATGTAACAACCCTAATTCACCTTCTATCCATCCAACGGAAAAAATGAAATCACCCCGCGTGCGTACGTACAGAATACCGTCTCCACGCCGTGGTGTAATCTGTTTTTCCACCAACACCTTACATGGAAGGGTATTATGGTGTAAAGAATAACAATACATTGTTATTCTAACATCATAATGATTCTGATATATTGTATCATCCACTACAATTCAATTCAATAATTATGGAAATGATATAATCGCTCGTGCATACGTACGGACTACAGTCTCCACGACGCGATGAGATTCATTCTCCATGTTAACCATTTAAGAATGATTATAAAGTATATATAAGCAATAATAATGAAATATATGACATTATAAATCTACTGTATTTATGTGTATATATATGTTTTTCATATACTTAATTCCACTCAATTCAATAAGGAAACGAAAACAGCGTTCATGCGTACGTACAACCTACAGTCTCCATGAATAGTGTATTTCTTTCCATTTACTGATTTATTATATATATGTATATTCTAAATATATATATATATAAATCATGTTTTATATTCTGGAATTATGTAATCATGATCTAAGTAATCATATGAATAATTACAAGTCAAAACACGAATGACAAATGAGACGATTTTACCCAAAACGCTACTTTAACATGAATTTACAAAAGAACGGGTAATATAAAGTCATCAGTGAACCATATAAGATATAATAACAATGAATATGATTCTTTAATAAGTCAATGACATTATTTAAATCATTATACAGGAGGTTCGGACACTTACAAAGCAAATCGGACCTAAGGTAAGGGAAATATCACAATCTCATTTTTATCCGAGATTGTTTTTACTTTGGTATTTACTGGGGTTTATTTTATCATCCACATCCATGTTCCCTCAATATTTAATATTATTTCCTTCCTTCTACAATATTTTATATTCAATTTTACCCTTCGGTGAGTTTTTTATAAAAGATATGAAAGGAATCTTTTGTCGTTTTTCGTACGAGGTACTTTTTGACTTTTCCGACAAAAGTACGAGAAGAATGTTTTTTAACTTAAACGACACGAACGGATTTTTACGGTTTTATAAAGCCTTATTTTCATAAAGCTTCCTCCAAAAGATTTCATGACTATTTTCAATAAAATATCTTTATTTTAAAATTGAATGATGTTTTGTGAAAAGAAAGTGATTTTGAAGAAGAAAGGATATTTTCCTCAAGAATTCATTTCAAGTGTTTTATCAAAATTATTTTCCATCTAAGATAATAAATGGTTCTGTTTCTATCCATATTTTTACATTTATTTGACTATGTTGTGATGGAATTATGTTTATGAATTCCTTTATCTTATATGAATGGTTTTATGATGTCATGTTGTTTAAGAATCCCATTTTTATTACATGGGTTATGCAATGATGTATGATTTATGATTTTGTGGCACGCATAATAATGGTATCATTATGAGATGGTTGGGACCTATATCTCCCTCAAATTCATTGGGTAATGATTTTATATCTCATGAGATAGACATGGCTGGAATGGTAGGTTATACTGGTTCAGTGAAACAGGACTGAAATGAGGGTGAATCGGTTCAGAAAGGGACTTTGTCCACTAAGATAGTCTTGGCAATGAGTCTTGACAAACAAGAAATGATTCTCTATGATTATGTGTGTATGCCACAATGTTTCATGTTTTAAGTTATGATTATTGTGATTACATTTCACTGCCATGATTTATCCCATGTTAAGAAATTATGCTCTCTTTTGCAGGTTAAGATTTTCAAAATATTATGTTCTTATGATGTGATTGGTATTTCTTTTTTTTACCCTTACTGAGCATTTGAGCTCACCATTTTATGTTTTACATTCCCCAGGATATAAAGAATGGTTTTAGGGATAAAAAAAGGAAGATCATTATGGGATATGTTGAAGATCTTTCACTAGGATTATAAGATTATATTCTGAGTTTCCAAAGACACTAAACTATAACGATCCTTGTGTGTGTGTTTTTGTTATGTACTAAGTATTCCGCAAATGTAATGTAATTTCCATATACATCAGGATACGGGTCTCTACAGATAGAGTCCTTGGGTGGGTTATATAGAATATTTCTGATTATTGGGTGTTCCAGTTTCAAACCATATAATATTACCTATATAGGGTGGACATGAGGCATATGAATTTTGGATTGAGTATATTCAAGAAATTCTTAACCATTTAGAGACACCTACTGAGAAGATAGTCAATTTAGATGCATATATGTCACATGGAATACTGAATCATTCGAGGGGTATTTAAGAACTGTATAAATTGTTTTAAGACAAGTTACGGAATTGATTTTATGAGAAATACCTAGAACAGTTTTACACTTAGACACTTAGGAAGGAGGGGGAAGTAGAGTTTATATATTTTACATAGAAGATTATGTCACTGATAGACTAGGAATATCACTTCATCGACATGAAATAATTTTTTCTAGAAATGGTAGAAGATGAGTTAACAATTTTGAGGCCTTTTTAGGATAAAAATAAATGCGAGATTAAGTCCTGGGTCAATATCATATATTTTAAGAGGTTTTCTGTGGTGGTGAATGAAGCTCAAATTTCTATGGGGATATTTATGGAGGCATTGAGTGGAGGACATATGGTTTATACTGAATGAATAAGAAGAACATATTTTGTGGGTATGTCGAATCACATATGAGAATTTTAAACTAAGCAGAGGAATGTAGAGTGTCCAAGGGATGTATCAGTTATTTATGACAATACATGAGTGTTTTTCCATCACAGTAGTATGTTGTGACACTTTCATAGATAGTTCATATGGCCAGCAGTGGAGTTCCAAGCATATAAAAAATGATGAATCTATAAAGGTTTTGTAGGAATCTTTGATATATGGGAAATGATGGATGATCTATTCCCAATCAGTGTAAAAAAAGGGTGTCTAATACCCTATACCAATTTGGAAGTTATAGTTTTACTAGTTTTTGTTGTTGATCTAGTGGAAATTGTGCTCTAGGGTAAAATAGGTCATATTAGTATGGTAGTATTAATCAAGATACTCACACAAAAACAACGGAAATATGGTGTTATAGTTTAATGAATTTATGCATGTACTTTTAGATAGCATGGCAATGCCATCGATAATCTTAGGTACTATTATTGTAGATTCAATGATTTATAACACCTTATTTGATATAAGAGTCTCTCATTTTTTTTCTATTTTTACATCTTGTGAATGGTTTTAGTTTCATTGTTGAGTTTTCTTGTGGGGTTATGATGATTGACACACCACTTAGAGAGTGGTAAAGGGGAATCAATATATACAATGGGTTTTCTCTCATGGATGGTGTGTATAATTTCTATTGGGATTTTTAAAAACATGATATTTCTGTTTTGACTGGATTTTTTGAATGGATTGTCTAGTATTGAAATAATCCCACATAAATTGTAACCATATGAGAGTGGACTTTATGTCTACATATGTTAATTGTTATATTCATCTTGGGTATTAGGATATGCCAATAAGAAGTATAGGGATGATTCATTAGCAATTGGGGGTGCTCATCACCGAGGATACCAGTATTTTGTTGGATAATGGGGGTTTGAATAAATGATTCTTTCCACCTATAGGGGATTGAATTTAGTACAAGATTAATAAAGAATTACAAGTGTTGCAACCCAAGAGAGATAATGAGTTCAGTATTGAGCTAATTCTTGGAGCCATACTAGTTTCCATTCAACCATAAAAAATAGAACCAAAAGACCTTTAGGAGATGAAGAATAAGCTAGAAGAATTTATGTATAAGGTATTTATCCATATAACGCTGTCACCTTAGGCTTCTATAGCTAATTATATAAGAATATTGATTAGATGTTTCATGTATGTTTAAATTTATTAATATTGAACATTATGACAATTAAGAATTAGAATCATCTTCTATGCCTGGATTACTTCTTTGACTTGTTGAGGAGTTATTGTTAATTCTCCAAGATCAATTTGAGGTTAGGGTATCATCATTTGATATTTAGACCTTATGATATATCACTAAATTATTTTAGAAATATGTTTGGCCTAAATGAGTTCTTTCTGATTTCCTTCAGTCAGGCAAATGCTCTATATGTGTTTATGGAATTCATGAACCGAATAGATCACATGAAACATGATTTGTTTGGGTTTGATTTAGGGGAAAAATATTGATTTACACCAAGATTCATGATTATTATACCAAATTTCATGACATCATCCTGATTACACAGATAGAGTAATGGCTATACACCAGGTAATATAATTTTCAACTATGGATTGATAGGGTACATTTCATTGATCACATTATCTTTGAGGGAGGTGTGTCAGTGGACCCATTGAAATTTTAGGCAGTTGCATCAGGTAAGAAGAACAATAAAAATTATATCCCATGATTTCTGGGTGGGGTGGGATATTATCATAAAATCACCCATGAATTGTTTCATTTGGTAGAACCACATTCAGGTAAAAATAGGATGGGGGTTAAAGTATGAATGGTGTAGTTCAAGTAATAATTCCGTCCAATATTTGATGATGTTTCTCACTACCGCACTGATTTTAACAGTACCAAAGCTAGGTGAGGAATAGATATTTTGTTGTGATTCATATGGTATTGAAAATGGGGAATAATTGACTAAAATTGATATAAATATGGCATATGGATCCTGAAATATGAGGCCACATAAACATAATTATCCTATGCAATACCTTGAGTCATCAATGGGGTCTTATGAATTAATGTTTTGGTGGAATTAATTATTAGGAACACAGTTTATTGTGTATACATAACATTAAATCTTAATGTATGCCTTTTCATAAATAGATTTGAATCTATAGTAGTATAGGTGGGTATAGTATCAGAATTCGTCTTACATTGATATATCCTATATCCCTAGTAAAGGAAATAGTGTTCCCAACACATTGAGCTAGAGGATAAATGCTACAGAAGTCTAGGAGTCTAGTTCCCAATGGAAGATGGTGACTTTTTTGGAAAAGATACACATTCAAGTTCAAGAGAACAAGTATTAGATAACCATCATATTCGTATCCATTTTCCATACTTATAAACTTGATCAATCCAAGACAATTTAAGGATTTAGAGTGTTTTTCCATGAGGGGTTTCATGGAAGGTGGGATGCGACCTTCTGAATAGACTATATATGAGGATAATATCAACTATTACTGAGGCCATGTTGTTGTTCCTATGTCTATATATGAGGACATAATTTTTGAATTTCATGCCTCGAAGTTTGTGGTGGATCCTAGATTGACCAAAATAAAACATGACCATCTTTTATAGTATTGGTGTCCCGACTTGGAAAGGGAGATTTCAGGTTTTTTGACATGATGTTACATCTATCAACTAGTAAAGTATGAGAATTAATGTAATTATTAATTATTATAGTTATTTCCCATTCTATAATTTATGTGGGATGATGATACCGTGGACTTCATGGTGGACATCCCTAGGGCTCTAGGAAGCAATAAAACTATATGGATGATTCATGACTAATTGAAGATGCATGTCATTTCTTATTAAAACTAGATACTTTTACCATGGATTCATTGAGTTAAATTTATATTCAATAGATGCAATATTTTTATGGGGTACCACATAACATAGTTTAATACCATGATTTTTTCTTTACTTACTGCTTTTAGAAAGGCATACAGAAGGCATTGTATACCCAGGTTTTTCTCAAAATGGGTTTTCATCCCCACATAGATATATAATCTATGAATACTATTATAGATCTAGAGGACATGATATGGGCATGAATCCTAGATTTTGGTGGATATTGGGAGAATCAGTCAATTCAAATTGATTTTTTTTATAATAATAGTTATTAGAAAACTATTAAAAAAACCATATGAGTCTCTTTATAGTAGACCATGTGGATCATATCTATGTGGGATGTTGGTGGTTGTCTCAGATTTTTGGATTTGACATTTTAGTAGGAGAAAAGAATAGTTTTAGTCTATTCAGAAACAAATTACTATACAGTAGAGTTGAAGAATTTTTATGATGATGAATGTCAATAACCTCTTCATTTTACAATGTGATATTATTTTTTACTTAAGGAGTCACTAAGATTGGGTCAACATAAGATTCCAAGGTATAGAACATTAGTGCCCATTTTTTTATACATGTTGAGATTATGGAGAGAAAATAATATGTTACATGTTAATTTTCTCTCCTATAAATGTATATTACAATGAATTATTCTTCACACATCTCACATCATTAGCAGTATCACCTAGAAACATCTCATTTGATCAACATTGATGATTATGAGATTGAGGTTAGTGTTTCCTTTTAGGAGAATATATTTTTTTTGGGGAATTAATGTGTTGTTGGTCTGGGTATTGTGGAAGCAATGACTTGCTTAGTAGGGGACATGGGTGATGGAAGCACATATGTGGGACTAGTGGAACAAAATATTTCCTTAGAGTCTCAGTGATTATTGATATTACAACTTGGGTATGATCTATTATAAAGTGGAGAGATAGTAATATCCCAATTATTATGAGAAGATATCATGATCATATTCCAGTACAATTTCACCTTTTTTTATTATAAATATTTTGGGACATGATTTGGGGCCGTTTTATTTGAATTTAGAGAATGATGGAAGCTCATATGGCTATGTATGGTTGGTTTATAGTTTAGGAAAATGGTGTAGTTTCCCTAGTAAATCATGAAAAAATTAAATCCAATGGAAGGGGACACACAATTTTACCAACCATGCTGCATCCATCCTCTAAACCATAAACCCTCTAAAATAGGTACGTTGATTGGTTGGTGAAAATATTTTCAAACTATGTGACCACCTAGTAGTAAGCATACACCCCAGATAGTATGGTCACATAGTTAGGGAACTGAGCATGAATAAATGTGATGCCTACCTGGGAAACCATTCATATGGTAATTTAAAAACGTGAATTTTTTAAAAATATTAATGAACATCTATTATTTATCCCTGACCATCCCCACTTGACCTAAAAAGAATTCCCTATTTCTGGCGGCTCCTGAGAAGATTCCAAGGATTCTCTAACCACTTCTTACATGAATTGAATATCTGATTCAATGAATAAACCTATCTTCTATTATTCGATCTCTTTTTATTTAGGTTACTCTCTCTCACGTACATCTTTCAATCCCTTTAAAGGGGGTTATTTTCCTCCATTTCAGTGGTTTACATCCTGTTTTTAAAGTAGAATATTTCAATGGATCTTGATATTAGGTATTGCTGA
This sequence comes from Viscum album, assembly GCA_963277665.1. Lineage (NCBI taxonomy): Eukaryota > Viridiplantae > Streptophyta > Magnoliopsida > Santalales > Viscaceae > Viscum > Viscum album. The sequence continues at coordinate 1,968,859,263 of OY728165.1, forward strand.
TAGATATTCTATTCCATTGATAATTCAACCATAATAAACTAAAATTAGGGTTCTTGTTTGGTGAGAATCCATCAATGATCTTGAGTTTGGTGGTGTAATGTACATTTATAATAGTATTCATTATTATTATGTTTATGTTTCTATTTTTTTATTCCCCCAATTTGAATTTTATTTTAAATTGAAACAGCTGTGTTTAATAATATGAAATAAGGAAACCCTACATGGATCTTGTTGGACCCATTGGATATTATGTGACCATATTTGATGGAATCTCTTGTGGTCTTCCAATACAATTGAGATTCCTTTTTATTAATATTAAAAAGTGGAAAATGGGTTAATAAATTTTACCAAAATATATATTTCATTTTTAATATTGGGATTTAAAGGGATTAATTGTTTAACTATGAAGACAAAATGAGATGTGAATAATTTTTTATAAATGTATTAATGGTGTATTATTTATCTCACTCTTTGTGAATAATGTAAATAAAAATGGCTATCAATGAAAATTGAAGTAGTGAACCATGATATGAGTATTTGATATATTGTTAATGATAATGAGTCATGATGTGTATATGAAATATTTTATATTTATGAATTATTGAATACTAAGTTGTGGGTCATGGAATGGTGCTTCAAATACCCATGGGGTTCCAGACTGATCTTCTAGGCCCATGAAGCATACATGTATATAATGAGGTGTGGGCCAAGGACTGCTGCACAAAACACCAATGGGGTGATAGACTACAACTCTAACCCCAATATATTGGATTTGGAATATTTTCCCAAGTGGTCAAAATATAAGTACTTGGACTCCTGATTCAGGATATTAGAAATAAATTTGAAATTAAATGAGTAAAGAAAATCCATGAAGGAATGAATTCTGATAGTCATATTGTGTATGGTTTAAACACCAATACATGACAAAAATTTTAATACATGGTTGACTAAGTAATAATATTTATTAAACATGCTTTTTTTAATATTTTTTGTAATATCATACACTATTATTGATTTGAGATTTGTTTAGAAACCAATAATGGTATCCTAATGACTTATAATCACACTCTACTTGGTATTCCTAGTTGGTACCCAAATAGACACCATCATTACAATATAAGATAAGGTAAATAACCCATTTTTTGATGGATGAGTTAGTATTAGAGGTAGAGCATGGATTTGGGAACTAGACATGAAGTTGGTACCCTATTTAAATATTTCAGTGTTTCATTACTTTCTGCTTTCAATAGAAACATGAGACATATATAGAATTAATTCAATAATTTACGGTTGTTTTATCTGATTTATGTATTACCATGTGATGACGGATTGTGTTGATTGTTGTTTATTTTCATATATTGTTTGTATTGTATATTTATTCCATCCATTGTGATGCTTTAATTAAGAGGGTATTGTCTCTCTTTGTTACATATTAGACCCTTGTTATGAGTGGGAAGCCTCTAGCATATGGGGAAGTATTCATGAGGAAACATAATAAACCATCTCAAGGAAGTAGTGTTTGGGACCCATGTTGGGAGGTTATAATTTTCATGCCAAAAAATTATATTTATTTCTTATGATATTTTATCATGGATCCCAATTAAGTCATGATGATTTTTTAATATTATATATTATTTTATTTTATTTTAAAAAAGAGGCCATGTTTTCTAATTAATGACCAATGAATAAATGGGCATAATTATTATAAGTCTTGATCATGTTCTCATACCGTTACTCATCTCTTATTATGACTTATGATCATTTAATGATATCTCTATTGTTTACCCATACTGAGAATCTAACCTCAAACTTCCTTATGATTCCATTAACCATTTTATGAAGAATGTTTTTTTGGTTGTGATATTTTATAGGGGTGTTCTTTATGATGAAAATAATCATAAATTATTTAGATATATTATTTCAATTTTTTTTCATATCTATGTTTCCAAATATACAAATCTTATTCGGTCTTCATGAGATTATTATTGTGAAATGTATTGAATGTTCATTAAATATTATTTCACCTTTATGATTAAAATGTTGGTTACCCTATTAGTGATATTATAGTCAAGGTTATTAACTATTAGAAAATATTATGTGGAAACATTAGTGGGTACCTTTATGGTAATCATAAGTATAGAAGTACATACTATGTTATGATAAGTAAAGAAGTGTGTATTCCGTATAAAAAACACACCTGTCTGGATTCTATAAGTGAACATGGTTATGAAATAGATTCATCTAGGTGTGATAACCCCAAAATGAATTGTTCAATTATATCTGAGCTATCATTTTGGTCAATGGTGAATGGGTCCTAATTTTGGAACTAGTTTAACTCTCCCATAGGATATGCTTAAGATAATTCCAATTTTCATTTATAGCCATCGAGAAGGATTTGGATAGAAGATAACCATATATTACATTGTTTAATCATTGGCTAAAATTAAAACTATATGGTTTATATACCCTATAAAATGATTTTCATGATTTTATGATTACTAAATATTGAAAATAAAACAATTCTTTTTTAGTTAATGTGTATAACTATGGGGAATCATGTTAATGTTGAATGTGATGTATAATGAAATGATTTTCCACACAATCATGCAAATAATATGAGATATAGAATGTGAAACCAAGTAATTATGCCTAATCAATTAACTTCTAATTTTATTGACAACCATAAAATAGGTGAGTTTTAAGTGAATCAATGTAGAGAAAATGGAGGTTCATGAAGATCATGGAGGAAAAAAGATTCATCTTCCTTCATGATCATAATAAGGGAAGAAGCGCCTGGGGAAATCAATAAATAGAATATGATGATGTTTTATATATAAAAAATAATGACACAAAATAATAAATTTAAAATGAAGAATGAGTAGTTCAATGGTGGGGGGATAAATTGAATCCTAACCTACCGCTTATGGTTTAATGACTTATGTGAAGTGAACACATGCATTACTAGATATAATGAATAAATCTAGAAGATTGATCCTAGAACAAGATAGGGTATCTATATTTATAATTATTAATGTCTAATAGGTGAAGAAATTATGAATTTAGTTTAGAGAATTATATTTTAGAAATGATTTGTAATGATATTTTCGTTATAAATGTAATTTAATAACTATGGATTATTAAATTGTACTTTTCAATTAATGGTTTCAACGAATATGTTGAATAGTACAAATAACATTGATTTTTTTGTTGTGACATGATTTTTCATAATACACATGATTTTGGGAATGATAAACAATTTTATGTGTCTATGGTTGATAAAATAATGTTTACTTATGATAAAGAAATGATTAATTGTGAAAATGTCAGTTGTATTGTATTGTTATCCAAAAAATTGAGTAGTGATATCATGATAAAGTGACTGATGTTATCTTTTATTATGATTATTACATTCTTGGATATATGGAATATGTTGGAATGTTTATGATTTCATAAAAGGAATATTGAAAATGACTATTTTTTTGAAACATATATATTTTTATTGCGTTATATAAGATTTATGTTATTATAATATTCTAGGAAAATATTTTACCAATGTATTAATATGTCTAATAATTGATATTAATATCTATGTTTTAGAATATACATGATTTTGGGAAAGATATACCAATTTATGTGTCTATGGTTGAGATAATAATGTTTAGTTGGGATAAAGAGATGATTAATTTTGATAAAGTTCGTTTTATTTTATTGATGACCATGAAATAGAGTAGTGATATCATAATAAAGTGATTTATGTTATATTTTATGATGATTTTTACATTCATGGATATATGGAATATATTGGATAGTTTATGATTTTATATAAGGAATGTCGATTGTGTTTATATTTTAGAAACATATATATTTTTATTGTGCTATATATGATGCATGTTATTATAACATTTTAGGAAAATAATTGACCAAGGTATTCACATGTCTAATTTATTATATTAAGAGATAATTTGTGATTATTGGGGAGTAAATTTATGTTGATTTTGGAAATTTAGTTACCTATTTCTTAATTAATGGGTATTGAATATGGTTAAAAAATAGAGGAGTGATAAAGTCAACTATTTATGGAATGGTTTTAGATGAACAGTGGGAGATATTTTTGACGGTTTATAGATTTATATATATATATTTATATGAATATTTGTACATATTGGATAAATTTTACTAATCGTTTTTATTTGGGTAAATATCTAGAGAAATAAGAAATGAATTAAATATTTCATATAGATATTATAATCCATTAAAATCTACTTTTAATACATCATTCTTGAAAGATAAATCATTTTAAAAATACATTTCTTGGAGTAATATATGAGATAAATATTGGAATTGATCAAGGAAAAAAAATATGATGAAATTATTACTATAATATTAGATGAAATAATGTAACTAATTTTTCTCATTTTTTATAGTAAAATAAATAAACTAATCCAGTAATATAATATTGAGAAATAAAAATGTTGACTTTATATAGATATTTTTTTGAGTTAATGGTCATTTTTACTATTCACTAATTTGTGATGTTGGGGTAATTAAAATTATCATAAAAATGTTCTCTATCACTCTCTTCTATTCATTAGAACTTATATTTATCTTACATGTCTATATTATAACTGCCCACTAATGATATCCTTAACTATGAAACTAGTTATATGTAATTTCAGGTAACCTTTTATGTATCTCTCTTCCTCTATAAAAGAAATATTTGTTCTTCATTTTTATGATTTGATTTTCAAAAAAATTATTTCAAAATATCGAACATTTTATTACCAGAACAAAAATTCTTAAGAATAAATTTATGTTAGGTGGTGGAATTTAACACCCTTAAAATTTGTTTTAATGTAATACTAAGAAAGATGTCATCTATGAAATGCATCATCAATATTAAATAAAACTATGATATATTATTTCATATTTATTAAATTATCATTATGAATTGTACGAAAATATTTATCATAAATTATGTATACATGTTTTAAATAATTATAATGCCTTTCATAATTCATAACAAATAATTACTCAATATCTATTATTAATTTAACGCTCCAAAAAATAATGATTTCCCAAAAAAATGATTTTTATTACTTTTTTCACATAGATGTTATAATTAGTTTCTAGAATTTCCTGAAATATTATTTTATGAAATCAATATACTCTTTTATATAATCATGTTAATATTTCCTTGTGGTTATTTTTTTTGTTTTTTTCTAAATAATTTTTTAGTGAATTGTTGAAAAAATATGGATGTTTTGTAAAACCTGTCATTTATTTTATATAAGACTACCATATTTTTGGAATTTGATTATAAATTAAAATAATTTTACTCTAATTTGAAATTATATAAGTAATTAAATAATAATAATAACAATCTATTTTTATAACTTCATTTTTTAGATTAAAAGCATAATTTTCAAAAGATAGGTTTTATATACGAAATTGTGTTTTTATCATCATTAAGTAAATTGATTTATATTAACAAAATGTTTTTATGAAATTTATATATATCATATTTTCTTTAATTTATTTTAAAAATTATTTAATTGTTTTTAAATGAAATGGAATGTAAGAAAAAAAAATTTATTATTAGAGACTCATTTTTTAAAATAGGGTTCTCATTGCGGGATCAAAATTAATCAAAAATCAATTTATACCACACAGAGAAATTAAATTTTATAAATTATATTATATTATTTTAACATTTAAAATATATATAATCCAATATATAAATATTAATATTTGGTCCTAGTGAGTTTAGAAAACATTTGATTTTGTTACTACGTGGAAGATTAAAATAGGATTACATGTATATTAAAGCAAAAGATAATGACATGATTTCCACCAACACAAATATAATTATTGGTTGAAGATATTAAAACCATATCATATTATAGTTTTGAAACATTTCCACATCATAAAATTCCAACTAATGGTGACATTATATAATATAAATCTTTTAATAAATTATATCCTAACCAATTTATCTTTCTATATAATCAATTATTTTCTCAAAAACATTCCTAGATTATTTATATTCATCGTATAAAGTTTTTTTCTCTTATGACCCACACATCAAGGCTTTTGGTGTATGCCAAATGGGGGTCTCTCAAATATGGGGTTTAAATCCTATCTAAACTCTATAAATTTAATTTTTTCTTACAGCTTCACTGAAATTTTTTTATTCATAAAATCTGAGAACTAAATTATAGTAAATATACAAATATGTTATTTTCATTATGGAACTACTGAATTCTAAACCATATCTAGAAAACAGGAAATTAAAGTATTGCTCATGCGTATGTGTGGACTACCCCCTCCACACAACGATACAATTAATTTTCCATCACTATCATTAATCTATGTTTATAAAGAAGGTTTTAATTTTTATAGATTGTATTTATAATTTGAATATTCTTCTATAATTATATTATCTTAAGTTACCTTTTAAGTTTCAATCTATTGGTAATCAATAATGTCTCTTCTGAATATGTGTGGACTACCACCTCCATGAAGCGATGTGATTTTTTTTTAAAATTTATGCTTTACATAGACAGTAGTAAGGATGGATTTAATTAAAATTTATGAAATTAATTATATTATAATTATTCTAAATTTTAATTATAAATTATGTTTCATTTGTTCTATCAATTAAAAAGTTGAAACATCACTCGTTTGTACGTATAGACTACCATATCCATAAAGTGATGTAAATAATTATTCATTAGAAATTAATATGAATCATTTTAAATAAATATATAATGAATATATATTATATTTATATCATGATTAATTATCCGATAATGGATTATCCATGATCAATATGAAATGAAATTAATATATGAAAAAAACATACATGAATAATGAAATAGTTAACTCCTGAAATGAGGGATTTGATAATCAATTTTTAAAAAACATGGGTTGAAATGATTTATTTAGATCAATTATGATATTTATATATTAATATGGTTCTATAGTCGAATTATAATAAATTTCTTATTATTAATCCTGATATATGAGTGGTATAATAGTAATATAGACATAAGGTAATGGTTTTATAACAATTTATCTTCATTAAGACATGTTTTAATGTTTTTCCCAAATTTAATATGGATATTGTGTTTATACTATGAAATTTTTTAATAATAAATTATTTAAATGTATTTACTTATAGAACCATATTATTTTCAATATTACAATATTTTTTTTAAAAAAAAACAAAACATTTATGTGTTTTTCTTCTGATTTTTTTCATTGAGATATTTTTGATATTATATACATATATTATTTTAAGGGGTGTATCAAATATAAAATTGGAATTTTGAATCTTTAATATCATTTTTTTAATGGTATTTAACGTCTTAATTGATTTTATTTCTTTTATGGGTGTTTTGATTCAGTATTTACCTTATCAATAAGAGATTTATGTCAGGATTCCATTTTTCTAGGATTTTTTATCTTAAATTATACAATGATGATATTGAATGATATACCAATCCCAAATATTATAAATTTGATTCTCATCATGTTGTTTTTGATATTTCATCTTTCCATTAATTTTCATCTCTATAAGTCTTAAAGAGATTAATCGATTGATTTTATAGATAATAAGAAATTCTTTATCACTTTGGCCGAGAATCCCTTCATCCATAAACATATTTTTATTTAATATATTTTTTTGCATTATATTTTCTATTATATAATGACAATTGAAATTTATTTTTTAATTTATTTAAATTACTTACTATTGTTTAAAATGAACCTCCTTATCATTATCCAAATTTTTTTACTTTCTACTTTAAATGAAAATGTGAAAGGATATTTTTGGTTTTCCATACAACTCATAATTAAAATTGTTTTCAATCATTACTATTAAAATCATTAAGTATTCATTTATAAGATTCATTTATTTATTTAAAAGAATATTTTCTCTTAATAATTTGGGATCACATAGATTCTTCATATGTTTCTTCAAATAAAATTGGAATTTCCTTCATTAAAATTTCTAGTGATCTTTTAAAATAATTTTCATCAATAAAAACATCATTTATTATATATTATTATTTACTAGGGTAAAATACAATATTACAAGATATTTTTTTCTAGGGTTGTTTTATGATTTTGATTATTAAATATTAATGAAACCCATATCATTTCAGTGGGTTATGATATGATGATATCATGCATGTATCATGATACTGTGGAAGGCATGTGTATTGTTTTAATTATGTGACGGGTGGATCCCATATAAACCAAGGATGGATGGTTATTTAAAAAGAATGAAAAGTTAGTCTATTAAATCCTTCAATTGAATTAGATAAAGATAGATATATCATTATATAATAAGGAAATAAATAATATCTGATCCTTGTATAGTTAGTTATATTATCAAATTAGATAGTGTTTGGAGTGAACCTCAACATAGGAAAAAGTATAACGGGGATTAAACCCAATCATTCATGATAGTCAAGGCTATTATCCTTCACTAAGGAAATGAATATATATGTTTATGTTGATGTCATAATAATATGTTTTATACTCATTATATGTTTTCATCTCTCATGATTGTTAATTATAGTTCTACATGCTTATGTTTTATGTCCTTTAATTGACAAGAACTTTTTCGAAAATTCATGACTTAGAATATTTCACTAATTGGATATGAATATTTTATTTCTCAGTAACTCTCTCATACCCTTATTATTTTACTATAATCAGTTATAATCATTGATTTATATCTATTATATATACCATTTATGACCATATGGGCTCACCAATTATGTTGTTTCCCATATATATGTTATGAATAATGGTTTTAAATAAGTTATGTACAAAAAAGGATTTTAGTTGTGAAGAACATAATTGGAAATTATGTGGATCATTAATTTACAAATTTTTTACATATACTTGTTCCAAAATATACTAATACCATATGGTTATTAGGTATTTAGTATTGTGGAATATATTTATTTATCATCTAAAATAACAAAATATTTTTGTATGAAAATTTAAGGTCACTATTTAGTTTTAGGATTGAGTAATTAGCCAGTTATGGGGATGTTTAGTCTTCATCTATTATAGATTTTGAGCATGATTTTGGATGAAATTAACTATTCCAATTATCACACATCTCTCATGTCCCACTTATTCCCTTTCAAGTTTACAAGATTTTCACTGATGGTCAATAAGTAAATGTTTCATCCTTTAGTGTATGTGAGGATAATATATCATATTATCACATTGAAAATCAACAATTATTTGATTATCTAAACTTTTGGAGAACCATTTGTATATTTTTGAGCATTTATTACAGAACTCATATGGTTAAGCACCAATTCCCGAGTAGGGCTATCATTGAAATGGATTTTATTATGCCCATATCCTAGTTAATTTGGATTGGTTGACATGAATGAAATGGTTTTAGTAGATGGATAAAATAGTAAATGAATTGTTTTATATGTTTTATTGCACAATTATAGAGTAATTTTTTCTTCTCATGTTACAGGGTCACCACAATACCCTTTATTGAGTAGTATATTCCAATTGTTGGTTTTTCTAACATTCCTCCCATGTAAACCAATCCTAAATTTTTTTTGTCTAACATTATGTTTTTCATGAAGATGGAGAACCATTCCAGCCAATTTATTTGAGGTTTTATGGGGTGGGTATCTTATTCCTCATGATATTAGAAACTATATATGTAATGGTTAACAAAATGATCCTTATAGTGTAAGATAGTACAATGATTAGTGGACCCTCTTAAGAAGATAACAAATCTAGTGGAATGGACTATGCTAAAGAAGAAAGGAATATCAGATCAAAATGTGATTTTCAAGTTCTTATGGTTTTGTGTTAGGTCAATAGAATTTATATTATAATGGTTACTCCATAAAAATTATACAATACCTAGAGGTCCTATAATTCCCACTATTTGGAATATTTAAAAATCTCCTTGAATCATGAGACACAAACTGTACACATTTTTTATTGGTTATCAAACAATGAGAGATTCCTTGAGAAAATATGGATTCTAGAATTATGATTAAATCAAATATAAATAAAATAATGGTAAAAATAGTTGACTGATTAAGAAGGATACATAATAGTTCTTATTAAGAAATCATAACATAAAAAAGATTACTTACTGTAACAAAAACCAACAATCACACAATATTTCAAAAAAGGGTACTTCTATTCAATGTGTGATCATTATCATATTTGTTAAAACTTAATAACCTTTTCTCTTCTCAATTATTATGTCATATGGTAAGGATCATATTAATGACATGATTGATGTCTTTGAAGGAATATATTATATAAAGTTCAAAATGACCCTTTTTAGATGATGAAGATGATTAGATTAATAAACATGAAAATACCATTCTAAAATTCATTGTTTGAAGTCAATTTAATTATATGTGTTCCTTTTAGATATGGAAGACATGGATTCTCTTTGAGAAGATCATGTGACTTATGTTTATCTATTTTATATTAGCTTATTCTTGAGGAAATTAAATCATGATCTAGTTTCTCCCTTGTTAATGTTCTTATTGAATTTTTAAAAAGGTGTTAAGACTTTGAATCTATTTTTTGTAATGGTTTCCCTTATCCATAATTTAGATTTTAATAAAAATGATTGTTTTTATAAAAAAAATAATTGGAAATATGAATCGTAGAAGGGTAAGATTGAAATTAAAATAGTATCATGCTCATTAGAATAAGAATGTGAGTACTTTTTTTAAATATAATTATTATTTAATATAAATAATGTCACAAGGGAGTAATATAATATATAAATAAATATAATTTTTGTAATTTAATCATAATGTAATTCTATATATATTTCTTAATTTTTTTTTATAATGGTGAATTTATATTGTTTTTTATGTATATGAATTTAAAGTATATTATGAATTGTTATTTAATAATTCAATTTAGAATCAAAAGAATATTATTTTCAAATAAGGAATTTAAAATTTGAATTAACTTTTTAGTTATCTAATATAAAAACAATTGAATTTTCAAAGTCATTAATTTTTCACTGGATATTATTATATAATATTTGAATAATGTTTTTGATATGAAATTATTATCTTTTATAAATTATCTAATAAATAAGATAAATTCTTCGATGAGATAAATTATAATTATTTTTTTAAATAATCTATATTAAAATATTATAATTATTAAACAAAACATATAAATCATCCAGAATCGATAATTTTTTAAGAATTGTAATTTTATTTTTTATAAAAAAATAAATATCCATGTAGAAAATAAAATAAATAAATATATATATATTCATTTTTTTAATAAATATAAAAAACCATTAATGTCCAATTCCATTATCTAAAACCAGGAGTAAGATAATTCAATTATTTTTTCCACAAAATTAAAATTCAGAACCTAAGTATTAATATTTATAAACAATTATCACTCACAAGATATGAAGATAAACTCATACACCCATTAAAAGTTTTTAAAATATACAAAATGTTGATTTATAACTTATTTTACCAGTCTAAAAAATGTTCAAGTTGAGCATTTGGTTCTAATGCATTATTTCACGAGAATTATGATGTATTTTTTTAAGGTAAGGGTTCTTAATATCTTGTATTAATCTCTTTAATGTAGTAATTTTGAATCCTTTTTTATTTCCATTTCATGTAGTGTGATACTACTATATTATGAAAAAATTATTATGTTATAAATGAGAGTTTAACATTCCATCTACCTATAAAATAGTCAAATGTCATTATAAGTGTAGTATAATTTTATCACTATAAAGTAATATTGTATGAATCACTAAAGATTCCATATATTTGAGTAAGAGGTTGACTTTATTTAACAAATTATGGAAATTATCTATCAGGTTAACAATTTGTTATTTCACTAGTGGAATAACCCATTTTATTATACTAGTGATCCTTCCATATCAATGATTCCATCATGGGATTTTATCATTAAGGAATTATTTTATTCATGAGGCTAATGAAATTAGTGGGAAGAGTATATTTTATTTTTGTAGGGTATTTTATATAATTTTGTTATTCTCTAAGAAATGTAAAAAAATAGATTAAATAATTATTTCTTATTTTTATCACTATTAAATGAATGTGATATAATCTATTACTCCCTTAAATTTCCTTTAATAAGGGTACATTCCATTTTATTATGAATAATCATTTTTATTAAAATATGATTAATTTACATTTAATAAGATACGAATATTAGTATACTGACCTTTAAAACCTTGAAAATATATATATCTCTTAGTTATATAGGTACATAATTATTGATTACACAGCCACATGTATGTAATTTAGTCATTTGATAACATTATGATATTTATTATTTATCCATTATTCTCATTTTATGGATACATTAATCATAATATGTAATGCATGGGGTGATGAATTATATATCACCTTGATATAATAGTAGTTATCATGAGATAAACTAAATTTGGGAAATAGTTGCACTTTTATTCTTTAATTTCAATGTATTTGATTGAGGCCTTGTGGAAAGGGTTATGATGTATGAAATTTTAATTTCCTTATTATGAGAACCATTATTGGTATCCATGTGATTATTAATATAATAATTATTTCATACATTTATATTTAATAATTATGGATTCATATTAATTGAACCATGTGATTACTTAATCCTAGAATATTATTTTTCAAATATGTCAGGTTAACATCCATTATTTGATAACCCAGAAAAACTATTCAAGCTACAATTTTTATTTTTTCCCAAATTTCCCTATAAATCTATAAAGAATAATTTTTAAGATATATGGAAAATAATAGTGGAATGAGAATGTTTCATTTATTGAAAAAATGATACTTAAATTTACAATATAAGGTAGTTTTATGAATTTATCATGAAAACTATGTCTAAAAATCATTAGCAACTTCTGTTTTTTTGTCATAGGTAATTTTATTTCACAATAGTAAATAATTTTGGCTCCATATTACTAGATTTGTGATACTGAAATTAAAATAACATAGATAATCAAAAAACCATATTGAAAAGTCATAGGAAATTCTCTATATTTTTCTATAGTATATAGAATACATTGTATTAATTTGAAATAAATTATTATTAATCATATTCTATAATCCATTATCCATTGTGTTATTCATTAACTATTTAATATATGGAATTATTTCTAATTTTTTGAATTAGATGGAATAAAAACCATTACAACAATGATAATATAATTAGGGATTTACTTATTAATAAATACTTAATATATTAGTGTTGGATCAGTGAAAATTATTTTTATATAAGGGTGGGTGACAATAATTATGAAGAATAATATTTCCTTTTTAGGTAAAACTATCACAGATCGATGAGGTGCAATATTTATGGATTTTTTCAAATAAAACACAATAAATTTTTAATGGAATAACAAATATATTAGTATCAATATAGTGTAAGAATCCTTTATATAAGATATGCATTTTATTGGGATTCCTTGAAAATGGAATGCATAATATGGTTTCATATCATATAAGGGCTGATAATTATTACTAGTGGTCATTGATTCTAAACACTGGGAATGTGTAATAGAATGAAATCATGAAACAAAATAATTTCAATGTGATATTACATTAGAGATATTTTCCTTTAGAGATGCAATGTGATATGGAAAAAAAATTGGAGAGATACATGACATGATTTAAGTACATAATCTGGAATGAAATTTCAATCAATTATTTAGAAGAATAAATCCAATATTTTAAAGGAATTGGTCTTTGAAAATTTTTCCACAGATGAGTAATATGTGACATGTTCTATATAGAATATGAATGATTTGTATATATATTTTATTTTAAAAGGATATACTATGATGAATAAGATTGATTGGAATCATATTCAAGGAACTTTATAAAGGAAGATAATGGTAAGGGGACTATTTTCAATATATAATCATCTTGTGAAAAAACTCCCATGTGATTTCTTAATGTGGATGTTTTTTATGTATATATAAAATGGAAAATAAGATCATTTGTGCAAATGAATGTGATAATCCACCAATGTCCAATTCAACAATTCTAAGAAAAAGAGACATTGTATTAATCATTTCCTAATGAATCAAAGGAATCTGAATTAGGATTGGATGGTATATAAATTTTTGGATCACGTATTTATTATGAAAACATTTAATTTAGTAGAATATATGAAAAACCCCAAAGAATAGTTTTATGGGAATGAACATATTTTGAGCTATTTTTGTTTAAATACTTGTGGGACGTAATATTTATACATTTTAATTACATGAATAATCAACCTTCACTTATTTACTATTATTGACTGTATATCAATAAATAGTTCAATATTTTGTCACTAATAGAAAATGATTAATATTTAAAAGGTTATTATAAATTAATTTATTTTAAAGTGTATACATTGATGACTGAGTCTAGTTTTGATCCAATTCTAGTGTATCACCATAAATAATGTTTTGGAGAAAAATACGTTCAAAAAATTTCTTGTATAATGATTTGTATTATAAAATAAATATTTATCAATTACATCAGACTACAAGGATTTATTTTTCTGTAATTACTTAAGAATCTACATGATCATAAATTAAAAGTCAATATTTTACTATAACTTGATGAAAAATCACGATATAAACACCTTTTCATTTTCATAGTATATTTCTTTAACTGGAGATAAACTCTTATAAATAGAAAAACACACACAATATAACTTACATTGAGAATAACAAGAAATATTAATATTGTTAACAGAAATCAAATGAAATCATATTCTAAAATGTATTGAAATTTTAAGAAACAATATAAAAAATGAAAATATACTATAAATGTTTCAACCAAGGTGGGTGTTCTAGTGAACATCAACGAAGCCCTTATAATAACCCAAAAATTAATGACATGTAGAATCATGTAATGATCTAAACTATGGATCATTACCAATATAAAATAAACCATTATGGGAAAAAATGTTTGCAGTTTTTTTGGTGAATCCATGGACTATGAATCAATACATAATCTGTTAAATTTTTTTGAAAGATTTTTCATGAAAATAAAATATTGTACCGATAATTAAACCCTAGGAATATAAATATATTGGGTGAACAGTTTATGAATGGGATTAGTTGAGACTCCAGTGATTGGACTTAGAATGACTCACCTACATCAAAATAGTATCAATATTTATATGGAAAATATTTGATAGATTAGGTTGAATTGAGCTCATTTTTGGTTATGGAAGGATATTTAAAATACCACTGAGTACCCAAAATAAACAAGTAAAGATTATATAAATGGACTAAAAAAATGGACCATTAATGTGTAAACTTTTACTGAGGAAGAATATAAAACACTTTGTATATTTAAAATGGATATGGAAAAGATTCATGGATTTTAATTGAAGCACCCATAACCAAGTTAGGGATCAACATGATCAACTGAACAAGACAATGTCAGATCCAATTTAATAATAATAAATGTATTAACATAAAACATAAATTCATCAATCATACTATGACTCCAATAAGATATATTTAAGTCAACAAAAACATGAAATAAAGAAGTTACTAATGTGATCTATACTTTAATTTACTATAAATAAGTAAAAGAATAACCCAATCTCACCCTTATTGATTCTGGGAGGTCTAATGGACACTACAACTACCCACCTAAAGTAATAACAAGAGTCTAATTTCAAATGCAATAAAAAATTGGGAGATAAAATCTGAAACAGCTTTTTAAATGGATTAGATGATTTAGAATTTCACATTAATAAACCTGACGACAAAGATATATACCTTGGTATGTTTTCTATAGAGGGATCTACAATGAATTTAAATGATCAAAAATGAATATTTATCTATAAGAAATGAAAAAAAACTATTACTGTTATATATATGATAGTCATGTAAAATTATTCATAATATAAACATCTATCACCAAATTTTCCACCAAAATCATAGTATAACATATGATAAGTGGAGATAGTGCAGTCTAAAAGTATTTTATTTTTACATTAGATAATCCCCACCATGGAATGGAGGATATAAACCTACATAAACCTCTCATTAGTATATATTTCTTCAAATAAAATTCTAGGTATCGTACATTTTAATAAAATGATTGAAAAATTCAATCGTAACACACTCTATATGATACCTCTATTATAATGTGTTTAATTTAAAAATAATATAAAATAATTGATTAAAAATGGACGAATACAGTATAGTGTATCAATATGTGGAGAGTTATTCCAATTTATCATGAATACGGATGGGTCTGTAACATTGTGAATCAATTATGTGGAAGTCTATTCCATTACTGTTAATATTAAATATCCTTCGCATTATATGGATGACAATTAACCCAAGTTAGAGGGTTAAATAATTAATATTAATTCTTCTTATTTTTATCATAAATTCAATATTATTATGGATAATTAATAATGTTTAACTTTTAATATGAGTTATATTAATTTTCATATCTGAGTAATGGATTTTAGATTGATAAATGCACAATTACAATTTATATATGTGATGAATAATGTATTCAGTGATAATATTGATAGTTATTTTTTAGTACTTGTTGATGATACCATAATATACACAATGATATATAAATATAATGAGAAAATTTTATATATAATTAAAATCACCCTATGATAAAATTTTTTATAAGTGAAATCAAATAATTTTGAATTTTGTCTTAAAAATGTTTTTTTCTAAGATTTAATTTCTTCTAATGTGAAATATCTATTAACACCAAAAATAAAAGGGTAGTTAATTAATTCACAATATTAATTAATATTAAAAACATATATAGTCCCCTTACCATAGCTGCTATATATCGGTGAATTATGGAAATGTTATCTTGATTTGCTGACCGTTTGACCAAGTTTATATTTAAGTGGGTTAAATTAATGTGGAAAAGGAATATTAAAAATGAATTAAAGAATTGATTATGTAACTGAAAAAGTAAATTAAATTATATATTTATATGGGTATGGAATAATATTTTATATATATTTATTCATTGAAAAATGTTTTCGGTTGTATACTTATATAAAATTGTAAAAAATATCAATTTCCATAAAAAAATATTTATAAATGAAAATATTTTTATCTATATCATTATCTTGAGATTGTGGTATTTATATTTTTAATAATCATATCGATACCATAACTATATAGTGAATCATGATTCATATATAATGATCAAAATATGTTAAATTACGTATTCACATATAAACAACTAAACATTATATATAATATATTATTTAATCTACAAAAGGAATATGATTGTGTAATATATTTTTATTTTTAGTATTTCTTCTTACAATGTAAAAACACCAAGACAAAAAAGATTAATAAGAAAACATTTAATTGGAAAATGTAAAAAATTAAATTATAAAATATGTCTCAAGAGGATTAGTATACTAGTAAATAAAATAAAATAGAGAAATTATAAAGGATATCAGAAAACCTATCATTATACTAAAATGGATTGGGAAAGATATTATAATAGAATTTGTTAGAAGTATTACTATGATATCTAAGAGGAATGAAGAAATTTGGGATACAATGGATCAATAATAAAATTATAGAAATTTCATATAAATTTTGTATAAAATTTTTTTTTATAACACCATGATATTATATGAAAAAAATATCAACTAATTTAATTTATTTGAAAGCTTGTGTTAAATGAAACATTGAGTTTTCAATAACATTATTATTGTTATTATTAAAATTGACCATTATAATCATGTCATTGAATTTATTTTTATGAATATTAATATCCACATTTTAAAATATAATTATATTTTTTTTATTATGAAAATATATTTATAAATAATTATTATATGTTTAGAAAAGTATTTAAATGCTTTTAATGTACATTTTTATAAAAAATTGATTAGTTATTCCTTTTCTAAAAAAAAATAAAATATTTTTTTAAAACTTTTAGGAAAATTATTATAAATAAATAACTTTATTTTTAAATCAAAATTTCAAAATTATCATATGTTTAATTTTTTATGTAATTTTAAAAAGATAAATTTTTTTGATGAATAGTAAAAAAATAGTAATTTCTATTAAAAATTGATATATATTTGCATTAATTTACAAAGTAAAACAATTTATACTTTTTATAGTAATTTTTTTTAAATAATTCTATTATTAAACAAATTTATATCATTTAAATAAAAAACTTTTATTTTTGACAAAAAAAATATATATTTATGAAAATTGCCCCTTAGGAAAACAATTTTTTGCATCACATCTGCAGGATTAATTTTAAATTAAAATTTTCTACTAGTATTAATAGACATCATAAAAAAAATTAAATTACATATTTTTAATCAGTAAAATAAACAATATATATTAATTTAAAATTAATGTTTTATCGAAATGAATTGTACAAACAGTAAAACATTAATTATTGAGGTTGAGGTTAAAAAAGGAATACTGGAGTGTTAAACTAAAATGACATGGGGAAAAAAGATCTATAAATTTTCCAAATACAATTTTATGGGATTATTTTTATCTACTATCATCTTTGTTTATATAATTATTCACTTATTATTCTTTTTCTATGTTTATAATGTTGGTGAACCTTTTTCTATTCAAAATATTCTTACACCTCCTCTTCCACACATCTAAAAAGGAACACCCTCTCCACTCCACATAAAATTCTGAAAACCATTTTATTCATCCAATAACTATAAAAATATATTCCATAACTATCTTACCACATCTTATATTCCTTATCGTGATTATGAAACCCTCCTCTGAGGGCTTCAGGTGTAAACATAAATGAGTTATCTAATGAATAGGTATAGTCCTTCACAATGCATTTTCATTTTATTTATTAATTTAACTCAATAATATCTTATTCAGAAAATATTATACAATAAAATATGTTTCCAATTATAATATTATGTAACTATATTAATTTCATGTCCTATAACAATCTCATATTCCATTAAGAGGGAAAACAAATTGTTGACGGTGTGTAAGGCGGACGACTACCTCGCAAACTAATGTAATTAATTTTGCATCATTGCCTCTTACAAATGAATATAATGATATATTTAATGTTTATATATTATATTAATGATATATCTATACTAATTTAATTACAATATCACATATACCTTCCTACATTCAATTCTATGAGAATACGATAACGTCGCTCGTATGTACGGAGGACTATGACCTTCCCAAGAGATGTGATTTGATTTTCAATTACGCTTTACATAGAAGGTAATAAGGATAAATGTGATGATAATTTGTGATATATATAAAATAATAAGGAATATATATAAGTGATATTTTATTTACCATAATTTCACTCAATCCTGTGAGAAAATGGAAATGGAATTTATATATATATATGGCCTTCTACCTCCATGAACAACATAATACAATTTCTATATCTCAAAATTACGGATTAATATATATAAATATAAATCTAATATGTATGATATTTATATCACGTTTAACAATAATTATATTATGAGACTATTTTCAAAACAAAGTGGACAGAAATAAAAAATGAAGACATTCATGAAAAATGAAGCTTTTATTACTTAAAACATGATTTTAACAAGGAATTCTTAATAAACATGTAATAGAAGGTAAATAAGTGAATAATATATTTTATTTTATACATTATTATGGTTATGAATAGTTTTATAATAAACCTATATTTATTACATAGAAGTTTCATATGTTTATGAAGTAATTCAAGATTCAAGGTTATGGGATTTTCATCGCTCTTTTATTTTTCTGGGACACATACCATATTCACCACTTATTTATTTTTTGTTATAAATTATTCTGATAAACTTATTTTATGATTATTATTATGAAAATTATTTGTATTTACATATCCATTAATGGTTCTTTCTTTAATGGGGCTTTTAATTCAAACATTAACAAGGCGGTAATAGTTTTATGTTAAAATATCATTGTTTATCATGTTGGTTTTTTTATTATGATTCCAATTATAAAAACTTATGTGTTTTACCTTAAGTAAGTAATGGTTTTTCTAATATATTTATTTCATTAAAGTACATTTTTTCTACTATTATTCTCCTATTTATGTAGTCATGGGTCAAAAATAATGTTATTAAGGAAAACTGAATATATTTCTTTCTTCGGTTTGACCATGTTTTATCCTTCTTATAAACATTTTTGCAAAAAATATTTTAATTTTTTAAATATCATAAAATAATTATTTGATGCTTTGTTCACCCATGTTTTTATTTTTAAAAAATAATTTAAAATGAATCTTTTTTCACAAACATTTCTCGTTTGCCTTTTACAAAAAATATGGAATCAATCAGCATTTTAAAATGTATGTATCGAACAATATTTTTAACCATCCTGACTAATCAAAAATGTCAATATTCATTTAAAAAATTTTGAGGTTATTTTCATAGGTATTTTTAATATTTGGAAATATTTTGTATTTTAGATAAGTGATTTCAAATGAAAGTTAAATATTCCTTGTGAATGTTTTAATGATAATTAATGGAATTTAAATTCATCAAAACAAAATCATTTTGTGTTTCTTATGTTTTACTAGGGATATGATCCAACAGTACATTATGTATTATTTATTTGGATGGTTGATGATTATATTTATGATTTAATGAATTTATTAAACCCTTCATTTTCCATGGGTTATGATTTCTTTAATTGATGAAATCTTTATGAGACACACTTATTTTTTTCTTGTAATGTTGTGATGAAATTCCTATGAAACCCATTTATTGTTTCATTAATTATGATATTTTGGATTATTTTTCATTTTTTACAGACAAATGTACATATTATGTTATTGGTGAACCTTATTATTACTCTAATAAAATTTTGAATTATTTATATCTCGTGAATTAATTATGTGAAACAAGCCAATTGTGTTGATCTGAAATGGTAAATAGGCATATATGCTTGATCCAATATGGAAAATAGGTGATGGGGATCAATTTATTATGAAATGGGAATCATATAATGATACATGATCCAGTATGAAATGGTAAATAATTCCATTATGATTTTATTTTCTCTAAGTTAACCTTAATATGTGAAATAGTTTCAATACTTATGGTAGTTTTACTGTTATATGACATATGGTTCATGATTAATTTGTGATGATTTTTAACTCTTATGGTTCAGGTATTTTGAAATGATAATTTTTTATTCAACGGATCATGTTTATGAACTATGATATATTGGGTATGGACATTGTATGTTACATTCATAATCTCTCACACTTATGCTATCATATGATCATTTATTGATATCTTCCAGGTTTACAAATAATTAATATCTATGCTCACCCTTTCTTATGTTTACTCTCACTGAGGTCATGATTTAATGATTAAGTAGGGTACATCTATGAATAGTACTAAATGGGACAATACTTGTGTAATAATTTTAATAATGTTAATGAAATAAGATGATTTTTATCCACTTAAAAAATAAACTATAGATTTACGGTCCCTGGGCATGTAATTTTGATACTTATTAAATATTATTATATTATGATAAAATATTAGTCATGGTTCTCTCCAAATACTATCATGGTGGAGATATACCCTTACTGAATATGATTCACTCCCCATTCAAAACATATTTATCTCCTGAGATATAAATCTATACCCAATTTACAGGATGGAGATATTGGTCCCTACCATTACATAATCCATACATTTGTGTGACACAATTCCTTATCTAATTCCAATGTTATGATTGTACGTTTTATGGTATTTGATGTAATTATGATTATGGTATTTTAAAACCTGAAGTATTATTCCATGAATCAATTTTATGGTCTATGATATATAGGGTTTTGTTTTAAAACAGCATTTTTCATGTTTTCATACCCTTATGTTCTTATTATGTGGATATCACCATTGTTTACCCTATTGAGTATTAGAGACCGCCATTAAATTTGTATTCATTACCATGTTTATAATGAAATACATTCTATATAATAATTATAATAAGGGTTCTACATATGGAAAACATAGTGGAATATGATGTAGTTCACCTAAAAACTAGTGGCTTATGTATCCATGTTTGAAAAGACACTAGACCTAAATGATTTCTATTATAGTACATTATGTTATGTAATGAATATTCATATATAATATGTGACTTATATGTATGATGGGTATGGGTATTTATATTTTGTAAT
The DNA here is from genome assembly GCA_963277665.1 of Viscum album. Lineage (NCBI taxonomy): Eukaryota > Viridiplantae > Streptophyta > Magnoliopsida > Santalales > Viscaceae > Viscum > Viscum album. The sequence goes on from OY728165.1 coordinate 1,968,881,486, forward strand.
AGAGAAATGGATTACTTACCATTTAGAAACTAGTATTATTAATCATTATTGAGATCCTTGGCTTCATGATGCTGGTGATGTGAGTACAAAAAATGTTAATCAGTTCTAAACATGTTCTTCAAGATTGAATGAGATATGAGACATTGGGATTCCAATAACTAAACTCTAAGCATCATATATGATGTGGATTCCATGAATTTTGTGATCACGAACTACTTCCATGGGAATATCAAGAGGTAATGGAGAAGAAGATCTACAACTTCAACTTCACTTCGGTTTGTTTGATGCTATGCGATGCTAGAAACCAGGACATATTATCTTTTTTACTCCATTGTCTTGAAGAAATTAGATTTTTTTTAAAATAAGATCCCCTTTTAAGGGAAGAAGGGGAACCCAAATAGACTTCATAGACTAAAACATAACAGAACCCAATGATCATGAAAATAAAACCCAGACTCACAACTTGGAGCTGCCTCTTCCCAGTATTAAAAACATGATAATGCTCTCCCCCATTGGATGACTACATGACTAGCAAGTGTCCTATTTTAAAGCACATGCCTGATCTGATATATGATTCCATACCCTCTCTAACATCCAATTCTGTGAAGCCTACATAGGTGAACCGCCCACTCAGAATCCTCCTTTGAGGCATGTTATTTGAGTTCGAGTCTGGCTGAATCTTCATAAACTGGGTCATGAAATCCAACCAAAAATTTAGCTGTAAAGTTACAAGTATTCATGAGTCCAACCATTTTCATCCACGAGCCATGTTCAACCTCATTGAAATCCTTCAAAGCCATCGTAGGGCATCTATGGGAGCCAACAAAGATATATCCACCACAAGACATTGACAATCTCTCACCCTCACATCCCAAAGCACCATGTGGACCCCCACTCGGATCATCCCCGAATAATTCAACACTCTATTTGTAGTTATGTATAAAAATTTAGTGCGTAACTGAGCACTTTATTTAATAGAAGGGGAAATTTTCATACTCTATAAATCATTCTCAATTGATCTATTGTTAGGCCGAATACACATGTTTAGTGGGTGAAATGGTTTCCTCCAAAAAAATGACCTAAAACTAAATGTGGATGGATTCTATATGAACAAGAAGATGAAGGGAGGTGTAATGATTAAAGAAGCCATAAAACAACCTTGGTTGACCCCAAACCGGTCACCTAAGCCAATCCGCAGAAAGTCCCGAGAGGTGTTCTGGATCCTCCATGGCTGGAGACAGGTTCCCGAGCATCGACAAATGCGATGGGAATGATTTATCCCAATAAAATTAAATAAAATCATAAGAAATAATAATGAGAAGATCAGAATAAATAAACCATAAAAATGACTAAACATGAACAAAAGGAAATAAAAATAACCGAACGGGAAAACACAATCTATGTGTGACCCCATGGGTCACTCCCCGTATCAATAATTAAGCATCGCCCAAGGCGAGCGCACCCATGATGGAACCTGCACAAGGACTAAAAATATAAATGATTTACAAACATGAGTATTAAAACTTAGTTGGCTAGCCTGGTAATCATAGTACCATTAAAATAATGAAACACCATTTGAAGTACGAACTACATATATAAAAGTATGTTTTTATAAATATTTTAATTAAAAAAATTACAAACAATTTATCTTGAACATTTTCAAATATATATTCTTTTCATTAGTTTCAATGAATTTTTCAAATATAATGTGATGTCTACATTTTCATATTTATAAAAAGAGGATAAAACACAGTCATTTGAAGACAATTCCATGAAACCAAATCAAAACAAGCTCACCAATTTCCAAGAAACGCAATATAAAAAAATTCACAATAAGAATCAAACAAAAAGGGAAATATAGGTATACATAGAAGCATAATAATCAGTACTATAAGAAACAAAAGCCAACTTGACAAGGGTGAACCTAGGAGGTCAAGAATAATCCAGAAGACACTATTACATGAGACCTCATCCTCGTAGACATGCCACACATGATGAAATAAAAACACTCAAACATTCGACCAGCCTTTCTTAGGCAGGTCAAGGAAAAATACCATAAAAATAAACCCAATATATCCACCTATTATGGGCAACTGGTCAGTAAAATAACCAACCAATCCGACAACCATTCTTAGAATATTCTCTCAAAATGCCAGTTTCCTATGAATCAACTATTTAGAATGTGGGTGAGCCAACTGATGTCAGCCTAGAATCGAATCACAATATATATAATTGTAAAAATTAATAATAGATCTCACCCTGAGTCTCCCCTAGGACCATTCTCATTCATTAAAATTGACCAATGAAAAATACCTCCAATATAATAACCCTATCAATGGATCCTAATAATCGCTAACAAGTACCTCCTACCTATTACATGCAATCAAGGCTTGCGAAATTCCCAATGCGGGTTTTCATAATAAATATTTTTCACAAATTTCACAAAATGGCCAAAAATCCCTTAATAATTCAGAAACAATTCTTTATCTCAGAATAAAAAAACCTTTTTCAATAGTGCTGATAGGAAAACTATTTCCACACAAAAAATTTATAAACATTATTAAAAACATTCATTTCGCACATTCAAACAAAACCATTTTACAAAAACATGCCCACCAGAACACAATTCAACAGTTCACATCAAACTGATTTAAAAACCAAAATTGTTGCGTTTAATTTAAAATCATTTAATTTTTTTTCCAAAAAAACCTTGGTAACCAACACAGACATGTACATTTTTATAAATTGGTATAAACACACAAAAACACCGTTATAATTGAAACACATTTCAAATTTTTTTTATGAATTTGGGAAGCCATATAAGAAATCCCTAAAACAATATTACTTATGATGCCAACACATTGATAAATCCAAATCCACCATTTACTAAATTACACATAAGCCATAAATCAAACAAAGCTATATATACATATATAATAAATCACAAGGCCTCAAATATTTATCAAAACAACTAATATTTAATACAATAAAATTATAAACATCAAACGCATGCCATAAAATTATTCCAATTTGTTGAACAATGTTTAAAATAAAACGATTCATGGGTGAATTGTCAATGAACAATTTATTAGCCAAGAAATGTGTACACATTTAACAAGACAAATCAATTAAACACAAAACATGGTATATACTATAATTTTACACACAATATAATTATTTTATGGATTTAATAAATAATATTTTGAATGTATAGAAGGTAAAAATATCATGAAATAATTAATTATAAATTAAAATGGTACATGTAGGGTTAAAATTACCTTGTAACCAAGGCCTGATGACAATGCTCACTCAGAATCACCTTGTGTGGTTCATAATACACTAAACCTTCCATGAACAACCATCAATCGACAAAACCCACTAACAATACAAAGAATAAAGGAATAATAAAAATTAAAAAGTATATAAAAACACACCCTAATTGGGTAAATGTATATCGAAGGATTATACACACCTGGAAGAGGGGCTGCAATAGGAGGCGGGACACTTGAGAGGCTCAACGGAGGTACGCCGAGGTGATGGTCAGAGGACAAGCTGAAAAAGGGGGTTGGGTCGCATAAATGTAGGTGGCTCACCAGTTCAGTGTGCACTGGAAGGACTAGGAGGGCACCAAAATGGGGTGTAATGGAGGTTGGCACTTCCATGCACTATGTAGGGGGCCGAGGGCTGATCGACCTGTGATGTGCGCACCAGTAGGGATTGGGTGCTGGGATGCGGCGGTGCTAGTGCATAGAGGAGGATATGATGGGGTCCAGGTCAGATGGCACGACTGAAGCAACGGATTTGGGAGGGGTCTCGATGGGAGGTCATTTTGGAGGAGGCTGGGACGACACCTGGGTGTACTGAGCGGGAGGAAGGTCATTTCTGGGGGGGGGGGGTCAACACGGGAATGAGAAAGAGAGGTTCATCGTTGAGGAGGAGGATTGTGAGCCAAGGGTTAGTGTGCGGGAGGGGAGATATGTGCACATATGGTTAGAGGTTGGGTCGCTCTGTGCAAGGGGGGGGGGGGTACAAACAAGGTTTTTAATTTTTTAAATTAAAAAAACACCCTAAACAAAAAAAAATAATAATTCAAATAATAAAAATAATAATAATAATATTTCTTATTATATTTATTATATTTCAATAAAATAATTTTTACTTATATTTTTAAATAACATTAATTATATTTATAGTATTTATAATAGCACTAATAATAATCTACAATAATAACCCTAATTATTTTAATAATACTAATAACATAAAATTATTTATAAAACATGTTTCATTTTTATTAACATTAACGTTTAATATATTTTTAATAATAATAAATTTAAATAACCATTTTGAACAGTAGTTATAATTTTTGATACCAAAACAAGTGCAATAATAATAGTAATAACAATAACGCCTAATAGAAAAAATTGCAATTTCTGTTTTAACATAAAATAAAATAAAAAAATTATTAAAATTCCTAATAACCATAATAACTTTAAATTACATAAAAAATTAAAATTTATTTATTCATTTTAATTATTTAAAGATTAAAAGGCCACAGAAATTCCTGGGCGAAGCTCCACAACATCACTCTTCACTCGTGCGCCCAACAACATCGAACCCAAACACACACTTTTTAACATAAAATCCCAAATTTCATTCTAGACTCCACTTGAGCCCCAACAAAAATAATTTACGGCTGAAAATAAGTAAATAAATTAAGCACACATTTTGGGATGTCACAATTCTCCCCACCATAATGATTTCTGCCCCCAAAAGGCCACCAGACTATCTAGCCGCTCGATAAACACCTATGAATTCCGCACAAACACGATGCAACCTCTTAACCCATGGGCATTCCATCAACCACCAACGGGGCTCAACTGCATTTCCCAAAATAGGTCACCAACAAAGGGGAGGTCTGAACGAACTCCCCACCATAAGAAATCATGTATCACCCTAAAGAGACCTATGAGAAAACCCAATGAGATGGTGGGTCTCCCCACTGTAAAGAACCAACTTATACATGACCAAATGAAAATCTAACTTAGACATGAAACATGCCTAACTCAAGCTAAGAAAAGAACATAAAGAACATGAAAATCACTCACCCCAGTCCAAAAGGGATTATATTAGAACTAAAAACTCTGTACGAACCAAAAACCCTCACCCCATGGGCGGGGAGGGAGGGCCCAAGGATTGGATCAATGAAATTATGATGGAAAACAACTCACGACACACCACTTTGGGATGGATACAAACTAAAGACACAACTGATTAACATGGGTGGTCCATGAAAGGCCATAGATCAACAACTTGAATCCAAAATCACAATAACATAAACTGCACAAGGGAAAAGTCCATCACACACTTTTCAATGAGAGAAAATTTACGATGACAAAGAAACCAAAAGAAAAATTATAAAATTGTCTCAACACAATGATAGAGGTGCAACCGTAACCACACTCCATAAAATTTCCCTAGGGTTCCTGACTACACGCCGACTTCACTCTGAGGCGTTTTGGCCTGAGATCTGATGGATGATGCATCTCCTTCATCACAGTAAGGTTCTTATAATCCCAATGAGAATCATACATCTCTTTATTCGACAAAATATTGGACAAGATTTTGAAATGAAATCCACACTAACATTGAAAACCATATTTCATCAAAACACCCACGACATTCACATATATTTCAAAACCCTAAACACCACCAGTAGAACTACCATGAAAAAAGATCCCTTACACTAAAAGGAAATATACAGAAAAAATATTAAACAAAATCTCTACAGAACATCACTTCTGAAAACTTCTGCAACACTGCTTTCTAGTAAATCCCTGAAAGAATAGTTGTGTGTAACCCAAATATCCGCAAGCATGATAGGGATTATGGGTACTTGGTAATGAAGACCTCTTGTGACCCATATTTCCACCCAGATAACACATGAGGATATCTCACTCTAAAGGGTTTTATGAATGATCCCAATGCCTTTTTATTCCACAACTTTCTCCATCAACTTTCAATCCCTTCTTAATCTCTTTTCCAGAATATCAACCTCTGATCATAGGGATTGAAGGAGGGAGGAATAATTCATGAAATCCCTCCATCATGGCTTTAATATGAAAATATTTTCTCTCCACATTGCAAAATTAATATTGGTTGGACTTTGACACCTTATACTATAGATTAGGGCGGAGACCCAGCTTATAAAATTTACCCTTCGTGGAGTCATATCTAGAATACCCTTAATCATAAGGGAATTGATCCATAAAGCACTAGAAATACACTAACACTGATCGATCACCCTACTGCAAACAACACATCTCCATTCCCTTTCTCACCCACTCCTTCTCAGAGAAATACCAACGAATGAAAAAATCCTTGAAAAACTACCATGTAAGATCTCGATGGGTGTTGTTCTAAGAAATGGAATTCCACCACATCTACGGTGAACCTTCAAGAATAAAGTTTTCAAACATGACCTTCAATGACATTGGAATCTCAAGGAAGTAAAATTCTATTTCGATCGTTCGCATCCACTCCTCCACTATGGAAGGGTATCCTTGACCATAAAAGAGACTTGGATCTTGCTTTTGAAAGAATAGTATAAAATCGTTCGTCTGATCAACCATTATATGATCACCCATCGATGCTTCAAGGGGATAACAGCTGGACAAGAAAATTAAAGAACCCAATCAAGGAAAACCCAATAATAAAAATCCAAAAATCAATCACCACAGAGGTGAAAAGATCTAAACATAAACAAACAAGCCATTATAATATCAACAAATTCCTTTTGAAAACATCTTTGATTTAAAAAAAGCATGGTGGGTTAAACCCTAACCATTGATATTCTTTAGAGTCTCACTCACATGCGTGTTTTTGTGCCACCCCAGACATCCATCCACCATACCATATGTCTATTCATATTCCAACATACCACTATGCATGTGGGAACCCATAAGAACACCAAGGCCAAAACAAAAAACAATACTTTCCAAAATAAAATCATTCGCCCCATTTGTTTTAAAACATCCTCAAAATTAAACATGTCATTTCAAAAAACCAATTTTCAATGACAAATTTTCTGATTGAAACTACATTCAGAAGTCAGAGGAGACACAAAAAAACTCAAAAATGGATCTACTACTAGTGGGTGTCTTGACCATATGGTTTTTGGCCATATTTCAAACACTTTAATGACATATAGGAACTTCTCGGACCATTCCTATAGCTCCATATGGCTTGTGAGGACGTAAAGATCATGAGGAATATTATCCCAACTCCCTTTATCATATCCCAATCAAAAAATATACCCTCAAACCCTAAAAAAATAATTAAACCTATCTTCCCATGGAAACCCGAGGATCATAACAAGCATATGTTTATAGAGCTCTTCTCGCACCTACCCTTTGAGTCATGACAATCCATATACTTCTACCTTGACATTCCAAAATAACAAAGGCTGCTCTGAAATGAGAGTTCTCCTATGATATGACTTTGATACCATTTTTTCATGATCCAACATTGGTTCATCGTGAACCAATCATCCCAGCTGATCCAGGACAAGTCCCGAGAGGAATCCTAGATCCTCCCAGTCTGGTGACAAGTTCCAGGTAATCAATTGAGGCGATGGGAACGATATCTCCCAATAGAAATAATAAAAATAAGAAGAAACAATAAATAGAATCTCAGAATAAATAAACCAAATAAAACGACTAAATTGTAACTGAAGGATGTAAAACTTACCGAATGGGAAAACACTATCTATGTGTGACCCCATGGGTCACTCCCCGACTCAACGATCATATTTACACTAAGGAAATCACACCCATGATGGAACCTTCACAAGGACTAAAAATAGAAAAGATTTATATGCATGAGTATTAAAACAAAGTAGGCTTGCTTGATAATCTATTCCCAATGAACTAAATTTAAAATAAAAGAAACCCCATTTCATGATTGAAATACAATTTATAAAATAATGTTTTTATAAAATTGTAGTTAAAAACAATGTAAGAACCATTTATCATAACCATTTTCTAATAGAGATTATTTTCAATATTGTCAATGACATTTTAAAATGGAATGTGATGTGTATACTTATAAACTTATAAAAAGAGGATAAAATAATTTCTTTTGAAAATCATTCCTAGAAACCTAATAAAAAACAACTCACTACTTTCCAAGAAAAAAATACTAGAAAATGCACAATAGGAATCACGCAGCAAGAGAAATGTTGCTATTCATACAAGCATCATAATCCCTACTTCAAGAAATAAAATCTAAATAGAAAAGGGTGAACCTAGGAGATCAAGAATAATCCCAAAGACACCAATACATGAGACTACATCCTCATTGACATGTCAAATATGATGAAATAAAAATTCTTAAACACTCGGTCATCCTTTCTCAATAAGGCTTAGAGAAAATACCATAGCAATAAAACCAATAAATCCACCTACTATATGCCACTGGTAAGTACCATGACCTACCAATGCCACATTCATTATTAGAATATTCTCTCAATATGCCAGGATCCCATGACTCATGAATTTAGAATGGGGGTGATCCAACCAATTCCATGTAAGTATTCAATAATAATATATATAATCATAATAATGCACAAATAAAATTTATAAACATTCCAGAAAACATTCCATTCAAATATCCAAACTATTTGTTTTTAAAAAACATGCCAAACGAGCCACATTCCAACATTTCACATCAAACTGATTTAAAAACCACAACTGTAACTTTTAATTTAAAAGCTTGTAAATTTTTTTCGGAAAACCCTTGGTTACCAACACACATATAATTTTTTTTGAAGGGGTCAAATCACACCAAAAAACCTTGAAAATAGAAACACATTTTCTCATAAATCTAAAACCATTTCTGAACCCATATATGAAATCTCCTAAACAACATTTCTCATGACACTGAATCATTAATAAATCCAAATCCTCCATTTATTAAATCACACATATCCCATAAAAGAAAACACTTCATTATATATATATATATATAAATTTATCTATATATCACAATCCATTACATATCTATCAAAATAATTTTTATTTGATACAAAACAAAGTATAAATATCAAATTCTTCCCTTAACATTATTCCAGTTGTTGAACCATGTTTAAAATATCATGATTCATGTGAAAATTTTCAATGAACAGTTTATTAGAAAAGAAATATGTACACTTTTAACAAGAAAATGATATTTAACACAAAACATGGTCTATACTATAATTATATACACCATAAAATTATTCATTGGATCAAAAAATAATGGTCAGAATTTATAAATGGTGAAAATATCTTGAAATGAGGAATATTAAATAAAAAAGGTACATGAATGGGGAAACCTACCTCAGAACCAAGGCTTGACGACAACTCTCACTCGGAATCACCCTCCTGTGGGTCCTAATACAGTAAACATACCAAGAACAACCATCAATCGACAAAACACACTAACAAAAAAAAGTCAAAATAAAGAATAAAAATAAAAATCCAGGTAAAAACACACATAAAGGGGGAAATGGTATACTAGAGGGTTTCCCATGCCAGAAAGAGGGGCTTCAAGCAGAGGCAGGATGCTAGAGAGGGTCTTTAGAGGTGCACAAAAGTGTTAGTCGGAGGATGGGTCAGCCGAGGAATTAGGGTCACGAGGACTGAAGTGGAGCTCCTGTTTTGAATGCACCAGATGGAGGAGAAGGGAGCTGAAAAGGGGAGTATGGGAGGGAGTTATGAACACACACTGATCAGGGGGCCAAGGTCCTTTCGACCAACGATGTGCATGCCGACAGCAATAGGGAATCGGGCTACGGTGGTGCCAGTGCAAGCAGGAGGTTTCATGGGGGTCAGGGATGTCTAGTGTGACTAGGGAAATGGAGCTCGGAGGGGTATTAATGGGGGGTAGGTAGGAGGAGGCAGGGATGGCGCCTTGGTGTGCTACACGGGTGGAAGGCCACATCCGGGGGTGGTTGACTCGAGAACAAGTGGGAGGAGGTTCGTAGCTACAAAAGACGGCCGTGTGGCTCGAGTTAGTGAGCATGAGGGGGGATTCATGAAAAGATGGTTTGAGAAAGCACATTATCTAATTATTAGAGTATATGTCCTAGTATTTTATGTTAGACCTCGTTTAGAGATGAGAGGATCACTAAACATTGGTAGTGTTATCTTACAATAACTGCTATCAGTCTATTGCTGACATAGTTGATTTTGATGCCCTATATGGGAGAACCTGTTGGTCACCCTTATACTAGACTATGATTAGTGAGGAAAATCTAGTTGGGATATAGATCTTATGGTTGATGTTAGAGAAGGTCAAGGTGATCCACGATGGATGAGGATATCAGAGAGTGGAAAAAAATATTATAAGGATTGATTTCAAATTCCCTTGGAGTTCGAGCAGGGAGATAATTTTTTTTCATGATATTATTTCAATGATGTGGATTAAAAAGAATTTTATAGAGAGTAAATCTATCCAAGATTTTTATACATAGATGAAATATCCTCTAGAGGGTTGGTGAGGTAGCTTACAACCTTGATATACCCTTGGTGTTGGAGTGCTTGCATGATTTCTTCCATGTGTTATAGGTGAGTAGATATGGGCATGTTCCTATGCACATTGATGATTGGTCCAAGATGAATGTTTTGGATAGATCCTCTTTCAAAGAGTACAAGGTTGTGATTGAGGATCAGTAGAGTAGAATCCTATAAGTATGGACTATTCCATTTGTTTGTGTGTTGTTCGAGCATGGTATCATGACGGATAGATCGTAGGAGTTAGAGATCCATATGAAGGGTGAATATCCCCGACATTTTGTTTTGATTATGATTTTAGGGGATTAATAGTATTGAATAATGAAATAATGTGGATACACTTTTTTCCTTGTAAGACTTATAAATATATTACGAAATATTTTCAATGTCATGTGATGAGATAAGGAAATATTGAACTGCCCGATGAGGCCAAAATTTCTATTTTAAAATATTAAATATATTAATATCATGTGGAATAGGATTTAGAAAATAATGGAATATTTCATGAATAGATTCTTTGATCTACAATCTTTGTACACAATTGAATCTTGAGCTTGGTTTTTACCCAATGCACATTCATATTTTGGTCGGTGTCAGACATATAATTGATGTTTCCATTGGTAGATACATTAAATTAAAATAATTAAATAAATTATTTTTTTTATTTGTGTTATTAAATGAACTAATTTAAAAATTTGTAAATACTCCATTAAAAAAATTTCTAGTGATGACCTAATAAACCCTTGGATAATTGAGAGGAACTCTGATGACCTTCTTTCATGAATATAAATTGAATGACTGATGATAATAAGATCAAGGTGGATTGTTAGATGATGAAGAGAATGGGACTCCCACATAACTATAAAATTAGTTCCTCGCAAATTATATATCAATAATTGTGGTAGGAGTCATAAATTATGGTTTATACTCTCTAGATTAAATTTTTAAATCATGAATTTGATCATCTTATCTATTTTTTGAGATTTCAGGGCCTTCGCATGAATGTTATTCATGGTTATATTATTAATTTAATAAATATATAATTTTTGAAATTAAATCACCATTTTCAATCCCTAATTTATAATCATTTAAATATAATTTTTGGAAAATGACTTATTTTTTTATGAGCATAATGCCCCTATGTTCTCTACATTCATCACCATTATCCTATGAGGTCATGGATCGAAACTGTCATGTGAGATCGAGCATGATCGAACCCCTAAGTTCATAGAATATTCATGTGTGGAAATTATAATGGTGATATGAGGATGGGTGGTTAAATGAAATATATTCTATATGGATCCTATATCAAGAGATTCTATGGTATTGAGAAGCAACGATCGATGGTTGACCTGAGATATTGCAAGCGTTGAGGGAGTCACAAATTATGTTATTTAGCCACCTGAGAGCTGTAAGAGATTGATAAAAAAATATTACCGACAATTTTAAGTGGTTGAAAGGTGTGGATAATGGATGAAGTCATGGATATGAGATCTTTAATAATAACATATTTTTTTGGAAAATACAGATACACACCATGTTGTGTGGAAGAACACATAGAGTGGTCTTCAGATTTCCACAGTGGCTATGGCTTTAGCAAAAGTTAAATATTAAACCTCATTTTAGTGGAAGGTCATGTTGTGTAACCCCCCATGGTAGTTATGTTATGTTCTATCTGCACATGCCCTTGACCTCGTGTGGTAGGTCACGCCATGTACTATAGGATTACACAAACATGTGTCATTACCTAGGCACATTCTGTTAAATGTCCTGGACTGATAGACATAATAATTTTTAAGAGAACATGGTCATGCATCATGAGAACAAGATATTAATTACAGAACTCATACAAAATCTTATGAGGACATAGACACTAAACAATTTTCATGTTAAATAACTTCAAGGTAATAGATCAGGATTGGGCGTCGTGTGGACCCCCGACATGCATTGTATCTCCCAATTTTTTTGAACATATTCCTATCACAAATCTTTAATTTTAATTATGATTTTCCCCAAATTGACCCTATTATAAGTTTTTTTAACATATAATTAAACGCTATATTTTTTTGTGGCTTTTGAGATATGATAAATATTTTTTCTTGGATAATACTTATTTATGTGATTCTTATTGATGGAAGTGATCAAGCATGATTATCATAGATATTCCAGTTTTAGATTATACTACCTGATCCCAATAGGGTGAGGGTCCCATGTCCATGTGGATGGTTCTCTCCAACCACACCAGGGTGTGGGTCTACAGTACTATATATATAGGAAGAGGTGGTACTCCCCTATCTCAGTAGAGACTATTTCCACCATTCTTATTATTCATATAGAGACAATACCCCATTGTCACACTAGGGCACGAGTCATCTATCCACGAGGATGGTACTCCCCTATCACACTATAGTATGTGTCCCTCATATTAATTTTACACGAAGAATTGGTACTCCACTATAATAATATGGTAAGGGTCCTCTATACATCGTTATATCACTCCCATGGTTAACTTGGGTGGGGGTCCACCATACTCGTTATAATATATAGAGACGACACTCCCTTACATGAGCATGTATTAACTATCTATAAATATGGTACTCACCTAGTGTGTAGGTACCCCTTTTTATTTTCAAATTTATAGAGAAAATTCCCCCATACACTAGTGTATTCCCTCTACATACTATGTGGATGCATAAAGTTTTACTAGAGAATGTGTCCTCTATGTTTTGGAGACTGCGCTCCCTCGTGCGGTGGACAACTGGTTAGAAGCATTCACACATTAGAACTTTTTTAGATGGACATGTGTGGGGTTTGGAATTGATGAATGACCTTTGGAAATTTAGGATGACTCATAATCCAAGGGTAGGTTTTGAAGTAGATATCCCCTTTCACTCCAATATTGTTTTCTTATATGAGCATTCATATATTTTTTTGTTGATCATTTGCATATTTATTTGTGGTTGAGTTGAAAACTTCTATCATGTCTTATATTCACCAATCATAAATATTGGGGAATCTAACGTGGAAGGTATATAATCACACATTAATGGGAATTAACCCCACATGTCGTGTCTTATGCAGCTGACAGACAGACCGAAAATGATTTTAGAGGAGCATATTGAATCTTAGTTGCATAGTATGCATACATTGGCCTAGGATTGGTGATAGGGAGTCAGTCTATCTCATGTTTTTATTCCATTTTTAGGATGAAATATATCTAATGGGTGGGCATGTATGTTTCCCTTATTTTATTTTGGATTTAACGTACATACTCTTTTGTATTCACTATTGGTTATTACATGCATTGATTTCAGTCTAGATGTTACTACATTTATTTATTATTCCTGTACACTTCTACATGGAGATGGTTGGGTTCATGCATACATGTACAATAGGAATATGCCTACCATTTTAGTTATTTCATCTTAGAGCATGTCACCATACCCTAGCCTATAATGGTGGGCAAGCGGTTATGGGGGCCTATCCATCCATAGACTATCAAGAACCTGATGGGTCTCATCTTTACAAAAAATGTAATAAAAAATGTATATATTTTGAATTTCTTATTGGTGAAATTTTCTTGTCTCAATTTTTTCATTTTTATTTGACAAATATTTTAAAACAAATTAAAAATTTTAATTTTTCATATATAGTTTTATATATAATTTTATAATGGTTTTTAAAAAATTTAAAATATAAGAATCAATTTTATAACAATATTCCACGTTTTTATTCTAATGAATTATCAATGGAATGAATATATTCCTGAATTAAATATTTTATGTTATAAATACAGTGATTTTTATTTTTATTTATAACATTATTTAAAATATTTAATAATTTTTAGTTTCATTTTTTATTATGTGTTTTTAAATGTCTTTCTACCACTAGCTTATACAATACGTCATCCCTGAACTTCTATCTCTTCCCTTTACTACCATCAATATTTTTTTATTACTACCATACCCCCACATCCTCTATTGATCTTTGATGCCACAACTATCCATTATTCTAAAACCTCCTCCATGAAATATGTAACATGCACTCCCTTATACAACCACAAGAACATAAATTACATTATTTTTATACCAATAACTCAATTATATAACAACATAACACCACTATATCCATCTCTATGCTACCACCACCTAATACCTCTAAAATTATTTCTTCCTCTTGATATCTTGACCAAATCCCCTACTATAGTTAGTTCCACAATATATCTGCCTACAAACACCCTCATATGATACCACTTCTCTCATCTCCACACATAAATATTCTGAAGCCAAAGAACCAATGTTCATGAGACACCATTGAAAACATGAAATAAATAAATCCACAAAATGAAGTCAGATGTCCATCAAAATGCACTGATGATGAATAAATAAGACCGATTCGCTATTGTGTTTGATACTATTAAACAAATTTGATGATTATTGATGACCCCACTAATGATAAATCATTGATTCTACTAAGGCAATGTCGATTCCAGTAATGAAAACTGAACCTGATGACTCCCTCTAAGGATCAACTGAATCAAGTCTACTGACTGAGTCTGAGGGTGGTGATGATATAAGAACACAAATATTATCATTTGAGGTTTAGTCTACAATGTTCTTAAATTAAGACTAATAATATTCTACAATAAATAAATAAAACCATACAAAATTAATTGGGCAGGGGTGGAATCATTAAGGATCACATATGTTTGATTTTTTGGGTGTGTGGTGTAAGATTTAATTTCTATATAAGGGTAGTTTTTAAACTAAAGTTGTGTAAGGTTTAAGTATAATTGTATAAGGGTAATAAAATTCATAATTGTAGAATTTTATAGCTCTATTAGGGTTATTGGTTTTTTGTTTAAGGATTAGTGAGGGTTTTATAAGGGCTAGTGTAAAACCCCTTGTAATGGTGAGTTGGTGAAAGGGTAAACATATGTAAGTATAATATTGACATTCACACTAAAAATGGCCTTGAAAATTAATGTTCAAGGATTAAAAGATTATATTGAAGCACAATGTGATTTAACAGGGAATGTGACACCCCATGATTTTTTGAATTTAATTTTAGAAATATTTTAAACTTGTTTATATTTTTCAATTCATGCAACACTGAAAATAGATTACTTTATATTATGTCACTATGTTTATCATGAATTATATGGAAAACCATGTTAATAATACACTTCATGCAAAATAAATTTTTTCTTGTTCTATATGGAACACTGATGATAGATTAAATTATACACAACAATGACTTTCGTTTAGGGTTTTCCTAACACACAAGACCGAGTTTTACCGAAAAAATACTATATTATTAAAATGTTATTATTTAATATAATAATATATAAAGTTGAAAATAAATTAGATTTTATGAATAGTATTCACTAATTTATTTAAAAATATGATTTATAGAAATATAAGATGAATTCATAGGTTGATAATTATTTATAAATTAATAGGAAATCGATTGAATATAATGTGAGATTTTATTATTTTTATTGGTAAAATGATTTTTACCATAATAAATTAATATAATTATATTTATTGAGTGATATTATTTAAATAATTATTTTATACATTAAATTTGATATTTTTTATATTCATTCAATAGATATTATAGACATACGAAAAGAATAAACCCAATTTTATGCTTACAATTCTATATTTTTATTATGGTGTTTTTACAGGCTTTTAATGGATAACCCATATTAAATAAAAATTGTGGAACCTTTATAGATTTAATATATAAAAATAAATTTCAACTTTTTAAGATAAACATAAAAATTAGTTTAGGATAAATTTTGGGTATTCTCATTATGGATGGATTTTTAATGAATAGTTAACAATAGTGAATTTAAATTCAATACTTATTTTTTATCTAATATATCTTTGAGGATAAATTATATTTTAATTTTTTGTATGATTTAAATTTTTTCTTATATTTATCAGAAAAAACATTTTGGGTTATTTTATTTAATTTCACATAAAAATTGGGTATAAAATATAACAATTTTTTTTACGTTTTTACTTTAAAAACCCACATTGGCATCCCATTTATGGGATACAATATAAATTAATTTCTACCACTCATATGATATTAATTTGGAAGAATAGATTATTATTTTTGATTCATTATAATTTATAATGACTAATATGGTAAACATTGTTTTTTTACCATAAATATTAGTGAAAGTGGTTAAAATTAATTACAACGATTAAGAGGACAATTAGGTTAACAAAGTACTAATCCATGAAATTAAGAAACAAAAAGACTTAGAAACATTTCCAAGAGCTATGGGATGTCCATATTTGAACCATATCTTACCAATGGTCTAACATTTTCCATTATACGATCCTTTTTACATGTGAAAAATGATTATGGAATTCCATTTTCAAGATTCTATAAGATTGCCACTTTTCATTCACTATAAAAAGGCCCCCTCTCTCCCACTTCTTAAAACCTCTCAATTTAGATAGGTTTTACCAACCATTTATAAAATATCCTTCCAAAAAACCTCCCAACCTCTTTTAATCCTTTCTTTTTGAAGAAATATTTATATGTAATCCATTTGGTGCAAACGTAAAGGACTCACCCGATTAAGATGAAATACCCAACCCTGTGCTCCTTTAGTTTTATTTCCATTCTCCACTCTGTAAACGTATATTATTCCAAGTTTGTATAAAAAAACATTATCATAAATATAAAATAATTTTAATTTTAATATAACTACCTCAACATACAGACACTTTCAACTAATGGGTGGTGAACATATGATTTTTGTGTATGGTGAACTACTTCGTAATGAAACAATGAGTTTTTATTTTCTCAATTACCGACTCTACAGGAAGACATGATATTGGAAAATATATTTAAATATTTTTTATAAGATATTTATAATGTATTTATTCTTATGATTATTTTTAATTATAGCATTCATTATTCTTTCCATCTTGTGTAAATATGATAATTTTGTTTGAGCAATTATGTACTAACACCGCCTCAAAGTGACGTGATTCATTCACGTATAACATGGAATACATTAATGATGTTTTTTGTGAAAATATATGATATATATTACATAATAATTCCACTTTAATGATATTATATATATAGAGAGATATATTTCATTTCCTTTACTTATTTTAACACAACAACAAAATGGAGACATTGCTCATGCGTACATGCGGCCTACCAAATCCATGAATGGTGTATTCTATTTCATATTTCAATATTTAATTGATTAATTTAATAAAAATATTGTGAATATAAATGATATTTAAATCATAGTTTACATTAAATAAGTCGTGATATATGTATAATGACCAAATATATAAAACATTATGACACAAGTGAAAAACAAAGAGAATATTATTTGAAGCGTAACCTTAACATGAAATTGTTAACAACTAGAGAAAATAAATTCACAATTAAACCATATTTTGGTTTTAGATATAGATATAGGATTCTTTAAAATATTAATAATAAACTTAATTTTATTATACATTATTTTTGAATGAGTATGATAAGAGTCAATATAAAAGGTGGGGGAATTTCATCTCACTTATTTTTATGTGAGATACATGTTTTATTCAACACATATTCATTTTGTGTGGTGTGTATACTTCCAATGGATGAATTATATGATCCTTACAATTAAAATAATTTTTAATTAAATACTTATTGGATGATATTTATTTCATGGGTTTTAGGTTTCAAATGTTATCAAATATCTAATGGAATTTTTTCTCAATTTTCCTTATTTGAGAAGCATAACATGTTATTCCCCTATATTTTTAAATGACGTGTATAAACTGACTATAACATGTAATATAATGAATATTATTATTTTCATGATATTTTAAGCTTCATGTAATTTTATTTTCATATATGGGTATTATAGTTCAATGTTAGCATGTAGTAAGACTATATTGAAACCATCTCATCGCTTCTCGTGATAATTTATGTGTATGCTTCCTTTGATGAAATCTTATGATACATATCTTAAAAAATCAATTTATGTTTCTTCTCCTATGGCCATTCACTATATGTTCATGTATTGGTACCATTTCTTCCACACATATTTTTATAGGATCATTAATAATGTTATTTCAATAAATATTGAATTTACCTTTTATATGTTTAGAATTTAGTGTTCTTTCAAAACAATGTCTTATAAAAGGATTCCAAAAATACTATATTATTTTCCAATGATATATAAATAATTTTTTTACCTATTTTATACATTCTTAAATACTAGGTCTTTTAATATTAATTAATCTTGTCATTTTTTGTTTGGGGAACCTTTCTTATCTTTATATGCTGCAAAATGAATGTTTGGCATGTAAAGATTTATCCTCTTCCATGAGTGGCATTACATTCAAGCTTCCATTACAAGATTAAAAATCATATATTTATTTTTTAAATAATTTTATCCTTATATTATGAAAATAATTAGTTTCAAATAATTTTAAATGAAATGGGTTCTATAAAAATATTAAATCATTCATTAAAAGTTTTCTTATTATTATTAGGAAAATGATTTTCAAAAGGTATTATGAATTGAAGTGACCCTTTCAACATAGAAAGGTTATTTTCTTGAATAATTTGTTTAAAATGATATGTCAAAATTATTTTCTTTCTATGATGACAACTGTTTGTGATACACATGATCCAAAGGTTCAATTCATATTATTTCATGAATTATTTATGTTTTGATTGAATTATAATTATGAAAACCATTTCTCGTTCATGGGTTATAAGATTTTGAATACCGCTTATTTTCAAATGTTATGATTTAATAAAATTATTTGGTAACCAGCCTATTTTCCATAGGTTATGATGTGATGAAATGTTAATGTTATCCAATTCATTTCATGGGTTATTTTGGTTTCTTATTAACACCATCTCTTTTTTTGGGTTCTGAAATGACAGATGTTTATTTATCCTAATTAAAAGTTATATCTAATTTTGTCTTCCGATGGGTGGGAAAAATATCTCCCTCCAATGCATTGGGTAATAATAAATTTTATATGAGCTCAAAGAATACATGGTTTTTAGACCAAGCCCAAAAAAATGAACTACATGGGTTGTATCCCAAGCCTAAAAATAAATAGGTGGACGAGTTATAGCCAATGAATAAAAGTAAAAAGGTGAATGAGATATAACCAAATCTAAAAAATAATATGGTACATGTGTTTTTTTCAATCCCAAAGTAGGTACATGGGTTATATGCCATGAATATCATGTTTTGAAGGTAATGGTCGGTAGAATGGACCTTTTATTTTCCATTTTTATGTGTATGACACAATTACATGTTTTATTCTAATGTTTTCATTTAATGGATTATTTTCATTATTTCATTATGATTCATTTCTTATAAAAATCCCTGATTTATTCCACAATTAATTTTTAATATCTTTGATATATAGTGTATGATATTTTAAAGTTATGACCTCATTTCCATTCCCATAATCTCATGTTTATGATTACATGTCTCCCTTGTTTACCATTACTGAGAAACCTACCTCACCCCTTTTTATGTTAACATTCTCATGTTTTGAAAATATGTTTTACGTATGATGTTTTTAAGAGGGGTTATTCTACCAAGGAACATAGTGGGAGATAATTTAGCTCAAAATATATCTGTGTTTATGTTTCCATGTTTCAAAAGGAACTATACTAGTATTTTCATTCTGTGTCTCTCTGTATAAGGTTATTATCTATGTTGAAAATGTTATGAAATGTAAATGAATGAAAAGAGAGGGTCTCTATAGTTGGTATCAGAAAAATAGTTTGGTTAAGCATTTAAAACTATAATGAGAAAAAATTAGTGACATACCTATGTATATTTGTAAGGATATTCGTAGGTATGTATGTAAGGATAAATATAAGGACGAGTTAATGTTTAGGAAAATATCCTAGAATTTTGTTAAAGGATAAATTGTGTGGTTTCTTATTAATAAATAACTTTCCAAACTATACAAGTGGATGTGGATCTAGATTTAATGTACTAAGGGGTAACAACTCTGACAAGGTGTGTCGGGCCTGACTTGTTGTAACCTGGTACATGACAATGGGCCTTGTTTCACACCTAGTTTGACTCTCCTAGGAGAAATTATTTGAAAATTCAAAAACTCATTACGAGACATCATAAATGATTTAAATTGATGATTAAAATGAATAACCTTGTATACATCTGTGGATTCATTGATTAAATAAGTAGGGTCCCTGATTTAGGAACATTATACGTAATTCTTTATGACTATATGTTATCCTAGTATGACAAAAAAATTTCACACTATGTTTTCTAGTTTTAGTCAATAGTGTGAACTATAAAGTACATGATTTAAATTTAATATTTCATATGTGGAATGTATTTTAATTATTCAAATTTATGTCCCAAGTGGAAATATCATAATGAGATTCAGAAATGTGGTATTAGTATTGGTTATGCTTGAATAGATAAAGAGACTATAAATGTTATGTGATAGGAATGAGATGTTATTCAAGTATTTTTTACATTAATCCTAGAAGCATGATTAGATTGTGATTTAAGAACCTTAAAACGTGATTAATTTTACACATTATAGGAGTGACTTATTAATGTATAATTTGATGAATCCAATGTAATGGTTTAAGAATAAATTTTTAGGAATTATGTTTTTATGATTGGGAATTCAAATTTTATGTTAAATCAATCATGAAATATTTAATTATTTTCATTATATGTTTTCAATAATGATTTAAAAGGATATTTTTAGAGGAGATAAATGCGTACAAAAGTGATATATTTATTATGGTAGGGAAATGATTATTGTGATCAAGATGTTGAGAAATTACCTTTATCTTGGATAAAGAGATGATTGATTTGTATAAAGTAGGTTGTGTAGCACTGACTACCCTACATATAATGAATGATTTGTTGATAATGTAGTCTATGTAATCAAGGATTAAGATTACATGTTATTTTATTTAAAGAATATAACCAGTAATCTATGTAATAAGGGGTCATGAATGTATTCAAAAATCATTTATGGTAATTCAGGTTATTACCCTGCTTTAAGAGAACACCTCATAAATGTATTCACATGATTCGAATGTGTCAACCTATAGATACATTGTGATTTATTTGGGAATCTGTTTCAAGCTGATTTTGTGATATTATTTTTAATTTTTTGGATTTTATTCTTTTATAAAGGTTATAATGTTAACTATTCATGAATAGTTCAAGTTAATCATCTAAAGAAGTATTGATGTATTTAGATTATAATGAACCATTGTTAAAAATATATTTTTTTATTATACTAATTTCAAGGATGTAGATATTATTTATTTTGGAATTTAAATTAGATTGTTTTTAGAAATGTACATCATGAATGTTGGGAGACAACCAATCAATTCCGGAAAGGCTGTGGGTCTTGATCAAATTACTGATGTAGGATAAGTGTTTAATGTCACCCATTGACCTATGAGAAGTCATAGATGATTAATAATTATTTGTATGAGTAAATATTTATGATGAAACATTTGTGTTACAATTTATATTTAGAGATTAATATACTATCAAAATTTATTTAGAGGGATAGTTAGAGAAAAATAGTCATACTTTTGATTCTTTTTCAACCCTTAATAAGTACAAAAAAGTGTATTTTAGTGATTTGAGTGTCAAAGTTAATTTATAGACATCCATTTCTTTAAGTAATTAAATAGATAAAAATAAAAAAATTAAGACTGATTTTTTTATAAATTTTTCATTATAGTATATATTCATATATTCTTGGTTAATAAAATAATTACTCAATGTTAGGATAATGATAAAAAAATTGTTTTCCCAATACCTTAATTTTTTAGAACTGATGGATGTTTAAATAATCATAGATTTATGACTTTCTATGCCTAAACTTTTTTTTGATCATTCATTCCTTTTTGATTGATGACATCAATAACAACCTAAATATTATTTTGGGTTTTCCACTATTTCCAATCTCCAATCTGAGCATGTGTTCTATTTTGTGGAAACATAGTAATATATTATTTTTGGTAACCATTATGGTTCCAACCTTTTATTTTTTAAGGGATATTTTAGTATTAATTTTTTCAATTTGGGTTTATATGAAAGAAACATTAATGTATTAAACCATTGATAACCCAGATTAATTTCATGGGAGAAATTTATTTTAATAGTGGTTGAATATAACACCCCAAGAATTTTTGAATTATGATTTTATGACAAATTTTAATCTTTTTGATATTTTTCATTTAACGCAACACTTAAAATAGTTTATTTTATATTAATGAACTATGTTTTGATTATGTTATATAAAATGACAATTTATTAATTCAATTAACACAACATAAATTTTAGGTTTCCTATATAGATCATTGGGTATAGTTATGATTATATGAAACAATGACATTCCTCGATGGCTTTTATAACATGCCTAAATGAGTTTTACCAAACAATAGTATAATATTAAAATGTTATTATTTAATATGATAATATATAACATGGCCTTTAAATTAGAAGTTATGAATATTATTAACAAATTTATGAAAATATATTTTTTCCAGAATATAATATAAATTCATTGGTTACAAATTAATTTTAAATGAATATGAAATGTGATTAAATATAAAGGAAAATAATATTATTTCTATGGTCATGATGAATGATTACACTAATAAATTAAATTAAATACAATTATTTATTTATATTAATGTAATTTATATGTTATATCTACAATAAAATTATTTTTATATGAATTATAAATATTTTATAGACATAAGATAAAAACAAACCGAATTTTTTTCTTGAAACTCGTATTTTTATTAATTCATTTTACGTCCTTTTAATGGATAATCCATTTTAAATAAAAACTCAGGAATTTTTATAGATTTAATATTTAAAAAGAAACTTAATATCGAAAAAAATATAAAACATAGTTTTGTAATTATTTTGAGTATTTTTCAATATGGTTTCATTTTTAATGTATAGTTAAAAAAATTGAATCTAAATACCAAACATTTTTACATAAGATTTTATTTATAATGTAAAATTATATTTGAAATTGGTTAAAATATTTAATTATATCATATTTTTATAAATTAATAGAATTTATTTAATTTAATCAACTTCACTAGGAAATTTTGTATAAAAACATAGAAATATTCTAAATGTTTTTAATTTAAAATCAGGGATTTTCATCTAATCTACATGATTAAATTTAAAAGAATTTCCGCCACTTCTATGATTTGAATTTGAATAAATGTATTCTATATTTGAAATAAGTATTATTTACAATTTCTAATAATTTCAACAGTGTTTTTACCAAAAAATTTACCGAAATTGATTAAAATTAATAACAACGATTAAGAGTAAAATTAGGTTAACAAAGTATAAAACATTAATTTAATGTCTCAAATCGACCACGAATATTATCCAAGAAAAATTAGATGGTGATATATTGATCCTATAATCCATTTTATAAAAATGTTTCTATAATTGGATCCACATTATATGTGATATATATTTTTCAAATTCAATTGTCAAAATTTTACAAGTGTGCCACACCTCCTCCAATATAAAAAGGCCTCTTTTCCTCCCACTTCTTCAAATATATAAAACAAGTTAGGTTAAGACATGATATAATAAATTATCCTCCAAAAATATAACTTCCTCTTTGATTCCACCCTTTGGGTTGGAATTAT
This sequence comes from Viscum album, assembly GCA_963277665.1. Lineage (NCBI taxonomy): Eukaryota > Viridiplantae > Streptophyta > Magnoliopsida > Santalales > Viscaceae > Viscum > Viscum album. Next base: position 1,968,905,746 of record OY728165.1, read on the forward strand.
TCCAAAGAATTAATTTGGTGCAAACCAAAAGGATCTACCAGGTTAAGAGGGCACACCCTCCATAAAGCTCCATTCGTTTTATTTTCATTATACACTCCCTAAAATATTTATATCACCAGATTTAATGAGAAAATAAATATAAAAATATACATTTATGTTTTCATACACATGGTTATTCTTTATTATACCCACACTTCCACAAAATGGGTAATAATCTTATAGTGTATACGTACGGTGAACTACCACTTCACGAAATGATGATTGTTAATTTCTTCCATTAGCACATCTCATGGGGTCATTATGATGAAAAATATATTTATATATGATATATATGATATATATGATATTTATAATTTATTTATTCTTTTTTATTTTTTATTTACATGATAGCTTTATTCGTTCTATCTCATGTAATTATAATAATTTCATTTGAGGAAGTGTATACCACTACCCCCTCAAAGTGATGTCATTCGTTTACACACTACATAGATTGTATTAAAGACGTGTTTAATAAATATATATGATATATATGAAATAATAATGCTACATTAGTAATATTATATGCATATAAAAATATATTTAATTTCATTTACTTCTTTCAATACGATAATAAAACAGAAACAACGTTCATGCTTTTGTACGACCAACCATCTCCCCGAATGGTTTATTCCATTTCATACTTCTATATTCTATAGATGATTATAAAAAAATTATAAAAAAATATAAAAAATTATATCATGTTTTAAATTCATTAAATCATGATATAATCATAATTACAAAACATATAAATAATTTTGATACGAGTTAAAAATAAATCGAATATTACCCAAAGCGCAACCTTAACAAGAAATTGTTAACCAGAGGGTAATATAAATTCCCAATAAAAATATATATAGTAATATATATAATTATTTGTCTTATAAAATAATTATAATAAATTTATAATTATTATATTGGATTTTTGAACAAGTACGATAAGAGTCAAGACACAAGGTATGGGAATTTCATCTCACATTTTATTTCATTGAGATACATGTTTTATTAACCACCCATTTCTTTTGTGGGGTGTGTGTCTTGACCATGAATGAATTAAATGATTCTTATACCTCAATTTATTAGTATTTACATATCTAATTAATGATCATTATTTTATGTGGTTTATGTTTCAAAATTTATCAAACCGGTAATGTTATTTTGTCTTAATATTCCTTCATTGAGACACATTCCATGTCATTCCCATGTCTTTTTTCCATGTGGGGCATAAACTGCCTTTAACATATTTTTTGATGAATATAATTCTTTCCATGATATTTCATGCTTCATGTAATTTAATTTATTGACATGGGTATTATAGATCACCGTTACCAATTGAGAACATTTTTTGAATAAATCTCACCACTTCTCAATATTGTTTATGATTATGCTACATTTGATAAAATATTACGGTCAATCCCATATTAAATCTCAAGAATTTTCTTGTCCTATTGTTATTCACAATTATTCATGTATTTGTACCTTTTTCACACTTTATTAAATAATAATGTTATGAAAGTGTTTTTAATAAATTCTCAATTCACCCTGTCTTCCATCGAAAATCTTTGTTCATTAAAAACCATGTATTCTAAATGGTTTCCAAAAATATTCAACTATTCTCCAATCATATTTAAAATACATTTTTACCAATTTTTTAAATTTTCAATCAGAAGTAGTTTAAAAAATTAATCATCTAGTCGTTTCCGGGTTAAAACCCATTCTAAACTCTTCAAGGTGTAAAATGATTGTTTGGAATGTATAGATTTATCCACTTACATGATTAGAATTCCCTTTAAAGTTTCAATACATGATTAAAATGATTTTAATATATTTTTAATAAAATTATTTTCTTAATATTTTAGAGATTATTTGTTTTAAATAATTTCAAATGAAATGGTATTCAAGATGTTTTCATGGTTTCTTAATATGATATCATGTTTATTTTTAAGAAAATGGGTTATAAAAGTTTTTATAGTTTAAATTGACTTTCTAAAATAAGAAATTATATTTTCCTCAAGAGATGATTTCAAAATATATTTCAAAATTATTTTCTATCTATGTTGATATATTTTTATGATATTCATGATCCAATGTTTTCATCCACATTATTTAATTAATGGTTAATCTTATGAAGGAATGATTTTTATTACACCTATTTTTTTTCCATAGGTTATATGATTTTTAATCCCACTTCCTTTCATGATTTGTGATTAATTTTAATGATTAGAAAACCGATCTATTTTATATAGATTATTTTGAGATGAAAGGTTAATGAAACCCATTTCATTTCATAGGTTATGATTGTTATTTATGAAACCCATATATTTTTATGGGTCATGATATGATGTGAGTTTTATTATACTATATAACATGTATGTATGATTTTTTTATATGATGGGTGGGATATATATATATATATATAGAATGCATTGGGTAATGATTAATTGCATACGAGTTCAATTGTTACATATGTTTTAACCCTATCCTACAATAAAGAAGGTATAAAGGTTGTAACCCATGCCTTGAAAGAAGCAACTGCATGGGTTATAGCCCAAGCCTATAAATGAACCAGTGCATGGGTTGTATCCCATGAATTATAGTAAGAGGGTGAATGGGTTATATCCCAATCCTAAAAATAATAAAACTCATGGTTTTTTAGCCCAATATCAAAGCTGGTACATGGGGCGAAGCCCAAGCCTAACATGTTTTGAAGGTCTTGGTTGGTAGCCTTGAAATAAGATTTTCAATGTTTATGTGTATGCCAAAATTACATGTTTTATTTCAATATTATTATTTCATGGAATATGTTATTTAATTACTTATGATTCATGTATTATGAAAATAGAATATTCCTTCCAGGATTCATGTAAATGATCTATGATATGATGGTTATGATCATCTAATGGTACGATCATGTGATCATTCCACTATAATCATGATTATGCTTACGTGTGTCCCTTTTTACCGTTCCTTAACATCTCGGAACACCCCTTTTTATCTTTCCTTCACCATGTTAAAAAGATATGAATTAATTTTGATGCTTTTATGAAGGGTTCTAGTCATAAATAACCTAGTGGGAGATAATATAGCCCACTCATATACCAATTTTTATTTTTAAATGTTTCCAAAGGAATAAGACTAGTACGGTCTTTGGGAGTCTATTTGTAGAATGTTTTAAGTATTCCACATAAGTTTTGAAAAGTAAATTTATGAAAATCATGGGTCACTATAGAGAAAATTGAGAGACACAGTCAATTTAAAAAATTTATGCGGCTCAATTCCACATCATTCTATTTGTTTAGAATAATGAGGAATGATCAGAATTAGGGATAGTGAAGGTGATTATGGTAATTTCCTGACATATTAGAGGGGAAGTTCTTGTTTTTTTAGAGGTTAACTATTCATACTAATAAATCACTACAGCGAATAAAAATATCCTTAAAGAACACCATGATGAGCTCACTGCCTCCTAGTTTACTATTCCATAGTTTTATATTCTTTTTCAAATTAATATGAGGTGTTCCCCTCAATAATGATTATTCTCAAAGATGGTAGGAAACACTTGATCTTCAATTTCTTTCCTCTATGATTTTGGATCCCTATTGAAAATACATGTTTAATGTTTTCTTTTCTACCTAAATTTTTTTCGATGTCGAACCTACAAATAATAAGGTGACGCCTATTATTCTAGTTCTAGAGTTTGAAGAAATAATACTTCATAGAGATATTAACATCTTGTTTCTCATTTTCAATTTCCTTCTCTTCATAAATATTGAACTTTTATCTGGGGAAGTGAAATAAAACCCACCCATATGAAGTGTTCATCACTATTTTCCATTCATAGTTATCCCCTTATCCACACAGATCACTCAAGAGAGTATATAAGTGTGGATATGTGAGTGATGAACTTCCTAACATCCCTTTATTCTGAAAGAGATTCATGGATGGAGTGGTTAAATTGTTGTTGATTTCACTTTTTAGAGAGTATTTATGTATAAGAAGAGATTTTTATAATTTTATTCATTTTTTTGGTGGGATAGGTGTCTAAATCAGAATATCAATCATGCACTTACTTACATTGATTAATGATTTAATACATCTAGAGTTCTATGATTAGTAGTTGGAAATTGGATTGACCAAATCATTGGACTATTTCATGCTGAATTTATTTTCTTTAATTTAGTATTACATTATCTACTTCGTATTCCTATTAAATCTTTGAATTTGAATCACTACCTCTATGATTTTCATCGTTGTTTCTAAATTTTTTTCTAATGTTTTTTTTCAGATTTCAAATATATAATTTTTTTGGGAATACCACTAGGGTCATCGATACTGATTCCTTGAGAGTGACCTTTGATTATGCAATAGTGTTATTTCTAGGATACTGGTAATATATTTTCTACTATCCTTGTGAAACATAAATTTTCATCAATAGACATTGTTATAGGGGATGACATATTTCTCTTAGTGCTTTAACCACATGTAGTTAAATATTTTCAATCATAAACACAAAACATTATATCATAAAAAAAATTCATTGATACCATCAATTTAGATTCTATATAACTTTTGGATCTATTTTATGAACATGAGGTGGATGTACCAGAATTTCAAATTTTTTTGTAAGAATGAAATAATTGAATGATTATTTATGATGAAATGTTTTAATATCATAAAATTATGCACATGTATTAGAAATTTATGTATAGAATAAAAAGTTATAAATAATGTAGGACACACCTATTGTGGTAATCCCAAATCATGTTTTAGTAATATGAAATCATGTTTTAGTAATCCCAAATAATGTTTTAGTAATCCAACATCATTTTTCTATAATCCCAAGAATTATGTTTTCATTATATGATAATTACGTTTCAGTAATATTTCATGTTTCTATAGAGAAATTCTCATATACTCTCAATCTCACTGCTTGTTTGGTTAATCATACAGTGCCAAAATAATGTAAGCTACAAAGGTCATAGTTAAAAGGTTACTGTTACATGGTCATTGTAATATTTTTACCTTTACAAAGGTCACAGTTAAACGTTTACCGTTACATGGTCAATGTTATATGGTTACCTTTACAAAGGTCACAGTTAAGAGGATACCGTTACCAATGTCACAGATGAAAGGTTACCATTACAGAGTTCATAGTTAAAAGGTTACCATTACATCATCACTGTTATATGGTTACCACTACAAGGTCACATCTACAAGGTTACTGTTAAAAGGTTACAGATACAAAGTTACCACTGTAGAAGGTAATAGTTGTAGATTACCGATGTGCACCTACTGTTGAATCCTACCGATATAAAGTCTTCCATTACTAGTCTACCAATGCTTACTCTATCAATTTATCAATATTTTCTTAATATTCATATTTGATAAAATAAATGCTCTTAAATTAATTAATGATGATTATAAAAGTTTCAAGAGAAAATACATGGGACAATACGAGGTACGAGAAATACTGAACGTGATTTACTCATTCCTATTTTTGGACCTCAAATATAAAAGGGAATGACCCTGAAAGTGAGAAGGGTAACATATACATGCATGAAGAGAAGGGTGGTACAAGAATTGCGACCGATATTACTTTCTATATCAATGAAGAACCATCAAACAGTAATACATTGAACCCATAAGCATCTCTAAGATCATTCTGAGACAAACTCACTTCTGCCTTCTATGCTTAATCAACTCCTAATCAACATCAGAAGTAGAACGCTGAAAGCTAGAACCTGGAGTTGTGACTCTTTGTTTTAGAAATAAGTTCCAGAGATTGACTCAGACTTAATCATTTATCATTCCAAGGAGTCAAGAGCTGAATTGCAAACACATATAGCTTTCTAAACTCTTTCTCATCATAACTGCACTATTGTGTTGCTTTCTTTTACATCTCTGAGAAGTGTTTCAGTTTATTGAATACACTATCTCATGTGCTTGAACTAGAGGATATTAAATATACTAACCCCAAACTACACCTCATCTGTGTTTCCCACATATAACTGTGGAAGAGACTGTGTGTGGTCTGTGCTGTTTTTTTCCCACGAAGAACAGTGGTAGAGGGTGTGTTCCCTGGATAGTTTGTGAAAACTATTGTAAAGTATGATGTAGTCTATGTTTCAAGTTTATTGTTAATATAAAATTCTTGGTGGTAGGTGATCACCATGTGGAGGGGATTAAGTATCGACTTGATACTGAACCTCTCGTTTTACATAACCGAGTTATTTATGTAGTTATACATTGTTTTGATATTAACCGCTGCTTATACTTTCTCAAACAGGAAACTATTTTTTCATACACATTGATAGTTTGTTTTGGTTATTGTGTATATCTATATAATTCAATAAACATGAATCAAAAGTTTAATTGGTGTTCTACAATAATTCATCTAAGGATTAATAACCCTTTGACAAAACTGTTGACCAATTTAGAAATTACATTTCTAATGCCTTAATTAAATTCCTCCTTTTTAAGATGAGGGTTTTATTAACCATGTAGGTTTTAACAGAAATTTTTAATTGGAACTCAATTCACCCCCCCTCTTGAGTATCCACTCTAACCAACATTTTGTATCAAAAGTCTTTTTATCCAGTGTGAAAATTCATTTTAACTTTTATTTTAGTTGTATCTTAATGATCTTAAAATTTCTGTCATATCAAAATTTTAAGTTCTATAAATTAATATGTAAAAATTAAAAATATAATTTAGGGTGATGCTACTAATAGGCCACATTTATATAATGGTACTAACTATTCTCAGTGGAAATTAAAAATGAAAATGTATCTAGAAAGCATGGGACCTGAAATCTGGGAAACAATTTAGGAATAAAATACATTACCTGTTACTACTAGGGACACATGGTCTTAATTGACTAAAGCTTTGTATAACAATAACTGTAATTCAATGAATTCTTTGTATTGTTCTCTAGGTGATGAAAAATTTAGTAGAATATCTGCTTGTAAAAATGCATATGAAATTTGCGATATTTTAGAAATTTCTCATGATGGAACAACTAATTTTAAAGAAATCATATTAAATACATACACTATTCAATACGATAATTTTTAAAAGAAGCCTGATGAACTCATTTCTGACATGTATCTCAGGTTTAATGAGATAGTGAATACTATGAGTCAGCTTGGGAAATTAGTGGACAATAAGTACCGGATTATGAGACTGCTTTGATGCCTACCTAACAGATGGAGAGGGAATTCTGTTTCTATCTGAGAATCTTTTGACATAGGAAAACTACCAGTGAAGGAACTAACTGGAATGCTTTTCATGTATGAATAAGAACATAAGGTGAGTCAATAAGTAGATGAATAATCAAGGACAAAATCTGTAGCATTTAAGACTACTACCTCAATGAACAAGGATATAGAAAAAGTTCATGCTCTTGTAGACACTTTCATAAGTATAGACTAAGACAATGATGATGAGATGGCTCATCTTGTTGGAAGATTCAAAAAATTCTACTGAAATAAGAAATTCATTAGGCAGTAAAACTACAAGGGAAAGAATGATTGTAGAGGACAATGGAAGAAAGACAGGAAGTGAAATGACAACTCAAATGAAATAATCTATTATGAGTGCAAAAAATAAAGGTCATGTGAAGGAAGATTTCCCCAAGCTGAATTTTAGGATGAAATATGAAGATAAGGTCAATGGTTATAAATAGGATTTGGAATATACCTGGAGTGCTTCAAAAGATAGCTCCAGTGGATCTGATGCTTCCAATAGTGAACAGAGAAATCACGCCAACTTTTACATAATGAAATAAATATTTGAGGTAACACCTAATTCCCCTATGCCTAATTATTATTACTTTGGGAATGAAGGTGAATCAAATAATGAAGAAAATATGACTAAGGATAAACAATTTGAATACCGTGGAATGCTTGAGGATACCATTAATTAACTTAAGGAAAAATATAAATCATTAATGAGATAACATGCTTTAAATGCTAATTAAATATCTGATCTAGATAATGACAAAGAAAAATGTGCTCAGATGTTAACAGAAAATATTGAACTCAAATTATCAAATGATCAATTAAAAATGGATTTGGAAAAATTTAATACTAGTAGTGATACCTTGACTCAGTAGCTAGGACAAAAGATTTCCCCAAAATATATAAATGGTCTAGGATATCAGCCAATACAGAGAAGGTTTATCAAAACTAATTTTTTTACAAAATCTGGACAGTTCTCAGCTAGTTTGAGTTCTGGACCATCTTTTGATAAAAAATTCTCTAAAGGACGAAACAAAGTGTTTATTTCTCAAAATATATATGCTGTTTATTGGAAATATGTGAGACAAGTATGGGTTCCCAATGTATTACTTGCTAACCTATCTGGACACAACAAAATCTGGGTACCAAAGTTACCCAATGCTTAATCTATTTTGTGGGGATGTTTCCTAAATAGTTCCTGTAATGATATGTGGTACATGGATTGTGGATGTTCAAGACATATGACATGAGACTACTGAGGCTTTAGGAGCCTAATCAAATTTTATGGTGGACATGTACCTTTTGGTGATAATGGTAAAGGGAAAATCATCGGTATAGGCTAGATTGGTAACCCTAAAATTGTATTAATTTCAAAAGTACTTTTTTATGGGTTAAAATACAATCTTCTATGTATTTCTCAATTGTGTGATGATGGTTTTAATGTGAAGTTTAAAAATTATGCATGTATTGTTTTTAATTCTAAAAATCATTTAATAATTTACGCTCTAAAAAAGGAAAATGTATATGTTGTTGATTTAGATTCATTATCTAAAAAAATGTTTCATGTTTAAATGAATTTGATAAGGAATCCTAGTTGTAGCACAAAATACTTGGACACTGCAATATGGACTCACATAGCAAACTGACTCTGAATGGTTTAGTTAGAGACTTACCTAAATTATAATTCCCTATTAACAAAGTGATTAATTATTTCCAAAAGGGAAAAAACAAAAATATTAATTAAAACCAAACAAAGAAGGTTTCCACTTCTCAATTGTAACACCCAAATATTTCATAGTATGTCATTTTTTCAAATTAATCCAATAACTTGCACTACACGCAATACTGAGTTCAAGCGAACCACATATTACCAAACTAGCTGTTCAAAAGCAGTTATGAAAAGTATTAACTGAATTTTAACGTTATATAATCCTTATAATTTTAGAATCAATATTATTAGTTTCTTAGAAATAATGTAAGAACAAATTCATTTTTTAGAGAAAAGAAGTATTTATCAAAAAATGAAATTTTACCCCATTTAATAGTGAAACGTTTTTTTAATCCAATATTTGAAACTTTTATATATTTAATTTGAAAAAAATAAACTTATTCTTTATAATCGGGACATAATAATTTAGTTTCAATAAAATTTTGGTTTTCTAATAACTTTCATATTTGGGTGAATAGTGAAAAACACATAGTTATTGATAAAAACTGGCTTTTTATTTAAATAATTATTTATTTTATTTAATTTATTGTAGGTAAAAATAGATACATAATACCTATATAAATTTTATGTCATTCATCGGAGTCAGTTTATGATAATTTTAGATATATAAAAATTTAATCGAACTTTTTACCGTTTTTACCCACCTCCGAGGAGCACTTACAAATTTTCATAAAACATAATTTTACCGCTTTTGTGAGTTGAACTTCGAAGATTTGAGAGACATAGTTAATATCAAGGAGTATAATGTGGTTCTAGAAGATAAATATAATTTTTTGGTGAATAGTAACTTTTAACTTTTATTTACCACGATTAAAAGTAAATAGCGTAATTAAGGGTAAAAATGATATTATTATTACCCTAAAAAATGTAATAATTCTATTGGATAATTATGATTCGACCAAAAACAACCTTAGGAATAAAATATTACCTTTTAGGTCCACTTAGATTAGATTAAGATAGTTATTATTAATTTATTTAATCACTAGTTAAAAGAGTTAAAATCAATGTTTAATAACTAAACCATTTTTAATATAAAGATATACACAAGATAAAATCGACTATAAATATTAATTTTAAAGATAAAAATATTTCCTATATAATGGTATTTTATTTATAATTTTTATATATTAAATAATTAAATCTATTAGTGACTCAATGATGATGCAATAATTACCTTATTAATGAAAGAATCAAATAAATGGTATTAAAAATATTAAAATAAATATAATTTCAATGTTTTAATGACATCCATGAATTTTCTAGGTGAATATGACATGATAGTATTGATTCAATTTATTGTTTTTTGAATTAATCATGCTGTTATTATTTTAACAAAAACTAATACCAAATAGTGTCAAAATTGACCTAAAATAGTTGTTTTAAAAAATATTATATTATTAATTGATATAATGGTCCAAAAAATATACTGTTCTACCAAAAGACTTATATAATAATATATATGCCCATAATGAACCAATTGGGGTTCGATTGTCAGTATATATTATGTTTATTAACAATATAGTGTAAGAACACAAGAAGACACAGTAAAAGTTAAATTATTTAACTTTGAGTTAAATCTAAATGGTAAGGTTAAAATTGTAACTTAACTTGTATAAAATTTATTGGTTGAGAGTATTTAGACCCATCCCCACCCTAGCCTCGAAATAAGTCACTTTGGAGCCATTATAGACCAAATATGAAATTATTATAAAATAATATTTTAAGTTATTTCTAAGGTGCCCCTCACCCCTCTTATAAAAGGGCACTCCCACTTCTATCTAATTACCACCTTCAAAGCCTTTTGGATCAGACAAACTCTGTCCAAATACTCTCTAAACAATCCTTGAAACACCCCAAGATTTCATAGTGTGTTATTTCTTCAAAATAATTCAATAACTTGAACTACACGCAACACCGAGTTCAATCACACCATGACTTAAAAAAAAGCCATTCAAAAGAGGTTATGAATAGTATTATCTAAATTTTAAACTTTATATAATCCTTATAATTTTAGAATCCATATTATGAGTTTCTTAGATATAATGCAAGAACAAAATCATTTTCAGTATTGCACTTTTATCAACTTTTAATAGTGAACCCTTTTTAAATACAATATTTTAAACTTTTTGACTAAATGGGGACATCAAAAAATTTAAAATGAAACATCCCAAGCTTCCACGGTACGCTTTCCTTTGAATAATACAGTAGCGTGTGTTGTACGCAACTTCGAGTTTTAACACACACCACAACCGATCAAACTAGCCGTTATGAATAGTAATACCTACTTTTTGAAATTATATATATATTTTATATTTCAAAATTGACTTCATTTTTGGATTCGTAGTGTCGAATTTACCCTAAGGTGAAATTTTGGTACTTTTCGGATAACTTTCATATTTTGATGAATAGTGAAAATTACTAAATTTTAATTAAAAACAACTTTTTTAATCAAAATAATTAATAGTGATAAATTATGAATTTGAGTGGTTTTAAAGTATATTTAGAATATATTTTTACCATTTAATAGAATTTTGGTCATTGGACATAATTTTACAATTAAACCGAACATAAACAAGTGTCAATCTTTTGATAGTTATTATCTCTTAAAAACACGCTTTTTGTTTTGACAGCGGGAATTAATTTTAAATTAATTTCTGCCACTTCTGTGTTTTGAATTTAGGAAAATGGATTCCATATTTGGAATCAGGATGTTCAAATTGTGTAAATAGGTAACTTTTATTTTTAGACATTTTGAATAATTACTGCGGTAAATATTTTATTTACCATGGTTAAGGGTAAATCCGGTAAATAAGGGTTAAAAAATAATATTATAATAATACTAAATTACCCTAAAACGTGTCTTAACCCTATTGGTTGATACATGGTTGACCATGGACATCTTTTCGTCGATTTTGGGAGCCCATGGATCCACTTGTAAGTGATAATGACACTTTATTTTAATTAAGTTAAAATGAATACAAAAATGACACAAGCATATATCTTTTAGAAAAACAATTGTTACATAAGGTTATATATGTTGGATTTTAGATATTAAATATTAATTAGAAAGATAAAGATATTTCCTACATAATTATATTTTAATTATAATTTTTAGACATTAAATAATTTATTTTATTTATGACACAATGATGATGCAGTAATTACTATAATAGTGAAAAATTAAAATAATTGATATTATAAATACCCAAATAAATATAATATGAAACTTTTAATGAATTAAACTAATTTTATAGGATAATAAGATATATTATGATTGATTTAATTGACTTTGTTCGAAGTAATCAATCTGTTATGAGTTTCACAAAAATCAACAATTGAATAGTGTCAAAATTGACATAAAAGGGTTTTTAAAACAAATATTATATTATTAATTGATGTTAAATTCTTAAAAATCTAAGGTTATGCCAAGAGACTTATATCATGATAGGTGTTTCATTAATGGACCACTTGTGGGTCGCTTGTATGTATATGGTATGTTTATTAAACATATAATATAAAAATACAAAGAGACATTGTAAAAGTGAAACTAATTAACTAAGAGTTAATACTTAAAGATAAGGTTAATATAAGTACCCAAACCTGTCTAAATTCTATTGGTTGAGTGGTTTTAGACCTATCCCCACCTTAACCTTTGAATAGTCAACTTTGGAGCCATTGGAAACCGAATATGAATTTATTATAAACAAATATCTCTAGATTTTCCAAAGGTCCCCCTCACCCCTCTTATAAAAGGGCACTCCTCCTTCTCATTTCTTCACACCTTCAAAGCCCTTTGGTTCGTCCAAACCCTGCCCAAATACTCTCCCAACTTCGCTCACTACAACCTAGGGGCCTTAGATTGATCAGAAAGCCAACCTAAAGAGCCCTTTTGATCAAATTAAAAGGAAGAACCCGAAGAAGAGGTAATGATTTCACCACCCTTTTCTAAGTTCATTTCTTGTTCCACTTCTTCTTCCTTTGCTGTTACCATTCTAAAATAATAAATCAAGTATCATATATATACTGTGATTTTATTATAAATATGGTACAACCATATTCAGTATTCTATCCACCCTTTCATAACATGTCACCATACGTGCGTACGTACGGCTTACCGTCTCCACGTCGTGGTGTAATTGTTATTCAAAATAATATTATTTGGATGGGTATAATAATGATGTGTAACTCATGTAAATAATAAATATAACATGTTAAGGATTCTGTATATATGATATACCATCCATTATATATTATTTTAATATCAAAAGAATGATATTGTCGCTCGTGCGTACGTACGGACTACCGTCTCCACGAACGTGATGAGATTCATTCTCCATCGTATCCATTCAAGTATAATTATCATTTGATGATTTAAAAAATGATGTTTAAGGACTTGATATCATTCTGGATATGAATAATATAAAACCTATCATTTACGAACATGGCTTACGTAACAAAACATATAAAAGAAAACAAGTAAGTTAACACCCGAAACAACGATAATACTAAGATATTATTATCAAATCAATATTAAAAGATCATATATGATATCATATTTATGTATATGATTATTGTATAATTTAATAACAATTATTTCACCATTATACAGGAGGTTAACCTACCCCAACCATGTAAAAGTACAAGGTAAGGGATTTTCTTATCTCACTTTCAATTCCGTGAGATTTCCATTTTTCGCCACTAAATTATTGAAAGTGGTGTATTGTGTACTGCCATTTGATATATATTCATGATTCTATTTATATTCATGTTATTCTGTAAATCATTTGGTGGTTATTAACTTTTGGCCATACGACTCAGTTGATTAACGTGGTAAGGGGTTTTCATCTCACTCCTTATTCCTGTGAGATTCATGCCATATTGCCACCATCACCTTTTGTGTGGTGTATGTACTGCCCATAATTATATTCTTTGTGTAATACACTCTAATTTTATGTGTATTTACATATTCATCATATGATACCTCTTTCATGGGTTGTATGTTTCATAAGTTACCAAATTTGTAAGGGTTATTTCACAATCTCTTCATTATCCGAGGTTGTTTATACGTAATAATCTATTGGGATCTCTTTATCATCCACATCCATGTTTCTTAAAAATGTATTTCAAAACATTTTTACTATTTACTAGAATATGAGTTAAAGTCATTTATACCCTTTTTGACTTTTATAAGTGGTTTATAAAGGAATCTTTCAGTCGTTTTCAAAACAAGGTCCTTGTTAACCTTTTCGACAGAATTAAGGTAAGAATGTTTTTTTAACTTATACGGCGGGTGCAGCTATTTTCCGCCGTTATAAAATCTTCAAAGCTTCCCTTACAAGCTTATAAGAATATTTTCAAGAAAATGTTTTATTTTATATGGATCTTAAATGATTTCAAAAATAGAAAGCGATATTTCTCTAAAAAGTGTTTTGATTTTATCTATGTCAACATCCTTTGATGGATTTTACGCTTATTTGAAGTTTATTCATTATGATACAAAACTTCTATATTGTATTGAAGGTTTTGTGATATGTTTGACTGTGGATGTGCTATTTTTATACCATTCATAGTTTATGGTGAAATTATTGACATTTCGTATGCTAGTTCCAATAAGAATGTTTACGTTATATTTTAACCTTTACTTCATATGAATGTGTTGGACAAGTATGTTCCAGGTTGGGGACTGGTTAAAGTAAGCCCTCCAGGTTGGGGACTGGTTAATTTAAGCCCTCCAGGTTGGGGACTGGTTAAAGTAAGCCCTCCAGGATGGGGACTGGTGAAAGTAAGCCCTCCAGGTTAGGGACTGGTAAAAGTAAGCCCTCCGGTCTGGTCTCCGGTTATTAGAGGAACTCCGGGTTGGTGTCCGGTTATTAGAGGCACTCCGGGTTGGTGTCCGGTTATTAGAGGCACTCCGGGTTGGGTTCCGGTTACAGTTAACCCCAAGGTCTTGGGACGAGGCCTTGACAAAGAAATTAAAGTTCAGCATTATGCATTCCAACATTATGAAAGTGGTTATTGATTTTTGCATGTGATTATTCGATTAGTAGAATATCCATGTGAATAAGTAAATGGAATTATTTCATTTTATTTATGCCGTACCATGTTGAATGTTCATGTTTGAAAGGCTTTTGTTTTAGTTATACATTGCCTTAAATGTTTATTCTTATTTATGAAAGTTTCCGCTATATTGTTATCCTTACTGGGCATTTGAGCTCACCTCTTTTCTATGTTTTATTTTTCCCAGGAAGTGAAGAAGTAAATTATGAATGACCTGCAGGGATATTATGTGGGGATATGAGTGTGGATTTATGGAGACAATATGTTTTTGTAGTAGTTTTTCATTTTATGATGTAATGTAAAACTTATGAATATATCTAGTGATTCCAAGGCTACTAAACCAATCGGTCTTTCGAGATTTGATCGTTCTTGTGATCATGCCAATGTTATGTAATAATGCACCGACTCTGGGTAACTAGGGTCGGGGCGTTACAGTTGGTATCAGAGGAAGTTTAGTACAAACCTTGGAAGCTAGATTTAGATAAACTCTGATTAGAGCACGTAGACCTAAGATGAACTTTGAGGATTAGTATAGAAGAACTTCCTAGAATTTTGGTATTGTATAGATTTTGTGAGTTTTCCGAGCAATACATCCCTGTCTGGATACGAGAAGGTAGAGGTGGCTCTGGCACAGATGTACCTAGGGGTAAAACCCGAAAACACCGCTTTGAGCTAGACTCGAACGGGAACTGGTGCACGACAACGGGCCTTGCTGCACTCTTGGTTACGACACTCCCGGGGGATATGCTTAGGATAACTCTCATTTTCTTTACAAATCATTATGAAGGGTTTATGAGTATATACTTCCTCAAAGAAAACATTTTTATGATTATGGATTATATCCATAAATAGTTCAATTTATGTTAAGTGTTTTATAAGTATGAGATTATGTATTTTTATTCATAAACTGATCTAGTGTATTCCATTGTCTAGAAATGGCGCCCAGTAGAAGGAATGAGAACTCCAGAAATGCACATGATCCAAAGAGAATGAAGGATCATATCTTTCATGGTCTTAAGCTAGAATTTATAAGAGAAATAGTCTCCCATGTATTATCATCATATGAAGAAATAATATCATGTGTTGATAAAATAAGTAAAGTGTTTACTGAGTCCTATGGCTTTGAAGGGAAGCTAGAGAAGAAAAGGATGGAAGAGAGAATGATGGATAATGGGAAGAGGGAAAAGAAGAATTTTCCTATATGTGGTAACTGTGGAAAGAAACACCCTAGAACTTTTCTGAAAGGAATGGGAGTTTGTTATAAGTGTGGAGGAAAAGGGCACAAAGTACGTGACTGCAAGTGTAAGAAAATGGTTTCAAATGTACAATGCTTCATTTGCAAGGAGTTTGGACACTACGCGAACTTATGTTCCAGTCATCAGACTATGCCGCAAATAATGCTATTGGATAATAATCAAGTTATGATACTACCACAGATGAAGAGGAATGATTAGAGTTCTTATGTTGATTGTGTCAATTGTGTGTTGTATCAACAATGTACTTGTTATAATGATTATGGAGTATATAAGGATTGTACTGCAGTACTATTTCATTAAGGACTTGAGATTGTGTGGAACAAATAAAAGTGACTCAATAGCAGGATAAATTATTGGAAAATATATGGTTGAGAGAATGATAAATCATAATATAGTTCTAATACTGAGGTGGTGATTTTGGAATAATATGTGATTGTTTTGGATAAATTATATTGGATATTCTTGACTACCTTGGAACTGATTAATGATTTGTACATTCCATCATTGTTGGAGTTTAAAACATTTTTGGATTAATGAAGTATATCTAGCATTCTATATCAAAAAAGGGAGCATGAATGTAATCAATAAGGAATATGGTAATACATGATGAAGGTATTCATATGCTATTACGGGGTAAAAAGGATCTATATTATGTTTACCTTCCTTATAAATGTTGGACTGCGAGTTTGGACAGAAGTATTTTGGATAGTTCTAGTTTGGATTATTTTGGATTGCCATAAAAGGACAACCCAGAGGTCGGGCGGCAACCCGTCGCGTCCGGCAAGGCTGCGAGACTTGAACCCGCAACCGAAGGGCGACAAGGGTGTATCACCTACCACTAGCCCACGAGATGTCCTGGATTAAATAATGTAGTTTTTTTTAAAGATCTGGTAGATGAATTATAAATTCATTAATTTTGGAACCCTGTACGAATAGTAAAAAGAGAATTTTTTTTACGTTCTATTATCTTTTAGAGTGAAGGATGAGTTTGTGGTAGAAATTTATTAATGGATAAAACTCTAATTATAATGTAAGTATATCTCCTTATGATCATAGCCAATCTCATAAATAAATTCCTCAACATTAATAAAAGGAACTTAGAACAAAAATGTTGTCCTAGATGGTACCTTAAATCATCACTAATTTATGGCTTTGGGATTGTTGGACTTTTCATAGCCATGTTCTATACCACTCTCCATCAGATAATTGATGGTCAGATTTCTCTTCCACATCCATATTTTCCTACATGGAACCCTAGTATGTGTTATTTTAGGTAATCTTCATACTTTCCACTCTTTATTTTAAATAGAGGCCTCGTTAATTCATTTTTCGATGTGGGATTTCAACTAAGATATTTTGAAACGTCAAAAATGTGTTATCCTAATACCCAATGTTTTGTTGAACCGATGGTATTTCAAATCATCATAGATTGAGGAATTTAAGGACCTCAATTTTATACTTGTTTGTGATTGATGACCTCAATCACTACCTATAAATATTTACGTTTTTCTTCCAATTATATGTCTCTAATTGCCACCAATGTTCTCCTAATCGAGATCATAATTTGGTGGTGACCCTTTCATTTCTCTTTTCCTCATATTAAGACTAAATTTTAGTAACCCAATTTCCGATGTGGGTTTTCCCACAAATATATTTTCTATTTTCAACCTTTTATTTTCGAAGAACAATTTGAAATTGTGAGGACGCAATTTATTGAAGGAGGGGAGAATGTAACACCCCAAGATTTCATAGTGTGTTATTTCTTCAAAATAATTCAATAACTTGCACTACACGCAACACCGAGTTCAATCACACCATGACTTAAAAAAAAGCCATTCAAAAGAGGTTATGAATAGTATTATCTAAATTTTAAACTTTATATAATCCTTATAATTTTAGAATCCATATTATGAGTTTCTTAGATATAATGCAAGAACAAATTCATTTTCAGTATTGCACTTTTATCAACTTTTAATAGTGAAACCTTTATAAATACAATATTTTAAACTTTTTGACTAAATGGGGACATCAAAAAAATTTAAAATGAAACATCCCAAGCTTCCACAGTACGCTTTCCTTTGAATAATACAGTAGTGTGTGTTTTACGCAACTTCGAGTTTTAACACACACCACAACCGATCAAACTAGCCGTTATGAATAGTAATACCTACTTTCTGAAATTATATATATTTTATATTTCAAAATTTACTTCATTTTTGGATTCGTAGTGTCGAATTTACCCTAAGGTGAAATTTTGGTACTTTTCGGATAACTTTCATATTTTGATGAATAATGAAAATTACTAAATTTTAATTAAAAACAACTTTTTTAATCAAAATAATTAATAGTGATAAATTATGAATTTGAGTGGTTTTAAAGTATATTTAGAATATATTTTTACCATTTAATATAATTTTGGTCATTGGACATAATTTTACAATTAAACCGAACATAAACAAGTGTCAATCTTTTGATAGTTATTATCTCTTAAAAACACGCTTTTTGTTTTGACAGCGGGAATTAATTTTAAATTAATTTCTGCCACTTATGTGTTTTGAATTTAGGAAAATGGATTCCATATTTGGAATCAGGATGTTCAAATTGTGTAAATAGTTAACTTTTATTTTTAGACATTTTGAATAATTACTGCGGTAAATATTTTATTTACCATGGTTAAGGGTAAATCCGGTAAATAAGGGTTAAAAAATAATATTATAATAATACTAAATTACCCTAAAACGTGTCTTAACCCTATTGTTTGATACATGGTGGACCATGGACATCTTTGGGTCGATTTTGGGACCCCATGGATCCACTTGTAAGTGATAATGACACTTTATTTTAATTAAGTTAAAATGAATACAAAAATGACACAAGCATATATCTTTTAGAAAAACAATTGTTACATAAGTTTATATATGTTGGATTTTAGATTATAAATATTCATTAGAAATATAAATATATTTCCTACATAATGATATTTTAATTATAATTTTTAGACATTAAATAATTTATTTTATTTATGACACAATGATGATGCAGTAATTACTATAATAGTGAAAAATTAAAATAATTGATATTATAAATACCCAAATAAATATAATATGAAACTTTTAATGAATTAAACTAATTTTCTAGGATAATGTGATATATTAGGATTGATGTAATTGACTTTTTTCGAAGTAATAAATCTGTTATGAGTTTCACAAAAATCAACTATTGAATAGTGTCAAAATTGACATAAAAGAGTTTTTAAAACAAATATTATATTATTAATTGATATTAAATTCCTAAAAATATAAGGTTCGTCCAAGAGACTTATATCATGATAGGTGTATCATTAATGGACCACTTGTGGGTCGCTTGTATGTATATGGTAAGTTTATTAAACATATAATATAAAAATACAAAGAGACATTGTAAAAGTGAAACTAATTAACTTAGAGTTAATACTTAAAGATAAGGTTAATATAAGTACCCAAACCTATCTAAATTAGGTTGGTTGAGTGGTTTTAGACCTATCCCCACCTTAACCTTTTAATATTCAACTTTGGAGCCATTGGAAACCGAATATAAATTTATTATAAACTAATATCTCTAGCTTTTCCAAAGGTGCCCCTCACCCCTCTTATAAAAGGGCACTCCTCCTTCTCATTTCTTCACACGTTCAAAGCCATTTGGTTCGGCCAAACCCTGCTCAAATACTCTCCCAACTTCCCTCACTACAACCTAGGGGCCTTAGTTTGATCAGAAAGCCAACCTAAAGATCCCTTTTGATCAAATTAAAAGGAAGAACCCGAAGAAGAGGTAATGATTTCACCACTCTTTTCTAAGTTCATTTCTTCATCCACTTCTTCTTCCTTTGTTGTTACCATTTTAAAATAATAAATCCAGTATCATATATATACTGAGATGTTATTATAAATATGGTACAACCATATTCAGTATTCTTTCCACCCTTTTAATAACATGTCACCATACGTGCATATGTACGGCTTACCGTCTCCACGTCGTGGTGTAATTGTTATTCAATATAATATTATTTGGATGGGTATAATAATGATTTGTAACTCATGTAAATAATAAATATAACATGTTAAGGATTCTGTATATATGATATACCATCCGTTATATGTTATTTTAATATCAAAAGATTGATATTGTCGCTCGTGCGTACGTACGGACTACCGTCTCCACGAACGCGATGAGATTCATTCTCCATCGAATCCATTCAAGTATAATTATCATTTGATGATTTAAAAAATGATGTTTAAGGACTTGATATCATTATTGATATGAATAATATAAAACCTATCCTTTACGAACATGGCTTACGTAACAAAACATATAAAAGAAAACAAGTAAGTTAACACCCGAAACAACGATAATACTAAGATATTATTATCAAATCAATATTAAAAGATCATATATGATATCATATTAATGTATATGATTATTGTATATTTTAATAAAAATTATTTCACCATTATACAGGAGGTTAACCTACCCCAACCAAGTAAAAGTACAAGGTAAGGGATTTTCTTATCTCACTTTCAATTCCGTGAGATTTCCATTTTTCGCCACTAAATTATTGAAAGTGGTGTATTGTGTACTGCCATTTGATATATATTCATGATTCTATTTATATTCATGTTATTCGATAAATAATTTGGTGGTTATTAACTTTTGGCAATACGACTCAATTGATTAACGTGGTAAGGGGTTTTCATCTCACTCCTTATTCCCGTGAGATTCATGCCATATTGCCACCATCACCTTTTGTGTGGTGTATGTACTGCCCATAATTATATTCTTTGTTTAATACACTATAATTTTATGTGTATTTACATATTCATCATATGATACCTCTTTCATGGGTTGTATGTTTCATAAGTTACCAAATTTTTAAGGGTTATTTCACAATCTCTTCATTATCCAAGGTTGTTTATACGTAATAATCTACTGGGATCTCTTTATCATCCACATCCATGTTTCTTAAAAATGTATTTCAAAACATTTTTAATATTTAATATAATATGAGTTAAAGTCATTTATACCCTTTTTGACTTTTATAAGTGGTTTATAAAGGAATCATTCAGTCGTTTTCAAAACAAGGTCCTTTTTAACCTTTTCGACAGAATTAAGGTAAGAATGTTTTTTTTAACTTATACGGCGGGTGCAGCTATTTTCCGCCGTTATAAAATCTTCAAAGCTTCCCTTACAATCATATAAGAATATTTTCAAGAAAATGTTTTATTTTATATGGATCTTAAATGATTTCAAAAATAGAAAGAGATATTTCTCTAAAAAGTGTTTTGATTTCATCTATGTCAACATCCTTTGATGGATTTTACGCTTATTTGAAGTTTATTCAATATGATACAAAACTTCTATATTGTATTGAAGGTTTTGTGATATGTTTGACTGTGGATGTGCTATTTTTATACCATTCATAGTTTATGGTGAAATTATTTACATTTCGTATGCTAGTTCCAATATGAATGTTTATGTTATATTTCAACCTTTACTTCATATGAATGTGTTGGACAAGTATGTTCCAGGTTGGGGACTGGTTAAAGTAAGCCCTCCAGGTTGGGGACTGGTTAAAGTAATCCCTCCAGGTTGGGGACTGGTTAAAGTAAGCCCTCCAGGTTGGGGACTGGTAAAAGTAAGCCCTCCAGGTTAGGGACTGGTAAAAGTAAGCCCTCCGGTTTGGTCTCCGGTTATTAGAGGAACTCCGGGTTGGTGTCTGGTTATTAGAGGCACTCCGGGTTGGTGTCCGGTTATTAGAGGCACTCCGGGTTGGGTTCCGGTTACAGTTAACCCCAAGGTCTTGGGACGAGGCCTTGACAAAGAAATTAAAGTTCAGCATTATGCATTCCAACATTATGAAAGTGGTTATTGATTTTTGCATGTGATTATTCGATTAGTAGAATATCCATGTGAATAAGTAAATGGAATTATTTCATTTTATTTATGCAGTACCATGTTGAAAGTTCATGTTTGAAAGGATTTTGATTTAGTTATACATTGCCTTAAATGTTTATTCTTATTTATGAAAGTTTCCGGTATATTGTTATCCTTACTGGGCATTTGAGCTCACCCCTTTTCTATGTTTTATTTTTTCCCAGGAAGTGAAGAAGTAAATTACGAATGACCTGCAGGGATATTATGTGGGGATATGAGTGTGGAATTATGGAGACAATATGTTTTTGTAGTAGTTTTTCATTTTATGATGTAATGTAAAACTTATGAATATATCTAGTGTTTCCAAGGCTACTAAACCAATCGGTCTTTCGAGATTTGATCATTCTTGTGATCATGCCAATGTTATGTAATAATGCACCGACTCTGGGTAACTAGGGTCGTGGCGTTACAATCCTCACTTTATCCTAGAGGACCTCCTTTAGTCATAATTCCAACTTATGGAGCCCTTTTGATCAAATCAAAAGGAAGAACCTGAAGAAGAGGTAATAACTTCACCACCCTCTTCCAAGTTCTTTTCTTCTACCACTTCTTCTTTCATTGTTTTTTCCATTCTAAAATAATAAATGCAGTATATTCTACATACTGTGATGTTATTATAAATATGGCACAACTTTATTCATTATTCTATCCATCTTATGAATGACAATGTCACCATGCATGTGTGTGTACGGCTTATCATCTCCGCATTGGGGTGTAATTTGTTATTCAACACTAAGTTATTTGGAGGGATATAAGGATGAGTAATATGTATATAAATAATAAAAAAGACATGATAATGTCTCTGTAAAATATAAACACCATCCAATTCCACACCTTTAAGGAAATGATATTGTCGCTCGTGCGTACGTACAGATTATCGTCTCCACGACGTGATGAGATTCATTTCTACATTCACCATTCATCGACAATTATATATATATATATATATATATATTAATAATAAGTATGTAATATATGAAATAATAATTCTTATAGACATATATATATATGTGTGTGTGTGTGTGTAGTTACATATATCATATTCACTTAGTTCCGTTCAACACGATATGAAAATGTAAACAACCTTTATGCGTACGTACGGGCTACCGTAAACTGTGTTTTTTATTACATATATATGTATATTATACATATTTATATTCTAAATATATATGATCTATAAATCATTTTTTATATTCTGTAATTATTTAAATCATGTTCTAAGAAATACAATCAACAGTAACAAGTTAAACCACGTACGATAAAGAAAGCGATTATTACCGGAAATGTTAATTTATCATGGAAATTATTATAAAATGGGTATTATAAAGTCATAAATGAATCTTGTATGATATAATAAATATTAATATGGTTCTGGTATAATTTAATAACATACATAGATCTTCATAAAGGAGGTTAAATGTACCCTGAACCAGAGGAAAGTGCATGGTAGGGGTTAATTCCTCAATCTAATTATTATACGAGATTGCTTATGTGTAATTATTTACTAGGACATTTTTATCATCCATGTCCATATTTCATACAAATTATTTCAAAAGTAATATTTTAAATATTTTTTAAAGGTAATCTTTATCAATATCATAATTTTAAATGTTTTAAAGATTTATCATTATAAATCATTTTAATTAATGTCCATGTTTTCCAAAAGATTTTAAGTATTTATTTATATGGACATGAATGTTTTCAAATGATAATTCTTTTCAAAAGTTTTATTGTGTTATTGGACACTTTGATTCTAAAATTTCTTTTCAATTACTTCCTTTATAAATGTGTAACTTTTCAATGATTTCCAAAAAAAGAGATATTATTCTCAAATAGTTTTTATTTCAACTATGTCAATATCCTCTGATGGATTTTAATATTATTTGAAGATGATTTATTATGATACAATATTCCATATTTTATTGAATTAGCTATGTTTGTCTGTGGATGTGCAATTTTTATACCATTCATGGTTTATGGATAAAGTATTGACATTTCGTATGCTATTTTTAATATGAATGTTTATGTTTTGTTTAAACCTGTTCATATGAGGAATGCATAGGACTTAGTAAGTGACGGGTGGAGCCCGCTATATATCCTCAATGCATCAGTGGGTCTCATGAGACAAACTAGTGTCTTGGAACAAGGCCTTGACAAAAACATATTTGTAGTCTTGACACAAGGCCTTGACTATGTGGTTATGATAGTCTGGCATTATGAATTCCATCATTATAAAAGTTGTTATTGATATTGCACGTGATTATTCGACAAGTAGAATATCCATGTGAATAATAAATGGAATTATTTCATTTTATCTGTCCCATATTATGCTGAAGTTCAAGTTTAAAAGGAATTTTTTTAGATATACATTGCCTAAAATTTATATGTTTATTTATGAAAGATTCCTCTATATTGTTATCCTTACTGAGCATCTGATCTCACCCCTTTCAATGTTTTATTTTTCCCACGGTGTGAAGATGTATTTTAGGAATGACCTGTAGGGATAGTATGACAGGATATGGAGACAATATGTTGTTGTAGTTTTTTTCACTTTATGATGTAATGTAAACATTATGAATATATCTCATGATTCCAAGGCTACTAAACTAATCGGCCTTTCGAGACATGATCTTTTGTGATCATGGCAATGTTATATAATAATGCACTAACTTTGGGTAACTGGGGTCGGGGAGTTATAGTTGGTATCATAAGAATCTTAGTAAAAACATTGGAATCTATATTTAGATAAACTCGGATTAGATCTCATTTCCCTAAGAAAGAATTTTAGGATTAGTATTGATGAACATCCTAGAATTTTGGTATTGTAGAGATTTTGTGAGTTTACCAAGAAATTAATCCCTATCTAGATAAGAGCAGGTAGAGGTGGCTATGTCACAAATGTACCTAGGGTTAAAACCCAAAAACATCGCTTTGATCTTGTCTCGAACAAGAATTGGTGCACGAAAACGGGACTTGCTGCACTCTTGATTATAACACTCCCGAGGGATATGCTTAGGATAATTCTCATTTTATTTAGAAAACATTATGAAGGGGTTATGAGTATATACTTCCTCAAAGAAATTTTTTTCATGATTATGGATTATATCCATAAACTGTTTAATTTATGTTAAGTTTTTTTCAAGATTGGGATTAGGTATTGCGATTCATAAACTAATCTATTGTATTCCATTATTTATAAATGGCGCCCAGTAGAAGGAATGAGAACTCCAGCAATACGCATGATCCAAATAGTAAGATGGATGACATCTTGCATGGTCTTAAACTATAATTTATAACGGAAATAGTCTCCCACATATTATCATAATATGAAGAAATAGTATCATGTGTTGATAAGATAAGTAAATAATTCTCAGTGTCCTATGGATTTTGACGGGAATCCATGGATGAAAAGGATGGTAGAGAGAAGGATAGATAAAGGGAAGAAGGTAAAGAAGTATTTTCCCATATGTGATAATTATGGATAGAATCAACTTAGAAAATGCTTGAGAGGAATGAGAGTATGTTATATGTGTGGAGAAAAAGGACACCACATTCGTGATTGCGAGGGTAAGAAAAACGTTTCAAATGTACAATGATTCATCTGCAAGGAGTGGGGACACTATGCGAATAAATGTTCAAATCATCAGAGTATGCTCCAAATGATGCTATTGGATAATAATAAAGTTCTGATACTACCACAGATGAAGAGAAATTACTAGTGTTCTTATGTTGTTATTAAATAATTATTTCATTTGAGTGTTGTATCAATGATGTACTGGTTATATGAATTATGGAGATAAATAAAGAATGTACTACAGTACTATTCCATTGAGGATTTGAGATTATATGGTACTATGAAAAGTGACTCAACATCAACTTAATATTTTTTTTCAAAATACATTGTTGAAGGAAAGGTAATCATTAATATGATCTTGATACATAGCTATTAATTTTGGAATAATAGCTTGTTGATTTGGAAAAATTATATTGGATAATCTTGATAACCGTGGCACTGATTAATGGGTTTTTTATTTCATCATTGTTGGAGTATTAAAAGATTTTTTATGTAAGGAATATATCTAGTATTCTACAAGGAATAAGGGATGATTAAGTTAATAAATATGGTTTTATAGTAATTCAGGGTGTAACCATATTTTAAATGAATACATGATGAAGGTATTCACATGTTATTACATGTCAAAAAAGAAGATCTTCATCATATTTACCTTCCTTATAAATTTTGGAATGTGAGTTTGGACAGAAGTACATTGGATAGGTCTAAAGGTTGTAATGGATTATATTTTATATTTGATACAATTTTTAAGGTTAAATCATTTATGAACATTATTTTTGGATTGTTATAAAATGGATAACCTGGAGGTCGGGCGACAACCCGTCATGTCCGGCAAAGCCATGAGACTTGAACCTGCAACTGAAGGGAGACAAGGGTGGATCACCTACCGCTGGCCTATGTGATGTCCTAGATTGTATAATTTAGTTTTTTTTAATAGTCTAAAAAATGAATTATAAATTCATTATTTTGGAACCCTATACGATTAGGATAAATAGAATATTTTTGAAATCTTTTGGAATGAAAGATGAACTTGTGGTAGGAATTAGTTGAAGGATGAAACTATACTTGTCAGGTATATATATTTGTTTTATTATTATATACATAAACATTAGAGAAGCAATCATAAAACCACATTTTTTTACTGTAATACCTTATGTTTAACCGATGATATTTTAAATCATCATATATTGATGGATTTGAGCCCCTCTATTTTACACTTGTTTGTGATTGATGGCCTCAATAACTCCCTATAAGTATTTACATTTTTCCTCCAATTATGTGTCTCTAATTCCCACCAATGTTCTCCTAATAGAGATCATAATTTCGTGGTGACCCTTTTATTTCTCTTTCCCTCTTGTTAAGACTAAATTTTATTAACCCAATTTATGATGTGGGTTTTCCACAAAGGTGTTTTCTATTTTCAACCATTTATTTTCGAAGAACAATTTCCAATTGCGAGGACGCAATTTATTGAAGGAGGGGAGAATGTAACACCTCCAGATTTCATAGTACGTTATTTTTTCAAAGTAATTCAATAACATGAACTACACAGAACACCGACTTCAATCGAACCATGACTTACCAAACAAGCCGTTCAAGAGCAGTTATGAATAGAATTAACTGAATTTTGAACTTTATATAATCCTTATAATTTTAGAATCAATATTATAAGTTTCTTAGACATAATGTTAGAACAAATTCATTTTTTTCAGATAAAAGAAGTATTTTTTAAAAAATGCGATTTTACCGCCTTTTAATGCAGAACCTTTTTTTAAATCCAATATTTAAAACTTTTATATATTCAATTTGACAAAATAAAATTCTACTTTATAATCGGGACATAATAATTTAGTTTCAATAAATTTTTGGTGTTTTTCTGATAACTTTCATATTTGGGTGAGTAGTGAAAAAACACTAAGTTATTGTTTAACACCGGATTTTTATTTAAATAAATATTTATCTTATTTAAATTTTTTAGTCCAAAATAGATACATAATACCTATATAAATTGAATTTAATTTAATTCAGTTATTTTATGATAAATATAGATATATAAAAAGTTTATCGAACTTTTTACAGTTTTTACCCATCTCCTAGGAGCATTTACAAATTTACGTAAAACATAATTTTACCGCTTCTGTGAGTTGAATTTCAATAATACGAGAGACTTGGTTAATATCAAAGAGTAAAATGTTGTTCAATAAGATAATAAGAATTTTTTTGAATA
Source organism: Viscum album (assembly GCA_963277665.1). Taxonomy (NCBI): domain Eukaryota; kingdom Viridiplantae; phylum Streptophyta; class Magnoliopsida; order Santalales; family Viscaceae; genus Viscum; species Viscum album. The sequence goes on from OY728165.1 coordinate 1,968,933,830, forward strand.
GTAACTTTTTACTTTTATATACCACGATTAAAAGTAAATAGGGAAATTAGGGGTAAAAATGATATTTTTATTATCCTAACACATGTTCTAATTATATTGGATAAGTGTAATTTGACCAAAAACAACCTTAGGAATAAAAAATTACGCTTTAGGTCCACTTGGATTAGATTAATACATTTATTTTTATTATATTTAAAAAAGATTTAAAAGAGTTAAAATAAATGTTTAATAACTAAACCATTTTTAATATAGGGTAATACATAAGATAAATTAGACTATAAATATTAATTAGAATGATAAAATTATTTCCTATATTATCGTATTCTATTTATAATTTCTAGAGATTAAATAATTAAATTTATTAATGACACTATGATGATGCAGTAATTACCTTATTAATGAAAGAATCAAATAAACGGTATTATAAATATTAAAATAAATACAATTTCGATGTTTTTATGACATCCTAGAATTTTCTAGGTGAATATGACATGATAGGATTGATTAAATTTATTTTTTTGAAGTAATCATGCAGTTATTATTTTAACAAAAAACAAATACCAAATACTGTCAAAATTGACATAAAATAGATTTTAAAACAAATAGTATATTATTAATTGATATAATTGTCCTAAAGAAATGAGGATTATCCAAAAGACTTATATAATAATATATATGTCACTAATGAACCAATTGGTGTTCTATTGGTAGTATATAATATGTTTCTTAACCATATAGTGTAAGAATACTAGAAGACACAGTAAAAATTAAATTATTTAACTTTGAGTTAAATCTTAATGATAAGGTTAAAATGGTAACGTAAACTTGTCTAAAAACTATTGGTTGAGAGGATTTATACCCATAACCAACAGAGTCTCAAAATAAGTCACTTTGGAACCATTATAAACCAAATATGAATTTATTATAAAATAATATTTTATGTTTTTTCTAAGGTGCCACTCACCCCTCTTATAAAAGGGAACTCCCCCTTCTCTCTAATTCACACAATCAAAGCATTTTGGCTCGGCCAAACTCTACCCAAATACTCTCTCAACTATCCTACCTTCATTTTAGAGGCCCACCTTTAGTCAAAAATCCATCTTAAGGATCCCTTTTGATCAAATCAAAAGGAAGAACCCGAAGAAAAGGTAATAATTTCACCACCCTCTTTCAAGTTATTTTCATGTTCCACTTATTATTTCTTTTTTATTTCCATTCTAATATTAAATCCAGTATATTTTATATATGTTGATGTTATTATAAATATGGCACAATTTTATTCATTATTATATCCATCTTATGAATGATAATGTCCCCATGCATGCGTACGTACGGCTTACCGTCTCCACGCCATGGTGTAATTTGTTATTCAACACTATGTTATTTGGATAGACATAATGATGAGTAATATGTATATAAATAATGAAAATAACTTGAAAATGTATCCGTAAACTTAATACACCATCCAATTCCACACCTTTATGGAAATTATATTGTTGCATGTGCGTACGTACGGATTACTGTCTCCACAACGCGATGAGATTCATTTTAACATTCACCATTCATCGACAATTATAAAAATATATAAAATACTAATAAGTATGTAATATATGACATAATAATTCTTCTGGATAGATAGATAGATATATATATGTACTTATATATATATCTTATTCACTTAGTTCCTTTCATAATGATATGAAAACAGATTCGACGTTTATGCGTACGAACGAAATACCATAAACGGTGTTTTTCATGTCATATATATGTCTAATATAAATATTTTTCTAATAAATATATATTACATATAAATAATTTTTTATATTCTGGAATTATCTCAATCTTGGTCTAAGTGATACAATCAAGAGTAACAAGTTAATACATGTACGATAAAGAAAGCGATTATTACCTGAAATATCAATTTAACATGGAAATTATTATTAAATGGGTAGTATAAATTCATAAATGAATCATGTATGATATAATAAATATTAATATGGTTCCGGTATAATTTAATAACATACATTGATCTTCATACATGAGGTTAAACTTACCCTCGATCAATGGAATGTGCAAGGTAAGGGTTAATTCCTCAATCTCATTATTATCAGAGATAGTTTATGTGTAAGTATTTACTGGGAAATTTTTATCATCCATGTCCATTTTGGATAAAAATGATTCAAAAAGGAAAATTTTGAGGATTTTTTAAAGGCACTCTTTATCAATATCATAATTTTAGTTGTTTTAATGATTTATCAATCTAAATCTTTTTAATTAATGTCCATGTTTTCCAAGTGATTTAAGGACTTATTTATATGTACATGAATGTTTTGAAATGATAATTATTTTCAAAAGAATCAAAGTGGTATGTGACAGTTTGATTTAAATTTTTATTTTTAAAATACTTCTTTTATAAATTTGTGACTTTTCAAGGATTTCAAAAAAAGAGATATTTCTCTAAAATAGTTTTGATTTCATATATGTCATCAGCCTATGATGAATTTTAAGCTTTTTTGAAGTTGATTTATTATGATACAATATTCCATATTGTAATAAATGAGTTATGCTTGACTATGGATGTGCTATTATTATACAATTAATGGTTTATGGAAAAAGTATTGACATTTCGTATGCTAGTTTTAATACAAATGGTTATGATATGTTTAAACCTGTTCATATGAGGAATGCATTGGACTTAGTATGTGATGGGTGGAGCCCGCTATAACTCCTCGATACATCGCTAGGCCTCATGAGACAAACTAGTGTCTTGGAACAAGGCCTTGACAAAACGTATTTGTAGTCTTCAGACAAGGCCTTGACTATGTGGTTATGATAGTCTGGCATTATGCATTCCATCATTATGAATGTGGTTATTGATATTACCTGTGATTATTCAACTAGTATAATATCCATGTGAATAATAAATGGCATTATTTAATTTTATATTTTCCATAATATGCTGAAGTTCATGTTTAATAGGATTTTGTTTTAGTCATACATTCCATTAAATGATTATGTTTATTTATGATAGTTTTCGCTATATTGTTATCCTTACTGAGCATCTCAGCTCACCCCTTTCAATGTTTTATTTTTCCTAGGATGTTAAGAAGTATTTTATGAATGACCTGCAGGGATAGTATGAGGGGATATTAATAAAATATGTCGTTGTAGTTTTTTTCACTTTATGATATAATGTAAACTTTATGAATGTATCAAGTGATTCAAATGCTACTAAAATAATCGGTCTTTTGAGACTTGATGTTTTTTATCATGCCAATGTTATGTAATAATGCACCAAATCTGGGTAACTGGGGTCAGAGCGTTACAATTGGTATCAGAGGAATTTTAGTACAAACCTTGGAAGCTATATTTAGATAAACTCTGATTAGAGATCATAGCCCTACGATAGACATTGAGGATTAGTATTGATGAACGCCCTAGAATTTTGGTATTTTAGATATTTTGTGAGTTTTCCGAGCAATACATCCCTTTCTGGATACGAGCAGGTAGAGGCGGCTCTGGCACAGATATATCTAGGGGTAACAATTGAAAACATTTCTTTGAGCTAGACTCGAACAAGAACTGGTGCATGACAACCGGCCTTGCTGCACTCTTTGTTACGACACTCCTGGGGGATATGCTTAGGATAATTCTCATTTTCTTTACAAACCATTATGAAGGGTTTATGAGTATATACATCTCAATGAAAAAAATTTTATGATTATGGATTATATCTATAAACTATTTTATTTATGTTAAGATTTTTTACAAGTTTGGGATTATGTATTATGATTTATAAACTAATCTAGTGTATTCCATTGTTTAGAAATGGCTCTTAGTAGAAGGAATGAGAACTCTAGAAATAACCATGATCCAAAGAGAAAGAAGGATCATATCTTACATGGTCATAAGCCAGAATTTAGATAGGAAATAGTCTCCCACATATTATCATCATATATAGAAATAGTATAATGTGTTGATAAGATAAATACATAATTCATGGAGTCATATGGATTTGAAGGGAATCCAGAGAAGAAAAGGATGGTAGAGAGAAGGATAGATAAAGGGAAGAAGGTAAAGAAGGATTTTCCCTTATGTGAAAATTGTGGATAGAATCACCTTGGAAAATGCTTGAGGGGAATGGGAGTTTATTATAAGTGTGGAGAAAAAGGACACCACATTCGTGATTTCGAGGGTAAGACAACAGTTTCAAATGTACAATGCTTCATCTGCAAGGAGTCGGGACACTACGTGAATCATTGGTCAAATCATCAGATTATGCCTAAAAAGATGCTATTGGATAATAATAAAGTTATGATACTACCACAAATGAAGAGGAATGATTTGTGTTCTTATGTTGTTATTAACGAATTATTTAATTTGGGTGTTGTAACAACGAGGTACTGGTTATATGAATTATGGAGATAAATAAGGATTGTACTACAATATTATTTTATTGAGGATTTGAGATTATATGGTACTATGAAAAGTGACTCAACAACAAGTTAAACTTTTTTTTGAAAATAAATGGGTGAAGGAAAGTTAATCCTTAATATGGTCCTGATACTGAGGTAGTAATTTTGGAATAACATATGGTCAATTTGGATAAATTATATTTCATATTCTTCAATACCTTGGCAGTGATTAATGTTTTCTTTATTTAATCATTGTTGTAGTATTCGAAGTTTTTGGGTTTAAGGAATATATCTAGTATTCTAAAAGGAATAAGGGAGGATGATTGTAATAAATAAGGTTTTATGGTAATTCAGGGTGTTACCATATTTTAAAAGAATACACGATGAATGTACTCACATGTTATTACATGAAAAAAAGATCTTCATTAGATTTACCTTCCTTATAAATTTTGGACTGTTAGTTTGGACAGATGTATTTTGGATAAGTCTAAAGGTTGGAATGTATTATATTCGACATTTTATACAATTGTTAAGGTTAAAGAATTTCTGATGATTATTTTTGGATTCTTATAAAAAGGACAACCCGGAGGTCGGGCGACAACCTGTCGCGTCCAACAAAGCCGCGAGACTTGAACCCGCAACTGATGGGCGACAAGGGTTCATCACGTAACACTGGCCTACGTGATGTCCTGGTTTGTATAATGTATTTTTTTAATAGTTTGACAAATGAATTATAAATTCATTATTTTGGAACCCTATAAGATTTGGATAAATGGAATATTTTTTAAATCTTTTGGAATGAAAGATGAACTTGTTGTAGGAACTTGTTGAAGGTTGAAAATATACTTGTCAGGTATATATATTTGTTTTCGTATTGTATTATTAAACATTAGCGAAGGAACTATACAACCAAAAATTTGTTACCCTAATACATAATTCTTAACCGATGATATTCTAAATCATCAAAGATTGATAGAATTGAGGCCCTTAATTTTACACTTCATTGTGATTAATGGCCTCAATCACTCCCTATAAATATTTACGTTTTCCTCCAATAATGTGTGTCTAATTTCCAGAAATGTTCTCCTAATCAAGATCATAATTTGGTGGTGAGCCTTTTATTTCACTTTCCCTCTTGTTAAGACTAAATTTTATTAACCTAATTTCTGATGTGGGGTATCCACAACGGTGTATTCTATTTTCAACCTTATATTTTCAAAAAACAATTTCAAATTTCCAGGACCCAATTTATTGAAGGAGGGGACAATGTAACACCCCAAGATTTCATAGTACATTTTTTCTTCAAAGTAATTCAATAACATGCACTACACGCAACACTGAGTTCAAGAGAACCACGACATACCAAACTGGCCGTTCAAAAAATGGTTATGAATAGTATTAACTAAATTTTGAACATTATATAATCCATATAATTTTAGAATCAATATTATGAGTTTATTAGACATAATGTAAGAACAAATTCAATTTTTTGAGATAAAAGAAGTATTTTTCAAAAAATGAAATTTTACCACCTTTTAATGGAGAACCTTTTTTAAATCCAATATTTGAAATGTTTATATATTCGATTTGACAAAATAAACTTCTTCTTTATAATCAGGACATAATAATTTAGTTTCAATAAATTTTTGGTGTTTTTCTGATAACGATCATATTTGGGTGAATAGTTAAAAAACACTGAATTATTGTTTAAAACTGGATTTTTATTTAAATAATTATTTATTTTATTTAAAATTATTTTAGGTCATAATAGATAAATAATAAGTATTTAAATTGAATGTAATTTATTAAAGTCAGTTTATTATAGTTTTATATATATAAAAATTTTATCGAAATTTTTACCGTCTTTTACCAACCTCTTAGGAGCATTTACAAATTTACATAAATCATAATTTTACCGCTTCTATTAGTTAAATTTCAAAAATCTGAGAGACATGGTTAATATCAAAGAGTAAAATGTGGTTCAATAAGACAAAAATAATATTTGGTGAATAGTAACTTTTTACTTTTATTTACCACGGTTAAAATTAAATATGGTAATTAAGGGTAAAAATAATATTTTTATTACCATAAAGCATGTCATAATTCTATTGGATAAGTGTAATTCGACCAAAAAAACCTTAGGAATAAAATATGACCCTTTAGGTCCACTTGTGTTAGATTAAGACATTTATTATTATTTTATTTAAAGATGAGTTAAAATAGTTAAAATCAATGTTTAATAACTAAAACATTTTTAATATAGGGTTATACATATGATAAATTCGACTATAAATATTAATTAGAAAAATAAAAATATTTCCTAAATTATGGTATCTTATTTATAATTTTTAGAGATTAAATAATTAAATTTATTAATGACACAGTGATGATATAGTAATTACTGTATTAATGAATGAATAAAATAAATGGTATTATAAATATTAAAATAAATATAATTTCAAAGATTTTATGACATCCATGAATTTTCTAGGTGAATATGACATCATAAAAGTGAATAATATTTTTTGATGTAATCATGCTGTTATTATTTTAACAAAAAACAAATACCAAATACTGTCAAAATTGACATAATTTTTTTAAAACATATAGTATATTATTAATTGATATAATGGTCCTAAAAATATAAGGATCTGAAAAAAGAACTATATAATAATATATATGACATTAATGAACCAATTGGGGTTCGATTGGTAGCATATAGTATGTTTATTAACCATATAGTGTAAGAATACAAGAAGACACCGTAAAAGGTAAATTATTTTACTTAAAGTAAAATCTAAATGATATGGTTAAAATGGTAAACTAAAAATGTTTAAAACCTATTGGTTGAGATTATTTCGACACATACCCAACCTATCCTCTAAATAAGTCACTTTGGAGCCATTATAAACTGAATATGAATTTATTATAAAATAATATTTTAAGGTTTTCCTAAGGTTCCCTTCACCCCTGTTATAAAAGGGCACTCCCCCTTCTCTATAATTCAAACCTTCAGAGCCTTTTGCCTCGGCCAAACTCTCCCCAAATACTCTCTAAAATATCCTCCCATCATCTTAGAGGCCCTCCTTTAGTCATAAATCCAACTTATGGATCCCTTTTGATCTAATCAAAAGGAAGAACCCGAAGAAGAGATAATAATTTCACCACCCTCTTTCATTTTCATTTCTTCTTCCACTTCAAATTTATTAGTTATTTCCATTATAAAATAATAACACCAGTATATTCTATATAATTTTATTTTATTATAAATATTTCACAACATTATTCATTATTATATCCATCTTATGAATGATAATGTCAACATGTGTGCGTACGTACGGTTTATCGTCTCCCTACCGTGGTGTAATTTGTTATTCAACACTATGTTATTTGGATAGATATAATGATTAGTAAAATGTATATAAATAATGAAAATAACATTCTAATGTCTCTATATAATTAATACACCATCCAATTCCACACTATTAAGGAAATGATATTGTTGCTTGTGCGTACATAGGAATTACCGTCTCCACGACGTGATGAGATTCATTTCCACATTCACCATTAATCGACAATTATAAAAATATATATATTACTAATAAGTATTTAATATATTAAATAATAATGAATATGGATATATATATATATATGCAATTATATATATCTTATTCACTTAGTTCCTTTCATAACGATATGAAAATGGAAAGAGCGTTTAAGCGTACGTACAGGCTACCCTAAACAGTGTTTTTCATTTCATATATATGTCTATTATAAATATTTATATTCTAAATATATATGATATATAAATCATGTTTTATATTGTTGAATTATTTAAATCTTCTCCAAAGTGATACAATCAAGAGCTACAAGTTAAAACACGTACGATAAAGAAAGCGATTATTACCCGAAATGTTAGTTTAACATGGAAATTATTATTAAATAGGTAATATAAAGTCATAAATGAATCATGTATGATATAATAAGTATTAATATGGCTATGGTATAATTTAATAACATTATTCGATCTTCATACTGGTGGTTAAACGTACCCTCTGCCAAGGGAAAGTGCAAGGTAAGGGTTAATTCCTCAATCTCACTATTAATCGAGATTGTTTATGTGTAAGTATTTACTGGGACATTTTTATCATCCATGTCCATTTTTCATAAAAATGATTTCAAAAGGTATATTTTAAGGGCTTGTTAAGGGTACTCTTTATTAATATCAAAATTTTAAATGTTTTAATGATTTATCTTTCTAAATAATTTTAATTAATATCCATGTTTTCTAAATGATTTTAAGGATTTATTTATATGGACATGAATGTTTTGAAATGATAATTCTTTTCCAATGTTTCAAAGTGGTATGGGACACTTTGGTTCAAAAATTTCTTTTAAATTACTTCCTTGATAAATATGTGACTTTTCAATGACTTCACAAAAGAGATATTTATCTCAAATAGTTTTGATTTCATCTATGTCAACATCCTCTGATGGATTTTAAGCTTATTTGTAGTTGATTTATTATGATACAATCTTCCATATTGTATTGACTGGGTTATTTTTGACTGTGAATGTTCTATTTTTATACAATTCATGGTTTATGGACAACGTATTGACAGTTGGTATGCTAGTTTTAATATGAATGTTTATGTTATGTTTAAAACTGTTCATATAAGGAATGCATTGGACTTAGTAAGTGATGGGTGGATCCCGCTATAGCTCCTCGATGCATCTGTAGGTCTAATGAGACAAACTAGTGTCTTGGCACAAGGCCTTCACAATAAATTATTTTTAGTATTGGCACAAGGCCTTGACTATGTGGTTATGATAGTCTGACGTTGTTCATTCCATCATAATGAAACTGGTTATTCATATTGCATGTGATTATTTGACTAGTATAATATCCATGTGAATAAGTAAATGGTATTATTTCATTTTATCCTTTCCATAATATGATGAAGTTCATGTTTAAAAGGCTTTTGTTTTAGTTATACAATACCTAAAATTTTTTTTGTTTATTTATGAAAGTTTCCGCTATATTGTTATCCTTACTGAGCATCTGAGCTCACCCCTTTCAATGTTTTATTTTTCCCAGGATGTGAATAAGTATTTTATGAATGACCTACATGTATAGTAAGAGGGGATATGAAGAAAAGATGTTTTTGTAGTTTTTTTCAGTTTATGATGTAATGTAAACATTATGAATGTATCTAGTGATTCCAAGGTTACTAAACTAATCGGTCATTCGAGACTTGATCTTTTTTATCATGCCAATGTTATGTAATAATGCACTGAATCTGGGTAACTGGTGTCGGGGCCTTACATCAACCACTTGAGTTGGTTCACATGGGTTTTTTGGACAATCAACAGTTTCTTGTTTAAATGGGAAGCACTATGTTTATTTTGTTGTATATGATTTTTCTAGGTACACATGGGTATACTTTCTTTCTCACAAATGTGATGCTTGTTCATTCTTTATCAAATACTCCAAGTCTGTAGAAAATCATAGAGGACTTAGAATTAAGATCTTGAGAAATGATCACGGATGTGAGTTTGAAAATATAGAGTTTGAATCTTATTTCTCACACAGTGGCTATAGTAACAATTTCTCTGCCCCTAGAGAACATCAACAGAATGGAGTCGTGGAAAGAAGAAATAGGTCACTTAAAGAGATTTCTAGGAAACTGCTCAATGAATATAATTTGCCAATTTATTTTTGGGCTGAAGCTGTAAATACAACTTGTTACATTATCAATAGAGTCTTGGTTAGACCGATTCATAAGTAGACCCCTTATGAGATTTCGAAAAATAAAAATCCCAAGGATAAGTACATTAGAGTTTTTGAATGAAAAGTCTTTATTCTTAACACTAAATACAATCTTGAAAAAATTTCTTCCAAAAGTGATGAACTAATTTTCCTAGGTTACTCAATCTCAAGTAATTATTATAGAGTATTCAATAAGAAACCCAAATGTGTTGAAGAATATGTTCATGTCAAATTTGATGAGACTGATCTACATGAACTGAAAACCACTCTTGAAAATCTTGACGAAAGTATGTAAATTCTGGAACTTAATGATATTGACAGTGAACCTCCAGTAAAAGTAACCAGTTCTGGGAATCCTCCAGAATCTGTATATATTGAGTCTGAACCTATAAACAATCATGAGGAATATAGTTGAACTATTTCTAGAGGTATTATAAATCACTAGAATCATCCATTAGATTCTATAGTATGTGATTTAAATATAGGGACATAAACTAGAGCTTCTTTGAGAAACTAGGTTGAATATCAAGCTTTTTATTCACATGTTGAACTTAAAAATATCAATGATGGAATCAGTGATGAATTTTGGGTGATAGATATGCAATAATAATTGTATCAGTTTGAAAGAAACAATGCTTGGGAATTAGTAGAGAATATTAAGGACACCTTTACCGTATGCACTAAATGGGTGTTTACGAACAAAAATGATGAGTCTGGAAATATAGTTAGAAAGAAGGAGAGATAATTTTCATAGGGATATAGTCATGAAGAATGAATAGACTAGGAGGAAACATTATCTCGTGTAGCTTGACTAGAAGCCATTAAGATACTACATTCTTATTCAGCTCATCTTAACTTCAAACATTATCAAATTGATGTTGAAAGTGAATTTCTAAATGGATATATAATTGAAGATGTATTTGTTGAAAAAACCCCGGGATTTACAAATCCTCATTTTCAAAATAGTGTTTTTAAACTGTCTAAAGCCTTATTTGGTCTAAAGAAAGCTCTAAGATCTTGGTATGACAGACTTAGTTCCTTTCTTATTTCAAAAGGTTTTACAAAAGCGAAAACAGATCCTAATATCTTTATTAAAAGGATTTCCATATATGTTTTAATATTATAAAATTATGTAGATGATATAGTTTTTGGGTCTTCTAAACATTATTTATGTACTGATTTTTCAACAATGATGCATGATTAATTTGAAATGAGATTAATGGGGAACAAAAAATTTCCCTTGGATTTCAAATTTTTCAATACAAAGATGGTATTATTTTAATTCAAAATAAATATACTAAGGTTGTTTTAATACGTTTTGGTTTGGACAGTAGTAAAGGTAGCGATACACCTATGAGTACCACATGAAAATTGGATGCTGATGAAACCAGTAAATCAGTGGATCAAACTAATTATTGAGTTATTATTGTGAGTTTTCATTATCTTACTGCTAGTAGACCTGATATTATGTTAAGTGTATGCATGTGTTATCAATTTCAATATAATCCCAAAGAGTCTCACTTAAATGTTGTTAAAATTATTTTAAAATATCCCAAGTATACTATAAATTCGGGAATGATTTATCCAAGAGGTCAGTAGTTTGATTTAATAAGTAATTCAGATGATGAATTTGTTTGTTGCAAGTTAGAAAAAAAGAGAACCTCTGGAACATGTCACTTTTTAGGAAAGTCTCTAGTATCATGGAGCAGTATGAAACAGAATTCTGTTGCATTTTCTATTGCAGAGGATGAATATCTTGCTGCTGGTAATTGTTGTGCTCAAATTCTGAGGATGAAACAAACTTTACTAGACTATGGATATCAATTAAAACAAGTCTCTTTAAACTGTGACAACACATGTGCTATTAACATATTTAAAAATCCATTATATCATGCTAGGACAATGAATATTGATGCAAGACATCACTTCTTAAGAGATAATTATCAAAGAGGTGATATCACTCTTGAATTCATTGGTACTGAACACCAACAAGAAGATATATTCACAATGACATTGAATTCTGAGAAGTTAAATTACATCAAACATGACTTAGGTATGATAAACTGTTAGACCATACCGATAGGACCTCACCGTTAGACCTTACTGATAGGACCTCACCGTTTGACCTTACCGATAGGACATCCCCATTAGACCTTACTGATTGGACCTCACCGTTAGACCTTACCGATATGACCTCACTGTTAGACCTTACCGATAGGACCTCACCGTTAGACCTTACCGATAGGACCTAACCGTTAGACCTTACTGATATGACCTCATCGTTAGACCTCACAGATAGGACCTCACTATTAGACCTTACCGATATGACCTCGCCGTTAGAGTTTATCGATACCTCCTTACCGGTAAATATCTTGTTTGGGAATTTGTGTTTTTTGTTCTCAACCAGAATATGAAACGTCTTCTACTATTTTTTATTTATTTTTTCAATTTCATTATTTTTTAAACCTTAAATGATAAAAATAAAACACAAACTACATTTCGATCCATATCAAACCCTCTCTTGAACCTTTTTCTCCCAAATCTCAGAACCTGAACCTCTACTGAAATCTCGAACTACCTCGGTTTGATGGCTAGATTGAAGAGGTCGTTGCTCAGTGATGAAGGAGACATGCCTGAACCTAATAGAACTAGAGACGAGAAGAGTAGTGGAATCCAATAATTGGAAAAGATACTTAATCCACATTTATCGAAGAAGGAAATAGTGGTTGATAAGGAATTGCGTTCAGAGTTGATGCTTTCTAGTCGATCATAAGTACTGAAGGCACATGATGCTCAGGGATGGGTTGAATGTTTTTCAAACAACAATGGACCATATTACTCGAAGTTGATGAAGGATTTATATGAGTATCTGAAGTTCAGACAGTCTGAGGATGAGCACCTGATGACTTCCAGAGAATATGGAGTAACTGTGAGCTTCTCCTCTACTGAGTGGGATGATTGTATAAGGATTACTAATAAAAGAATTTATGAATATTACTCAAAAGTGGTTCCTCCTACTAGTGAGTTCTTCTGCTATGTAGAAGCCTTTGAAGAACTTACAGGGAATGGAATTCCTAGAAAAGTCAATGCTGCTGAAATGGCATGACAAGATAAGATGTTTTTCAATTTTATTTAGCATGTGATAAGTCCCAAGAGAGGGGAATTCGTTGTTTTGAAGTATCATGACATATTCATACTATATTTTCTGAAGCATAGACATAGGATCAACCAGTGTAGGTTGTTGATGGCTCAGTTAGAAGATATGACCAAGCCTTGTTCCAAATCCAATGCCATATTGCATGCCAAAATGATATCTCTTATGTTAAATGTAAATTGAGTTGATGGAGCTAAAGAGGATACCATAGTTGTGAAAGATAACGTTTTCATCACTAATGTTATTTTCAATCTGATGAAGATCAACTGGAATCCATGGCTACAGAGATGGGTGAATGATAAGGCCACAGTTTATGAGGAATTTAACCTTATTAATCATTCTACTAGGACTAAAAATAAAAGAGACACTGGAATTAAGCCTAATGAAGTATAGAATACTTACTCATATGTAGAAGAAGAGGAATTAGCAGTTGTGCAAGAAAGATATGACTCTCTTATAGATTGTAGGAGTGACCCTGATCTTCCCTCCAATCCTCGTACGACTACTACATTCTTTGGTGAGCCTTGCCCACCAAAGAGATTTCCTAGAAGGGAAGATGTCCTAAGGGATAGTGATAAGGAAACTAGTGAAGAAGAAGGGGCTGAAATTTTCTTAATAGAAGTTATAGATACCTCAGATGAGAATGAGGACTCTGAATCAAGTCAGGATGACCTTGAGATAGATGTTGCTGAAAATGAAGAGGAATTTCGAAGACTTAGTCCTATAATAAGACTTACAGAAATGGTAGAATTTGGAGAAGAAGAAGATGCCGTTTTAGTTGATGATGGACCTGTTTTAAAGGTAGTTGAGTATTTTGAGGAGGAAGTGTACATAAACCTTCCTATTTTTGCAGTTGATCAAGGAGGTCTAGAGGTGATGAATGTAGAAGATCAGAATATTGTTCAAATTGAGGGGGATGAACCTCTTTCTATAGACTTAGTTGCTATTTTTCCTGAGATTGAAGGCTAGTCTGAGGACCCTGTATTTATGGTGTCAGGTTTAAACTATGATGACTCAGAATATTAGAGGCCCAACAGAAGACCTTCAGTGAAAAACCTCAATTTGTTCCCTCCCGAAACCTCATTCCCACAAGTCTATGTCCAAAATGAAGATCTTGAATACCTGAAATCCGACCTGAAAAAAGTGTCTAGGGATAGGTCCTCAGAGGTGGAAAAGGCTGTTTCTCTAGCTCATTAGAATTTAGCATCTGAGTTAGAAAAAATGCACACTAGTATTTAGTCTACTCTGCTCCAGGAAGTAAGGAAATGCTAGAGTCAAATCAGTGAGTTGGCAGAGTCTATGGTTTTAGTGAGACCGTCTATTGTTAGCTAAAATGCTTACATGGCTTCAAGGGCTTAGTTGGACAAAGACCTTGCATATGTCAAAATTTTGGTTCAGAAAATGGTTTTAGTATTTGAGGAGTTCATGAAATCTATGGAAACACATGAGAAAGGTCAAGATAATGATGTCAAAAGGCTGATCAGTGGATTGACCAAATCTTTCAAGGAGACAGTGGCCATCTCTCTGGCTCCTCTATCTATATCTTCTTACACCTCTACTTCTACTCCAGTTGAAATTTAATATTTCAGTAACATTGTCAGAGATGAAGTGGAAAAGTTTTCTACTGACGGTTCCCCAGATTCTCAATTCCTTTACATTACCAAGGAAATTCATAAGCTTGTGGGAGACAATATACGGGAAGATGCTTAGGATAAAAAGGCCATAAATGATCAAGTTCACTTCTACTACAAATGGGTTTACACTATGAATCATATGAATGGCCACTTCAAGTTTCTATTGGAAAACATAAGGATCCCACCTGTTACATAGTCTTTGAAGGATCAGGTTAGAAGACTGAGGGAATTTACTCATACTTTGAAAAAATTCATGGAGAATAAGGATGATTTTATTTCTGATGTGAAGAGATCTGGAAGTATCATTATAGAATTCAGGAATATTCTCTAACCTTTCTTTCATGTGTACTGCACTCCAATCATAGTTCCTCTTGCTCTGCCTACATCTTCAGCTTCTCCATGATCCACCAGTGCCGCTCCTTTGATGACTTCTACCCAGGTGATCAGAAGTTTGACCCCTATGATTCTTCAGAGATCTAATCACTACAGGTCTACTGATGCTTCTGTTACACCTCCTCCTACATAGCTAACTGCCATCCCTCGGCCTATGCCTTCACCATCATCACCTGCATCCTCATCCTCCAAATACAACGCTCCAATGGACATCTCTAATGTGGATTGAATGAAGATTTTCTTTGCTAATAGGGATTGATGTTCATTTTATCATTTGTACTACTGTTTCATTAATAAAAAACTCTCTTTTCTCTATTTTTGTAATCTACCCTTTTTTTAATCACAAAGGGGGAGAAAATATTTCACTTATATTTCACTTGATCTAGTTACTCCATGGGGGAGATGTTTTAATATGAGATTATATATTTCACTGATTAAATTAACCGATGTGTGTCACCTTGATTCCAAACTCTTAAATCTAATGACTCAATGACATAATTTGTGATTATCAAAAAGGGAAAGATTGTTGGATTCACCTATTTTGGTAATACCAAATCATATTTTATTAATCCCAACTCATGTTTTAGTAATCCAAAATCATGTTCTAAATATCCCAAGAACCATGTTGTCATTATAAGATAAATATGTTTCAGTAAATATTTTATGTTTCTATAGTGAAATTCTCATATACTCTGAATCTTACTGCTTGATTGGTTAATCATACAGTGAGGAAATTTTATAAGCTATAAAGGTCACAGTTAAAAGGTTACCGATACATGGCCACTATTATATGGTTACCATTATAGTGGTAACAGTTAAACTGTTATCGTTACAAAGTTCACAGTTAAAAGGATAACATTACATAGATCATAATTAAAAGGGTCCCGTTACATGGTCACTGTTATATGGTTACCGCTAAAAGTCACAACTACAAGCTTACCATTACAAGGATACCGATACAAAGTTACCGCTGTAGAAGGTTACCGTTGGAGATTACCGATGCGCAGCTACTGTTAAAGCCTACTGATATAAAGTATACCATTACCATTCTACTGATTCTTACACTTTAAATTTCTCAATACTTTCCTAATGGTCATATTTGATAAAAGAAATGGTCTGACATTAGTTAATACTGATTATAAACATTTCAGGAGACAATACATGGGACAGTACGAGGTACGAGAAATATTTCATGTGATCTACTCATTCCTATTATCGGACCTCAAATATAAAAGGGAAAGACCCCAAAAGAGAGAAGGGTAACATAAACATGCATGAAGATAAGGGTTTTATACGAAGTGCGATCGAGCTTACTTGCTAGATCAAAGAAGAACCATCCAACACTAATACTCAGAACCCACAAGCATCACTAAGATCATTCTGAGACAAACTCCCTTATGCCTTCTGTGCTTCATCAACTCCTGATCTACATCAGAAATAGAACATTAAAAGCTAGAACCTAGATTTGCGACACTCTATTTTGGAAACAACATCCAGAGATTGACTTAAGATTAAAAATTTCTCATTCCAAGGAGTCAATAGCTATATTGAGAACACATATATCCTTCTAAAATATTTCTCATCATAAGTGCTATATTGTGTTTCTTTCTTTTATATCTGTGAGAAGTGTGTCAGTCTGTTGAACATACTCTCTCTTGTGCTTGTTCTAGAGGATATTATGTATCCTCACATAAAACTTCACCTCATCTGTGTTTCCCACATATAACTGTAGAAGAGACCGTGTGTGGTCTGTGCTGTTTGTTTTTCCCATGAAAAATTGTGGTAGAGGGTGTGTTCCCTGGATAGTTTGTTGAAACTATTTTAATGTCCGATATAAGTTGTGTATCATGTTTATTGTCAATATAAACTTCTTGGTGGTAGGTAATCACCAAGTGGAGAGGATTATGTCTCGACTTGAGACTGAACCTCATGTTTTACAAAACTAATTTTTTAATGTAGTTATACTCTGTTTTGATATTTTCCACTTCTTATACTTGTTATAACATAAAACAGTTTTTGATAATACTTTGATAGTTAGTTTTGGTTAGTGTGTGTATTTGTCTAATTCAATAAACTTGTTTCAAAAGATGAATTGTTGTTCTACACTAATTCATCTGAGGATTAATCACCCTTTGAAAAACCTATTGACGAATTGAGCATTTACATTTCTACTGTGTTCATTATCTAGGGTGTTTTAAAATTTTGGGTTTTATTAACCATAATGTTTTTAACAAAAATTTTAATTAGAACTCAATTCACGCCCCTCTTGAGTATCCACTCATACCAAAAAATAAGATATGTAACAATACATACAACTTATTGAAAACATTATGATGGGTAACTGAGAATAAAAGGTAAAATATTTAGGAAAATAGAAAATAATCTGAAGCATCTAATACTTGAGTATAAAAAAACCATTGAACCACCACTCGAAATCCAAGATCTAAATAATAATGAATTCATCAAGGGGTGGAAGTTTTTATAAATAATAGAAGCTAAGTAATATATAAATCATTTAAAGGATCATTTAATTACAATTTTTATTATAATAACATTTACTATAATAAAATCTGTTCTTATTTCTATATTCTTGCATATGTCAAACTTGAAAAAAATCAACCTATCCATTTCCTTGAAATACACCATACAAGAGGTGGTATATTTTGATGAGAATCATGAATAGGTTTACTACCCCACTCATCACCTAGATTTTTTACAACCCAAGCTTCCACAATATGCTTCTTTCTATATAATTCAATAGCTTGTCTTGAAAGCAACTCCAATTTCAAGCACACCACGACCTATCGATGTATTTGTTTAAAAAGATTTTTTGAATATTACTAATAATGTTTTTATGTTTTATAAACCTAACTTCTAAAAATAGAATTCATTTTTTAATTCAGAATATCAAAATTATATTAGGGTAAAATTTTAGTGATTTTAGGAAAAGATTCAATTTTTGATGAATAGTATAAATATACTGCCTTTTAATTAAAATCTTATTTTTCATCTAATTTATTAGTATTTATATATTGTATTTTAAATTTATTTTAATTTGTATCTGTATTTATATTTTATCATTTTATCCAATTATGGTCATTGGAAGTAATTTCACATTTAAATTTAACAAAAGCAAATGGCAATCTTTTGATATATATTATTTCATAAAAACCCGCCATTTGGTTTTGGAAATGAGAATTAATTTTAAATTAATTACTAAAAATTATATGTGTAGTATTTGGGATTTTTTTCCATATTTGGAATCATAAGGTCCAAATTTTTTAAATAGTTACCTTTTATTTTTTTCATTTTGAATAGTAACTTCAGTAAAAATTTTATATACCGTGGTTAAAGGGTAAATCATGATAATAAGGGTAACACTATAATTTTATAAAAATATAAAACTACCCTAAAACATGTCCAAATACTATTGGATGATATGTGGCCGACCATAGGAATCCTTGGGTAGATTTGGGGGCCCCATGGATCCACATGGATGTGAAAATGACATTTTATAAGAATTAATTTAATGTAACGAAAAATGAAACATATTCATGTATTGTTTATTAAAAAATATTTATATAGGATTATTTAAATTATATTTTAAATTATAAATAGTAAATATAAATAGAAAAATATTTCCTACATCATGGTATTTTATTTATAATTTTTAGACATTAAATATGTTAAAAATTTTATTACACAATTACGATGTTGTATTTTCCTTATTAATGAAAGAATCAAATAAATGATATTATAATTTTAAAAAAAATATAATTTGAATTTTTTGATTCAATCAACTAACTTTATGTAAAACATTACATTTGGGGTTTAAGATAATGCCTTTTGGTTTGAAGTAATAAATTTTTATTCCTTTAAAAAAATCAATTTCAAAATAGTTTCCAAATTGAAATAAATGAGTATTTAAATCAAATACTATATTATTAAATGATATAATAGTACTAAAAATAAATGATTCGGAAAAATGACTTATATAATGTTATAAATATCATTAATGGTCCAATTATCGTTATATTGGCATTTTATAGTATATATAGTTACCATATATTATCAAAAACCAAGAGGACATGATAAATCTTATTGTTTTTAACTACGGGTAAATGCAAAAAAGATAAGGTTACACATGGGACCTTAACCTCTCTAAAACAAATTGGTTGATTGGATTACAATTCAGAAAAATATTATCGATCTAATTAATGAGTTTTGTACCATTTTATAATGAAAATTAATTTATAATAAAATAATATTTATAGACATTCCTAAAGTGCCAATCCTCAATCTTATAAATGGTCACCTCTTCTACCCATTTATTCACACCATTAAAAGACTTTTTATCAGTCAAAATATTCCCAAATCTCTTAAAAACTTACCTGACTTGATCCTAGAGGCCACCATTTTAGAATAAAACTATATTATGGAGTCCCTGTGTGAAAATCAATAGGAGACCCATGTAGAAGAGTTAATCATTTTATCCCTTATTTCAAAGATAATTTCTTCTTCTACTTCCTATTAATAAGATGATACCATACTAAAATAATAAATTTATAATATACTATATTCTTGAGACGTTTCTATGATTATGGGACAATCATATTCCTATTTTACCTATCCAATGAAAAACAACATCACCATGCGAGTGTATGTATGGCTTACCATCTCCACACCTAGGAGTAAAACTTTTTTCATCTATATTTCATTTTGATGGGTATAATAATGAATAAAAACGAATAAAATAATAAATATAATATGATTTTATTTCATGAAAATTAACTTTGAATCAAAATATATACCATTAAACACTTAAATAAGTGATATCATTGCTCGTGCGTACGTACGACTTACCGTCTCCATGACGCGATGAGACTCATCTTCTATGTTCACCATCCAACAATGATTATAAAGATATTTATGATGAATAATTATGAAATATATGACAAAATAATTTTACTGGAATAATATATATATATTTTTTCATGTGTGTGTACATATATGTTATTCACTTACTTCCATTCAATATGATAAGTAAACAGAAACATCGGTCATGCGTACTTACGGCTTACCGTCTCCATGAACGATGTATTCCTTGAAATAAATTTATCTATTATATGTATTTAAATTACGAATATAAATGATATATAAATCATATTATTCATTTTTGAAGTTACTAAATGAAGATCTATGTAATATGATCAAGAATAACAACTCAAAACACGAATGATGAAATGAAGCGATTATTACCTGAAATGTTTCATTAACATGGAATTGTCAATAAATGGGTAATATAAAGTCATAAAAGAGTAACATATGATTTAATAAATATTTCAATGATTCTAATATAAGTTAATAATACCATCATACAAGATTTTCAGATAAATATAGTGAGTATCATAATTAAGGTAATGAATTTCGCCTCAATTTCATTTCATTGAGGCATATTGTAATGTTTTGTCCCTAATTCCATTTATATGGTGTATAATATACCTTTTGAATTGTTATATCATGAATATCATTAATTACATGAATTACCATGTTTGGAAAAAAACAGAAAGATTCCTTTCAAAACATTTTATAAACAGTCAAACAAGTGTATAAATGACATTAACCCATAGTCTAGGAAAAAGTAAAACTGTTTTTAAATACATATTTAAGAAACATAGATGTCGATGATAAAGAGTTCCCAGTAGATTCTTACATATAGAAAACCTCAAATAATAAATAGATTGAAAAATTAACCCTCACCTAATACTTTTCCTTGGTCGAGGGTATGTTAGCCTCATATATAATATATGAATAATTGTTATTAAAATATAAAATAACTATATACATAAATATTATATCATATATGATCTTCTAATATTTCTTTATCAATAATATTTTAGTAGTATCATTGTTTCGGGTTCTAACTAATTCGTTTTCCTTTATATGTTTTATTATATATGTCATGTTTATTATGAATACGTTTTTTTAAATCATATCCAAAATGATATTAAGTTCATAAAAATTATTTTTAATCATAAAATGAAAATTATTATTTAATGGTTACAAGAGAAAATGAATCCAATCACATTTGAGGAGAGAGTAATCCATATGTACACATGAACGAAAATACATTTCTATTGATGGTGAAATTATATGTAATTGGTTGGTGATCATATATAACGAATAATTAACATGTTATATGTATTAATTACATCAATTATACACATTATTTTACCCATCTAAGTAATGAAGTGTTGAATAACAATCTACACAACGATGTGGAGACGGTATGTCGTACGTACACACGTATGGTGACATTGTCATTCATATGTTGGATAGATTAATGAATATAGTTGTACCATATTTATAATAACATCATAGTATGTAGACAGAACTGAATTAATTATTCTGGTATAGAAAACAACAATGAAATAGGAAGTGGAAGAAGAAGAGAGTATTGAAAGAGGTGACAGAATAATTACTTATTCTTCAGGTGATTCCATTTTTATTTGATCAAAATGGCTCCATTAGAAGGCATTATATTCAATTTAAGGCCTCCAGGATAATGTAAGGGTAGTTGGTAGGATATTTGATCAGGTGTTGGACGAGCCAAATGTCATTTAATGTAAGATTTTTATAGAAGGGAAATTACCCTTTTATAATAGAGGCGAGGGTCACTTTAGGAAGAGCGTGAAATATTTATTTATTATACAATCATATTCAGTTTATAATGGCTCTAAAAGGATTTATTTTGATGATAAGGTGGGTATGGATTGAAAAAAATGTAACCAATGGGTTTTATATGGGTTTTGGTCAACATATTAACCATATCTTTTAGATTTAACCCTTAGTTAAATAGTTTAACTTTTAACATGTATTCATGGATTATTATAATAAATGGTTATTAAACATAATATAAAAATCCAAGAGAACCCTAAGTGGTTAATTATAAAAATATATAATATTATCTATGTCCTTTTTCTGAACCTTAAATTTTTAGGAATATTATATCAATTAATAATATAGTATTTGTTTTAAAATATCATTTATGTCAATTTTCACACTATTTTGTATTTGGTTTTTGTGAAAGTCAAAAAAACATGATTACTTCAAAAAAAATTAAAATAAATCCTTAAATGTCATATTACAATTTTAAATTAGTGTAATGAATCAAATTTTTCAATATACATTTATTTGGATATTTATAATATTAATTTTTTTAATCTGTCATTAATATTGTAATTACTGCATCATCATTGTGTCAGAAATAAATTTAATTATTTAATGATTAAAATTTAAAAATAAAATACTATTATGTAAGAAAACATTTTTATCTTTCTAATGAATATTTATTGTTGAATTTAACTTATGTATATCCCTATATTTAAAATGTTTTAGTTAAAAAAAATTGAAATTAATAGTTTAAACTCTTTTTAAAATAAAATAATAATAAATTCCCTTGTCCAATCCAAGTGGATAAAAGTGAATCATATTTTATTCCTATGGTTTATTTTTTCCTAGAAACACTTATACAATTGAATTAGTATATTTTTAGTTTAATTATAATATAATATTTATCTTTAATTACCATATTTACTTTTAACAATGGTAAATTAAATTCAAGAGTTACTATTCACAAAAAAAAATTATTTTCTTCCTATTAAACCACATTTTACATACTCATGTCAACCATGTCTCTTGGCTTTTTGAAGTTCAATTCATAGAAGTGGTAGAATTATGTTTTATACAAATTTTCAAATGTGCCTAGAAGGTGGGTAAAAGTTGTTTTAAAGTTTAATAAAATTTTATACATATAATATTATTATAAAATGACTTAAATGAATTACACTGAACTAATAAAAGTATTATGTATCTATTTTTAAATAAAATAAATTTAAATAAAATAAATAATTTTTTAAATAGAATGTCGGTTTTAATCATTAACGTAGTGTTTTTCCCTATTCATAAAAAATTTAATGTTTTCAGAAAAATACCCAAAATTCACCCTAAGCTAATATTGATATTCTAAATCCAAAAATGGGGTTCATTTTGAAAAATAAAATTTATAATATTTCAAAAAGTGGGTATTACTATTCAGAACGGCTAATTGATTGGTCGTGGGGAGCTAGAACTCGAAGTTGCATACAACGTAAGATATTGTTTTATTCAAAGAGAAGCATACCATGAAAGCATGGGATGTTACATTTTTCCCTAAATAAAATAATTTATCCATCAAAATTTCTAGAATACTACTTCGTAAAACCATTTGGGTGGTTCTTCATTATATGTTCCTCGGGTTCCCATGTTGCATCATCCATCTTATGGTTTCTCCATATAACATTAACCAAACAAGTCATCAGGTTTCTCAAAAAATTTTTATAGTATCATGAATCCTGATAGGCTCTTCAAAATAAGATAGATCATTTTCTAGTCCTATTTCATCAAATGTGAATACATGTGTTGGGTTAGGCATGTATTTACTCAACAGTGATGTGGAACACATCATGATCATTGGAGGGACTTGGAGGCATTTCTAAATGGTAATCTATAACTCCAATTCATTGTAGTATTTATAATGGTATGATGTACATGGTACATAATTTACCATTATTACAAAATCATATAACACCCTTCCATGGAGATACCATCATGAAAACATGATCTCCTAATTGGAATTCCAAATCCTTCCTTCGGTTATCACCATAATTGTTTTTCCTACATTGAGCTACATTGATGTGGGTTTGGATAATCTTCACCTTTTCCATTATTTCCTCAACAATTTCTGGGCCAATGTTATTTCTTTCACCATTATAATCAAACAACATGGTGTGAAACATATTTTTCCATATAACGCTTCATATTGTGCCATCTAAATATTTGAACGAAACCTATTGTTATATGAAAATTCTACTAGAGGTAAATATTTATCCCACATACCATGAAAGTCATGTGAGAATGTTCTAAACATGTATTCTATGTTTTGAATAGTCCGTTCTAATTTCCATCAGTTTGAGGGTGATATACAGTGCTCAAATAAAGTTCGGTATCTAGGGACATCTGAAGGATTTTCTAGATTCTTGATGTAAATGGGGATCATGATGAAAAACAATCGATAGGGGTACTCCATGAAGTCGTACAACTTAATTAATATATACTGTTTTAAAACTTTCAAGTGGTAAATCTTCTCTTATAGCATGAAAATGTGCTAAATTGGTTAGACGATAAAAAATGACATATATTGCATCATTGTTTATAAGATTCTTTGTTAGACACATGAAAAACTACATCGTAATATAATCCCATTTCCACTCTGTTATGGGAATAGGTTGCATGACTTCTTGAGGGTTTTTTCTTCCAGCCTTCACCTGTTGAAAAACCATACATCTTCAAGCATAATCAGCTTTCTCCCTCTTCATGCTCTCTAACAAAAAATGTTCCTTCAAATCTCTATACATCTTATGGCTACTATGGTGTATAGAGAAATTGGAGCTATGAGTATCATCCAACAATTCCAATTTAGATCATGTATGTTAGGAACTCAAAGTCTCTTCCCAAATTTCAAATTTCCATCTTCCTATAAGAATTTAATCAATCTCCCATCATTCACATATATAATTTTATTTTGAAACTCTTCATCATCAGTTTGAGAACTATTTATCCTTTCTAGTAACGATGGTTTGCAAACCATTTGACAATGTATTGATGTTTCACCTTCCATGGTTATTCCAATCTCCATATTTACTATATGCAAGAACATATGACCCCTTTTAACTCTCATCTTGTTCAAAATTCAATGATTATTTCTTATCAAAGATTATGGTACCTAATATTCCTTCCCGGGTTATAGTTTATAGTGCAGTCAAAATCCTTGAGTAGTTCATGCCATTGCCTTTACCTCACGTTGAGTTCATTCTGTGAAAAAATATACTTCAAACTTTTATGATCAATATATTTCTCACATTTTTATCCATATTGATAGTGTCTCCATATCATCAGAGTAAATATTATAGCTGATAACTCATGATAATGAGTAGGATTGTTTTCTTTATTAATTTTTAGCTGTTGGTATGCATAGGTAACAACACTATCATTCTGCATAAGGACACAACCATGTACTTTCTTTGAAGGATAACTATAAATAAAAAACCGGGATATATCCGATGGTAGATTAAATATAAGAGATTGACTAATCTTCTCTTCAGTTCATCAATACATTCTTCACAATATTCTTTTTCAAACAAATATTACCCTTTACGTGTGAGCTTGGTTAATGGGTTAGCCAATCAGGAAAAATTCAGGACGAAATGCCGATAATAACATGCTAAACCAATAAAACCACCTACCTCAATTATACTCTTTGTTGTAGGGAATTCTTGTATTTCTCTTGCCTTAAAAGGATCAATAGTGATTCCATCTTTAGAGGAAATATGGCCATGAAAAGAAACTTCATGTGGCCATAATTTACACTTACTAAACTTCCTATATAATTCATTTCTTCTAATAGTCTATAGAATAGTGCACATTTGATTTTAATGATCTTCATATCACTTGGAGTAAACCATGCTATCATCAATAAATACCACTACAATGTCTTCACGATATTCCTTGAAAACTCTATTCCTTAGATCCAAGAAAACATAGGGTGAATTAGCTAGTGAAAAAGGCATGACTGTAAACACATAATGCCCGTACCTGGTAAGAAATTTTATCTTCCGAATTTCTTCCTTATTCAAAAACAAATGATGATATCTAGATCAAAGTTCAGTCTTTGACAAATATTGAGATCAATGAAGTTGATCGAATAAATCATCTATGTGAGGTAGGGGATTCTTGTTCTTTGTTGTTATAGAATTGATCTCCCTATAGTCAATGCACAACCTCATAGATCAATCATTATTTTTAACAAAAATAACAGGGGATCCCCATGGAGAAACACTATGAAGAATAAATCCATTATTACTAAATTCCTTTAGTTGTTTCTTTAGTTCCACTAATTCCATACAAGCCATTCTACAAGGGGTCTTCGATATGAGCCTTGAATGAGGAATTAAATTAATGGAAAACTCAATTTCTCATTATGAAGGATGTCCACGTAAATAAAATTAAAATACATCAACATATTCTTGAAAAATAGGTAAGTCCTCTATTTGAACATTCCTTTCATAAAACATAGTTATTTCACTCTCTTCCTCCCTAATAATTTAATTTAGTGGATCTACTGGGGGTGGATCTTGATAACAATCAGATGGTGACGTTTCTGCTCTAAGTATAAGGCATTCCATATCAAAATCAAAAATCGTAACCTCCTTTATATTATAATAAATAATCACATATTATTCTGAAATCCAGTCCATTCTGAGGATTATATCAAATTCAATTAGGGGTATGATGATGAGATCAACAAATAAAGACTGTTTATTTTTCCTAATGGGAACTGATTCACAAAACATTGTTGCAATGATAACTCACTTAAGTGTTTTGACCGACAAATACCTTGTTAGGTCAAATTGAAAATATCTAATTTTTATAGATAACTGGAAAGATATGATAAAATATGATGATCCAGAATCGAATAAAACATTAGGTAAATTTGAGGAAACCATTAAAGTACCCGACACCACATCATTATGATCTTCAACCTCAGTAGCAGTGATTGCATAATCATGTCCTTTCTCCCCTGGTATTTTCTGAGTTAAGGTTCCTTGGAACTTAGGAAATTCATTTTAAAATTACCCCATTTTTCTACACATTTATCATTCAGCATTGAAAACCTCTTTTTTTCCCTTACAATCACGAGTTTGGTTCCCTTTTCCACCAAAATTGTAACAGAACCCCATTCCCTCCAGGCATGTACCAGGGTGTTTCTTCTCAAATTTACTACAATATGGAAATTAAAATTTTCCCTTCTTACCCTTATTTCTATTTCCAAAGTGTTCAACATATCTCTTCTTCTCATTATTTTCATTAAAGTCATAATACATAGAGAATTTCTTTTCTGTCTTGATAGAACATGAGACAATATCTTTGTACGATGAGAAAAATTTTGGGACTAATTATTGACGAAGATATGGTTTTACCTCATGAACTAATAGACCAAAATTACTACATGGTTTACATATATAATATGCATCATGCCTTGCTGTCCTCGTAATGTTAGCCTCGTACTTTGTGACATTCTGATCCTCATTTTACCTCAGACTCGAAAATTAGCTTTCAATATATGCTTGATGGTCATGAATAAAGTATTTGTATAAGAGAGGATATTTAAACTCCATCCATTACATATTTGTAGTTCTTCATCCTCTTTTGTGTTTTGAATTAATGACCACCATTGATATGCATCTCCCATGAGGCGATAAGTTTCGATGAAAACTTTTTTTCGCTACTCCCCAAAGAATGAAATATTTTCTCTAATGAACATATCAATTTCTCAGCTACAAAGGGATTTGTAGTCCCATTATATTTTTGTGGTTTTTTCCTCATGAATTTGTCAAACATTGATCCTCCACGTTGGGGATCAGGGTTCTCTATACAGGTAAGGTTGTTATTCATAATCATAGTGAGTTGTCCCAGTATGGTTATAAGTTATTTAGCACCAGTTTCATATCCATATACAGTATAATTATCTTGAGAAGGAGGTAAATAACTACATGTAATACATGTTTTTATACGGTTTCCATTATTTCCATTGGGTTCCATTTCAAATAATGCCATACACTAGATTAGTTTATAAATCACAATACATAATTCCAAACAAGTAAAATACCTAACATAAATTGAATAGTTTGTGAATATAATCCATATTCATAGAAAAAATTATTTGAGGATGTATTTATTCATAAATCATTAATAATGGTTTGTAAAAATATAAAATTGTCCTAAGCATATCACCTAGGAGTGTCGTAACCAATAGTGAAACAATACCCATTTTCATGTACTAGGATACCCCCGGTCAAGCCGGAAGCTCCTTGTAAAAGTTTTCACCACTAGCTACATCTGTGCCAGAGCTACCACTACCTGCTAGTGTCTAGAATGGGATGTATTTCATGGAAAATACACAAAATATCTACACTACCAAAATTCTAGGATGTTATTCTATACTAATCCTCAAATTATCTCTTAGGGTAATGTTCTCTAATCTGAGTTTTTATAAATCTATCTTCCAAGGTTTTTACTAAACTTTTTATGATACCAACTGTATCACCCAAACCCTAGTTATATAGTGTCTGTGAATTTTTACATAACTGTGGAATGATCATAAAGGATCAAATCCCGAATGAGTGATCAGTTTAGTATCCTTGGAAGTACTAGATACTTACATAAGTTTTACAATACATTATGAAATAAAAAAACAACATTTTTTCTCCTTTGAACACTCTCCAATCAAATATACCATCCGTGTAGGATAATCATAATATTGTTTTTCACATCATGGGATAAATGAAACATACGAAAAGGGTGACCTCTGATGCTCAGTAAGGATAAAAATATAGTGGAAACTTTTATAAATAAGCATTAACATTGAAGGCAATGTATAAGACTAAAACATACGCCTTTAGAAATTAAAAATCAACATAATATGGAAATGATAAATCAAATAATTCCATTTACTTATTTACATGGATATTCTACTAGTCGAATAATCACATGTAATATTAATACCTAATTTCATAATGATGTAATGCATAATTCCGAACATCAAAACCACATAGTCAAGGTCTCGTGTCATGACAAAAAATATGATTATATCAAGGCCTTGCCCCAATACATTAGTTTGACTAATGAGAACAACTGATGCATCGATGAGCTATAAAGGGCTCCACCCATCACACACCAAGTCCAATGCATTCTTCATATAAAAAAGTTGAAACATAATAAAAACATTCATATTAAAACTAGCATATGAAATGTTAATACTTTAACCATAAACCATGAATGCTATAAAAATAACACATCCACATTCAAACATATGACAAAACCTTCAATAGAATATATAAGATATTATCATAATAAATATACTTTAAATAAGTGTAAAATCTATCAAAGTATGTTGACATAGATGAAATCAAAACTAATTGTGAGAAATATCTGTTTCTATTTTAAAATAATTTAAAAGTAACATAAAAATAAAAAAATTATTTTGAAAATTTTCTTAGAATCTTGTACTGGAATATTTGTAGGTGTTATAATGGCAGAAAAGAGCTGCACCCACCGTATATGTAAAAAAGAACATTCTTACCATAATTTGTTGAAAAGTTCATAAAATACCTTATTTGGAAAAAAATAGAAATATTTATTTCAAAACATTTTATAAAATGTAAAACAAGGGTATAAATGAATTTAACCCATATTCTAGGAAATATTAAAAATATTTTCAAATATATTTTTATGAAACATAGTTGTGGATGATAATGATTTCCTAGTAGATTCTCACATATAGACAACCTATGATAATAAAAAGATTGTAAAATTTACCCTTTCCTTGTACATTTCCTTGGTCGAAGGTATGTTAAAATACTATATAATAGTTAAATAATTATTATTAAATTATTCAAGAACCACATACCTAAATATGATATCATTTATGATCTTTTAATATTTCTTTGTTAATAATATTTTAGTAGCATCATTTTTGTGGGTGTTAACTGATCCATTTTCCTTTATATGTTCTTTATGTAAGTCGTGTTAATTATGGATTAGATATATTTGATTCATATCCAAAATGATATTAAGTTATTAAAATTTATTTTTAATCATAAATTGAAAGTTATTCTTGAATGACTATGATGTGGAATGAATCTCGTCATGTTCATAGAGATGGTAATCCGTACGTTTACACGAGCAACAATACCATTGTATTGTTGATAAAATAGTAGTAATTGGATGGTATATCATATAAAAAGAATCCTTAAAATGGTATATTTATTATTTAAAACAATTATTCCCATTATTACACCCATCCAAGTAATGAAGTGTTAAATAACAAACAACACCACGATGTGGTGACGATAAGCTGTACGTACGCATATATTGTGACATTTAAATTAATAGGATGGATAGAATAATGAATATGGTTGTACCATATTAATAATAACATAATAATATGTATAAGATACTGGAGTAATTATTCTAGTTTGAAAACAAAAAAGAAACTGGAAGTGGAAGAAGAAAATAACTTTGATAGAGTTGATGAAATACTTACCTCTTCATCAGGTGATTCCTTTTTGAATTGATAAAAAGGGCTCTATAAGTTGTATTTGTAATCAATATAAGGTCTCTAAGTTGATTTATGGGAATTTGATACAGTATTTGATTTGTGTATGGCTGAGCCAAATTATTTTGGTGGAGTGAGTTTGAGTGAAGTGGAAGTAACCTTTTATAAGAGAGGTGAGGGTCCCTTTAGGAAAAGCCTGAAATATTAATTTATTATACAATCATATTCGGTTTAAAATGGCTCTGAAAGGATTTATTTCTAGGATAAGGTAGGGATGGGTCGAAAAAATGTCCAAAAATTGGTTTTAGATATGTTTAGGTCGCCATATTAACCATATCTTTTAGCTTTTACTTGTAGTTATATAGATTAACTTTCACTATGTATTCTTGTATTATTATAAAAAATCGTTAATATAATTACTATATAAAGCGAAGAGAACCCCATGTTGGTAATTATTTAAATATATAACCTTATATAAGTCATTTTGATGAACCACAAATTTTTAGGAATACTATATCAGTTAATAATATAGTATTTGTTTAAAAACTCATTTATGTCAATTATGACACTATTTAGTATTTGGTTTTTTTGATAGTCAATAAAACATGATTAATTTGGAAAAAATAAATTAAATAATTCCTAACATGTCATATTAACCTATAAATTTATTTTAATGCATCAAAAGTCTGAATTTATATTTATATTGATATTTATAATTTTAATTTTTTAATCATTC
Source organism: Viscum album (assembly GCA_963277665.1). Lineage (NCBI taxonomy): Eukaryota > Viridiplantae > Streptophyta > Magnoliopsida > Santalales > Viscaceae > Viscum > Viscum album. The sequence goes on from OY728165.1 coordinate 1,968,965,146, forward strand.
ATTGATAAGGTAATTGTTGCAGCATAATTATTTCATAAATAAATTTAATTTTTTAATGTTTAAAAATTAAAAATAAAACATAGTTATGTATTAAATCGTATGTTTTTTCTAATGAATATTTACACTCAACTTTAGTTTATGTATAACCCTATATTTAAAATGATTTTGTTATGAAAATTTTAAGTTAACACTTTTAACTCTATTTTAAATAAAATAATATTAAATGTACAAATCTAATCCAACTGGATAAAGGAGGATAATATTTTATTCATATGGATTATTTTGGCCTAAAAACACTTATCCAATAGAATATGGACATGTTTTATGGTAATTATAATATTATTTTTGCCTTTAATTACCCTATTTACTTTTAACTGTGTGAAATAAAATTCAGAAATTACTATTCACAAAATTATTTTCATCCTATTGAACAATATTTTCCTTACTCATGTAAAACATGTGTCCCATATTTTTGAAATTCAATTCACAGAAGTAGTAAAATAAGGTTTTATGCAAATTTGCAAATGTGCCTAGAAGGTGGGTAAAAGACGATAAAAAGTTCATTAAACTTTTATACATCTAATCATATTATAAATTGAATCCAATGAATTACATTGAACTTATATAGGTATTATATATCTATTTTGACATAATATATATTTAAATTAAATAAATAATTATTGAAATAAAAATTTGGTTTTAAACAATTATGTAGTATTTTTAACTACTTATAATATATTAATAGTGTTCCGAAAAATAAAATAAATCACACTAATCTAATTTTTATATTCTGAATCCAAAAATGATGTCCATTCTGAAAAATAAAATGTATAAAATTTTCAAAAGTGGGGTTTACTATTCATAATGGCTAGATTGATTGGTCGTGGTGTGCTTGAACTCGAAGTTGCATACAATGCAAGCTATTGTTTTATTCAAAAAGAAGTGTAACTTGGATACTTGGGGAGTTACATCGATTTAATGGAAACTTAATCAAGTTATAAAAAATAACCTTGACCTATTGGAAAAACCCATTCCAGAGAGGGAACCTCTTATGCTAGATCACATTATGCAACAAAACCCCCATCATTCAGTGGGTCAACTAATCCAATTGTAGCTGAGTAGTGGATTACATTTCTGGAAAAGATATTTATGGCCATGGGATGTAATAAAATAGAAATGTTTACTTTTTTACTTCTATTGTTTCAATGGTGATGTTGATCAATGGTGGACAAGGATCCTAACCGTTACACATGATGACGAAATTGAACTTATGGAATTAATAACTTTTAAAGAGATGGAATTCTCCAAATAATTTCCTCATGATCAAAAAATTAAGCTGATGAGGAAGTTTTTTATCTTAAAAAAATTATTGAAAATATTTTTAATGATTATTAGGAGTCATTTACAAGGTTCTGTAGGTTTTCTACAAATTATATACCCAACATAGAGTTCATGATTGACAACTTCTTTGAAGGTCTTAAGAAAAATATCCAAAGGGTAGTGGTTTCACATAATTTTTCATCGTATGATGGAATATTTTTATGTGCCATCAAGATGGGGATGGATTTTTCTTGGATCAATATATTCAAAGGAAAACAAGAAAAGAAGAGGCCATCTTAGAACCATGAAAAAGAAAACACATCAAATAAGAATATGTAGTTTGAATGATTTTCATCTTGTGGAAACTGTGGGAAAAAGAACCCTAGGAAATGTTTGAATGGGTTAGGAGTTTGTTATAAGTACGGAGATAAGGGATAAGAGAATTATGGATAAAAAGGGATGAAACAAATAAATTATGTATTGTTTTTAAAATTGTAATGATATGGGACACTATTCAAATAAATTCACCATACATCAATTTATTATACCATAGAAGATGGAAAGGGGATATGGCCATGATTTTGTGGTCACAACTGCTGAGGATAAAGATTCTAATGATGTATTAGTAGATACTTTCATCATTTCATCAAATTTAGATAATTATTCATTTCATCATGGACCATTACATTCCTTTATATCTTCCAATTTTTCAATAACAATTATGTATTTCCAATTCATCATGAAAAGGGAATTATCATTTATAACTCATAGTGGGAACATTACCACAATGAAGATGTGTCGAGAAATTCTTATTTTTGCATATAAACATGCTCTAATTGATAATTTCGTTATCATACCACTGGTTAATTTTTTATATAATCCTTAGTATGGATTGGCATTCAAAATATGATGTGAAAATATATTTCCTAAAAAATGAACTTCCAATTTTTGAGGATGATGTATAATCTGTTATCTTTAGAGCAGAAACATCATCAACAGATTCTTATCAAAATCCACCACAGTTGCTACAATGAATGAGATTATTTGGGAGGAAGATAAATCAACATCTAAGGATGATGGAGGTAATATTTACATTGAGGACATACCTATTTTAAAAGAATACATCAATGTTTTTCCTGATTATTTACACAGACACCCCCAGAGCATGATGTTTAGTTTCATATTGATTCAATCCCTGATGCAAGGCCAATATCAAAAAACAACCTATAGAATAGACATAGTTAAATTAGTAGATCTAAATAAACAACATGAATAGTTTGGTCAAAAGTTATATATTATCCCTTGTGTTTCTCTATGGGGAGCCACTATTCTCTTTGTCAATAATAAAGATAGATCCGTGAGGCTATTTATTGATTATAGGGAAATCAATGCGATTACAATAAACAATAAGTTTCTTCTACCTCGTATCAATGATTTATTTTATAAACTTCAAGGGGAATAATTATTTTAAAATATTTATCTTCATTATGGATTTCATCAATTACGGGTGATGAAGGAAGACATTCCAAAGATATCTTTTTTGGAAGAGGCACGGTCATTACAAATTTACAATAATAAAATTTGGATTGACTAATGGACAATCAGTTTCTATGGATATCTTGAATAATGTATTCAAGGAATATTTTATTTATTTTCTTTTTGTATTCATTAAAAATATTCTAATATATTCGAAAAGCATTGAATACCTTGTGTATCACATTATAATAATTCTTTAGTCTCTCTATAGTGATGAAATATATAGTAAATTTAGAAAGTATGAATTTTTGTTTCAAGAAATATTTTCCCTTTGTCATATTATTTTAAAAGATATAATCTATATTGATCCTTCAAAAACAAAATCTATTCATGATTCTCTAGCACCAAAAAGTATATATGAGGCATGCAGTTTTATTGGTTTACCTTGTTATGATCAGTGTTTTTTCTAGTATTTCTCCCAATTTGCTAACCCCTTAACTAATGCCACATGTAATGGGGTGAAATTCATTTAGACAAAATGGTGAAAATAATGTTTTGATTAATTGAATATAGGATTATTCAATGATTGTATATTGACTTTAAAATCATGGAATTATGGGTTTGTTATTTATAGGGATGCATCAACGACCTAACTTAGTTGTTTCCTTATGTGGAATGATTGGGTTATTGCATATTCATCAAGGAAATTAAAAAACCTATGAAAAAAACTCTCCAACTCATGATATTGATTTATATATAGTATTATTTCCTCTGAGGATATGGAGACACTAAATTTACATTGAAAAATTTGAGATATATACTGTTCACAAGAGATTGAAATATATTTTCTCAAAGAAAGAACTCAACCTAAGATAAAGGAGGTGGATTGAGCTACTCAAATATTATGATTCCACAATACACTAACACATTGGGATAGTAAATAATGTGGTGGATGCAATGATTATAAAGGACCTTGGATTTCTATGTAAGATGATAGTTGAAATGGATTCTATACTTATAAATCTAGTAATGATGGATATGGGTATTTTAAATGAGGGTGAATCATATCTAACATTTCAAATGGTTGATAAACCTTATATACTGAAAAGGGTAAAATTTTCTCAGACTGATGAAGAAGAGTTTCAACATAAAATTAAAGATGTAAATGAGGGGATACTGATTGATTTTGTAATTGAAGACGAAATTTTAAAATTTGGGAAGAGGCTTTGGGTTCCATCTTTTCCTGATCTAAAATGGGAATTATTGGATGATTCTCATAGCCCCAATTTCTCTATACACTCCAGTGTCACTAAGATGTGTAGTTAATTAAAGGAACATTTTTGGTGGGATAACATGAAGAGTGACACTGTTGATTATGTATCGAAATGATTGGTTTGTCGGTAGGTGATGAATGGAAGACAACATCCTAGAGGATTCATGCAACCCCTTACTATACATGTGTGGAAATGGGATTTTAATACAGTGGACTTTGTAAGGGGGATACCAAGGACTTTGAGAAAGAATTATACGATATGGGTTACTGTTGATCATCATACCAAGTCAGAAAACTTTTTCACTATAAGAGGAGATTTACCCCATGAACGTTTATCAAGACTATATATTAATGATGTTGTAAGACTTAATGGTGTCAACCTATTTATTGTTTCTCATTGTGATCCCCAATTTACATCATGATTCTAGAAAAATAATCAGAAGGCCCTAGATACTGAACTTCATCTGAGCACAACATACCACCCTCAAAATGATAAGAAATTAGAACAGGTGATTCAATCATTTAAATAAATGTGGATATCCTAACTACATGTTTTTCATTGTATGTGGGATCAGTATTTACCTATAGTGAAAATTTCATATAACAATAGCTTCCATTCATGTATTCAGATGGCACCATATTAAGCATTATATTGAAAGAGATGTCGTACACCAAATTTTTGGGCTGATGTTTGGGAAAGAAAATTTTTAGTTCCAAAACATATTGAAGAAACAATGAATAAGGTTAATATTATCCAATATCAAATAAAATCAGCTCAAAGTTGGGAAAAGAGTTATGCTGATAACCGATTAATGTGTCTGAATTTCATGTTCGAGATCATGTTTTCATGAAAGTATCTCCAATGAAAGGGTGTTATAAATTTAAGTAAGAATGTTAAATTAACTCCCTGGTACATCAGACCTTTTGAAATTCAAGAACAAATTAAAGATGTGGCCTACAATTTTGCAATGCCTCATAATATGTTCAACAAATCACTTATGTTAAGGAAATACATGCCAGACCCAACACTTGTAACCACATATGAAGAAATATAAAGGGATCAGGATTTACCTTATTGTGAGGATCCTATCAAGTTACATGATACAAGAGAATAGGTTTCGAGAAATTGGACAACTCGTATGGTAAAAGTTCTTTGGAGAAACCGTAAAATGGAAGAGATGATATTAGGACCTGAAGAACATATGATGACGAACCAATTTAATCTCTTTATGTCCTGATATTTTATAAATTCTAAGTGTGAAATTATTTTAAGGGGGAATAATGTAAAACCCCAAACATCCATGGTTCCCTTCTTTTTAAAAAATTCAATAGCTTGTGTTGTACACAACACCTAATTCAAGCACACCACAACCTATCAACGTAGCCATTTTTAAAAGTTGTTATGAATAGTAATAAACACAATTTGAAGTTTTATAAACATTTTTTTTCAAAATAGAGTTCATTTTTGAATTTTTAATTTGAAAATTTTCATAGGGTAAAATTTTGGTGATTCTCTGAAAAGAGTCATTTTTTTATGAATAATGAAAGTATACTGCATTTTAACTCAAAGCCAAATTTTCATATAATTTATAAATATTGTTATATTATCTTTTAAATTGATTTTTAAGTGTAATTAGATTATGATTTTATCATTTAATCCAATGATTCCCATTGGATACAATTTCAAATTTAAATTTTAAACAAATAATTGAGAATCTTTTGATTGATATTACTTCCTTAAAACTCGCCTTTTGGTTTTGACGATGGGAATTAATTTTATATTAATTACAAAAACTTATGTGTTTTGAATTTGGAAATATGGATTCCATATTTGGAATTATATGGTCCAAATTTTTTTAATAGGTACCTTTTTTCAGACATTATGAATAGTAACTTAAATAATTATTTAATTTACCGTGGTTGAAGGTTAAATCTAGTAAATAAGGGTAATCAAATAATATTATAATAATATTAAACATCTATAAAACATTTACTAATCCTATTGTATGATATATTTCCAACCATGAGAATCCTTGGATAGATTTTGGGACCACATTGATTCACAAGGATGTCAAAATGACATTTTGTAATAATTAATTTAAAGTAAAGAAAAATGTAACTTAATAATGTATATTTTACTAAAAAAAAATTATATGGAGATATATAAGTGATATTTTCAACTATAAGTATTCATTATAAATATAAAAATATTTCATACATCATGGTATTTTATTTGTAATTTTTAGACATCAAATAAATAGATATATTTATGGCACAATAACGATGCAGTATTTTTATTATTAATGAAAGGATCAAAGAAATGATATTATAAATGTTAAAGTAATTTTAATTTTGAAGTTGTCATGCCATAAAATTATTTTATGGATTAAATGGACATATTAGGTTTGATTTAATACATTTTTTTCGAAGCTATCAACATTATATGATTATAACAAAAATCAATTACTAAAGATTGTAAAAATTCACATAAATGAATACTATTATATTAAAAGATATAATTGTCCTAAAACTATGATTTCCCAAAAAGACATATATAATGTTAATAATTTAATTAATTATCCAATTATGGTTCTATTGGAATTTTATTTTATACCTAGTTACCATATATTATAAAAATTCACAAAGACATGGTAAGAGTGAATATTTTTAATAAAGGGTTGCAACTAAAACATAAGGTTACTTTTGTGACATAAACTTATATAAAACCAATTGGTTGCATTTTTCGATATCCAAAAGCATCGTATCATTTATATAAATGAATTTGGGAAAATTTTAAACCGAAAATAAATTTATAATATTATAATATTTCTAGAAAATCCTAAAGTGCCCTGGCTCCCTCTTATAAAAGGGAACCACCTCTACCCAATTATTCAAACCATTAAAAGCCCTTTGGTTTGGCCAAAACCTTCTCAAATCTCCTAAAAACGTACCTCATTTCATTTTAGAGTCCACCCTTTGGGCAGAAAACCAACTTATGGAGTATTTATTATCAAATTAAAAGAAAACACCCAAAGAAGAGGTAATAGTTTTAACCCTTATTTCATAGTTCATTTATTCTTCTAATTCCTCTAAAAAAGTTGTTACCATTCTAAATAATAAATATAGAATATAATATATTATGATATTTTGTTAAGACTATGGGCCAACCATATTCTCCTTTTACCCATCCTATGAAAAAAATATCACCATCTGTGCGTACGTACGGATTACCGTCTCCACGCTATGGTGTAATGTGTTTTTAATCTATATATCATTTCAATGGGTATAATAATGAATAAAAACTTATTAAATAATAAATATAACTGGATATTATTTATTTAAAATTAATTTTCAATCCAAATCAATACCATTAAACCATTAACTAAATGATATTGTCGCTCGTGCATATGTACGACTTACCGTCTTCACAGCACGATGAGACTCATCTTCCTTGTTCACCATCCAACAATGATTATAAAGATATATATTATGTATAATTATGAAATATATGAAATAATAAAGCTATTTTAATTATATATATGAGTGTGTGTGTTTGTACTTATTTTTTATTCACATACTTCCATTCAATATGATACGAAAACGGAAACAACAATAATACGTACATAGGACTTATCGTCTCGATGAACTGTGCATTCCATGTAATATATCTATCAATTATATATATTTGTATTGTAAATATATTTTATATTAAAATCATATTATACATTTTTGAAGTAATTAAATTGTGATCAATATAATATGATCAAGAATAACAAGTCAAAACACGTATGATAAAATGAAGTCATTATTACCTGAAATGATGGATTAACATGGAATTGCAAAAAAATGGGTAATATAATGTCATAAAAGAATCAAATATGATATCAGAAATATTATAAATATTATAATTTTATTTAATAATACCATTATAGAGGAGTTTCAGAAAAATACAGTGGGTAGCAAAATTAATGTAAGTGATTTCGTCTCAATTTCATTTCATTGAGGCATATTGTAATGTTATGAACATAGTTTCTCTTATATGGTTTATATTATATCTTTTGACATGTTATCTCAGGAATATAACTAATTTTAAGATATTATATTTTTTTCTTCATCGAAATTATTTATATATCCATATTACTCATTCAATATTGTTATTTGATAAAGAATATTATTTATTTTGACTATGAAATATGAGAAATAATTTGGAATGCCAATGATGGGTGGAGCCTGGAATTTATATAGCTCATAGATGCATCAACATGTTCTAATGAGATGAATAAGTTGGCCAAATGAGTTTCTATGAATAAGTTTGAACTATCTTGTAAAAGTTCATGATGTTAATAGGTTTTCATATGCCCGAGACATGACGTCCTTAAATAATGTATTTCCATCATTTAATTTTAGTTATTATTTATCCATTAGATTTTTCATCGACATATCTATAGAAGTAGTTCATTTTATATTTATTTATTTATGGAATATGGTTCGTTTATGTACATCCCATATTATTTGTGCATTGTCTAATTTTGTGAAGGGAATGTGTTCTCAGATATTTACCTTTCCATATATATTGATTGTTTCTTCCACTATACATAACCTTATGTAGAATTTGAGATCAACCTTATTATATTTCTCTCCCCAACTTACGAAGAAGAGAAATTTTATTAAGCATTCAAGGAAGTAGTTTAATTCAATTTTGTGTGGCATGTTTTATATTGCTTTCCCCAATATATTATGGGTTCATGTATGTAATATGCATTTAAAAAACTACTAAATTTTATGGTCCTTCAGGATTAGTTTCCTTATAATAATTATAATGAAATGTAATAATACCCTATCTTTAGGTGATACAAGGATGGGTAATTACATGATTGCTTGAAAAATCACTATTCAGTCTTGAGGAATTACTAGATAAAAATATTCATGGAGATTTTCAATTTACTGAAAAATTATTGATTTTAAATAATTCCTACTATTGTAAATTTTATTTAGATGGTGACTATACCCCTGTATTTTCTAATGAGTTATAATAACATAAGTATTTATTTTATAGCTTGATAATGATACTCTTATAAAATAAATATTATTACTTCCAGTTTATACTATAAATTTTCATTTGATAACTACTTTCGATTAGGTGATGTTGGAGATGTGAAAAATATGAAAAGCATATTAAAATACATATTTTATTTCTAAAAGAAATAATACCTTTTGTAGAATTATAAATCCAGTCACAATATAGATTTGAATTAAAAAACATGCACATATCCCTTAAAATTAATTAATAAGGGAAGTACAAAAACATCATATTTGACTATCATTTATTCAATAAAAATTTCAATTTCCTATAAGGAGATAAAAATCAAGTCTATAATAGTTTCTGCCGCATGTTAGTTTGAATAAGACATATCTAAACATTAATATCAAAGAATCCTCAACATTCTTCGGGAATGGGGTTGTAATACGGAATATCCAACAGTGGATTGTATAAACATAGAACCTCATGGGGGCTTATCCCATGATTATATTTCTCCCATTTTTACTCATTCATTTAAATTTTATTAGTATTTTATATTGGGTGTTTCTTATTTTTGTAAGATAACTTCGTATCTAATTCCATGTATAAATCAATCAAGGAAAATATAACCTAAAAACTAGATCACTTTGATAAATCCTACCAAAATCAATCTGTAGTTGCATTCATTTTTAACTTAATTATAGTAAATTTTATGTTTGTTTTTTTATATCCTGGATGGATTCTATGTCTTATATCAAATCAATAATTTCAAATAAAAATTTGAATGGGAATTTTACATAAATAATATTATATATTCTATTCTTTTAGTGAAGAATAATTTTCATTTTTTAAATCATTATTATACTCTTCATTTTACTAAATAATTATAGGATCTATACGTGTAGGAATCTACCTTGATAATTATAAAAGCATTATTTTCATATATGGTTGTCTACTATTCCGCTACATAGAGTTGTTTAAAATAATTTTTTTTGAATTATAAATCCAGATAAAATCCAAAATTAAATTCTTTTTCCTCATTATTCATAATTCTTTTATTTGAGTTGAATTTAAAATTATTGATCCTACATTAAATATATTATAACAACGAACTATTAAACAAAATATTTTTTTGGATCTGTGGAAAATGTGATTATTGAACTTTCTTATAACACATTCATTATTATTTGAACGACATCATTTACAATTTCATTTTAATGAAAATATTTTCCCACCATATAATTCAATATTGGGAAATATTGAATCTTATATATATGTAGATGGTCATTTAATTATAATTTTTTTATATTCTATTATATAGTCATCCAAAATCCACAAAATATTAAAATCTACCTCCCTTTTGTCATTATTTCAGTATTTTGTCCTTATTAATAAATAAATTTTTTATATCTCTTGTTTTGGAAAATGAATCCTCAATATTTCCTGCAAGTGGAAAAATTCCATGAATTTATTTGGAGATTCTAATTCGTTGGTATATTTTATAAATTAATGATTACTGAGTGGATGTTTTCTACTATTTTTATTCAAATATTATTTAAATATTGGGAAATGATGTGCAATATGCTATATTTTTATGGAATTTGAATTAGAACATGATGAAAAATTATTTCTAATCTTGAACCTATTATCATAAACTTAGTGAAATAAAAATCCTCAAGGATCCAACTCAATTAATATTAATTTATGTTTATTTTTTCTAGAGTAAAAGGAGAAATTGAATCTAATGGTGAATCTCGTAGATTATGGCATTAGTTGTGTTCTGTAAATAAATAAAATAAAAAATAAATAACATTTCTTGAACTATTAAATGCACAAATTCTTGGCTATGAAAAATAAAATGATGACACTTTAACCAAAATAATTTCATTAAGAATAGGATAATATTGAACCCAAATGGATTAAGGGATAATTAATTTATAAAAAAATATTTTGATCCTTATAAATTATGTGGAGAGTATAATTTATGTTAAGGAACAATGTAGATAGTGAAAAATATTATTTCATATTGTTATAAATTTAATTCCAATTAAATTTCACTAGTATGAACCCATATAAATAGAAGTTGAACTCGAGTTGAACTAGGGAAGGGGGTGTTAATAACATAGGTGGCATGCCCACATCAAGAGATTTAAATATAAATGAATATTTTTAATTTTAGTGTGAATTTGAAATATGTTTGAATAAAAATTTATTTTAGTTTTAATTTTTTATAAATAAAATTTAATATAATATCTAGGATAGAAATTAAGAATTGTTGTAGAGTTTCAGTATATTTTATTGATACAATTTCTAACATAAAATATTATGGAATTAATAGATCATATTATGCCGATACATTTAGATTACAACCACTAATTAATTTTCACTAAAATGTTTTTCTATTTCTCATTAAATACAAGTAACATTAAAAATGTGATTATGGACAATTTTAATTAGCATTTATTTTATTATTTATAATATTATTACCAAAACATTTGTAGAAAGAGAACATAAATTTTAAACATCACATGTATAGTTTTTACATTAATTTGGGATGGTTTTATAAACATTTCAAATGTATGTTTCAATTATTTCATAAATTTTGTTGATTATATTACAATTTTTTTAGAATGATATTATTATAGAATTCAATTTAATATTTTCTTTAATTAAATGAAAAATATTTTTGTTGAAATACTTTTTTAGAATATTTCTTAATTTTTATTTTTTAATAGGTGCTTAAAAATGTGCTTGTACCGATAGTTTCTGATATCAATCTGCTCAGGTCATCTTCTATCAAGGTTTTATTCTAAAACTACACAACTTGCTTCAACCAATATGCTTTTCAACCAGAATTGTCCATTCTTCTTCTACCACCTCCCTCAAAGCTATTACTTCCACTCTATTATACATTATCCAGAACATACAACCACCCAATTTTTCTAAAACCAGATCCATACTACCAAATCATAATACTATAACTTCTGACTCTTAATGCTTTTACCACTATTACAAACCCTACTACCCGTATTTCCATTTTATTATCACCTAGAAAACCATGACATGCTACCACTAATACTATCAACATGCACCATCTACCATTGAATACCCCTCAAATGATGATGAGATTCACTGAATGAATAAGATTATGTGTTGAAACATTAGTATTTTTGATATATAATAACAATTGAGATAAAAAACTATTGAAAACCAATATCCACCGAAACCAACAAATGAAGATTGATGTCGACTGAATCTCGCAGAAGTTCCAGAACCAATCCCAAATAGGTATTTAATTTCACACTCTAAAACTAAATAAAGAATATATATTTCAAAACTAGTGATGCATCCTTGATGCCACTAAGTGAATTTTGATTTTCTTAATGAACATAGAACAAGATGACTCTCTGAAAAATCCTCAAAATTGATCATTCCAATCAAGACCATACATGACCACATTGTTGAATCTATAATCAACCAAGTTATAGATTAATGTCCTAATATATTCAAAATTGAAAAGGGATACAATTTCCCTAATGAAGAAAAGACATCAATGTAACATGTGAAAGGGTAGCATTTCCTGGGATCATAAAAGGTAGGTTTCAACTATACAAGGTTAAGAATGAATTTTTATTATTGAGTTGGTTTTACTGAAAAAGTTTCATAATATTCAGGCATAACAATATAAGGGGTATCACTTGTGTAAATGTAGGTTTACAAGACTATGTCTTTCTCATTACATTACAATTAAATTTTTAGTTAATCCTAAAAATGGGTCAGTGGAGATTTCAATGTAAGGGTAATATTCTGTAAGGATTAATGAGTAAAAGTTTTACATAAACTATCACACTACACCTATCCTATAAAATTAATTTTCAAGGTATAAAAGATTATATTGAAGCCATGAGTAATATAAAAGAGGCTGTAGAGAACCATGATTTATTTTCCAATGTATACCAGCTCAATATCACATACTTCTAATTAACTGACTAAATCAATAATGATAAACATAAAAGAATGTAGTAGGGCTTGTGGGAATTTCATGACATATTTAATATGAAGAACGTGAAATTATGGGAGGATGACTATTCGTACATAGAATTCACTATGAGTGAATATATGAAACCCAAAGCATGCTTTGTGGGATTCTCTACCAATAAGTATATAATGTCATTATTTTTTATTCTGTTTTCTAAATAATAGGAGTTTCTCTCCTATATAATGATTATTTTTGGATATGAGATGAAATGATTTTTCTTCTATTTCCTTCCCCTATGATTTTATGTTTCATTTGAAAATAAATTTTTAATGTTAATTCTTCCTAAAAAATGCTTTGTGATTTAAAACCATAAAATATAAATTGATAACCTAAATGTCTAGATAAATGGAGTGAATATCTAATGTTTCTTAGAGATTTAAACATCATGTGATCATCTTAGTCTTCTTACTCATCACAGATAGTGGTGGTGTATGTGGTGATATGAGATCACAACACTACAAGAGAAGTTTCATTCACACTTTCTCAGTATTCATTATGCCATTATACTCTTGGATCACTTGATATATTATCTAGAGTTACTATTTTATTTAATAAAAAGTGTATATGACATCAAACAGTAATATATTCTAGATTAGAGTATTTTGATGAGGTCAATCATTCACTTTTTGATGATTATTAATATAATAGATGATATTATAAAAATAGATATTAATACATTTTTTAGAGTCTTGTGAAATTAGATATCAGTCATATATTTGATAAGGTTGGTTAGTGATATAATCAATCTAGATATATTTTATAGGATGTTTTAGAGTGGAATGAATTGGACATGGGATTGTTTCATAATGTATTTATATTCATTAATTTTTTTCTTTTTCCCTCTTTCTTATTCGTGATCATTATTTCAATGTCAATCAGTACCTTTTTTATTTTAATAATCATTTCTAAATAGTATTATGATGTTATTTACTATATTAAAATATATATAAACAGAAAATGAGTTTTGGGAATACCATGAGGTAATTCACCACTCCTTCATTGACATTAACCTATGAGTTTGATATCGTAAAATACATAGGGTATTTTTGATCTATTTGTGAACATTTTACTAAAAGGTATGTGATCATTAGATAGTTGAGCCCCTAAGAGACTTTGGTTTTGGCCATGATCCTTCACCACCACTGGGTTTCTGAGTTCCCATGCAGAACTTCTATAGGTGGCCCATATTACCACAATCTCGGCACTCCATTAGATAAATAGGGTCCTACTAAAGATTGGCGATAACCATAACCTAGTTACAGAACAACACAAATTTGTGTTCTAAAAGTGGTCGTATTCTACCCTGTATTCTCTTCCCACCACATCCTTGTTGGTTTTTCTAAATGCATCAACTTTTTGATGTGAGAAGAGGAACTCATCGATCATCCTGCTAGGACTACCTGACCACAACTTAGGGCCTCCATCAGGTACCCATCAGCGATGAGACCTAATTCATGTATTCATATAGTCCATTCAAGTTGAATAAACTCACTTGTTATATGATTCATACCAAATTTAATCAGAGAAGTGATTATCCCTAACTACCTAATCTACAAAAAAAGAAGGATAGAATCATTGAAGGATTATAAAACATCCATCGTGATCCATAACATACATTATGACCTTAATAAAAAAAATTAACACCCAATCTGTTTCATCCCTCAATGACTTTGGGAAGATGCGACTCAAGATAATTCCCTTGAATCCATTCCATGATATCTTTTCATGGTTTTCATTCTACACTATGATATCCCTCTAAAACATTTTTAGTTCCCATAGAATATAATAAGCATTTTTCACTCCTCTACATGGGTTTATCTAGGTGACTAAATATTATATTCATCAACATGATCTAGAAATCCATTATCACAGGGCTTGCTCCCCTAGTTAACATGGGTGGGTGATAAAAATAGAAATCCTTCATCGGATTAGACATCTAATCGATAACACAATTATTCTACCTCATAATGGATTCTATGAACCACAAGAAACTATAACATATGTAGTCATCCAAGGAGTTACTCAATGATACATGACACTCAATTTTTGTTTACTTATGTGTTTTATCATTACTACTCTCCTGATGGTCAACCAGATGATGATGCATGTGAATTTCTATTTAATGGTAAACTCACTCCTTAGATAAATTGGATCACAACATGATTAAAATCATAAGGGAAAAGGGGTTGAAATATTAATAAATATACAATATCACGTAAATAATGTCTTAACAAATGAAGTTACATGTTATAAAAGATTATATTTATTCATTTATTTTTACATGTCAAAGTGATTATTGCTTAATTTTGATGGTAATAAATTTCATATGTTCTAAATATAACCTTATCATGAGTTATGCATATTGACATATTTCCATACACGCCTACTATGATGCCTCAATTAAAACCATATTCAATACCATACCATGATTAAAATATCATAAACAATTGACAACACTTCACAAGTGTATTACCGAAGTTGAAATAACATCGCAAATATAGTAATCAAAGTAGAATAATAGTAATTACATCCCTAGAAAGATAGGGTTTTCCCACACATGGGTAAGATAATACGTTGCATTATGTCGTTAAAAATCCCCAACACATCCTTTTATGATTTATATAATTCCACAAAATAAAAACTAAATGAAAAGAATACATTATTTTATATCATTTTGTAATGTCCCTGACCTGGTTCTCCAACATGAAACTGAGAAAGGTCACCAAAATAACTAAACTATGCTTTTTCATATGTAAGAGGATTCTGACTAGAAGTGTGGGTATAAAAATTATTTTGGAATGTATTTAACCCTGATTATATAATAATAATCATTGTGAAGACCTGATAAAAAATTCTATATAAATCAACTCCATCAAATAGAAAAGAAAATTTCGAAGGAATACAATGTTAAAAAACTATGAAATGTAATACAGAATATTCTAATGATGTTGTAAAAATTAAAATAAATTAAATACAAGATATAATGTTTTTAAATGTAGATCTCAAACCCCATCACTTTTCTCTTAACATTGTTATCAAGTTAACAATCCAAGATTATAACCCATTCTATTTTCTAGACTTGTATCAATTAAGTCTTTGAGTATACCAAATGGAAGCCTAAACATGGTGTCAATAAGACATGGTAGACTACCTCCAGTAGTATAAAAAATATACTGGGTTTAAATAAAACCCATTGAATAAAATTAAAACTATTGAATCAATTATAAATTAAATGTTTAACATATATATAATATCTCCAACCCTTGAGAACCAGGTTTACACCTAGGCCCATCCATACCTTCTATGAAATGATGTTTCATGTCATTATCCATACCCATAAATGGTTTTAGAACTAGTATCTATACTATACATATATTATATCATAATAAACATAATATAAATGGTGAATTATCATGACAATAGTTAAATGAATATTAAATTCATGATGAACTCTAGGTGGATTTCCATGTGCAGGGTTAAATATATATTTAATTCAAATCAGATTGGGGGATAATTTCCATGCTAGGGGTAGTTATTTAATCCTTGTTTTGAGTATAACAACTATCCAAATCATACCAATACACTAAAACCTAAACAAAATGATAACTATCATCTATTTTAGATAATTCATACAAAATAAAAATTATTTGTCCAATTATATGATAATTCAAATTTTCTATTATGCTAAGTTCTAATTACATCCCTTGTGATCATGGAAAATTTTACAATTCAAAAAATACATCATTTCAACAACCAATTTCAAATCCTTAGGGTGAAAATAAATCATTAGGTTTGATTAAAGGGTCATAAAACTAGGATTAAGTTATGGTTTAGGTTAACTAGGTTTATATATTTTTGGTTCCATATTAAAGTCAATGACAATGAAACCATGGTCTAGTTTTCTGTCCTGGGACTCAATCGCCAATATACCCAATGTGACATGTGGATGGAATATGTAAGAGAATAAAAAAGTATATGTGTATTCTAATTAAAATAGGTTATGTGCAAGTCAAGAAAGTGAGGCCCGACATGTTTCATATATTAGAAACCAAACAAAGACCATAGAGAAATGCTTTGGACCCCCTACCTAGAATGAAACAAAGAAACATTAAAATAATCAAGAATCCATATCCTCCCACATATCATAATTTCATAAGAACTATGTTAGATCCACTAAATTAATAATTCAATAAGAAAAATAATAGATAAAATGAGAATAATTCTTTTATTATAGAAAAAAATACAAGAATAAGATCATTGGATCAAACAACAGATCAATGAATCAAAAGAATTATTTTTTGGGATGTTGAGGAATCTATCAAGAATCACATAAGATCAATTATTACAGAAGAGGGCTGAACGGAAGGATTATGAAAAATAAAATAATTTATTGGATAAAATTATTATGCTCCCACACTTAAGATTCTTCATGGGAACCACCGACCAAAATAGTCATTCATGTAGCTTTATAGGGCCCCTTAATCATCCATAAGTTAGATGGAGGAATCATAGAATATATTATACAACATTAGAAAACTATACATCAGTTATGTTCCCTCTCTAAGACACATAAACACCAATGAGTCAACTTTATGACTTGGAATGAATTTTAGATACCAAATTTAAAGAGTTTCAACAAAATTTAAATATAGAAGAACATAATGAGTGGTGTTGTGATTTAAAATGTAGTTATATAATTATGTTTACATTATATCTAAGTGGATGCCCATATCGATGGATGGATGACTATGATATATCATTTTTATCTCTTAATTTCCCTCTAATGGATCAAATATGGGTTTTATTGAAATCAGCCTTTGGTGTCAATGTTTATAGCATGGTTATTCCTATTTATGAAAATTTTATATACCTAATTAATATAAACTATATTTTTCAAATTCTTGCGAGTATTTTTTCAATTCATTGGTTTCCTATTATTTCAGAATTTTTTTAAATAACTAATTCTTTATTAATTTCTTCATACAATGAATATTACCTAACCTATCACTACCTCACCATTCCTCCAATAATGTTACTTTATATCACATTATTATTATAAATAATGATAATAATATTATTAATGGATATTCATCTAGAATTCCATATTAACACATAAAATAAAGAAACCATGAAAATATCTATATCCCATAGTTCAATATTGATAATTATTGATTTCCTTTTCATGTATATATAATAGTTTTCTATAGAACATTTAAATAAGTATAATTTCGCATTATTATAAAATTAATGTCACGTTGAACTTATTACAGTATGAGTGGGGCCTGTAATTATAAATCTCCTTTATGTAATGGTATTTCCCAGGATACGAACTATAATAGGGTGAACGATTTATCCAACACCTTGATTTATAATATCTTTTTATAAAACCTTGACTATATTAATATGATATCATTCAAATGAATTCGATCCTTATGAATACTATTATTTTTATCTATATTATTATTCATTTCCACTATTTTTCCATACATGGGGATGTTAAAATTATATATTCGCTTATATATAATCATTTTATTATCAGTTTTATCAAATTTTTACCATGAATATTTCAATTTAGCTTCCATTATATGAAATCAATTACTATGCATCTAAGATGACATTATATATATTTTTATACCTTTTCCAAAGGCATCATTGATGAATAAAATGAATTATTTATGGGTAAAAATAATGGAAAAATAATTTTTAAATAAAATTATGATGGATTTATTGTTTCCAATATATCGTAATGTAGATGAACATATCGAGCCTCCTAAAACTGTTATGCTTTTGAAACAACGTTTTTAAATTTTTTGAATTCACCTTCTAGTATAGTATATTAAAAATTATTTTAGGTCATGATATTTATTATTTTTACCCGAAAACTAATCAATAAAATGATGTCATTGGTATGTTGATGGAGGGATGGAAGAGAACATGGCATAAGAGATTTTCAAGGATCACATGGTATTTTTATTGATTGCCAACATCCTTGGTTGACAATGATTGTGACCCCAATTTTCTATTATCAATTTTATTATCAACAATAGTATATTATTTATATTATATAGGAGTTTCTAAACTCCAAATAGTATATAATTTGGAATATAATGAGGATATATAAAATAAGAATACCTACAAAAAATTAGTCATCCTGAATCATCCTCATGTTCCATTAATGATGGAATATGTGCAACCATTCATCATTCCCCTAAAAACCATCATCTATATATATATATATTAGGATTATTATAATATTTTTGGCTATATACATGTTTAATGTCAATTCACATGGGAAAAATATATTTTTTATCTATTTATAATATTATTGAATGATGTTAAAAGTTTCATTATAAATAATAGTAAAATGAAGATTTAGAAATCATAAATCAATTGTTATAAAAAAATATCATTTATGAGATCAACATATATATATATATTTAAAAAATACATAGTATTGTGATTTATTATAATATAATATTTTTAGATTCAAATTATCATATATCTTCTAATATTAATTTTAGTATGAGATAATTACTGTTATATGAATACACTATCATATTATTCATGTTATTATAAAAAAATTTATGTATAAGAAATTATGTTTAAATTATAATGATTTTACATAATGACTTATATTTTTTCATAAATATATCAATATTATTGCCAAAAATTTAACTCCTCCAATAATATAAAATTCATTGATATATATCACGGTGGAATAAAATGCTTCACTTCTTCATTTTTAACATTACAACAAAAAAAATTATAAAATAAAACACATTATTGAAAGAATTAATTTTTTTTCATAATTATACATTTTAAAAAATATTAAATAGATCATATAATGATGTTGTTCCATGAGTTAATAAAAACTCAAAAATAAAAATATCTAATCTATTAAAATTTTAAGGACTTATAATGTATTCCTAGTAAAATTGTTATGAATTTATCATGTTTTTTTATTAATTATATTTTTTTTAATATACTATTATTATGCGATTAAAATAATATTACAATGTGATTATTCATAACTTATGAAATAATAATTCATTTTCATCTTTAAATACATTATTCATTCTTTAACCCATCCTGGAGAATATTGAGAAATATTTAAATATGAAATTAAATTTAGGACACATAATCAAATTTATCTAAAAACTAGTACTATATATCACTTAATGTTTGAGTAATTGTAATGCCCCAACCCCACACTCCCAGATCCAGTGCTATAAAAAAATACTTCTAAAACTGGATTAGATTGTAATTGATGATTTCCAAACTCAAATATATCATTATTAAAATAATTATAGAGAATATTTTATTACTTATATTCCCAACACCACTATTTATTAGAGCAATATAGAATTAATGGAATCCATAAACTAATAATGTATATGCAATTTCCCAATTACAAGATATTTTTTACACAATAAAAACTAATTAATGTTTACCATTTCTTATATATATCTTATAAATTCTACACAAAATATTTCATGATAGACATATCGTGTGTTATTATTTTATTTGTATCCTTCATGAACTTGGAACTTAAGAAGTGGGGTCCTTAAACACGTATTAAGAATACATGTGAAACTATTGCAATCATGGTATAAACATCAAATTAATATTATGGTATGGATAAGTAACAATAAAAATATCCTAATCAACTTAATTTTGGATAATTATATATCCTGGATAATAAATGGATATATATAAAATAATTATTTATTACATAATGGTAGAAATAATAATATTGTACATCAGTATAAGTTGTTTAGGCCATATTCCAAGACACCATACTTACCTGGGAAGATCGATAAAAAATTACATAAGATGTTTTATCTAAAAAGTAATTTCAGTATGATTAAGGGGATATATAATGTTGATCCCCAATTATAACATGATTAAGTCCAAAAAAATTATTATTTATAAAAATGAATAATAGTATTCATAATTACATTTCCCAATAATCATATATGTTAAAATAATAACTTGTTAAACA
This sequence comes from Viscum album, assembly GCA_963277665.1. NCBI lineage: Eukaryota > Viridiplantae > Streptophyta > Magnoliopsida > Santalales > Viscaceae > Viscum > Viscum album. Next base: position 1,968,986,276 of record OY728165.1, read on the forward strand.
TGAATACTTTTCCACATTTCAATAAAAGGGATAACATAAACATAACTAGTCTAGAGAAGTAATGCTTATGGATAAACAATATGTATTCAATATTCTAATTATCATATATATTAAAATAACAACATTCTAAACACCAATAATTTTCTCTATTTCAATAAAAGGGATAAAACAATCATAACCAATATGTGGGAATAATTTGGATTTTTAAAATAATAAATTGTAAACTTTAATATGTAATTAATAATAATCTATATTAGAATATTAAATATATATTTTATATTGTTTAAAAATAAATAAATTGAATAGTTTTCCATGTTTCCATCTATCAATCTAAAACTATATAGATTAGATGTATACAATTATTTTAATTCTTTAATAACATGATCAAAATAAATCATAGGAATATGGTTGACGCTTTCAAAATCATTTAACCATAATTTAAAATGTTAAAATGTAATCATGTTGATGTATATGAAAAAAATCATTAAAAATGAATCCATGACCAATACAAAGCAAAAATTGATAAGGAATTGGATTGTTTTTGTATATGGAGTTAATTCATACAAAAAAGATTAAATAATATTAGAGTGTAATCAAGGAAACAAAACCATATTCGGGTAAGTCCATTGTAAAATTAAAATGGAAGTATAATTGAAACAATAATGGAACTTTTAGAAAACATTTTTAACATTTATCTAAAATACATGGTTATGGTCTATATCTAAAATGTATTTTCAAAAGGTAAAATAAAAACACATTGAATCCCATTTATTCTAAAATAAATAATTGATTATAGGTGATTTAAAAGACATAATGTTTATCTTTTATGAATGTGTATTGGAAGAAAAATCATATAAAATTTAACGTAAACCCATTTTTAATATCATGAAAATTTCATTCTTCCAAAAATCCAATTGTAAAAAATTAAAAAAAACATTATTTAATATAAAAATATATTCCCCATATAGTTAAAAAAATTTATATACAATAATATATTATGGTGGGATAACCCAATAATTGAATATAGATATTCTTTATGATATAATATAACTCCAGAAAGTTTGATTTTACTTATCAATATACATTATGTGGAACATATTCCTTAATGTAATAAATTTTTAAAATATCTATTTAATTTGGTCAAATTGTAAATTCATAGAATATAAATATAATAAAAAATTATATATTAAATTATAAGAATATATCCAAATTTTAGGTCCATGAGGATGATTGAAACTCATTGAACGAATATAGAATATCCCAAATCCTTTGCTACAAGTTTAACAATTTATTAAAAATGAATTTAAAAAAACCAGTTTCCATAGTATTTTAATTTATTATAAAATATATATTGTAAATAAAGATATACGGGTAGTAAATAAAATATTTAATGTTAAACGTGTTGTATAGAATAAGAATTTAACAATTAATTATTGTCTGTGACAATGAACCCTTATAGATTGAGAGACATTTTAATCAAAACCCCTTGAAGAATGTCATTTTTAATTGAAAATAAAAATCCATGACTAAAAGATAATTCATGATATTGTATCTCATATAGGTATTTTTTGACAACCACGATGTTGTGTTGTGAACAAAATTTTTAAATACTTATGAATTGTGAAGAGAATGAAAAATGCACCCATATGCTTTGAATATGGACCCGAAGGTGTCATATTGGAGAATATAGGCTTGTGATTTTCATAATATATGAATATTATTTTAGTATTTTTTATTCAGTTTACATAGAGTGTATTTATATGTGTTTATTAATTCCCCTTATAAAAAAAGCCAAACATGGTTAAACGGCCACCATCTCAATGGAGGGAACATGCAGGTGTATGACTCAACCATTCCCTGTTGATATTGCAAGCTAGGAAGAACAACATAGATAGTGTGGGAAAGAATAGCTGAACGATGTGTTCGTATAGGGAGCTTGGTGTAGGTGTACCTTTGCGGGCCACATATTGGGGGGGATATTTTTTTAAGGGAATGGGTGAATGTGTTGCAGGCACAGAACCCACTGATATATCGAGTAGAGGATGAGGCACTCAATCTCATTATGCATTGTAAGATAACCAGCCATATCGATGTGGTATAGAAGAGAAAGATGTGAACTGTTAATCAATTAAAAACAAACATATAGATCCAAAACCATCAGAAAAATACAATCACATATTTCTAATCAATCACATGTGTTGCCTTCATCACACTATTCTTATGCCTCACCCATACAGGACTAGTTTTACGCCACTATGATACCTGATGTCACCTAATCCTCTATTATATCATTATCCAAAGATCATTTCATTAAAAATGTGACTCACATTACACATATGGCATGTATGCAACATTTTTTCATTCATGTGGCCATTCTAAGGATCAATCTATAAGATACCATCACATGATTCCATTAATACTAATCATTAAGATCTATCTAGATAAAATCATAATAGTCTCATTATTGAATGATGATGATTAAACAATGAAACATGGACACCATAAAATCATTTCATGATAAAATGTGACGCAAGAGTCTCCTATGATTATTTATTTTATTTTTTGTTATTTTCTCACATAAATTAATTGGTGGTATTTTATCTGTGGAAAATCAACTCATCACTATGAAGCCAAAAAATGTCCCGCTAAGTCCTTTGGGATTTTTCAATTATCCATCACTTGAAAAACCCATGATCATGTGATGATTTAGAGTTGATCATCTGAATCCCACCTAAATTTTCATAGAAACCATCATTTAAATACATAGTGATCATGTTATTACCTTATAACTAGTAGGAAAATATTTTACAGCCCTCAACCATTCCATCATGCAAGGACACCTATCGATCACATGATTTATATCAAATGAATATTCTAACTCCTTCACTTAGAACACAAGGAGTACTCCTCGTGCCAAGTGGAATGAACCATAGAAATCCTCATCCTATATAAGCCCTACTTCCCCTATAAAAAATTACACACACAATACATAGTAGGGGAGTAGTGTATAAGGATAGCGAAGAATGGGGAGAGATCATCAACTTCTTTCAGAGCAATTCCCCATACAATTGTGACATCTTCCATGAGATCCATCATCATATTGTATATCACGATTAATCAATGATATTGTGATAACATGATTTTTTAAACATCATGTGAGGTCCATATTATGTGATGTACTCTTGAAAATTATGGTATAAATGAATAATTTCATTCATACACTACATTATATAAATGAAAACTATCTTGAATACCCTCCTCTTTGTTGAGAAGACCATAGGAGGTGTGTCCTAATGTGGATCCTAATTCAGACATCCTTCCTTTTGGCCCAACACACATACCATTTACATGTTTACCGAACCTCTCACACGATTTATTGGAAATTATGAAGTCACAAAATAGAAATCAATCATCTATTATTTATATCATGTGTGAGGATAAAACAAGCATCTCTTGGTCATGCATAGTTAACTGAGGGGATCCATTTGTCAAAAAATGCATCAGCTTGTCCACTATGTGCTGGACATTGAGCATGTAATACACTTACACTATTTTCAGTGAACATACACAATTGGACATGAAAACCCTCATTCTTGTAAATCCATGCACCGCTCCTAAACATAATGTGTATTTCCTCACCCAAGAATTTAGAGGATTTGATACACATCCTCGACACATGACCATATAACCCCTCACATAAACCCATTTAAGGTCACCTGATTTCATTACTGGCCAAACGTCATGTGTTAACATCATGTGGTCACCCCTACACATGTACACAACCTTCACACACTAGAGAACTCGTAGGAGGGCCTTCCCTTTTTAATATGGGTCCTAGAAGGAGAGACTATGGAATAAATCCACAATACATGCTCTCTTCTTCAATGAAGATACTATAAATGATGTCTTGGATCATGATACCGTAGGGTATCAAACATCAAAACATGGGAAAGCGTAAGATCAAAATAATCATTGTGAAACCCCACCATGTTTTTAATTTATGTTCATGTGAGCAGAAGATTTTTCCCTAGTGTTACAATATAATTTGGTTTCACTGGATATGTCTCTCCAATCACAATATAGGCCTTGGAATATTTGGTTTTTACTATGAAATATTATTGACATGTAAAAATTTGTCATGATATTTCTTATGGGAAAGGAATGTTGATTGCCTGAAAACTTATTATAAATTCAGAATTTTCACCCAATTTTCTCTTTGCAGGTCATAATTGCGATGAAATAGATTGGGGAAAAGTCCATTTGATCATGTGATTGAATATAGATATGTCCTCCTTTATAATGATAATAATTATAGACATGTTATCTTTCATTATGAAAATAAACTATAAAACATCAACTCTAGTCCTTGTATGAATCCTAGCTGTGTTTTCTTTGATTATTTAATGAGCCATGGACATGTCAATTTTGGTCATTTGAAGGAATTCATGAAAATTCAATTAATCAAGGGAATTATCTTCAACACGTCTACTTTGATTATGAAAAATCATTCGAGACAAGTTAGATCGACCATGCACATACATCCATGAAATTTCAGTTGATCATGTGAAATATATTAGACTTTTCCAAATTGATCATTCAAATATATCTACAAAAATCCATCTGATTAGGTGAAATAAAGTGGACATGTCTACTTTGAACATGTGAATACATCTAACACAAGTCAGTTGATCATGAGAAGGATCATGTAAATATACTCCTTGGTCATGCAATAAATCTTTGAAATACCAAGAAGACACCCTCAGACCTATCTTCCATGCCATAATAACACCCGGAACATTTTAGGTGGACAATCATGAAATGTCTAGCTGGTAGCCAAGAAATGTTGGGTAGATCACCATAAGACATGTCAACTTCATCTGGAATATGAACTCGAAGTACACCACATGGACCCCCCAACTAGGATATTTTATCAGTATACCCCCTTTATACGGGGAGTGTCCTTAAAGGGTTTGGTTTACACACCCATGTAACCCTAACTATTTTATTCTCTCATAATGTCCATCCATTTCATTCCAAGATCATTTAATGTACCATTGATGGTAATAATATCTCTTTAATTTTTTTTAATATATAACGAATTAGAATGTAAAATGGAATCTTTATTGGTATAATATCCTAGAATTCATAAAACATCATGGATAACAATAATGTCTCAAATTGTGATCAACCATTCCAACCCATCTGTGGGTTAGGGACCACTAAACTGTGATAACTCTGATTACTTCTTGAACTAGGTTATATAGGATTCCTTCCTAACTCCTGACATAAAATTGGAGTCCACTTTTATGTAAGTCTCTTTATGTCACAAATATCCCTACCTCATTGTACATATTTCTCCCATAAGTCCCTTATCACTCATCTTCCATTAGAGTATGATAATTGTAATCAAACCCGAGTATCATTTTCTGTTTAATCCCAGAATATGTCCTCAGATTCCCTCAACCCATCAGTAGGTTAAGGAAGAACCAAAATATGGTGATTCTGATTCCAATTATAAATATGATACATAGGATGTCTTCCTATGTCACCAGATCCATAACATATCCTTTAAGAGAATACTCATTATTTCTCTAAAAGGGAAACTAAAATATCTAATCCTCATAAAAATATTGTCTCACGAAATGTGTATGATATCCCAATCTCTCTTATTTCTCACACTGTTCATGAGTCATAAGGGTATAGATAGTGGGGATGATTATACCAAATTCATGATGAGAATTCCCCCAATGTGGGACATTAAATTGGATTTAAGTCTTAATTAGTATCATATTCACGCAATGGTACATATAGGGGAGGAGGAAACCCAGTGATTCCTTACAGGAATAAGTCCCCACCCTGGTGACTTTTATCATATCTCACACAGTGAAAAATTTCATACATGAACCAAGTGGGCACTTAATTTTTTATTAAATGGATATGTAGTATGACTCATAGAGGCCCAAGAGAAATATATACATCCTTTCCTCATAACCTTAAATTTCATTGATTAGTCTAGTCACATGACATTAAAATAAAATAAATTAACTATGTGGGTTTTGAATCTTATTTTCACATGATATTTATAACACCTCATAGAGTTTCAATCCCATCATTATGACACCAAATACCTCCATATATGAAAATTAACTCTCAAGATATCATGTAGGATTATAAAATAATGCATCAAAAAAATAATAGAATTGTGGAGAACCCGTTTTTTTATCACAATTATTTTTATCAATTCATGGTTGTAGTCATGTTATTGAAAATAGGTAACCAGTCCTTTATCAAGGGATGAGAAGGATTTCATGAACATATAATAAATATATAAGAGAGTCCCATAGTATGTAATAATTCACTCATAGTATGTAATAATTCACCGTAAAAGGTTATGATAAGCCTTCCTATCACCATATCGACCAAAATGAGGTTCTACGATTCATTGGTTTCGAAACGCCAAAGGACTAACTACATCTGGTAATCATTTCTATATATAGTTATAGATATAGTAACTATTGGGTGATTTTGTTAATGATAGATATGGTATACCTAATGAAAATCATTGTGTGGAACCTTTAACCCCCATTACAACCAATATTTAAGCAGAATTGACATTCCATATTTTTTTGGTAAATAATTGTATACAAACCCCATAAATAAAATTAGTTTTATAATACCAAAAAAGTCTCAAATAGGGGCATTTTAGATCGAAAACCCTTTCCTTATTCCATATTACTTATGTACACTCACATAACAATTTGAGTAAAATATTTATGTTTATTAAATAAATTATCCATATAATTATTATTATATATTTAATTTAATATGGACTATTTATTATCATAAGATGTTGATTTAATAAATAGTTTTTGTTTATGTTTTCATGAAAAATATAACAGTGATGACTAGTTTGGGAAATTTAATTGATCAAATATGTTATGTTAACAATAAAATAAATAAATAATGTAACCATACAAAAGCTAAAAAATATTTTATTTTCTATTAACATATTATAACATTATTATTTTGGTTACCATAGTTTTCAATGTTAGATTTTCAAAGAAGTATTCACATTGGTGGTTAAAATGACCAAAACAAGAACACACTATATCTCGATGGGCGAGTCTGGTTATGGAAGGGTATAATAAAAACATTAAAAATTATAGTGATATTTTTTATATTTTTTATTTTGTTGATTCATATTCTATCTTATTTGAATAAATAAAAAAAATTAGTGTGATAAATTTAGAAAACATTTTTTCATGGAGGTGTTAGTCAACATATTAAAAGGTTAACATTATTTTATTTTTAAACATGAATAAAACAAATAAATAATGTTTTTTCATTAATATAAAAACTATTAATTGTTAAATTGATATTTATTTAATCATATTACTAATATATGGTTTTGTTTTTAAGAAAAATATTAATATGATATGTTAAAGAATGGGTTAAACTAACTTTGGTACCTTGAAGGGTTTCCTGAAAAACCACTTCAAAATGAGGGTATAAACATAGTAATTGGTACCATAATATAATTATATTGATTTAGGGTAATATGATGAGAAAAAAAATAATTTCTTCAATAAGTAATTGAATTTAATGGTTATAGAAGAAATGGTTGGAAGTGTCCCTTTTTTTAGTGAAGAAAAATGATCTTTTGAGAACACTATTTATTTTATAAGGATATTATTAAACTATTTAATAGAAAAAAGCTCCAAAATTTATAAATAAATTATTTTTTTTGTGAAATTTGGTTAATAAATCTTGAAGGATATTATTCCACTGATTATTTAAATAATTTTTATGTCATTTGTTTTACTGTTTTTACTTTTACAATTATTATTTTTACCTTGGTAACCAATTTTTAATGATGTAATTTTTGTTTTACTAAAACATAAAAATAAATAATATAACGAAATTTGATTGTACTAAATGAAAATTAATTATCAAATTATTATAATTACATTTTTAAATAAAATTGATTTATTATTTAAATTAACATATTAAGAATATAAAAAAATTGTTTTGTACAGAAAAATATGTTTCAAACATTTTATGTTCTCTATTTTAGATAGAATAGGTTACTAATTTAATGTTTGTTTTTATAATAATATATGTGTTTTTAAAATATATTATAATAATAATTTAATGTAAATTAATTTAATGTTTTTAAAAAAATTTTAAAACTATTAATACAAAAATTCATTGAAAATAACAGCACTGCTATTATCATGGCGATTAAATTTAATATCACTAACCATATATATATTTCAGAAATTGAAATTGAAAAAATTAAATAATATAATTATTATGATTAAAAATATCAAATATATTTTTATATATTTAATTTATATAAGTGATGAAAATAAAATTTTAATATAAGCGAATCAAAAACAGTTTATATTTTTAAATATTACATAAGATTATAAAACACTGCAAAATGGTCATGTAAATGAAAAAAAATATTTTAAATGATTTATTTTTCTTTTTAAATATATATAAGTTTATACATAAAAGCATTAAAAAAATTTAATCCATTCTTAGGTTAAGATAATGTCAAAAAATTTATAGTGTTTTAAAAAATTATTATTTTTACATTATTCCTTGAAAACCCTCTTATTTAATAAAAATATAAAAGAGAACATTTAATAATATAATACTATAATTATAAATCAAAAAAATGTAATATTTTTGAAATTAAAATTATTAAATTTATAAATACCATTTTTGAAAAGAATCATAAAGTATAATGAATAACTATTTTTTAGGAAAATGAAATTTTCAAATATTTACAATTATTAATCTTCTATATTACCATTTTACAAATAAATTTTTGTGAATAAATAATTAATTTAAAATATCATTATTCCTCATTAACTATTAGTTTCATAATATTGAAATTTATAACATATAAAAATGCAGTATTTTGGTAAATAATTTTCTAAACATCAAATTATCTTATTAGTCATTTCGTGCATACTAATTTCATTTAACTCATATTAAAAATATAATTTATTTTCATCATAAATATATTTCATAATGATGCTACTTTTATTAATTCTTTCTAATTCAGTTTTTTGGATTTAATGCTTGTACTTAATATTTATATTTTTTGTAATGACCCACATATTCCCATTGGCTTGAGAATACCATGAATCATTAATAGTCCTTCAGTGACATAACTAAGAAAATAATGGTTTGAAATAAATTCTGAAGGGTTTCAAATAATATTGGGGGATGACTACCTAGTAATAATAACGGTCAAACCAAACAATCCACAACCCATAATAACTATATGATGCATGTTCAAAACAATTACAACTCAATAATTTCATTCAAACCAAAGTGGACCCAAAATGTGCTAAAATGAAAGAAAACACAACCCCATATCAAACAACATAAGATTACTAAAAAACCAAAGACCCACAAGACTCCATGCTCCACTAACTCCATGATCCACCATCACGAAACAACCCAACAACTCAGGAAGTAGTGCTAAAAACATGTTTTACTCTACCTTTACCCATGTCATGGATTATGACAACTTGAAAAGAACCAATTTTACAAAGAATGGGTGAGTATAAAACACATTAAGTCTTCCCCAATTACCTTTCCACTAACTACACTAGAATCGAAATTTTAGAAGAATTTAAATAAAAAAATATACATATCAATTTTATAAACAATTTACATGAAAATATAAACACTTCTTAAAAACATTTATAACTAAATATAAATAAGAACAATTCAAAACAAATTTCCCAAAAGTTATTTTCCATGTAAATAAAATAATCATTAAAATCCTTTTTAAATATAGATATTTTCATAATAATTTGATATTTCATATCTACAATTCCAACAACGCATGCTTCGTTATGATAGATCCATATTAATGGTAGGTTTCTCATCGATCTACCAAGTCATCACGCAGTAATTAAATCTCGTGTTCCATTACACCTTTGGAACAAATCATAAGTTCAAATTTCAGAAATTCCTCATAATACAATATGAATATGTACACCATGTTTTCCAATTAGCCATGCCAATTTAAATAATTTCATACATTTCCAAAAAAACGTTAGTTTGTAGAAACATTACAACAAGAAAATTGAACATACAAATAATTTTAAAAAACTCATCCCTTTATTTAAAAAATTTAAATTATATAAACTTATCAAAATTTCAGAGAATTTGCAACATAAAATCACCATTTTAAAAGTATGAACAAAAGCCAATTTCAAGAATGAAAATTTTCTAGAATTTTCTAATTCACCAATCCATTAATAAATAAGTTTTACAATAAATTATCAATACTAAATTCAAAATTAAAATCACAAAAAAACTAAATTTTAAAGAATTATTAATAGTAATATCAAGGGGAGTTGAGATTGAATCCACCTACCTCGACCGTTTCAATGAAAACTGAAAACGGACAACAAATGCTAAAGAATCTGGGTCAAGATTCCAAGAAACAACAGTAGATCACCTCCCCAATCTTGAAAACTACCAGATAGAAACTAATTTTCAATAAAAAAATTCATTTATGTACCCCCAATGTGTTATATCTAAGAAAAAAAAAATAAAAACAATCAAATCTATGAAAATGTGGAAAAATGATGAAGAATGGGCACTTAACAGAAGAATTGTCCTTCAAATCAATATGGAAAGGCTCAAGATCACTTTTGTATTTATGGGAGAAACATCATCAGAATTTTTTGAAGAAAAAAATCAGTTTAGGAGTGTTTTAGGATTAAATAATGGGTATATAAGTTCAAAACGAACAAGATCCACTTTTTAATGTAGCAGTTTCTTAAAGCATGTTGTTTTGTCACATTGTTTGGGAAAACTATGTTCAACACATGAACAACCCTGTTTTCCCCCAACACACTCCAAAAGAACTCCAAATTCTGCCCATATAACCCCATAAAATTTATTCACATTATAATCACAATTAAGGTGTTTCATAATAGAAACTAGGAGGTGCTACATTATCCACCCATTGGTATTTCTATCCCTGGAATGTATACTGTGATCACTGCCCCGAAAGAGTTCCACCATAGATCTTTCATATTCTTATTTCATTTCAAATTCTCTTCTTTAATTTGTAAATTTTTCCATAAATCCAATACTGGAATAATTCGTTTTCCATGTAAGACATTAACTTGCATATCTGGAATCCACACCGAGATATGCAGCAAGGTAGCATCAAGCTGTAGGTAAAAATGATTCCATCTGATCAGATGGTCAGGATCAGACTGATACATCTTCAACTGAGACACCTATAACATATTATGAAACAAAATGAATCTTGGTGGAAATTCCAATCAATATTCCACCTCTCAAACCCATTTCATAATATTGAATATCCCAATGTATCTGGGAGATAACATTCCCTACATCCCAAAACATCGATGTCCATGTTTTAGAGAAATTATTAAAAACACATGATCATTCATATAAAACAAAAATAGACTTCTAATATGATCCAAAATGGATATATGATGAATTTGATCCATCTCTATCTTCATTCTGAACAAAAAGATCTTCTCCATCATTTATTGGACATGGCTCAGTCCAACTAATGAGGTCTAACATGTTTCCATCCAACAAAGTGGAGAACAAAAAATGCACCCATACAATTTTTTAAAAGGATACATATATATAGAAGAATGATAATTGATACTATATGATAACTCCAAAAATGGAAGGTGCTCTTCCCATGAGCCACCAAAATTCATTACACAAACATGTGACATATCTTCCAACATCTGTATCATCCTTTTGGATTTCCCAATAGTCTAAGGATGATACGTCATACTCATAATCAACTGAGTCCGATGGATTTTTTTTATTAATTTATAGTAATGATATGTGATCCTGATATCTCTATCTAAGACTATCAATACTAGTATTCCATGCATCTTTACCACTTCATGGAAATTGATTTTGGGTAGATCCTCTACTGTATGAGTTTTAAGAATAGTGATATAATGAGATGACTTTATGAGGCGATCAACTATCACCCATACAGAATTGTGTTTTCGTTCCATTATTGGTATAAATGTAAAATAATCCATCATTATATTCTCCTATTTCCACACTATAATCAGTAATGACTACAACATACTTTCTAGTCTTTAATTCTCTGCCTTAACAAACTGAATTATTGAGAACTTTAAAACAAACTTATCCACATTCAGTTTCATACAAATCCACCAAAAATGTTCCTTGAACGCCTGATAAATCTTATGTATTCCGGGATATAAAAGCCTTATCAAATGAAATTAGGAATGAATGATGTTGTTCATAACAAACCATAGTGATGACCATCCAATTTCTGAACCACAAACTTGAACTCCCATAATGATTCCAGCCCCCAATAGTCTCCCCACCATTGAGTTTTGAACACATAACCATGAATTCTGCATCTGTTGTTTCTGAATCCTTTACCATCATTAATAAATACAAAACCAAAAAAACATAAAAGAAAAATACAACATATCCTCAGTATTCACATTCCACATGAACATATAATAAGACAGACATCATCTGACACTCTTAGGACATTTCATTTTCCAACTGAGCATATGAATTCCTCATTAATTCATCTCCAACCAAATTATCTATTCCCAGTGTATACCTCAATTCGAAGTAAAAAATATGGAGATAATCCATCAATATCCTTTTCGATGGATTCGTATCACACTGTTAAAAAAATATGATTCAATCAATTATGATCTGTGAACATGGTAAATTTCTCACCAAATTTATTGTGTCTCTGAGTCTTCATTGCATAGATGACCATAGAAAATTCCATGTCATGTATTGGGTAACATTTTTCATGAACTCTCAAATCCCAATAACCATAAAAAACATGTTCTCCTTGTATGGGAACACATAATAACAAAGATCCCAAAGCCTCATAGTATACCACATTAACCTGTCTTGATTATATAAATACAAAGATATGTGTTGTTTTAGGATGAACATTTATCTCTTGAAAAGACTTCTCACATTCCACAATACACGGGAAATGAACATTTTTCTTTTTCAGTTCTATCATAGGCAATTATAATCATGAAAAATAAAAAAAAACAATCAATAATAACCATCAAGTCCAAAGTTGCATCATATCTTGAAGACCATTTTCGTTGGCTTCCAAGTGATATTAGATTCAATATTTTGAGGGTATTTTGAAATAACTTTTTCAGAAATCACATGTCCACGAAAGTGTACCACTTGTATCCAAAATTCACAATTTTAATATTTTTCATATGGACAGTGATATCTCAAGATTTAAACACTAACACCATGGGTTTCTCATTCTTAGACATTTTCCTAGAATACTCAAATATTTCATCCACAAAAAGCACAACAAAAGAATTGAGATATATCTAAAATAACCAATTCAACAATTCCATAATGACTGTAGGTGAATAAATTAGACCGAAAGGGATGACTACATATTTGTTGTGTACATATCTACTTCTAAAAGCATTCTTCAAAATATCATCTTTCCCAAATCGAAATTTTTGGTATCCTAAACACATGTTGATTTTAGAGATCCACTGAGCACCCCTCAATTGATCAATTAGTACATCAATGCATGGAAGTGGATATCTATTCATTATTATAACATGGTTAAGCTTATGATAATCAACTCATAGTCTCAGAGTTCCTTCTTCTTTCACCATGAACAAGACTAGTACATCACACAAAGACCTACTAGGCATAATGATACCCTGGATTTCCAACTCCTCAAACTTCACTTTTAGCTCACTTATTTCTGTTGGTACAATCCTATATGATGGAAGTGAAATTGGACTAGTCCCTAAAAAGAGATCAATTGTAAAATATACCTTTCCTTATAGGTGGTAACCCTGATAAGTTATTCAGAAATTCAAATGTAAATTGATCCACAACTGCTAGAAAACATCTATCCCTGATATATATCATCGATGCCAAAGTCAATGTTTCCAACGGATATGAGATCGTTCTGACCACTAGTTCCAACCATCTTGTTGCACCTATCTTTACAACCCTTTTCCTCGGAAGAGATCATCAATGTCGTATTTAGTTGTAAAACTATATTTTCAACTATAATTGTCAATTCTAGCTTTGAACATTGTCTAATAATCTATACCTAGTATTACATCAATGACATCCATCTCTAACGCCGGGGAATCCACTATTTTCTCACATCCATCAACAGTTATGGAGCATGCTCTACACATAAATGGTCCACATTCCCTTTGACCAAGAGGGGTTTGAACATTTTTCACAAATTACATCATATAAGGATTCAAACATAGAAAATAATCTACATAAGAATAGATACTGGAATTAGATGCACCAATATCAAACAACCCTCACATAAGTGTATAATTCAATAGAATCGTACCACTCACCGTAGATGGTCGAGAATGATCATTAATAGTAACCTTCTCAACTACATTCAATTGCTTTGTTGTTTCTATTTTATCCTTGGTTAATGGAGGAAATTTCCCTTTCTATGGATTTATGGTGTTCCTAGAATCCCCAAGGCTATCTTTGATCTGATAATGAGTCTGATTCTGTTAGCCTTGTCCTATTGATGCATACATTTCTTGAGAAACCGAAGAAGTGTTTCTAGCACCTGAACTCAGAGAAATATGACAATAGCTCTGAATATGAAGCATATAATTTTTTATGGAATGATCTAGAATTTTCAATACACTCTCATTTTATTCTATCAAACGAACCACATTGGAAACATCCTAGAAGGTTTTTTGGTTTTAGAGGAAGATTCACTGATCCAACTTTTTGATTTTGATTTCCATTTCCCACCTTGGAAAATTTTGTCCCTCTTCGTCTTTCTCCTAACATTTGAGTTCCAACCATTTACTATAGGTATCATTATAATTGCTCCTCCCATAGCATGGGAGATGCCCTATTCAGCCAATATTTCTCTATTTACCGTCTTTGTATAACCTCCAATACAGAGTAATACAATCTTCAATAATATTTCTATCCTTATCCCTAATTAAAATATTCATTCCTTCAAGGATAAACTAGACACAAATTTTAGTGAAAATCCCACTAAATTAATTAATTTGACCACATATTTAGTGAAAGATATATATTTCTTCTTTATAACCATGAAGTACATTATTATCTGGATTTTGAATGCATGGGGAGATAAATGATTGTCTAACAGTTACTCAAAATTCTCCCAAATACGGTTGTGATCTATTTTTGCTGGCACATATAAATCCCTACATCAGCAGGCAAGACCGTCAATCATATAAGTTTCGAGTTTTAAGTTCATCTCTACCAATGTGATAATGAAATCGAATATACGTTTCACCCTATTCAGCCACACCTCTAACATTTTTGGTTTCGAATCACCTTGGATTATTAGTTGATTCATCTTATAGTACTAAGAGAAATGATCCACCTGTCTTGGCTCATCCCTCCAGTTCCTAGTCTCCACATCATGGATTGATTGGATGATACTATACATTATCCCTTGGTCCACCTTTGTTTCATGATAAACCTCATTCTCCATAGCTTCCTTTACTTTTTTCTATAACCACGATTGGGTACCATTTACTAGCGGAAAAACAAATTTTATATGTCTATCTCTCTAGGAAATGAAGTCTTAGTATTTAGTATTTTATCACATTAACTATTAAAAAATTTCTATAAATGTTTAAACATTTTTGTAAATCATCAACAAACTACTCATTTATTAAATCAAACCATTTTCAAAATATGTCAATCATTATATGGTCAATGTATTTCATTTGAAATGATTATTATCATCATTTTTTTTTCAAAAATTAAAATCATTCTTCAAATCATTTTTCATAACTCAAATTGAGATATTGAAATTCTAGTGTGCTATAATTCCTCTATAATTCTTGTCATTATCATTTCATTCTCTAAACCCATGAATAAGAGATTACAAAATCTTATAAGTTTCTCCAAAACACTTATGTACCCCTCTCTTGGGTAAATTAAGTTCAATATTAAAAGGTAATAAATGTCTTTTTATGAACTATATTTCAGGTATTGACTATCCTACTCATTTATAGGATCAAAACCCATAGAATAAGCATGAAAAAAGTTCAACACCAGGACTAAGAAAACTAAAAAAATACTTCTTCCATAGATAAAGGACCATGCATATACCATTTCTAATTACCCACCTATTCTTATTGGATTTAGAATACCATGAATCATTACTCTGACTTAGGAGACATACCCATGATGCTAAATAATATAAAAAATGTGGAAGGGTTTCAAATACAAGTGGGCATGATTTACCCTTTAATAATAAATGACAAACCAAAAAAACCACAACCCATAATAACTAAATGATCCATGATCAAAAGAATGAAAACAAAATAATTTATTTCATTCCAATGTGATCCCAATATGTGATACAGTGGATGAAAAATAGTCCTCCATGATAATAGTGTACTATAACTAAAAAATACCCGAAAAACAACCAAAATACTCGATGCTCCACTATTTTCATGGTCCACCATCACAAAATTTTCCAAAAACTAATGAAGTAGTGGAAAAAACATGAGGTACTATGCCTTTCCACACATCCCAAAATATTACTTCTTCAAAAGCACAAATTTACCAAAGAAGGGGTGAGTAAAAAAAATTATTTATTCACCCAATTATATATCTACTCACTGCACTGTGACGGAAAAGTGAAAAATATTCAAATAAAACAAATGATAATTTTTTTCCCAAAAATAGTTTATAATTAAATTGAAAAACTTCTTAAATTTTTTTTTTAACTAAATATAATATAGAACAATGTTAAAATAAATCCAGAAAGTTATTTACAATGTAATCAATCAAATAATTATTTTAAACCTATATTAAATATCAATCATGGCTTATGAATTTAATTCGACATATCTATAATTCGAAAAATGCATGATTCATTATGACAGATACATACTCATGAGTGGTTTCTCATCGATCTACGAAGTCATCACATGTTAATTAACTACCATATGCCATTTTACCATTAGAAATGAAAATAAGGTCCTATATAAAGCATTACACATCATTAAATATGGATTTCAGACCATGTTTTCCAAAAAAAATGCCAAATTCAATAATTTCATAAATTTCAATAGAAATTGTTAGTTTACGGAATCATTTTAACGATCCAATTTAACTAAAAAATAATTTCAATAAACTCATACATTTATATAAAGAAATTAAATCAAACAAACTTACCAAAATTAGAGAAATCCCCAACATAAAATATCAATTTTAAAATCAAGAACAAAAGAAAATTTCAAGAACGCCCAATTTTACAGAATTTCATAATTCACAAACCTTCACTAAAGTGTGTTTTGAATCAATTTTTAACATTAAATTCATAATTAGTGTCATAAAAAATTAATTTTTAAGGAATTAATAACAATATTATCAAAAATATTTTAGAGTTAAGCCACCCACCACTATCGTTTCGATGAAAACTGAAAACAGGCAAAGAACGCTCAGGAATCTGGATCAAGATTCTAAAAAACCCCTTAGATATCCACCCCTATCATGAAAATCACTATATATAACATTATTTGGTGTCAAAAATATTTTATCTACCCAAATAGGTTGTATGTATAACGAAATAAGATGAATATAGATGTAGATTTATGAGATCATGGAAGAAATGATGAAGAACATGCACTTACTACAAGAATGAGACATCAAATCACCAAGGAATGCCTTCAGATAACATCTGTATTGAAGGGAGAACATTTTGTTTCCTCTGTGAAATACAAATTTCATGTTAGGGATGTTCTAGCCCAAAAAAGAGAAGATAGAAGTTCAAAACAAACCAGATCCACTTTTAAAGGAAGTGGGTTTTAGGTGTGCGTCATGTTGTCACACGGTTTTGGAAAACCGTGTGCTTCCCATGGCCCATGTTTTCCCCAAAACACTTCAAAATAACTCCAATATCTCCCCATGTTAACATATAACATTTATACACATGAAAAAAAATAAAGGGTTACGTGCCAAAAACCAACGGTGTTACATTTTTATCTAAATATATCAGCATTTCATTTTGGTTTTATTTTTTCTAGGATGATATTAGAATCATTTGTCTCCATTTGGGTAAGTCATATATTAAAATATCTTGATGTCACATTATCCCATAATAAATAAATTCCATCCTAATAGTTTTATTTTTCACTCACAAATTAATGTAGGTTAGGGAAATCATAGCATATTAATAAATGAGGATATATCTTCAAATATCACACATGCCTTACATTATTTGATTATATTAAGTTTACTTATATTTCCCAAAAATAACATTTATCCATCATAAATGTATAAAATAATTTTTAGATTTTCCATAATAAGTAATTATACAAAATATACCATTCTAAAAACCATCTCAATATTGAAAACATTAATGTATAGTAATATCATATAATCAATAAAAAATTAAATCTATATTCAATCATAAAATGTAAAAATAACTTGTTCAAAAATTCAAAAACACGTCAATATAATCCAAAAAATGAGAAAAAGAACACCATAAATATATTAGATGAATATATAATTAAATAAATAACCAATTCTGAGTTTTAAAATAATATCTATCATTCTTTTCTCAAAATCATGAAACAAATTATAAATATGGTTTAAACATACCATAATAATGCATTCATAAATAGTTACAAAAAATATAACGTTATCATGATATCAAATTTCAATTTTATCAATGTTGTTTAATATATGTTTTGAATCCTTTAATTTGAAATACTAGAGAACAATCTATATATGTTTCACCAAATCTCTATAATTGCAAGAACATACTAGAATATCCTCGATAAATATTAATCCCCCGTGAAAATTTTTAATATTTTCAATATTTTTTTCTAATTAAGACACAAACCACATTTCCACATGTTGGGTATTAAATCTAAATTTTCCAATCATTAATGTAATATATATAATTTCAAAATATTTTATGCATGTTAAAATATCCGGTTTTAAGACATCGGGTTTTCTTGCTACATTTCCTTCTCATCAACATTTTTTTGGTGCCCTTTCAATGAAATTACTAAATATAATATTATATGATAACATAAAAAATATGAATATGGAAAAATATATAAGAATTTTTACCCCATATGAAAACTTCAATCATAACATATGATACTTTCAGTTCCACCTATGGATCTCTTTGTTAAATCCTTGATTATCCATGTCCATTTTCAAATTATGTTATATGGAAACCCATAAATATTATAAATAAATACTATATCTTATTGGAGGAAATATCCATTACATATCAACACAATACCTTCAAGAACCAAAAAATTTTAGTATATTTGTAATCATGGAGACATATACAACTTGTATATAAATATATACATAATTTCCCATTATGTTTCTCAAAACTAGCATCCTCCAGGGATAGATGTAACATAAAACCATTATTCATAAACATGTGAAGGGAAACCTAATAAATAAATTTCTCAAATGACTAGTAATAGAAAATCTAAGAGATATGAATCATTGATCATAATTATAATAAGATAAGCATAAGTGTATAACGTCTCGAATTTTTGGTACATGAATTTTATCATAATTTATTAAAAAGAATTATGTAAATAAAATTAAAAGATATTTTGGGTCCTAGTGTGCTAGAAATAGGTGAATAATACATATATTTCATATGAAAAAATAAACCTAAATATTATTAAATACCTTTGAAAGACAAATATGTTAATCTTTACTAGGTCACCTTAATGGATGTAATTTTTTTGGGGCATACATAAAATGAAAATGGTGAGCACAAAAAAATTTAATGGACAATAAGGGAAAAACATAAACCATTATAAAGGATAAAAAATGAGCCATTGGATGATATAATATTAATTAGTACTTGATAAAAAAAGGATGTCTGGCTATAACATACACATGATACATTTAGATGCATATCACGGAGGTATCATAAAATAGAATCACTAATGTTATTCACTATGTTATTATAAAACATTTATCCCTAGATATTAATTACTTACTCAATTAATTAGATAATTATCATAGTACACCCTTAATATGCCTTAATTAATGTGCACAACGATCAAAACAAATCATTTCAACAATAACATGAGATGAATAATGAAGAGAATTTGTGTAATTTTATTGAGTATACATGTTCTTAAATACATGAAATTTAAATCATTTTAACCAAAAATAATGATATTGATGTCCTCATATATGTAAATCCATGAAACAACAAATTAATATTTTTAGGTGAATTTCAATTGATATGGATGAGGTTTATGATTACACAATATGTTATTATTTATTTTAAAAGTGGAAAATACTATAATTAAATTTCGGAGCATAATGGGATACTCCATACACTAAGAGAAGGTAATATTGAGAGGTAATGAAACTCTCCCACTCATAAATAAATATTTTTCATGTAATGAGATAAATAATAGTGTATAAAAATAATTTCATTCAATATTGAATAGAAATACTAAAAATGGGTAAATAAATTAAAAAATGAGGTGGATTCCCTTATCATGAAGGGTTTCTTCCCAGAACATTATGATGAAACACAAAAAGATCAAAAGTAACCTTTTAGGAACTCCTTGGGAGGTAAAACGACTAGATGAACATGGATAATGTATTTTTAGTTCAGATTAATGGTGGGATTAGTGGGTATTTATAGTAAATTCAGAGGAATTGGTTAATAATTTCTAAATATTGGTATTTAAATTATAGGTTGTGGAAAATAAGAAATTAATTTCTTACCTAGGGATTTTCTAATAATTTTTAAATCCTATGTCATGTTTTGTAATATTTTAATCTATTAGAACCAATACCATTTTTAATATTACTTATAACATAGAAGAGTAAAATTTTTATTAAATATTATATTTAGAACAATAATTGCCATTTGAGTATTTTGAATGTCCTTCTTGGATTTGAAACTAATTAAAAATCATTGTAATAAATATTATCTATAAAATAAGTGTTTTTTGGTCTTGAATTTTTTATAATTAATTATTACATCATTATTATATGTATTTGAAGTCAAAAAACATAACAAAAATAGGAAACTGTATTATTATTATTAACCAAAAAATAATGTATTTTATAAAATTCCAAAAAATACTACCATGACTTAATTTTTACATGATATTTCCCAATATATTTGTTTGAAATATTTTATTTAAAAATTTCCTAATATTTTAAAAAAATTGTTAATGAGAAAATCAACTTCTTAACACTTATAAAAAATTAATATTCCATTAAAAAGTTATATTTTTATTATTATTAAAATAAATATATTTTTTATACTATTTTAAGAAAATAAATTAATATAGAATACATGAACTATAAAAGTGAATTTATTTTTTTGAATAATATTTTTTTTATTTGTATTCAAAAATATATTTTCCAAATTAATCTTATATTCATGTGTATTTTATTAAATAAAATAATACCGATAATTAAATTAGTGAATAAAAATTTCATCTATACAAAGAAAATTACATGTTTATTATACTATGATCCAGTTACATAACCTATTAGTACATCATTAGATTCACTAAGAGCAAGGTGTGTGATGGTGGTTGTAGGTTAAGTGGTGGATTAGCTATCATTTCTTTATTAGTGAACTCTATTAACTAGAAATTTCGATGAAGTGTGTTTTCTTGACCCTTTATTATAAAATATCTTCCCAAGCGTAGTAATGGGTGAATCCCAGTGGTTCCACCTCCCTCTAATGTTCTGAAAAATGGGCTTAAAAAGACATGGCACTATTGGTTGTGGCAATGGTTTCTCCTTTTTAATAAACTATTATTTGAAACTTACCTTTATAAATACTAATTCTAATTGTAATAATAATTCTATTGGTCAATGTTATCAATGGACATATTGACCAAAAAATCAAATTAATCAGTGTCCTTATCCTTATGGCCGCATTAAAATTTTTAAACTATATATTTCCCAACAAAAATATATATCCACTACATCGTTCCCAATTTACTTAAATTACTTTTATTATGTATTTTATATTACTAACATTTCATTTTCATTTAACAATATTCATTATAGGTTTAATCTTCCTATTAAAGTATCAGCCTATGGAGTATGTCATTGCGTGGTTTCTATATATTATACTTTTGATAAATATTTACTAGTATTAACTACTCTAATTTATATTATTACAATAAACCTATATATATATATATATATGTTATAATAATCATTCAACGTAAATTCATTTAACAATATAATAAAATAATCATTATCAAAAATAAATTCTTTTGATAATCATATAAAAATGTTTTAGTCTGTTACATTATACCCCATTCCAATAAGAAATTTTGTCTTTGAAATTTGAAACATTCCACTAAAAAAACCGGTGTATCTATCTTTTGTTTCTTCATATAGATCCCAAGTTTTTTATTACAAACTATGGTTTCTCCAAAGGATATTCCAAAATAATGTTGTCCTAATAGTCAAAAATTGATCCCTTATACCATGAATCTATATTGGTCCTCATTCATAAGGAGTGTTATGATCCCATTCCAAACCATTAATACAAAATATATGTGTTTTTATAGACATATAAATTCTTAGATGCCACATTTTGACCACATCACATAGATATAAAATATTTGGAGGTAGTGATAGTTGATAAAAGAATCTCTTACATAGATAGATTCTTAAATGTACCAATGTTACTTAGACTTAGTTTCCCCTTCTTTCTGAACCTCATTACCCCTTTCCTTTTTGATATCTCTAGAAATACATGATCCCAAAAATAAAAATTTTGGCCTATCATTTTTATAATGAAATTAATATCATCTTTGAGAGGCCTTGATGAGTTACCAAATAACTGGTATATTTTATATAGTATCCCTAACAGTGTTTTCTCCCACTAATTTCCCATATTCACCTTCATCCCAACATGTTGTATTTCTACACCTATTTCCATAAGGAGATTCTAAATGTTCCAATTAACTAATAAAACGGAAACAATTGTAATATGATAATTAAGAAATTGGGATATGATAATCCAAAATCCCATGAAAATCATGTGATCTGTCCTATAAATTGTGTTCTAATGTTTTAATTTTCTTATCAAACTAAAAATTAGTTATAGTAATATATGACATTTTTTAAATCAATATTAAATTGTTCTTGATGTATCCCAAAAACATAGATGTTAATATTGGATATTGTTTTGAAATAATTGATTTTATTACTCCAGGGTGTCCCTTTACATCTTGAATATAGAGGCGATTTTGTAATTCTAGGGATATATCCTCTCTTATAATAATAAGATAGTCACTCTTTTTCAATCTATTGATGATTTCACGTATAGAATTATTACACATGGATACCTTGGGAAGGATCATGAAAATTTCCATAGTGATGTTATCCCACATCCATATAACTATGTGTGGTTTTCGTAATACCCCTTAAAGAAGTTTTCATTCCACCCTCACATGTTCACAAACCAATCACCTTAATGTATAATAGAAAATCTCTCTTTTCATGTTTTCCCAATACTAATTATTAGTAAGGTCCCTACACATCATACTAAATTTGGGGTGTATAAAGAAAATAGATCTATGAGCATCATTCATTAGATCCTTCTTTAAATTCAAAATAAATAGAATAAATATCTATGTGAAATATTTTAGTACATATTATTTTTTTCAATATTTAACTCATGAAACTTCCCATTTTTCACATTCACTATCTTTTAATATTTTTTATTATTTATTCGATAATCATTAACTTCTACTTTAATGGTGATTGAAAAATAATTTGGGATAAGATTAATAATGCACCTTCCATTATGATTCCCATTTCCAACATTAATATGTAATTGGTCAATGGATTTCTTTTAATCCTCGCAATTGAAAGAATGCCATGATTTTTTCCAACAAAAGGAATCTAAAACCTTTTGTTTTCCTCCATTTTAATAATGAATTGAACAATCATAGTCCTTTTGAGGAACTAAACATCCCCTATTTCTAATATTAAATTCCTTTTATGTGAATTTATACAAAATACTTTGGTGGCCTCTCTATATATCAATCTTTTCCCCATAATGATAGTGTATCCCTATCACCAGAGAAAAAAAATTTGCAACTAACTCCATGTCATGATTTTTATAATTCAACTAATAAGGAGTTGCTTATTGAGAATAATAGGAGATATCCTTGTCATATATCATAATAAAAAATCCAATAACTTTCAAATATACATCACAATAGATAATAAATACTTATTAGATTGAGGGTAGAGTTATAAAAGGTTCACTAAACATCCTCCATTCAATTCTTACAAACAATCATCACACTCTATTCTCAATATACACACAAATCCCATTCAATATAAATTTGACAATGAATTAGAAGTCTATGTGTTTTTTTTCAAAAACCCTCTATATTGTCTTAATAGAGCATAATATCATGAATATCTTGTATAGTTATATGAAATAACCAATTTTCAATGACAATCATCTTTTATGAATCTATAAACATTCATTCACTAGTCAAAATGTTCCATAAGAATGAAACACATTGTATCCATAAATCACATTTAATAAATTTACGAGAAATATTCTATTTACATAGATCTATTTATATAACACCTATATGATCCTCATGCTCCCAACAAATTTTGGAATATATCAGATTTCATTAATAAAGGAAAATATAAATTTATCAATTTTGTCTCTAAAGACTCTATGTATCAAATATAAAAATTTGGTAGGAATATTATTGAATCCAATAGAAAAAATAAGAAACTATTAATTTCCATATCATATTAAAAAGGAATCATTTGGGATATATTTTTTATTCACCCTCAACTGATGATAGTAATAGTCAAGGTAATCTATGGAGAAGAATTTACACCACTGATGTTGGCTGAAAAATGTTTCAATCCTTATAAGAATAAATTTATTATTTACCAAATCAAATTATGTGTCACGCCCCAGATCCCGAATACATGGACCTAGTGCCATACAGAGGATCAAATTCAGTTCAGGCTCTAAGATACCAGCTACTTCTGAAATTTTTCATCTACAAAAAAGTTTTACCTGAAATTTTTTAATAAAAAACGTAGGGTGAGCATATGAACGCACAATAAAGGGTTTCAAAATAAACCAATATA
This sequence comes from Viscum album, assembly GCA_963277665.1. Taxonomy (NCBI): domain Eukaryota; kingdom Viridiplantae; phylum Streptophyta; class Magnoliopsida; order Santalales; family Viscaceae; genus Viscum; species Viscum album. The sequence continues at coordinate 1,969,011,467 of OY728165.1, forward strand.
ACTTTTGAAAACATTATTTAAAACTTTCCATAAATCATTTTCCTTAACGAAAGGCTATTACACATGTAACATATCATAAAAGTGCACAGTTAAAAATATGGTAATAGAAATATAGGGATCTATGAATAAAATATAGGCATGATCATTTGGAGTAATAAATAAAAGACGTTCTAAACATGTATGACATATGCAAATCAGAGCACAAATTAAATAACTAAGAGTAATTGATAATCAGAGTTGCAAATAAAGGTAATAACATCAATTTCATACAACGAGTACTAAATCACTGAGTGATAAACATATGTCATGCCATAAGCTTTTACTTTTCTGATACTCATAATTACCAGTTCTTAACCATGGGAATTGTACTATTAGAATATCCATTTGATTAATTAATTATCATATACATAATGAGGGAATGTATAATGTCAGACATTAATTTCTGTGTCAAGGCCTCGTGGGAAGACCTAGGGGCTAACTGTACTTGGACCCCATCTCGGAGAACCTATGTAACCGGAATCCATCATGGAGAGCCTCTATAACCGGACTCCAAGAAGGAGGGTCTTCTATAACCAGACCTGAACCTAGAGGGCTTACTTTTACTGGTCCCCCACCTAGAACATACTAGTCTAATACATTCCTCATATGTTTAAAATGATAATGTATCCAAAGTGTCCCATACCACTTTGAATTCCAAATTCTAGGTCATTTATTTGGGGTGTCCCATACCACTCCAAATAATTATATTCTTAATTCATTATTATATGTGATACATAATAAATTTTTTGATTAATCACATAAATTAATAACTTTGAACCTACTTCCATAAACATCCAATTTATTAAATTTCACGTTTATAAATTCAGATAGGTATTGTTTATGCCCAATTCATGTGCTGATAAAAGGAAATTCCATTGGGCTAAATTATAATATGTCTGTTATTATTTAAATAATAATTTCCCAACGTCATGCATAAAATAGAAAACATTCTTTTCCCATGTGATATTAATTTAAAACATTCAAGTAATGGGGTTACCACATAATTTGAGAGTTCCTTAATTTTAAAAATCCTTGAATCATGGAAATGAATATTTTTAGTTAAAAAACAATTTAAATTAATGAAAATTTGATTTGTACATAAGCATGAGCTGATAAATGGTCATGTCTTAATAAATGATCATACCCTATGTTTCATAGCATATATGGTCCACCGATTCATAGTGCAACATTTATGCTTACATTCATGTGAATTTAATTAAGCATATCAACAACATACTTTAACCACTGAAGTTTGTATTTGGTAAACCTATTTCAGATTATGGTTCAAACTTATAGGTGTATACATATATTCATAAATATATATACATAAGTTATGTATATGTCACACCCTTACTTTATATATTCTGAAAACTAAAATTACATATATATATATATATATATATATTTGTATATTAACATCTTACAAGAAATGTAATTTATTTAGTAATAACAACCCTTAACATCATAAAAGTAATTCACATTTTAAGGAAATGAACTACCTTACCTGAACTAGAAAATTGATATTATATAAAGTAAAAAATAAATTTCACTTACATTTTAAAAACATCATTGCAAATCATCAATTGATAGAATTAAAACTAGGTGGATTAAAACTATATGGGTGTATGCGTAATAAATATACCAATTCAATTGAACCACAAACATTATTCTCACCCAAGTCTTTATTTAATGATTTTAAATCATCTTTAATATAATAAAATATAAATAGATTGAATTATGTGTGTATGTCTGAATATACACACAGTGTATAACAAAAAAATTATTATAAATTAAAATAACCCTTAACTTATGTACACATAAAATAATAAGTTATATATGTGTACATATATATGTATATGTATATACACACATATAACTACTGTAATTTTATTAAATTACATCCTCAAAAACCATAAGATTTAGAGATAAATAATTAAAATTTAAAATCATTATCATTTTAAAAATTCTACATTATATTGATTGATATGGTTTCTTACATATATATATATATACACGCAAAACTTTTTATAATGACATGGTTTAAGAAAAACATTTAAAACCCTTTCAACACATAGATTTTAAAATCATAATCCAGTTCAGAAAAATATTTGTTATAAATGAATATACAAATTCATATAAACATTTATACACAAGTACCTATTTGTATACCTTTGTAAAAAAATAGACAAAAAAATTGATCATATTAAATAACCCTTACAAAATATACATTCAACATAAAATATTAAAACATTACCGTTACCTAAAATGAAACAAGAACGTGCAGAACAATTTATTGTCCTTGGACATGCATTCATGCACCCTCTAGATAGGCTAAAATGAAAATTCGTTTGCACCAAGGATTTAGAGCGAGGGGGTTCCAAACATACACCAACATGGGTTGATTTCCCCATTCATTTGCACACAAAAGCTAGTATTTTATAACCAAAAGTTTTATTCTTTGTAACCTGGAAGTGGGGAAAATTACATTGACTTATTTTTAAATAATTGGTAAATTGGATTCATCGAAAGAAATAAATCATCACATAAAGTTGTACATATTCAAAATAAAAGAACCAATCAAACAATGTAAATATGAGACTTAATACAATGATAAAATTTCAAGAGATTCGAATCCGAAATCGTACCAAACACTAATAGAGAATAAAAAACCTACAATGGCAGGTTGATGAATAATCAGTTAGAATATCCTATCGTTGAAGAAGAAAATCACAACCTAGATCAGATTCAAACCTAAACTGCAGTTTTGGACCTAGCGCTGCTCTCATCATCTTTCACTGAAGGTGAACCCCTGTGGGAACCCCGAAACTGTCTCTACCGCTTGCTCGACCTCCAAAAGACATGGACAGAACATCGTCTCGGTTTCTTCTCCCCCAACGCCACACGAACACAAGTCTTAGCCTCCACCACATGAGAATATCTCTGGTTGCACAACTTCTGATGTGGATTCCTATTCAAAACCCCAGATGAAGGGTCACTAAAATGCCTAAGTGCATACCCACAGACGCACGTGATCCCCAATTCCCTTCACGAAATTTCCCTCTTTTTTTCACTTTCAATTTAGTTTATTATATTTATATATTTATCCTTTATTTAATTAATCTTATATTATATTATTAATAACTTTAAAAGTTCAGATGTCTATTAATGAAATTTTTTATTTAAACTTTTTTATCAATACTTTTGTAAATGTAAAAATTATTATTATTAAATCATTTTACATATCATATATTTATATATTTCATATTACATACATATAATGATATAATTAAATTAACAATTGAAAATGTATTATAATAATAATTATAATAATTTGTAATTTTGAAACAATAAAAAAATGTTCATAGTATACAAATACACACACACAAACACCCACATATATACATATGATTCAATATAACAATACTTTTTATCAAAAGATCATAAATATATGAAAAATATTAATCATTCTATTAAAATGTTTTATTATATATTCAAAATATTAATAATGTTATAAAACATTAATCCAATTTATAATCTAATAATTTTCAAATTTTTGAATATATATACAACCCATTTAATTATTCATATAATAGATTATGTAACTATCTACAGAGTTAAAATAGCGCAAAATGATATCATTAAAATATTTGGAAATAACAATATTCAATGTTATATATAACCGCAATATTAAATTAAAATTTTATTATTGTATTTTCATTAAAATCCAATATATATATATATATACATATCATATTTCGGAAAACAAACAAATTAGTTATATTAATATAGTTATTATTTAAAATATTATATTATATAATTATTTGATAAGAATAAATTATGTTTAACAATAACAGATATTTTTTTATTCATTAAACAATGTGCAATAATATTTACATTGAAGTTTGTACTTTGTTCGTATAACAAAATAAAACATCAAAATTACTATTACATGAGATATTTTTTGGGGCACTAAATTATGTTATCTATAATCAAGTAATAACTACATTGATAAGTATTTATTTTAACAAAGAAAACATGTGGACCCCAAGGGACACAATTAGTTTAATAAAACTTTTTTCAAGGGGTCTTGAAGTTGCTCCCTTAACTCCTCCAACTCCATATATTCCATTATTTATGGGTTCATTTTTATTTCCTTGGAATCATGTATGAGTTCAATTTATAAAATAACTTTCTTTCTGGTGGAGGAATACGTAACTCGTCAAGAAATATATCAAAAGTTTCCAGATCATGGGTATATATAAAATATGTAAACACATTTTATAAAAAAACTCAAAAGGGGATTTCTCTTGATAAGTCTCATTCAAGGATAACTCGCCTTAAAATATGAATATAGGTTATCTATTTATGATAAAATAATTCAGTATGCTTCTACAGATGATCATGTCATTATACCTAGACAACGATTCCTTCCAAATAATTATGTCAAATTCCTCCATTTAATTTACCATTAAGGTTTTTTAAGAGATTAAACTCACCAAAATTAATTGTGGAATCCATATATACCATTGATATAAGAATAGTTCTTCTAGGATTCTTAACTAAAACGTATACCCCAAGAATTTCCTGGTTTAATATAATTTAGTTTTTAAACATGAATGAAATAATATAATTTATTGAACTAGAATCAAACAACGTACTTCACAGTTTTTAATGTATGATGATAGTACCTATCACAACATTATTTGGAGAAGTTAATTAAGTATTCTTGATTGTGAATGCATGAACTTGATCTCTTGGCCCATGACGATGTTAATGGTACATACCATATTTTATCTATTTATTTTGAAATTCATCAGAAAATTTTCCTTGCTCCCCACACGTGAAGAATTAGTGGGAAGGATATTCTTTAACCATATTCCCTTTTTATATGGTTTTGGTATTTTGATTAATAATATATAAATTAATTTCTTGAACTATTTTTTAATATATTCCAAATTTGAAACACTTTCCACTAACCTTTAGATATTTCCACAGATAATTCTTCCCACATTTTTGGTATATGGGATATTGTAAATTCTCCATATGAAGATTATTCATATACATTTACTCTATCATTCCATTCCTTTCAGTCTATCCATTATTCCAATGGGAATTTTTAAACTCTATTTAAACATTTAGATCACAAAATACACTATCTTTGTAACTCATAAATTTTAATATTTTAAAATCCTTCCACATATGGGATCTCAGTCTTCAAATGAATCAGTTTATCTTCCCATCAAAATCAATGGTGAAGTTTGACATGTATAAAAAACCACAGTAAAGTTAATCTTACTCTTCCACGCTAATAAATTTTCTATTTTTTGGAAAACTAAATTCCACCCTTATATTCTTACAGATTGCATGAGGAATGTAATTATTGGAAAGTAATTTCTTGAATTCATCCCAATACATATCTTCCCCCTCATTCCTTGAATTCAAGTTCATAATAAATTACCACCACTAATTATATTATCTCACTATGTGATAAATTGTTAATGCTAAATTCTATTGATCACAATAGTTGATTGTAAACAATATATTTTCAATAGTATTTATCCATTGTACAATGATTAGTAGATTAGATATTTCACTAAAAATATATGTTATTAGAAACATAAAAGAATAAACTACTAGTTATTCCTTCCATGTTGATGTCGATCAATCTACATTGTGTATGTTTTTATTCATGACCCATGATAACTGATTCATCATCATCATGAAGTATTCATCTATAGATACACCCATAATGGGATGTTTATTGTCACATTTTTTCATTAACCCATTGTTTATAGGAGAGCTTCTATTTCCTTCCACCTTTTATAAAAGAATAAAATCTTAGTGAGAATGTAAATATTAATGGGATTCTAATAATAACATTTCTAAAAAAAATATAAATGATAAAATTTTCATGTATCATGTGTCCCAGAATATATCAATCAATGATAAAATGTTTATATTATCTATATATCCATTGTAATGTTTTTTTAAAAACATGTGATTAATCTAAAAATATCCTATGTGAGTTTCAAACTAAGTCCATAGTAAGATCACATTAACCATGCACTAGAATAATGACCTTGATATACAAAACCGAATATTTTATTGGTTATATCCATTAGATTCATCGGAACTTAAATCAAATCCAATTATATTATCAAGACTTGGATTTTATTTTTTAAATATATATCTGTTTATACATTAAGAAGATATAAGTAATTTTTTTTATATTTATAATGATCTTTTGGGTTGTTTCGAATATTTTTATAGTCATAATCTCCATATATTAATAAAACATTCCTTTTTAAAAAACTATGGCATACATAATTTTTATTCATTCCTTTTAATATGATTTCATAACTAATGTTACATTAATTACATCTAAAGAATTGTTGATGTCTAATTAATTGGAAAATAAGTTCACAATACTTGAATTCCATAACTAAAAATATACATAAACATTATACAGTCCTTTTTAAGTGATCCCATTTTAATCCTTCATATATCACCTCACTGTATATATTTTCATGGGGATATACATCAGTAGACAAATGTGAGCATAAATCTCAATAAGGAATAACAATAGAAATAGAGAATGAATGATCATCATAGATAAAACAAGTATCATAATTGAATAAAATAATCATAACTACTTGATATTATCATCAGTGTTATATATTTATTCAATGTGGGGAGTACAAGAGACCAAGAACCTGAGAACAAAAAACACCCCGACTAGGGGGTGTAAAATAGTGGAGACTCAGGGAATCCCCACGGATTAAGTTCACACCCTCAGGCTTCATAGAGGTGACATTTGTAAGGAAGGAGACATCAGATCCCGGGGTGGCAAGGGAAGCTAGGTGATCCTTGAATTTATTCCCTTCTCTACATGCGTGTGTAACTTGAATGATACTCTTCAAGAAATCTTCACATATCTTGATGGTGAATGTGTCAAAGAAAAGGATGGAGACTCTATCTAGAAGGGATTTATGAATTATCCTCAAGTCATTTTTCGCATGGGAGATGGTTATAGTTTTATGATTACACAGGTTGATCCCCGTGAGAAGTGCCTTGACCTCCGCTTGAAGAGCATTTCCATTACCAAAATGGGATGTGAATTCTTGGACCACACTCCCTCTCGAGTTACGAACCCCCCCCCCCCCCCACCATGCATTATACCAGCGATGCAAGATCCATCTATGTTTAACATAAGACAACTTGATGGAGGCCTCCATTTTACCCACTACCCTCACATACCATCCACGGTACGAGCCAGATCCGGGCATGCCTACTGCATTCTCATGGAGGGGGATTCCCTCCAATCCTTGATTAGAGTAACCAAATCAATAATTTGATACTTGGTTCACACAATTATGGACCTCACGAATGATTAGAGCCCCTATAATTGAGAATTTTTATAGGCCTACCAAAAGCACCAACACCCATCACTGATGACCACCAAATGTTCCATCTTCTCCAGACCATTATCCATTGTACCATGAAACCTTATCTCAAAGAATGATGAAACCTGCTACTCGATAGAGGAGACTGCTGTAAAGACTCCAATGAACTGCCATATGTCCATAGCCCACTCTCCTTCAAAGAAGATATGATTTTTGGTCTCCTCAATTTTGGAGCTATAGCACTGGCACCAAGAGGCGAGACTGACTCCCATAACTAAAAAGGGTTTTACCAAGGTATCATAAAAATTTAGTCTTTTGAGATTAATTTCATTCAAAATTCCATGTAGTGCTATAATGAAACACCCTTCACATGTATTAATTCATTTTATTCACATTAATCAAAAATCAATCATTTTATTAATAAATTATGGATAATAAATTTTGGATTTCATGAAACCTAATTGTGTACAGAAGTCCTTAATGTCATGGAAATTACATTATTATTAAGTCCCATGAAGGGAATGCTTCCTTCATACATGTGAATCCATGAGTAAATAAATTATGTTTATATCCATGAAAATTTACATATATAATAAATGGGTTTGTGTACTAAAAATATAATAATATTTCATGTAAAAGTTGGAAATTAAATACCTGAATTCAGTAGAATGATTGTACACAAGAGAGATTTAAAATGGAATAATGAGAGGGAATGAAGGTCACCCCTAGTAAAACATTATTCAAGTAGAATTAGGATAAATAAAATTCTATAAAGTAAAATAATTCAATATTTATAAAGAATAATAAAAAATGAATACATGAATAGACACGAAAAATTAGAAGGTTTAGTTACCATGAAGTGTTTCTTCCTAGAACATGAGGATGGCTCCATAATACCATAAATATCTCATTAAGGATATCTTTGGGAGGTAAAATGACCATAAAATATATGTCACGACCCGTCCTAGTGGGGCCCATATCGTGACTCCCCAAGCCAGCCTCCAATAGTCCAGGGGCTGATGACTAACACCGATTAGGCATAATACTATGTGGGGGGAATTTCTTAAGAACCTGTACACACTCACACATCTATATTCCCAAAAACAATAAAATGTAAAAAAACTAAGCAACAAAAATTCATGCATACAACAAAACCAAACCAATAGATTACGACGAAATATAAATTACTGAATGTAAACTAGGCCAAAATTCAAGCCCACCAAGAAATAAAGAGTCTAAAAACTACAAATTCTACCCTGTAAACACAACGAGGTACTGGGACTACTGCTCGTAGCCGATGGAATGCCATGGCCTGTAGAGAATTCAAAAATCCCGGTCATTTCCTAGTCCACCCTAGACACTGTCAAAAGGCTTCTCATCTTCACAAGACATGACACATGCAGGCAAAGCACGTGAAGGGGTGAGTATAACAATACTCAGTAGAGGACCCCGAAAAAAAAACCCAAATCAAGTACACAAAGGAAAGGAATAGTTAGCTCCATGAAATATATTTCTATTGAACATATAATAAGAGATCACAGTCCAGATATACTCAAAACCCAGACCCATAGTATAGAGTCAAGTCACATAACCACATACCCCCACTAGGGATTCATTTCAGAGATTCCACGAAGTACTCATTCTTGGAGAACACACTCCACGAGTCTGGTAGCTATGATGATGTATATATGAGAAATACTGCTTCTTCGGGAAACGTCACGAGAGGTAGATACACTCATTATGGTAGACACACTTCTGAGTGGGAAGATCATGATAGATAGAAGCACTCATTATGGGAGAAACACTCTTGAGTGGGAAAGATCACGATAAACATATGAGGATCACTACCAGGGCCATGGTGGATACCGTGACTCGTCCGGATTCACTAGATTTGTGATTCACTAGCTAGGATGAGGTTGAAAACCCGGTATAGTTGGTAACGTTGATGTTTGACTCTACCTAGGTTCCGGAATGGATAGAGGATCTCGATCCGGGCCTCTTAGAGGGATCCCGACTCTATCACAGAAAGTCATGATGATGGGATAATACTACTGTAGATGGAAATGATTTCTGTCCTTTAGGGGAACGAGAAGAAGGGGAACTAACCTAAATGAATGATGTAAAAGATACGGTGAACAAGAGGACCGTGCCATCTTCAAAAAAAGTACATGGCATGTAGAAAGGTTACACGCCTTGTTGTATGTCCAAAGTTATTTCCCGTGTTCAATGGCTTGTGCTGTAAGGATGGTCATGTCAAAAAGTGAGTATCCGACATGTAGTCCAGTGTACACTCCATGTCCAAGTGACTGGGGTTGCCTCTATGTACATTGGCCATGTTCCGGTACACAGTCATCAACCCATGTACTTGAACCCGTGTAATTGGTACATGGGGTGACCCACGTTACTCACCTCGCCTGGACGTGTGATGGAGTACACGGTCGTGTACTGCATCCTGTGTCCATGTATCCCCAGGATACACGCTGAGTCCCATGTATCCGCTTCTATCATTCTTCATAGAGAGTACATGCTGTGTCGTCTGAAGCCATATAGTCCATCACGTGTCTGTTTAGTTCCCAAAATACACTTCGAGCTTCGAGGAAAGTCCAACACGACCTGCGACTAGGGTCACACACTATTTGATTATTCTCTGACCCCCGAAACCCTAGTCGCCACTACCAGTACTACATTGTGTGTTCTTCGGAAGTACACTTCGTGTATTATGGAAATTTATAAAATCGATGCTCCTCACTGGCGCTGATCTTGTGATGTCCTGTTCATCGATCTGGCCATTCGATTGCCGTGAAACGCCCTGGTTTTGGTAGCCCCGACACCTCAAAGCTGATTACATTGTTTCTGGACCTCTGATCAGCTATGAAAACATGTAGTGATCTACCCGTGTGAAGAACGCTCGATGAATGACCCTTCTCAATCTGGTCTTATTAATTTTCTTCCATCGTCGTGGCACCTCTTCAAGGTCTTTGTGGTGTCGAATACTCAATTTGGGGTCGTTGTGTCACAAAAAAATGTGCAACTATAAGTTGTTCGTCTCCCCACAATGAACGCAAAGAACGCGCGGAGAAAATAAAGGGGAAGAAATCTAATGAACAAATCGGGGAATGAACCTCTGTTGTCATTCATCACAGCGTTGATCATCTCCCGTTGGTAGGATTAAAAGTAGCAGAATCAAACAACACCAATTTAACATGGGTCAATTCCCCGAATCATCCAAATAAAACTCTTCCACAACAACGTACGAATCCACAGATCATCTTGTTCCTGGTTGATCTGCGTTCATCATTAAATCAAAATGGGGAAAAGAATTTCAATAACATAACCCTAACTCAACTGGGATCGATAACTGACAATGTATCATGCTTCCATCATCATCGAGATCCTTAAACATCATTAGTGCAGCGATTCACATCTATGATCCGTCTTCGTTCGTCACCGAGGGTTTTCTCTAGAGCACCACCAATTTTCCCTAGAGTTTTCTCTCAATCCTCCACCAACGATCGATGTAAAATTATTCCAATAAAAAGGGAATCACGTTTGGCATTCAAAAATAAGATGTGGTATTAATGAGACCAGCTTTCCATTCTTGATCCATTATGACGTGGAATTTATTAAAGAAATAGTTTCCTTGTCGCCGCGCTGCGGAGGATGTTTCCATAAAATAAACATTCCCATTTATTTTATTTTATTTTTCTGAAAAAGTCCAAAAATTAACTTTTTACCTCAACCCATGGCAGTTGAGGTTATACCCATTCTTAGGTAAAGTTTTCATCCCTGATGCAACAACGCCCTCATATTTTTAATCCGGGCATCCGTTTGGAAACATCCGCAACCGTGAACAAGTGCCTACTCAATTAACTAAAAAACACTAGAACCACCATTCTAGGATCACCGGGCCTCAGAGTGATGTGCTGTCTTTGATCCTACTATCATAATAATTCTACATAATATTTAAAAATAATACAAATAAAAACCGAGACATTACATTCTCTCCACCCTGGGGCTTTGCATCCCTGAAAATCCAAAACAAAGACTGCTCAAAAAGATGTGGGTATTGGGTATGGATTTGAGCCTCCTGATCCCATGTGCCCTCTTGAATATTTTCGTGCTATCATTGAATTTGAACCAACGGAATCAATCACCCACGAAGGATCCCCTCCTACTGATCATCGATATCCACCGGGTACTCAGCAAAGGTCACTTCATCCTCAATGTCCAACTCGCCCTTGTCGATGACGTGCGATGGGTCATGCACATACCTCCTCAGCTGTGACACGTGGAACATATCATGTACTTAATGCAATTGTGGCATTAGTTCTAGGAGGTACGCCACCTCGCTAAATCTAAAAAGTATCTGAAAAGGTCCGCTGAACATTGGAGAGAACATGCCGCCTCAGCCAAATCTCCATAGCCCCCATCGAGGTGAGACCCAAAGAAAGATGTGGCTTCCCTCTTCGAACACCATAGGTCTCCGTTTCTAGTCAGCATAAAAATTTTTCCGGCTCTATAAAGTTTTGATCCATTACCGGATGATCTACACCTTCTCATTGGTAGCTCACACCAACTATGGACCCCTGAGTGCTGACTCTCTGGTGTCGGTCGAGCAAAGCGGTGATCGAAAGGGTCTCCCATACAAGGCCTCGAACGGTGCAATACCAATGGTGGAGTTGTAGCTATTGTTGTATGAAAAATCCAGTAGTGGTAGGTGTTCCTCCCAACTGCAACCAAAGTCCATGAAATAGGCCCGAAATATATCCTCCAAAACCTGAATGGTCCTCTTCATCTGACCATCTGTCTTGGGATTAAATGTTGTTCTCAAGCGTAGCTGAGTTCCAAAGGCCTCCTGCAATCCTTTCCACAACCGGGATGTAAATGAAGCGCCTCAGTCTAAGACTATCATAGAATGGATTTCATGAAGCCGAAAAAGCTCCTCCACGTAGAGGAATATGAAGCTCTCTATGGAACTATGCTCCCTGATAGCAAGAAAGTGGGCTGACTTGATGAGTCGGTCAACGATCACCTCGATGGAATCATTCCCCTTGGACGTTCATGGTATTTATGTCATTAAGTCTATCTATATTCCATCCAACTTCAAATATGGAACATCTAGGTGGTGAGATAATCCCACTGGAACCTGGTGTTCAGCCTTTACATACTGGCATACATGACATCGAAAACGATATATGCTACTGCCTTCTTCATGCCTGACCACCATAACTATCATCGAAGATCCTGGTACATCTTTTCTGCTTTAGAATGTACCACTAAGGGGGATATATGAAACTTCTTCAGGACCACCTCTTTCAATGCCACCGGTACAACAGTGCATCCTCTTAAAAGAATTACGTGCTCCCAACCATGTGAATATCCATCATGAGCATGCCATATGAAAAATGAGCATGTAAATCCACATAGTCGACATCTCCTAGTTGTGCCTCCCTAACCCACTGTAAGAGTGGAGGGGCGACATCCATCGAATTTAGGTATGTTGTTTCTTGTCTGTCGACAAATGATAACTACAGTGCGACTAACTTCTCTGTCACCTCACTCTATAGCAATGAGCCCGACCTTCTTTTAAGAGAATCTACCACCTTGTTCCCCTTCCCAGGAGTATAGATGATATCAAAATCATAATCTTGGAGGAACTCTAGCCAACTCCTCTGCTTCAGATTCAGATCCTACTGCAAAAAGATGTACTATAGCCAACATGTGATCATGGGTCCCATTGTTCATCTCATATGGCCTAAGCTAGCGCAAACTATAAGCAATCCCTGCTTGTTTCTACATCAGAACGTAGCCAAGCCCGGTCACTGATGCGTCACAAAAAATGACTTACTCTACACCCTCCTTCTGTAATCTCATGATTGGGGTACTCTTCAAACTCTATCTCAACTATTTGAATGCCTGCTGGAACTTTTATGTCCACACTAAGGGTTTCCCTTTCCTGGTCAAGGCTATCATCAGTGCTAATATATGGAATAAATCAGGAATTAATCTCTAGTAATATATTGCTAACCCATGGAATCTCCGCACGTCCGTCATGCTCTGATGTGGCTCCCATGCTAACACATCCTCCACCATGGCTGGGTCTACTGATACTCCATCTGCTAATATTATATGTCCCAGAAAATGGACATCTTGAATCCAGAACTATCACATTGAGAGCTTCCCATAATGATTGTGCTCCCGAAGTATGTCTTGAACCATCTGCATGTGTCTCGTGTTCTCCTCCTCTAACACCGAGTACACAAGGATGTTGTCGATGAAGACCACTATGAACCGGTCCATGTACGGCTAGAAGATCTGGTTCATCCATCCCATGAACACTGTGGGTGCGTTCATAACGCCAAAAAACTTCACCAAGGACTCATAGTGACCGTAGAGGCATCTGAAATCCGTCTTTGGTATATCCTCATCCCATACTCGTAATTAGTGATAACCTGATCAAAGCTCAACCTTCGAGAACCACTGTTCCTCTATCAGCTAATGGAAAAGGTAATCAATTCTATACAGTGGATACATATTCTTCAGAGTCACCTGGATCAGGCGTCGGTAATCCATGCACAACCTCATACTCTCGTCTACCTTCTTGGAAAACAAGACTAGGGCCACCCAGGGTGAAGTGCTGGGTCTCACAAAACCCTCTCTCTTCAAGTAATCTAACTTCACCCTCATCTCATGAAGCTCTATGAGATCCATCCGATATGTATATGAGAAAATCAGTGCCTTCCTGGGGTGTAAGTCGATGTAGAAGTCCATTTCCCGGCGGGGAGGTAATCTTGAAACATCATCCGGAAATACGTCCTTGTAATCTGCCACTAATTTTGGGAAATGAGAGCTCACAAAATCTACTTCTCTGAGAGAAAGGCTAGCCATTTCATGTGTGATCTGCTGCACCCTCCAATTCACGAGCCCATTATGTGCTTCCTGGGTCTCCTTTTCTCTGAAAAAGAAAAACCTGGTTCCATCATGGCGGACACGCCACACTCTTAACCTAAAACACTCAATCTAGGCATGGACTGAAGATTACCAATCTATTCCAAGAATGACATCGTAAGGCCTCAATGCTACCACCATGAGGTTACAACTAAAATTCTTTCCTCCATGGGTAAGATAACACTGTCTACAGAGGTGTGTGATCATCGAGTCTCCTCTCGCAGGTGTCTCCAAGCGTAAGGATCGAATCAACGGTTCTACTGGAATCTCAAGTTTTCACACAAGACATGTGGAGATGAAGGAATGACTGGAAGATGTGTCTATAAGTACAAAAGCTATGGTAGATAAGACATCGATACTACCTCGTATCATCCCTGGAGTCCCTGGGTTGTACGCCTCGAATGCATGAAGCTGCCCTTGCCCCTCTCCCCAGCTCGCTTATCCTTGTGCGGACCTCCTGTGGGTGGTGGTGGAAGTATATCGAAGCGTCTTCCACCACCTACAGCTCTCCATGCTCCTCTACCACGTCCTCCACCAGGCGGTTCTGTCTGCTCCATTATTTTCGTCTTCCTTGGTGGTCCATCCACCGCTTCCCTGTCATGAGCTCGATGGGTTGGAAAATCTATAGTGATATGTCCCCTACCGTCGCATGCATAGCACCACTTCTCCCTAGGCTGAATGGATCCATCCCGAGAGCCCTGGACTGTCGATCCTATGTTCTGGGTCCTCCTCTAACATCTCTCACGTCCTGATCCCTATGTCTGACATCAGCTCCCTGCTACTGAGGTCTCCACACCTGTCTGCCTACTGCTAACTGTTGTCGGCTGTCTCTGCTCCGCCAATAAGCTCTCGATCACCAAAGCCCGCTCGAGTACTCCAACATAAGTTGTAATGTATAGAGGCACGAAACAAGCACAAATGTCTCATCATAGACCTCTCTCGAAGGTCTGAGCTCTGAAGTAATGATGTCTAACCATATCCATCTAGTACGGGCGAGGTTGGTGAACCTCAATGAATAGTTAGCTACTGTCAAACTACCATATTGGAGATGAATAAGCTCCTGGATGCGTACATCTCTCAGAAATATCGGAGAGAAATCCTCCCTGAAGAGTCGCTCGAACTCTATACATGATATAGTCTCCTCATCGTGAGACTATGTGATCAGACTCCACCATCATCCCATCAAACCTTGAAGAAAGATCTCCCCAAGGATCACCATCTTATCTGCTGGTGTACTCACTAGAAAAAAACTCTGGTTACCACCTCAAGCCAGTCCTCAGCCACCAGAGGGTCAGGCTTGCCTCAGAACTTGAGGGGTCTCTGTCCCTAGAACTCTTTGAGTGTGATAAGCCTATGCTCCTCATCGGTCAGTACTGTAAGTATCATGGGATGCTATACTGGTGGTGGTATAGTAGGTTCACCACATGGTGGCAACGCCTGGGGAACTGTTCCATGTATCGAACCCCCATCACTGAGGGGGTCATCCTCATTATCGTTCTGCTACATCCTAGCAGGTTTGCGTCGTAGAGGCATACTGTAACGAAACAAGTTGTACCATGGTAAATGAGTATATCTGGAAAACTATCACAAAGGATATATAAAACAAAACCCATTCCTATATAATGCATTCACCATTATTTTATTTCCCCTCAAGTTGTTTTCTCATGTATAGAGTCGAAAAGAAGGTTATCAGAGTCATGGTGTATGGATACGTCGGCGGCCGCCCCAACACTAGAGTCTGTCGCCTAAAAGTTGAGCTCGAAACACATAACACTATTTCCCCAAAACCATCTCATCGACTCTTGGTCCTAAGGTAGAACCGACCAGCTCTGATACCACTCTATCATGACCTGTCCTTGTGGGGCCCACACCATGACTCCCCAATCCCGCCTCTAATAGGCCAGGGGATGGTGACTAGCACAGCGTAGGCATTTTACTATATAGGAGGCATTGCCCAAGAACCTTTACAGATTCACACATCTCCAAGCCCACAAATGTTGAAATGTAAAAACCACTAAGGAACAAAAATGCATGCATACAACTAAACCCAGCCTACAGAGTACGATGAAAGGTAAATTAATAAAAGTAAACTAGGCCAGAATATAAGCCCAACAAAAAAACAAGAGTTTGGAAATTGAAAAGTTCAACATATAAATACAACGAGGTACTGGGACTGCTTCTCATAGGTGAAATAACTCATTACACTGTAGGGAACTCAGAAAGCCCCATCTTGTCTTGGTATTCCCTTGAATCTAGCAAAATGTTGCTTGTCTGTTCAAGACACGACACCTGTGGGCAAAGACCGTGCAAGGGTGATTATAACAATACTCAGTAGAGGAACCCGAAAAACAAAAATCAAGTACACAAAGGAATGGTATAGTCATCTCAACACAATTTATGTCTACGGAACATATAATAGGAGATCACAATCATGATATACTCAAAACACATGCCCTTATTCTAGAGACAACTCACACAACCACATACCCCCACTAGGGATTCAGTTCAAAGAATACACGAAGTACTTGCTCTGGGAGAACACCCTCTAGGAATCTGGTAGCTATGATGACGTTTGTCTGAGAAGTATTGTTCGCTGGGAAACATCATGAGAGGTAGATACAATCATTTTGGGAGACACACTCCTGAGTAGGAAGATCATGATAGATATAAGCACTCATTATGGGAGACACACTCTTGAGTGGGATAGATCATGATACACAGACGAGGATCCCTTCCAGGTCCATTGCGGATAACGCAGATCATTCGGATTTAATAGCTTGGTGATTTACCAGCTAGGTAGAGGATCAACGCCTAGTAGATTTGGTCGCATCGATGCCTGACTCTACCTAGGGTCAGGAATGGATAGAGGCTCTCGCTCTAGGCCTCTCAGAGAGTTTCTGAATCTGTCAAAAATAGTCCTGTAGAAGAGAACATACTCTTCTAGAATGAAATGATGCCTGACCTTACGAGGAACGAGAAGAAGGGGCACTAACCCAAACAAAATATGTCCAAGATATGGTGAACTAGAGGGCCATGCTATTTTCCAAAAAGCACATGTTGTGAAAAAAAGTTACAGGTCGTGTTATCTAACCCCAGGTATTTCTCGTGTACAACGGAACATGTCATAAGGATGGTCATGTAGAATAGTGAGTACACATCATGTAGTACAGAGTACACGCCCTGTCCCAGTGACTGTGGTTGGCTCTGTGTACGCTGTCCTTGTGCTGGTACACGATCATCAACTCGTGTACTCCAACCTGTGTAATCGGTACACGAGGTGACCTGGGTTAAAGTCCTTGCCTGATAGTTTGACGGAGTACACGGTCGTGTACTGCATCCCATTTCCGTGTATCACTGGGATATACTCTGAGTCCCACGTAGCCACTTTTGTCTCACCTCATAGAGAGTACACACCGTGTCGTCTAAAGACGTGTAGTCCATCCCATGTCCGTGTAGTTCCCAAAATACACACCGAGAATCAGGGAAATTCCAACACACCGTGTGACTAGGGCCACAAGACGTGTGATTCATCTATGACCCCAAAAACTATAGCTGCCGCTGCTAATACTACATGTCATGTTCTTTGGAATTACATGCCGTGTATTATGGAAATTTCCTGAAACAACGCTCCACACAGGCGCGGCTCTCGTGATGTCCCGTTGGTCAATCTGGTAGTCCGATTGACATGAAACTCAACGATTTTTGTTGGCCTAACACCAAGAAGGAAATTATGTCATTTCTAGACCACCAATTGGCTCCGAAAACATGCAACAATCCACCCACGTGAAGAATGCTCGAAGAATGGCCCTTTCTGAACTGGTCCGATTCATCGTCCACCATCGTCGTCACACCTCCCCAAGGTCATTGTGGTGTCGAATCCTTAATTTGGAAATGTTGCATTGGAAATGGATGCACAATGATCCATTGTTCATCACCCCATGAAAAACGTGAAGAACGCACAGAGAAAATAAATGGGACGTAATCCAATGAACAAAATGAGGAATGAACCTCCGCAGTCATTCGTCAAGGCATTGATCTACTCCCGTTAGTAGGATTAAATGGAGAAGAATCAAACATAAACAATTCAACATGAATCAAGTCCCCAAATCATCCCAATTAAACCCCCTCCCAAGAATGTATGAATCTATAGATCAACTTCTTCGTGGTTGATCCGCATTCGTCATTTAAAATCAAAACGGGGAAAGAATTTAAATAACAGACCCCTACCTCAACTAGGATCGATTGTTGACGAATGGTTGTGCTGCCAACGGCTTCTAGATCCTTCAAATTTGTTGGAACAGTGATTCACAGCTTTGATTCGTCATCATTCATGGCTGAGGGTTTTCTCCAGATTGCCACAGAATATCCCCAGAGTTTTCTCTCAATCCTCCCCCAATGATCAACATTCGATTTTTCCAATAAATAAGGGAAAATGTTTGGCATTCATAAATATGTTGCGGTATTAATGAGTCCATATTTCCATTCTTGGGTCATTATGACATGGAATTTATTGATGAAACAGATGCCTCGTCACTACGCTTCAGTGGATGTTTCCATAGAATAATATTTTCCATTTTTTTTTAATTTACTGAAAACGTCCGAAAATTAACTTTTTCCCTCGACCCCCGCCGGTCGAGGATATAACTGTTCTTTGGTAATGTTGTCATTTCGAACGCAATGATTCCCTCTGATTTTTAATCCGAGGATCCGTTTGGAAACTTCCACAACCACACAGAAGTGCTGACTCACTTAACAAAACAATGTTCGATTTACCATTAAGGGATCACCGGGCCTCGGAATGATGTGTTGTCTCTGTGCCTGGTCTCGTAATAATTCCATATAATATTTAAAAATAATACATTGAAAAACTGAGACATTACAATCTGTGATAATGTATTTCTAGTAGAGAGGAATGGTGGGATAATTGGGTATTTATAGAAAAAAGGAGTCATTTTTTAACAATTATTTAATATTTATTGTTTATATACATATTATGGGAAATGAGAAACAAATGGATTTTTCATTATTTGTTCATATTTTTTAGAATATAATTTAATTTTTAAAATATTATAATCAATTATAATAGAAACCAATTTTATAATATGACATTGGATATTAAAAATTAAAATTTCCACTAAATATTATTCTTAATACCATTATTTCCATTTCATGCATAGAATAGTCATTTATTGTTTTTGAAATTGATTTAAAAAAATTAAAATATATAATATTAATAAAATAATATATTTTTTCTTGGGGTTTATAAAAATAACAACAGGTCAATATTATATATAAATGAAGTCATAAATCATAACAGAAACACAATTTTTTAATTTTTTAATTCTATAAAATATAATTTACTTTTTAAAATTATCCAAATTCCACCATAAGTTAATTATGATTGGTTGATACAACTATATTACATATTTTATAAAAATTAGTTTCTAAATATTAGAATTCTATGTTTTAAAACCAAAAAATCTTATTTACTGAAAGATAACAGTTGTTACGAAATAGGAAACATTCTATCAGTTTGAAAATTTTCTATGTCATTATTGAGTTTTTTATCATTTTTAATAAAAAAATATATCTTATTATACTATTTGAAGAAAATAAATTTATTTATAATTCCGGAATTACAAAAATGTAAGTATTTGTTTGAATATACAATTATGTTTTTAAATATTTGATAAAATATTTTTCTAGTTTATCTTACATTCATGTGTGTTTTATTAAATTAAATAATAATAGGAAAAGAATTTATGGAATACATATTTTATTTACACAAATAAAAATACACTTTTATGATACTAAGTACTATATACACAACCCTTTATTATAAACATATAGATCCTAAAGGTAATGTGGGAAATGGTGGTAGTTTTATTGGCTGTCTCAACAAAAATTGTCTTTGTAATGTTTTTTACTACCTTAAACTTCTCGCATATTCAACTCTACTAGATCCTTACCACTCAAAGAACAAATTTGGGATTTTTTAAAAGTAAACCCCAATAATTATACCTCTCCCAAATTTTAATAAAAATGGGATTTAAATTATAAGAATCATATGGTTGAGGATATCTTGTCTCGTTTCTATATACACTATCAGTAATCATTATACGTTATACACTCTGATTCTAATATTAATATTATTAATAATAGTCATGAAACTAAACAGTAATATTGACCAACAATCTTATTAAAAAAAATTATATTTACAAACTTCCATATTTAAAGAATCACTTTTCCCTTTCAATCTTATACTTATCCTATCAAAAATAAATAATTGAAAATTTATTCAACAATGTTTTTACATTTCCTTGGATATTGTCTATTATATTTAAAAATTATTTTTCTCATTTAAAACATTTCATTGAATGTGTAATCATATTGGATGATTTTGATATTATATAGTACCCCATTTCATGGTCACTATTTTTTTGTATCATTGTACTAAGTTTAACTATTTTAATCGAAATTATTTCATGAAATTTATTTTTTATAATAGTATATTTATGTAATTCCATTTTGAAATGTAATAAAATAATCATTTTGAAAAAAGTGTTATTTTTTTATCATAGAATAATTTTGAAAGTTATAAGGGTTATACGAACATGATCATGACATACTATATTCATACAGAATCAATCAATTATCATTAAATAAGATTCTTATAATATAATTGTCTCAATAAAAAGACATAAAACTTTAGAGTGTGGAAGAATAAGTAATTATTCCAGAGACATTGGAAAATATCATTAACATATGATAAATGTTTCTGTCTTACACATATGTATAGAATATCACTTCCTTACTAGAGGATCACTTCTAATACTATCATATTTCGTTTGGTCCTCTCCCCATTCCATAATTTCCTTAATCATGGTACACTCCCATGAATATAATTTTAGAAATAACACATTACTAAACTAGGTTCACTCCTCATTCCATCCATTATTATTTCATTAGATATATAGCATTACCCAATTAATTTTAGGGATATATAATTATCATTCCACCCATCACATAATAAAAACAATATATATGTGTTCAAAAAGTTCATAAAAAATGATAATATCATCAATTTCATACATAAGGAGAGGATATGTGTTTCAAAATCAAATAATATTTATAGTCATAAACCATATGTTAAATAATAATAACTATAACCTCAGATCATATCCTTATTAAATCATAATAAATATCAACAGATGTTGTTATTGATAAAAATACCTTCCAATGATCATGGACACATTTCTCAAGGAATTTATACATATCATTTTAAATAAATTAATTAGAATAAATAATATCACCAATTATTAATTAAAACATTTTATATCCTAATATTAAAAGAATATATTTAATTTATATTTAATTTACTGAGAATTTATGATCACTGGGAAATCAATTCATACAATTAATTATAAATTACGAATTTCCTCCAAGTATATAGTAAAAAATTAAAAGTTCCATATTTGGAAAATGAAAATAAACCTTTGTAATAAATCTAATGTTTTTTTAAAAAGTTTATTTTAATTTATTTTTATAATATTTAAAAAATATGCACAATTTAATAAAAAATATGAACATGGAAGAATGGGTTTTCAACTGAAGGGAAAAATAAGGATAGTTTTCCATTAAATAATACATTCCGTATAATTAGTATATAATGAAGGAAAATAATTGAATATTTTAAAATCAATAAAAAAATATATTATAATTAAATATATATAATTTGGTACTAAATGATCATATGAATTTATCATTAGAATATTATACGCATAAATATTCTAGATAAAAGATAGATTTTAACAAAAAAATATTTCCATTTTACTAAACATTGAATCATAATCCTCATAAATTTAATAATTTAAAATGAAAAATTATATAACATAAAAATAATGTGATTCAAGAAAAATTTTACAAAAATTTTGGCAGATACACCTCATAAAAGAAGATATTTTTATAACATCAAACATGTATCAATGTAATCAAATTGTGATGATGAACCATTTTTGCATTAGTAAATATTGAATTAAGATTAATTGGATGCTTTAGTACCATTAGTTAAATCAATTATTATGTAAAAATAAATTCCTAGGTAGTATATAAACCATAAATATACTAAATTAGATCATAGAATTAAAATATTTCATAATGAAGACAAATTATGAAGAGGCCATTACCTGATTTACGATATGATTCATAGCTGATCTTACCACATGTATAAGCAATTTTTAATTATTTTAAATCTATAAAAAGGAAGTTTTATTACGTATTACATCATATATGATCCACTTATACAATTTCATTACCCTTTTATTATAAATTTTCAATTAATGTTGTCATTTCATAGGATATGGTTTTTTGTTTTCTATATATGTTTTAGTTTTGTTGTAATGGTTCGTAAAATTTGATCAATGATAAACCATCAATAAAATATTAATTTTGTTATAAATACTATTTATATTAATTTTATAAATATTTATAATAATTAATATTTCAATGTGATGAAATTTTAATTACATCACATTGTGGATATGGTAATCTATATGTGCACGCAAGTGGTGTTTCCACTTTTTAAAGGAAGGAATGAATTAATGATAAATTGTAAATCAAATTTAAAAAATAATTATAATATCATAAATATAATATATATATATATTCATTAAATATATCCTTATTACCATCCATGTAAACCAGAGATGATAAACATATGATATCACTTCGTGGAGATGGAAATCCACATGTATGCATGAGCAACATTATCATTTCCCAATTGATCAAAAGTAATTAATTTAAAATTGATATAATTAATAAATTTGAAAAATTATGACAGAAATAACATATATAAGCCTTAAACTCATAAAAATATGTATCCAATAATGTTAGTCCTGGAAAATATTTTTTATCACTATGGGGAGGTGACAGTCCATACGTTTGCATAAGCAATAATTTCATCTCCCATTTGATTGATAAGAGGTGGTAAATGGTCATTCCAAAATAATAATAAAACATTATTATATTTTTGATACATTATTTATATTTTTTATTGATTAAATTTTCTAAGACAAGGTGTTAGAATAAATAAAAAAGCGAGAGATTGGTTACTATTTAAACCCCTTCATTAAGAGGCCTCCTTTGGCATACACCTTAATCCTTAAATGATTGGTCTTAAGAGAATAATATAATATCTATGATGAAGTTTATTATTCTACGAATTCATTGAGTGGATATTTTAAGATATGTATTGATCAAATGGTGTGAATAAAAGACATATAGTTCCCCTTTATATGTGAGGGGGGACCCACATGTAAAATCATAAATATTTTAATTATATAAGGTAAATTTAATGGTAATGTGTTGTTAATGTAATATGGATTATATATTATGGTAATATGTGGATGTAATATAATATAATATATGAATTTTAATTATCTGGGTTGAAATCCTACCCTTATATCATGGTTTAACACCCCCTAGTAAACCCATTTCAACCTTAATAGTGGAATCAAAATTGTACTATTTTACAATTATTTATGACCAAAGATTAATTATAAACTATTATAAAATGTAAATTATTATTATTATTATAAATATTTATTCCATTTTACCAAATTCATCTTCTATAAGTAGTTGATTATAATTTTATATAAACAGACAACCTGAAATGAAAACCCATTTTAGACAAATGAATCATTAAGCGTAAAACATAATTCATTAACATTCCTATCCTTGTAAAAATGATAAAATGAAAGTAAATATATATTATTGAATATATAATCTATAAATTTCATTAGAACCATTAATCAGTAATGTTTAATTCAATTTATTATGATATTTAAAACATTTCACACATAAAAATAGTTTTTAGAAAAATGTGATTCTAAAATCAAAAATAATTTTATAAGTAAATAAAGTATTATGATAAATATTCTATAATTAAAAATATTTTTATATTTAATGGATAATTATGATACATATTGATAAAATTATAAACATAATATTACTTTTACATAGAAAGAAATTCTTGTTTTTACAGAAAACAAACATTTTATTATTCACTGGAAAAAAATATTTTTAGAAACAGTACTAAAAAATAACCATATGTTTATTTTGGAATTATCATTTAAAAAGGATATTAATTTATAATATGAAAATTTATATCAAAAAAAGAAAATAAATAAAATTTTATTTAGTAAAATGGAATAAAAACCATTTTATAGAAAAATAATTTTTTTGAAGCAAAAAGTGACTTTACAGAAAATTGTGTACATACTTGTTATAAAATATTAAATTTGTCTGAATTGTTGATAGATATTAATTTTTTTATAATAATAATGTTTTTAATATTAATACTAATAATTTAATATGGGTTAGATAATATCGTATATTTTTTTTAATTCCAATGTTGTGTGTTAAACAAGCTACCAAGCATAGTATTCCATTAACCAAAAGATTTGGGGTTTTACATTCCACCCTTTAATTAATTTTTTTCATCATTAATTTTTTTATTGTTAATAAAAGGAGATATATTCAGAAATATCTTTATTTAAAACCAACATCATACCAAGTTAAAATAAATCTTCCAATAGAATATGAATAATGAAATAAAATTATTACCCAAAATAACATATAATTGGGTTCCCAGATATGGAAAACATTAATGAAAAAATAAATTAAGGTCATAGATGATAAATATAACATCATAAAATCAATATAGAGTGATTGAGAACATATTCCGTAGAATGTGAATAAAAACACAACCATAAATCATTAATGGGTGAAAATGATCATCAACTCCTCGAAAATAGTTGTAAAAAAGAAATCATTTAAATTTTAAAGAACCTTTTATATATTTTTTGAATTATTTTACCTTGTAGTATGATAAAATTAACTTGAATGGTATATATTCATTTCATAATAATAATTTCATCCTATTTCTATGCTTTAATAAATCCAACATTAATCTCATCTCATAATAATGGAATGAATAATCAAAATTAATCTTAATTCATTCTTAATGCACTAAATTTATATTTTAACAGATCATAAAATACATAAATGAATGATATGTTATTACATATATATATATATATATATATATATTAAAACCATAATGGTTATAACATGTTATCTAATATGGATAAACATACTTTGAATGAAATAATACATTAATCTATAAAAACATAATAATAACACCCAATGTTCAACATAAATCATTATATAAATATTTAATCGTAGCACTCCTCAAAAATATTTGTAACGAAATTCAAAACACATGAATTCATAAAAATAACTATAAATTTAAGAAACTAACATAGCTTTAGTCCCCAAATATTATGATTTAGCTCTTAATTCCACATATCAAAAATGTGAATACCATGATCAAATATTCTCCTAAAATATAACAACAACCTACATAACTATTAAAACTCAATGAATACATACATGGTTCCAAAATATAACCACTATCCATATAAATTATATAAAATCACAGAATATCCAATATATTTCATAAGAACAAATAAAAGTAATAAACATCATCAATGCTAATATAAATATTTTACTAATGAAAACATTAATAAATTTTATAGGAAAAAAATATATCCAAATTACATTATCAAAATAAATAATCCCTATGTCCCAAATAATCATTGTTATCTCAACCTTAACATCATATTAATGTTGTTTTATACCTCAATTATGTGTTCTCCCAAAATATCATTGGAACATTAAATCGATTACCATTATAATTATTATTATTCATTATATTCTTGAATTCCCATAAAATTAGTTTCTTTTTGAAATAATCATTATATGTTTCATGGTTTTGATAACTAGAATATCATTTAAAAAACATGTCTATAATATAATTATCGAATCCCAATATATGAATACATTAATCATTCATATTCTTTCGTTAACCATTAACTAGGCTTCATAATCTTATTCCTTAATGCTTACCTCATAAAATATGAAATATAAATCATCTTTTAAGATTCATAATCCTCAAATCAATAATTATTCAAAAATTTAAAAAACATATTTCAAAAATAATTTATAACTTTCATATTTAATTCATAATATCTTCATCATTAACATTAAATCCTTTACTTTTATAATCTTTCTGATACTATTCTAATGATTTCATCCTAGAAATTTTATTTTCATAAAGACCATACATTCTACATTTAAAATATTTAATGTCAGATGTCATATTATGGTATCAATTATTATAATCTTTTGTATTAACTAATTTCTATAGTTCTTACATGGAAATTAATTTTCTATGTCCATATTTTTGATAACGAAATCATCTCTATATTTCATTTTAATATTTTCCTTAGTGTTTCATCACATATTCCTGACATGTAGAATGATAGATTTTCATTCCTTTATGATCATGAAAATATAACTTTATTTTATTTTATTCTATAAAAAGAAAAATATTTTTAGGTTTTTCATCTTATAAAATGATAATTGGTTAGTCATATTCAAAATATTTCCCATTGTATTTCTATTATCATTTGGTTACTCATGAATACCATCAGTAAATCATCTTTCTCATTCAGTGATAACATGATACTTTCTACTTTTTACTATTAACTATAACTAAATGTGTGGAATGAGAAATGGTAATGAGTTAAAACATAATGAGGAAAAGCATTATTAAGATGTTTAAACCACGGCACCATCAATTCACCCTATGATACTTTGTGTATAACCTAGATCACACATTTTCATTATATATTCAAATCATTTATAATGGTTTATAATGATATTGCGTGCTAAAAATAGCATATCTCCAAAAGAGTGTCCGACCAGGTACACTGTGAAGGCTCATTCTCTATAAACAAGAATGAAGAATGAGATATTCTCAACTATCCATTTTTATTTATGTTACCAAGAATAAAATATTATATAAAACCACATGAATTTAAATTATCTACAAATCGATTCCTTTCTTAGAAAAATACATAATCTATACCTTTATAAATAATAGTATGTGATCCTATATATTAATTAATTTTAAGCGTTATCCCAAAATCATCCTCATAACTGTTTCCAAAAAATTTTAAACATCACAATGATATTTTCGAGAACCGAACCATATACCGTAGTACGGTTGTTACATTATTATATTGTTTCTAGATACAATTGTTTTCATCCCAAATGATCAAATACATTATTAGTATTAGAAAAATAGATTCACATGTTAATTTCAGATTACATTTCAAATCACAAAATTGAAAATAATATTTTTCTGAAGAAAACTATTCCCTTTATCATATACCATTATATTAATCTTAATATAAATATTAGTTTCCTAGTGAACAAAATAATAAAAAATTGAGGAGAAGTATCCCTACAAAAAAAGCTATCATGATTAAATAATGAATAATATACATTTTAAGGTAAATATATGAAAACATGATCCACTGAATAAATAATTTACGAATGAAGAATAATATAGAAAGAATAAATAATTTTCAACTAATTCCATATAAATAATAACATAATATTGAAACATATCCACTTATATCATATCAAATATAATAATCATATTGATATAAAAAATAACCACTAAATGAGGGAATGCATAGTACAATATATTATTAGAAAACCACCAAGGCCTCATTCCAAGAAATATTACATAAATGGGTAAGGACACATCCGAACACACAAACTAGTTTCTCTCTAAGACCTACTAATGCATAAATGGGATATATCATGGCCTTCCCATAACTTACTAAGTGAAATACATTACTCATATAAAAGGGTTGAAACATAATCAATGTAAATATTCATATTGAAAAACTAGAATAAAAAATGATCACAATATCCCAAGTCAATAAATGTAATCATAAACCATACTAAAAAATATAGAAAATTGAATAATATATTATTTTCCTAGTAAATCATAATATTCCCCAAATAATATTGACATAGACAGAAATACGAAGAAAATATCCCAATAAAATTTCTTGAGGAAATTATCCTTTACAATTTGATGCCACATACGTAAATATAAAATAATTCCAAAATATTAATGGATTTTTTTCATTTGAAATGGACCTTTTAATAGTTAATGGATGAATTAGATTATTTAGTGTTAATGATTTAATGTAAATTGGTATGTGTAATATAATTTAAAAATCATTTTATCTGAAATAGTTGTAAAATTTTCAAAAAGTACCTAATTCTAAAAAAACCAAAAATAATTCATTTCAAACCATTTTTAAAATTAAAAAATTTCCTAAAAATTTATTTATTAATTATTTTGGCAATTTTAAACTCTCCTTTTAAACATTTTAATGAAAATATGATCTTGGAGGAGAATTATTCTCAACTGAGTTGAAAAACAGTTTATGTTTTCCCAAAAACATTATTATTTAATATTGAAAACAGAAAGGGATGAAATTTAATAAAATAATTTATTTATAAGAATAAAATTTTTTATAAGAAATTTTTTTTGTATAAAATAGAAATATAAAATAATTTCTTCATTAAATACATTACTGTAAAAAATACTAAATAATATTGATATTTTTAATTTAACCCCCACCTCAGGTCGTAATTTTTTAATAGGTGTTATAACCTCCTATATAATAAATATAGATTTATTATAAATATATTATTGAAATAAAATAATATATATAAATCCATAAAAAATTTACTTATAATATCTTATCACCTGTTAATAAACAATAATTTGTTAAAATAATTATTTTAGGTAAAAATTGATTTATTTTTCATGTCTGTTTTGTTTGGAAGTGTTACTCCTTGAAATTTGATTATGGATAAAAAATATAATCAATTTCAATTATTTTTTAAAAATCTTATATCATCCTTGTATACATATTGATAATAATACACAAAGAAAATATATGGAAGAATGAGTTACACCGTTCTTGAAGAAAGTAGGTCTTACATGCCGTTGAATGATGTTTTCATTAATTTATAGACGGAATGAAAGGATTGTTTTTATAATTAACATAAAAATAATCATTATTATAACATATAAATTATATATGTTCATTAAACCCATAGTTATTACCAACTATTTCAATCTAAAATGAAAAAATAATCATATCACATCATGGAGGTGGTACTCCACACATAACCATGAGGGGCGTTATTGTATTCAAATAGATTGAATTGTAAGAAGGTTGATGTGATATTATAATTTAATATGTATAATTTTTAAATAAATACAAGATATATATATATATATAAATTCATCATTATATCCATAATTGAGAGGTTGTGATGGAAAATGAATTATATTGATTCACGAGACGATAGTACACAGAGCACATAATCAATGGTTTTATTTATCAATTATGTGACGAGGATATGGATATAAGATTATCCATTATAATATTAACATATCATTATAAAAAAATGTATTCTTTAATATTATAATTTTTACTCTTGAGTAATGGAGGCATAATAAATAGTAAAAACAGTGATCTTAGTGAAAAAGTACATTTTCTTAGAAAAACATATTCTGGATATCTTATTAAGCACCATAATATTGTTCTTTAAAGAATAACACCCGGTCTAAAACTAGATAAGTAATATACAGAGATATTTTTGTAGGGTTTTGTTGAGGTAAAAACAATAATATTTGTAAATCATTAATGGGATGAGGTTCTCTCTTACAATTGAGGTGGAGTGAACTTTTTAATACCCAACACTATTTATTAATTGGAAGTCACCCTGGACCTTTATGGATCCAAAATTGCTATCAAAATTTCTTTATGTTTAATTAGTCTAAGACACAACTATACCAAAAAAATACATCTTTGAATATCCTGGACCCATATTCCTTTAAATGACTCCCCTAGCATGGTTAGCCACATTTCCTCAAATGCATCTCCCCAAACCCTTAGGGCTACTGAGTAATAGTGGATGCCTAGGGTGTATCTATGGAAAGAATATTCCCCCTTACCATAGTGTGACACAAAAATGGAAATCAAACAATAAAAATGAAATAATCAGTATAATAAATATGAAAAGAGATAACATCCTAAAACATATATATATAAACAAATTACAGAAGAAATATCACATATAGAATGGTGATCATGTAATGTATCTACAAAAAATCTGACATAGGTAAACATGGAAAGTGTAAAATGCATGTAACAAAATAAAAAAAAGACTAAAAACAATCATAGTTAGCGTTATGATTATCATCTTGGTCATATGATCTTTGTATCCTAATAAACAATCAAAATTATGTCACAATGCACTTTCCCTTATCCATATCAACATTTATATAATCTTCCCAGGTACCAAAAAGTATCCTAAGTAAGGCATGAGATAAAATACCATTTACCACCACTAAAAATGTATAAATCCATCCATTCAATGAATATATAAAAATAATATTGTGTAGGAAGTAATAGAATATAGAAAGGAAGTATTGAAAGTAAACAAACCATAAAGGTTCATGTTCCCATTAACACCCAATATGTTCTACCTAGTTTGGCCTCATCCAAAAGTCTATGGATAAAACGACATCCCTAAATCTATATATAATCAACTCTTTTTTAAGGAAACATTCTCATTTAATAAAGAATTATCAATACCAGAAACATATACCTGTATCCCCTCTAAAGATATGTGATCAAGAGATGCCTAACTAGGCCATCAAAAATGTGTAAGTCACGGAACGAATCCAATCTTGTGATTTGGCTGCGCATACATTTCATATAAATAATTTCATTATTTATTTAATTAATAACCTCATATGATATTTAGCATTCATTATTTGGAATCCATGAATCCCTCCAATTTTCACTTAAACCAATAACATTATAAGATCATGCTAGGAATCCTTTATTGGAATCATTTTTTTGCTCTCAATTTGGTATAACATTATCTATCATCAAGTCTATCATTGTTGGAACAATAAGGGAGACAAAGTTTCACCCATGGAGTATATGATCAATGTCCCTATGATTCAATCCTTGGATGTTCATAAGAATTCCATGTATCACTCTGGTGTATATACAATCAGCCCCCTTTGTCCATCTTTGTAAATCCATATAAGGAGTCATAATGTCACTCGACTATAATAAAAGAAGTATACAAATAGTTATTTACCTATAATTTTTATAAAAACCATGTGTCACCTAAAACATATAATATTCAATCACCCAATATCATTTAATTATTCAAGGTTATCATAATGACCATTTTAATTAAACCCCATCTCATAAGGTGGATTATAGGAAGGGATAAGCACATAAGACATAGTCTCTTTTTTAAACCATCTGGTCTTATCAACATTAGAAGAAACTCTTGGTTAATAATGCAATGACATGACCATATCCTTGGGAAATTGTCATCCATTCCCTTTCTTTAATCAATTCAAATTTTAATTTACAATTAATCATTTAACATCCTAGGAATGTGGAAAAGGAAACACTTTAAGCTAACACAACTCAATATGCCATCCATTGTTGACTATTTAATAAAAAACACACCCAAGGGGTGGTTCCAATTTAAGATTAATGGCCATTAATAACTTATCAGTGGTCTCCATAATTTAATAGGTTATACATAACCATTTCAATCAATGATTCTGTTCTATTTCAAATGAGATTCACGAAAAAGGGACACACATCACAATAAAAAATTATAAAACACAAAACCTTGAAGAAAATTAATGATACATTCGACCGTAGGTTTGTACTAGTGTGCTTATCTAATATCATCTATTGATTTGACTCAGATCGGAAGAAAAAGGAAGAACGAATGAAAAAACCAAAAAATATAGAAAATTGAATTTCACCTAATCATTGATTCTCAAACTAGGATAAAAAAAGAATGGAGAAGATGTAATTGATAACCCACAGACATGATCCCAATAAGACCAATGACACTTGTTTTTGATATTTGATGGAGAAATAGTAAAAAATCCTAGCATTTGGGATCAAGGAGGAGCTCCCAAATATCAATATTTTCAAATGTGATAGAAGAGAAAA
Organism: Viscum album; assembly: GCA_963277665.1. Taxonomy (NCBI): domain Eukaryota; kingdom Viridiplantae; phylum Streptophyta; class Magnoliopsida; order Santalales; family Viscaceae; genus Viscum; species Viscum album. The sequence goes on from OY728165.1 coordinate 1,969,043,859, forward strand.
ATTAGTATGAAATTATTAAATAATTAAAGATATTTATTAATTTTATAAATAAAATGAGTCACAAGGTTTATCCATACAGTTAGCAAAATTGTGAAATAACTGTGCACCCACTGATGTATGAAGGGGCACCTTGCATTGTCAATGACCTAATTTTGACTAAATGTGATCAAACCATGCAATTTTCCTCTATTAAAAATTTCAGGTACCCAAAAAGGGCATGCACCTTTATACAAAATGTTTTTCAAACCATATGATATCCTCCCGCCCACTATCCAGCTCTGCACAGTTTCATCAAACAATTTTTCTTGGGTTGTATAGTTAATAATAACAATATCCCCAAGATATTTTCCACCATGAGTCAGGTTCTGATCTCTGAAGAAGCCTCGGAAACCTATGATACCTACATGAACACGATTGAATTCACATTGTTACATAATTTTTTTATTAAACCAAAATTGTTAAAAATAAAAAAAATTAACTCAAGAAAAAAATTGTGTTCTTACAAACTCCCCCCTTAAAGAAATTCATCATTGAATTTCCGTCAGTAAGGGTATGAAGCTTCATCTATTAAAACCTCCAGGAACTACTCTTGTACATTAGCCTTTGGCTCCCTGGTCTATTCCTGTAGATGGTTTTTTTACTATAGCACTATACTAAATAACTGATTGAACTTAGATAACCATCATGATATGATCCAAAATACGAATCAGATGCTCCTTAAAGGTTGCATATAACTGTAACTAAAACTCGTCATGTTGAAATGAATGAGATGTGTCTAAATGATAATGATATAGACGATAAACATGGAATATTTCATTGACAAATAATTTATAGTCGTGATTAAATATAGAATATCGAATTACCCGAAATATCTGGGTGACATATTACCTTTTCACATTTTCCTATTGTGTCCCATCCTTGGCGAGACTTCTAAAAAGACCTAATACTTTTCGAGGTCATCTATATAGATAAAAGTAATATTTTTGTCAATATAGTGAATTATCTATCCATTTCGGAATCAATTTATCCTTCTCGTTAGTCTCTTGGATGAGGTAAGGTCCAATAATAGCTTTCTCTCCTGCCTCTAACCAGTACAGGGGTGATCAGCGTGCCATATTGTATAAATAAACAAAATCATAAATCCATATAGTATCCTAAAAATTATTTCTATGTTAAAATTAGACTAGAGGTATGTGTCTATCCCATGATCCCACAAAAACTAGGATGTAAGCACGCATCATGAACTCAAGCCCATGTATCACACGCTATGTCTAACCACCATTCTAAGGGTGGTTAGTTGTGCTTAGAAGCACCAGTTTACCCAGTTTCCTCTATAAATGTTTCTAGAATATAGGGATAATATATGAATTCCTATACGAAAATATTTTTCACTAGACCGTCTAACTCATCAAGCTTCCAATGTATGCCTCTCTTTAAATAATTCAACAGCTTACACTACACACAACACTGAGTCCGAGGGCACTATGACCTATAAAAAAACAAGTTTATGAATATTATAAACAAAATTATGAAATTTATATATTATATAAATATTAAATTTTTTTACATCCATCCAAATGATTTTTTATACATAAGATAATAACTAATCCAATCTAACAAATTAAAATGTTATTTTCTTCTAAAAATGGTATTACCACCTTTTACTGGGACCCATTTGAAATCATATATTTGAAACTTTTATTTGTTCAATTTGACAAAATAAACTTCTTATTTTGAGGTGGGACATCACAATTCATTTTGGTTAAATTTATAGTGTATTTATAATAACTTTCATTTTTTAATGAATAGTGAAAAATACTACATTTTAATTCAGAACATTTTTTCATATAATTTATTTATAATATTATTTTGTCATATAAATTGGGTTTAAAGTAAAATTAGATTAATTTTTCATTATTTAATCCAATTCTAGTATTTTTATGTAATTCCACATTGAAATTTGATATAAAAACATGTCAATCTTTTGATGGGGTTTACTTAAAAAAATCATTTTCTCATTTTGTCACCATGGATTAAGTTGAAATTAGTTAATAAAACATCGGTTTTCAAAGTGTTAAAAAGTGTATACCATATTTGGTATAATTGGGTTTAAATTATGTTAATAGAATTATTTTAATTTTTTATGGATATTTTGAATAGTAATTTTAGAACGTTTTTTAATTACTAAAGTTAAGGGTAAATAAGGTAATTAAAGATCAAAATAATATTATAAAATTACCCTAAAACCTGTCAAAATCAGATTTTTTTGTCTAAATTCAACCCTTATCATCTATGGTTCTAAATGAAATAATTTAATTGACACTTTTCCATGAATTTGACATGAATATTATTAAAATCAAAGAATTTGACAGAATGTCATACTCTCATCTCTTATTAGTATAATACATCTAATAAATAGACAACCAGGAGACAAGTTTGATCATAAACTGTCTTCGTAAATCTAATATAGTTATCTAAAACAGAACAACTTATTTAAATATTTTATATATTAAATATTTAACATTAATGATGAGAAAACAATGTTGCATAAAATTATTTTATTAATATAAATATCAAATATTGATATTAAAAATATTAAATTAATCAAAATATTACTTAATAAACGACATAAAATAATTTTATTGATAAATTATCCAAATTAGTAACATATTTTAAGTATTTTTTAAATGTTATCATGTTGATTTTATATTTTTAAAAATAAAAATATTTAATAGTATCAAAATTGACATAAATGATAATTTAAAACAAATAAATATTTATTAAATGATATAAAATCATACTAATATAAATTTTTTAAAAATTACATTTATAGTGTTAATTATATCATAAAATATCCATTTTTTGTTATTTTTCAATGTTATTGTAACTACATTAACCCTATATTATAAAAAGAGAAGTAAACATGGTAAGAGATAAAATATTTAACTAAGGGTTAAATCCAAAGGATACGGTTGATTATATGACCTAAACATGCATAACAATAGTTTTTTGAGACTTTTTATACCTATAATCATATTATAATCAAAATAACTCAATTTTTCTCGATTTTAAATATAAAATAAATTTAATTAAAATTAATAGTTTTGGAGTTTCCAATAGTGACCGTCTCCTCTCTAATAAAAGTGAACGTCTCATTATTTTTTATTAAAAACTCTAAAGAACATTTGATCAGAATAAATATGACTAATTGTCCTCAAAAAATCCATAAATACCTTATATAGGCATTAAATTTGGAATAAATCAATCCTATGGAGTCCATTATTTCAAATCAGAAAAGGATACCCGAAAAAGTGGTAATTATTTTATCCATGCTTTCAATGTATTTTTTTATTCTACATCCAATTTTATTATTTTTTTTCAAACCAATAAATAAATATAGAATAATATAAATTATTATATGAAATTAAAATTATGGTATAACCATATTACTCTTTTTATCCATCCTATGAATAATAATATCACCATGTGTGCGTACGTAAGGCTTATCGTCTCCACGTCATGGTGTAATTTATTATTTCACACTAATTTTTTTGGATGTATATAATGATGATTATAAAGCATATAAAGAATTAATAAAAAATTATTATTATTATTTGTAATTAATATACCCTCCAATTCAATACATTTTAACCATCTAGGGTGTGATATCATCTGTCGTGCATACCTATGGCCTACAGTCTCCATGACTTAGTGAGATTCATACTCTACGATAACCATTAAAGAATGAATATAAAATTTATAATATTAGTAAATATAATATTTAATAACTTATTCTAGTTCCTTAAATTTATTAAATATATCCTATTCATAAAAAGTATGACTTAGACATAAAAACAAGTATAAGAAAACGAAGATGTTACCACCCAAAAAAATGATAATACAGATATATTATTAAAAAATGATATAAAGGAATAATATATGATATAATAAATAATGATATGGTGCTAGTAAAATTTAATAACATGATTTAACCACTATAAAATAGGTATTACCACCCTCGACTAAAGTAATGTTCAAGGTAAGGGTTAATTTTGCAATCTCATTATTATCCGATGTTGTTTAAACGTAAGTATTTACATGGACACATTTAACATCCATGTCGATGTTTCTTAAAAATTTATTATCAAATTTTATGAACAATTTTTTAAAATAATTTTCCCATGTTTTAATTTTTATAAATCGTTTTGAAAGGAAGCCTTTCATCATTTTCGAAACAAGGTACTTATTTCATTTTCGGCAAATTAAAGAAAGAATGATTTTTAACATATAGGACACGATCATCTATTTCTATTGCCCTGATGATTTTACATTTCGACTATTAACTTACAATAATATAGGTTTATTTTTAATAGAAATGTTTTCTTTTATAATTTCACAAATTTAAAATGATTTTAATGTAAAATGGGTCATTTCTCTCAATGAAATTTAATGAGTTTTTATAATATTTTCATCTATTTCAACATCATTTGTTGGATTTTAGGCTTAATTGAGGATGATATTTTATTATAAATCCTTCTATATTTTATTTAATGGTTTATGATATGTTTGGATATGGATGTTCTATTTTGATACAATTCATGATTTATGGTTAACGTATTGTCATTTTGTATTATAGTTTTAATATGATTGTTTATGTTGGTTATGTTTAAACCTTTTAATATGAGGAATGAATTGGACATAGTTAGTGACGGGTTGCAGACCACGTAATGAGATCACTATGGGTTTGATTCTTTTATTGAAAGTCCCTCGATGCATTTTTATTTCTCATGAGGTTAACTATTTTGGGATTTGACTAATTTCTTACCGGGATAAGTATTGTCTTAGCATGAGGTCTTGGAAACGCCACTATGATTCCTGACATTATGAAGTCCATAATTATGAGATTATAAAATTATAATCCATGTTTTTTTCTACTATTAAAATATTAATGTGAAAATTTAAAATGAATTATTTGATTATTTCATTCCATATAATGCTCAATATTATATTTAAAAGGCTTGTGTTTCAGTTTAATATGTTACCTTAATATTTTATGCTTATTTATGACATCTTTAACATTATTGTTTACACTTATTAAGAATTTAATATCACCCATCTATTCTATTTCATTTTTCCCCAAAATGCGAAGAAGTATATTACGACTGACCTGTAGGGATTACCTATGGGATATGAGAGTCTTCGAAGGAGATATTATGGTGTTTTTCATTTCACGGTGTAATGTAAAATTAATGTTTGTATATAGTTTTTTGAAGAATACTAAACTGATTGTTCAATTAAGATTTTATTTCTTGAAACCATTCGAAAATAATAAAATAATGTACAAACTTTAGGAAAATAGGGTAGGGTTATATCATTTGGTATCAAATAAAGAATATTACAAAAGTTTTAAACTACATTTAGAAAAACATTAATTAGGTAACATTACCCTATGATAGGATTTGAGGATAAATATTTAAAAACATACTAGAATTTTGTTAATGTAGAGATTATGTGGATATTCCATGAAATACATCCCTCTCTAGATACAATAAGTTGATGTGGTTCTTGAACAAATATGACATAGAGTAACAACTCCAAATATGTGTTTTGGTCTTGACTTGGGGTATCCTAGTACAAAAAAATTGGAAATATGGTGCACCTGGTTTGATACTATTGGGGGATATGCATTGAATAATTTAAATTTACATTACAGACCACTATGAAGGATTTAAAAGTAAATATTTTCCTAAATAAACCAATTTTATTTTTATGAGATTAGATATGCATAAAATTTTGATCTTTTGTTATTTATTTTACTATTATGGAACTATACATTATTATTTATAACCTAATATAGTGTATTCCATAGGTTAGAAATGAAACTTCATCGATGGAATAGAAACTGTATCAATGCACGTAATCCATTTTGACATTTTAGTGATGTGCAAGATAATGATAGTGGTGTTGGTGATATAATTTTTTCGGAATTGCATTTTCCTATACTAGGGAAACTAACTTCGGTTATGAGAAATATCCATAACTTTATGAAGCACCCAGATCCACAAAATGGAGGATAAATTTTAGACCGCTTCATGAGACAACAACCTCCAACATTCAATGGGCGAAAAATCCATTTTAAGTGAATAATGGATAATTTAATGTTGAAAATATTTCATTCTTTAGGGAGTTACAAAATGGAATGAGTTAGAATTAAATTTTATCATCTCTCAGGATGTGTTGATCAATGGTGTTCATTAATTCAAAACATGAAGGAGTGTGAAGAAGTTGAAGAATATAATGGTGGGAGTTTAGTTATATTTTATTAGAAAAATAATTTCCTCATAATCTTCAAGAGGATGTAGAGAAGAAATTTATGAGTTTGTGGAAGAAGAAGGTTGAGAATGTAGAAAAGTATAAAGCTAGCATTATAGGGTTAGTATGGATTGTTCCAGACTACATACATAACCCAAGAAGTAATATTTTTTTTGATTCTTTTAAAGAATAAAACTGTTAATCTGACGGGTACTGGTCTCATATTATTTCTCATTGTTTGGATACAAACGATCATGTGCTATCAAGACATAAAAGGAATTTCTTATATATTTTAATTTTAATGAAATTCAATAGAATAAGAGAACTATATAATACCCTAAAAAATGAAATAATGGTAATAATGGAAAATCTGACATTCCACCATACAATAATTAAGGGATGAAACACCATAGTACTTGCTTAAAGATAATGTGAGTTTGTTACAAGTGTGGGGGAAAAGAACATAAAACTAGTAATTTCAAGTGGAGGAAATATGTTTTAAATGTTCCATGATACAATTATAATGAAACACAATAGTAGCATAATTATTTTCCTAATCATTAAGGAAATTTTCTAGAGAAAAGGCCATGATAGAATGTATATGATTATGAAATCACCAGAACTGAGGTATAAACTTTTAATGATATAGTGGAAGGTTCTATAATAATCTCATAATATTTACCAAAATATTTATTTGGTCATGGATCCTTGAATTCTATTATATATTTCCAGTATTCAAAAAAAAACGTTTGATATTTAAAATTTAATCTATTAAGGTATATTTTATTCCAAACCACTATGGGAAGTCTCATTGTAAGAAATATGTGTCAGACAGTTCCAATTATTACATATAAACGTGCATTATCTTCTAAATTTATCATCACACATATGTTCCAATTTTATATAATCCTCAGTATGGATTGGCTATAAAAATATGATGCTAAACATTATTTCAAGATTAAAGAAGTTTCTATTTATGAGGAATACGTAGAATCTATTATCTATATATATCAGAAACATGATAATATGATTCTTATCTAGATTTACACCCATTATCTCTTCTGAGTGATATTATTAGATATTAATAAAAAACGTATTCCATGAGTAAAAAAATAATTATTCATATTTAGGATGTACATAGTGTATAATAATACATTAATATACTTCCAGATGATTTACCTGGACATCCTCCAAAACAATAGTTTTAGTTTTCTCTTCATTTAATCCCTAATACATGTCCAATATCAATGACACAATATATAATGGCCACTATAGAATTAGTAGATCTGGAGATGAAACTAGAGTGGTTGAGTAATAAGGGATTTATTTTCCTGATGGATTCTCAATGGGCTTCCCCAGTTCTTTTTGTGAAGAATAAATATGGAACAACGAGACTGTGCATTGTCTTTAGAAAAATAAATGACATTACAATAAAGAAAAAGTGTCATCTTCCTCTCATCGATGATTCATTTGATCAACTTAATGGACCTCAATATTTCTCAATGATTTATCTTCATTATGGATATCATCAATTTTTTGTAAAGAAGGATGAAATTCTGAATACAGCTTCGCCGATGAGATATGGTCAATACAAATTTACAGTAATTCCATTTGGATTTGATAAAGGCACCCTCTATTTTCATGTATATAATGAACACTATGTTCAAGTAAAATCTTGATAATTTTTTCATAGTATTTATTGATAATATATTCATATACTTCAAAAGCTACGAAGGCCATGAAGATGACTTGCAGGTTGATATGATGATTCAATGACAAAATGAACTATATTGGATGTTTAGTAAGTATAAATCATGGATATAAGAAAAAGGCAATACAAGAATGGTCATATCATACATGTGTAAAAGGGGAATACATTTTTATTGGTTTAATAGGTTGCTATCAACATTTCCTCCATAATTTCACCAATTGGATAAACCATTAACCAAGATCACATGTAATGAAGTTAAATTTGTTTGTAAAAAAGCTTGTGAAGAATTTTTTTAAGAATTTAAGATAATATTTGTCAATGATCCTATCTTGAATTTACCATCAAGGAATGATGGGTTTGCGATTTTTAGTGATGCATCTAGGAAAGGAATCTGTATTGTCCTTATGAAGAATGATAGTGTTATTGCTTATGTATCAAGGAAATTAAAAATTCACAAACAAAACTACCCAACTCATCATATTGAGTTAGATTTAGTAATATTTGCTTTGAACAAGTGGATAAAGTATCTATATGGTTAATGATGTGAGATATATTAAGATCATAATAGTTAAGAATATAGTTTCTCTTCATATGAACTCAACATGAGAATATAGATAACGCTACAGCTACAGAGATATTATGATTGCACAATACACTACCACTATGGAAAGGACAACAAGGCCAATAATTATTTATGTTGGAAGGACTATGGAATTATGATCAAGATGAGAGCTGAAGGCATCATGTGTTCATGGATATAATAAATATGGATACATGATTTATCATGGATGGTGAAACATCAACATTTTTTTAGGTTACTACTAACCATCTTAACCAAAAAGGATAAAAAGTTCTCAATCTGATGATAAAAAATTTCCAATGATAATTAATGTTGTGAATGATGGGAGAATGATTGACTCTATATTTTAAGATAGAAATTTTGAAATTTTGGAATATTATTTCTATTCATACTATATCTGATATGGAAAAAGAATTATTGGTTGATGCTCATAGCTCAAATTTCTCTATAAACCCTGGTAGAACACAGAAGTATAGAGATTTTTTAGGAAAATGATTGGTCGTAAAACATGAAGAGGTAGATTGTTGATTATTTGTCAAGATTTTTGGCTTATCAACTGCTGATGGTTGGAAGACATCATTCAAAAGGAGTCATGAAACTTCTTCATATACTTATTTGGAAAGGAGATGATATTACGTTGAAATTTTTCATGGGGATACAAAAGACTCCATAAAAAATTATGAAATATGGGTTATTATTTATCGTCTTAACAAATCATCACATTTTCTTGTAGTAAGAGAAAATATACCACATGAAACTATTTAATGATGTGAAATTAATTAAATTGTAAGACTTTATGGTGTACCCCTATCAATATTTTTATACCTGATCATCGTTTTACAATAATATTCTTGAAAATTCATCAGAAAACCAATGATATTGATATTCATTTGAGCACTGCGTACTATCCTGAAACTGATTGATAATCAAAAAGGACGTTTAAAACTTATGAATTCATGTTTATATCTTAGTCACATGTCTTTCAATATACGTGGGATCATAATTTACCTAAGGAAGAATTTTTCTTTAATAATACCTTCCATTCAAGTATTCGGATGGGACCATAAGAAGGATTATATGGAATGAGATGTCAAAAGCCTACTTTTTGGGATGAAGTTAGTGAAGGAAATATCATAGGTTGAGATGAGGTTTACAAAACAATATAAAAGGAGAAAATAATTCAAAACCAAATTAAAATATCTTACTGTATGAAAAATATCTATGCTGATAACCGAATCAATGATTTGGAATGTTAAGTAAGAGATCATTTTTTATGGTATCTCCATGGAAGGGTGTTATAAGATTAGTTAATAATGGAATATTATGGCTTAGTTACATCAAAACATTGGAAATTATGGAACAAACTATAGTTCCAGCTTATAGTTTGGAAATGCCACCAAGTCCGTCCAATGTTCATGATGTGTTCCAGGTACCAGCGTTAAGGAAATTGTAACATCCCAGGTAAATAAAGAATATGACATTTTAATATTTATTAATATTTGTGAATAAAATATTAATATTTCTTTAAAGTGAATGCTACATATAATGTCATAACCAATACGCAACAATGAGTTTCTTTGAAATCTTACGTTGTACACTAATAATATAATAATATTATTTTAAATCATAGTTAACGCATAGACATTGTAATGGAAAGAATGAATAAAACTAACTACTAAATTATTATATATGCTTGTCAAATATTTTTTTCATTTATCGAAATAAATTTTAGAGGCTTAAAATGAAAATGAATCCAATTATAAGCATAAATCTCCTAATATTCTTTAAAAGGATGATTAACAACCTTTTGATGGGGAACCCTTTTTAAATACACTTTTGAAAATTTTATATTTTATATTAGACCTAATAAATCCTTCTTTAGAATCGGGACAAAAAAATTTACTTTGTGTATGTTTTTGTTATGTTTTCTATAAAGTAAATTTTTAATGAATAAGTTGAAAATGTTGTATTTTAATTAAAAACCACTTTTTAGTCTAATTTATTTATATGATTAGATCATCTTTTTAATTGGTTTTAATGTTCAATTAGAATATAATTTTACCATTTAATCCAATGGTGATCATTGGAATTAATTTCTCGTTGAAATTGGACTTAAACTAGTGTCAATCTTTTAATTGATATTGTTTCATTAAAACACGCTATTTGTTATGACAGCTGGAATTAATTATTAAATTAATTAATGAAACTTATATGTTTTGAATACTGTAAAATATAAATCATTTTTGAATTCGGAATATCAAATATATCTTATGGTGAATTTTTGGTATTTTTCTGAAAAACATCAATTTTTGATGTATAGTGAAACCAATAAGTGGTAGTTAAAAAACTGATTTTTTTAAAATGAATCTTTACCACTTCCTTGATTTAAATTTCAAAAATCTAACATTCATGGTTGTCATTAGGATGTATAATGTGGTTCAATGGTATTAAAATAATTTTTTTGGTGAATAATAACTTTTAAGTTTTATTAATCATTGATTAAAGGTAATTAGTGTAATTTAAGGTAAATATAATGATATAATAATATGAAATTACCATTACACTTGTCCTACACATATTGGATAAGTCCTGGAAGACCAAGAAAATCCATTGGTCAACTTAGGGACCACATGGAGCCACTTGGTAAGAAAATGACATTAATAACTTTTTATTTAAAGTTAAAATAAAAATGTCACAAACATGTATTGTTTTACTAAAAAAAATTTACATGGGGTTATACAAGTCATTTTTTTGACTATAAATATTAATTAGAAATCTAAAACGATTTCATATATCATGATAGTTTTGTTTATAATTTTTAGACATTATATAAATAAATTTATTAATGACACCACGATGATGCGGTGATTACCTAATTAATGAAGGATTTAAATAAAATTAGGAGATAAGGTAAAATCTAAGACTTACACTTTTAAAAAACCTATTGGATGTGTGGATTCATAACCCTTATCACCTTATCCTAGAAATATATAATTTTGGGACCTTTAATATTCGAAAATAATTTTATAATAAAGTAACTTTTCAAGACATTCCAAGAGTGCCCCTCCTCCCTCTTATAAAAGGCCCCCACCTCTACCTCCTTACCTACACCTCTCAAGAAATTGGATCGGCCAAACTATGATCATTTTATCTCTACACATCACTCTATTCATCCTAGAATCCTTACCTTAGACAGAAATCTCTTCAAGAAACCCTTTTGGTTCAAACCAACAGGAGTTACCCGATTTAAAGGTTATGTTCTCTCTTATGTTCTTTTGTTTTTATTTCTTCTACAACCCCCTGAACTCTTTTAATTACTTTATTTTGTAACATAACCAGTATATTAAATATACTAGGATGTTTTTATGAGAATTAGTCACGTTATACTTACAAACACCTCCGTCTAATGGTTAAAGAACAAACTGTTTCTGTGGATTGTGAATTTCTACCTCACGAAACGATGATTGCACAATATTCTTCTAACACCTATCAAGGTGGCCATTAAGATGTCAATATATTTATATATGATATATATTAGGTTTATTTTTTCAATATGTTTCTATATTTCTCATTTATGACATTCCTTTATGGTTTCCATTATGGGTAAACGTGATATCTTCATTTTAGGAAGTGCGGACTACCACCCCCTCAAAGCGATTTGATTCGTTAATGCCACATGTGGGACGTATAAATGATGAATATACTGATATTATATATTATATTATACTGGAATTATAATATACCTATATATCATTATGATTTCATTCCATTAAATACTAAATAAAAAGTAATGTAGCGTTCATGCGTACGTACAACTTACTGTCTCCATGAACGGTGCATTTCATTTCTTACCTCTACATGTTATGCAATATTATAAATGCATGTATATACTAGATATATATATATTATATATATATATAATATTTACATCATGAATATAATTCTGGATATAATGCATATTTTACCACAATAACAACATGTAATTATCAGAAGTTTATTTTTTTTACTCAAGTACCAATGATCGACAAAACGACCGTTATTAACTTAATTAATTACATAATGTTCATAACATGGTAATAAGTGATATAAAATGAATAATGAAATTTGATTTTTTTTAATAAATTTGAAATTAACTCTAGTTTATTATTCAGGAGATTAAAAACCGATCGAATCAAGTCAGACACGATTTAAGGGATCCTACCTCTCTCTTTCTTTTTAAGTACTCTCTTTTATGTAATTTCTTTTAATCTCATCTTTATTATATTGGGGGATGTTATTTTATATTCCTATTACTGTAAATATTATGTTCATATGATGAAAGATCCTATTTTATCTCATCAAACCATTTTTCTATGTTTAAAGTTGTGTCGTTAGGCTGCCGAGTTTTCGTAAGGGATTTTTCTTCTCACTTTTATTCCTGTGAGATTCATGCTACATTTTCCACTATTTCCTTTTGTGTGGTGTGTATAATACCCATGAGTGTATTAATTATGTAATATAATTCAATTTATGTGTATTTACATCTTCATTTTATGATCCTTCTTTCATGTGGCTTATGTTTTTTAAGTTACCAAATCGGTAAGGGAACCTTTCACCCTCCTCTTTTTAAAAGACTCATTTTTGTTATATCTTTTAATTTACATATTATTAAGATGGGATTTGTTCTTATATATCCTTATTGATGTAAATTTCTTGTACAAGTGATTAGATACCATTTTCTCTCTCATGAACTCTTTTTCTGAATTTTAATGTGACGTCGTTAGGCTGCCAAAGTTTTGTATGGGAACTTTTAACCCAATTTGAATTCATTAGGTTAAAAAACTAATTATTGATCATGTCATGATATGAATAAGTTTTAATGACCTCTGATTTGTTTTACACATAATATCCACTTATATTGGGTGTATTTATATTTGTCACACATAATTACATAATTGATTTATCCTTAATCAAAGGATACAGTATTTGAACGGGACATCATCTCAATCTCTTTTAATTGAGGTATATTTTGTTTTATACACAAATTTATTTTATACGGTGTATAAACCCCTTTAACATTTACATTTATTCAAAATGAATCGTTTCTATAAGAAGTGTTTTAATAAATGACAATAAGTATGTTTCTTTTTAATGTATGCGGTAACAACGACCTTTCCGCCGCCGCGAGTATTATTTGATCTTTGGCTTCCTTAACAAGCTGTAATGTTTTTAAAAGTATATAAATACCATATACTCTTTTATGTATTTTGGTATTGAAAATGTTTTTGATAATTTATTTTTTTTGTCAATATATTTAAGTGATATATTGTGATTGAAATGTGGAAATGTTTTCTTTCCATTATAATTGATTTATGTGTTATTATTTTATAATGGTACTTGGACATTTGACGGGTGGTTACGTGATAAACCATATGACAGGTGGTGCCGTGAATACCAGGATCGGTGGTCACATTATAACCTCCAATTCATTGGGTATGGAATTCGGCCGTATGGCTATTCCATGCAGTGATATGTGTGGAAGTCGACCGTATGGTTATTCCATTTAAGTATGTTTATGTTCCAAGTTACCTTTATATGTTATGTGTTATTTATATGGGTTTTATGGTAATATTTTGGTTAAAAAGGGTATTTAATGATCTTTTATTTATTGAATAGTATTTCCTACTTCATAAAGGTGGATTGTATTACTTTGATAAAGTATTCATGGTTTACTTGACGTTTTGAAAAACTAACAGTTTTCCTTTTTTGTGTATCCCTTACTGAGATTTTTATGCTCATCCCATGTTTTTGAAATGTTTTCCACAGGACATAAAGTTGAATAGGGTCAATTATGGGATGAAGGAAAGACATGCTATCTAAAACATGGAACTAGACATGTTTCTTTTTAAGAGTTTTTATTTTATGAAAAAAAGGAAACTGAGTAGAAGTGTCTACTTTGTAATCTTGTGAGATGTAATATTTATGGCCTAATTCTCTAAAACTGTAAACCTGAAAAGATCCTCTATGTGAAATATTCATTTAATTCCTAATTATGTAATGTTTTAAGGCTGAGTGCTTATAGTTGGTATTAAATGTCTGTTTAGATAACTTTAGAGGTTAGACTGTGGTTTAAGCATAAGTGACAAGTTGCGTATAACCACAATGGGTAATATATTTGACGGAGTCTTTGTTATTTTTTAATGCTAGAATGAGTTTGAGATAACTTGGATAACTATATCTTAGTGTTTATCCTCTTCATTGTTATATGACGATTTTACTGATATACTCACACTTAACTTTTCGGTTTTAGTAAATAGATGGATATAGCAAGCACCAAAGTAACAGAGGATGTGAAGGAAACTATGACAGTTTTCTGAATGAGAAACTGAATGATATGGGAGCTTCGATGAGCAATATTGTGGTTTTTCTCCACAAAATACCAGGAGTCATGATTAACCACTTGAACCTTGGTGAGTTCTCTAATGAATAATGTACGTGATAACCAACTCGATGTGGAAGTTCAGGTAATAATTATAAAGGTAACCACTAGGGTTTATGTGATCCTTAATTTTTGAGGTAATTATTGTTTAATATATGATGGAAAATGAAAGGCATGAGATAAAATTGAGGTTAAATTATTTTGTGATAATTTTTGAATATTTTATCTCTTTTTTGGGAATGTTTTAAGAATTGTATAATTTTGGAAATAAGACAACACGCAGACCATGTGACAACCCATCGCATCGGACAATGCTGTGGGAATCGAACCCACAACCAAAGTGAGACTAGTATTTATCGCCTACGACTGGACTACGTGAAGTCCCTGGTTAGTATAACTAATTTTTTTAGTTAGATGATCTTATGAATTAGGAATATGTTTATTTTGGGTTATCTATAGAAATGATTAGCCTATCATGGAGGATATGTGATTAGGTTAATTACTTTTTAATATGAGACTTTATGAGAAACTGATGTTATTTGGAGATAAATGTTAATATTTACATTGGAAGACTATGTGATATAAATCCTTCAATGTTTTGGGTTTCAATATTAGCGTGGTTTATTTTGAAAAATTTTATGGACACTTTTTTATTGAATGGTCTTTGTTGAACTTTGGGTTTTGTTGAAAAAACTATGGAGATTAAAAATAGATTTTCTTTTTATAAAGGATTATTCTTTTTTATGTATTATCTAATATCGTACAAAAAATTTTGGTTTTGGTTTTGTTCTAAAGACATGGTAAATATATAGTTCTCTTTTGTGTATTAGGTGATTATCTATAAGTTGATTATAGCGCTCTTAATTAAACAAGTCATCCTAAATACTCATATTTTTTAGAAAATATGAGTTTAAGTAGGAAATATAGTAAGAAATGAAAGTCTACCAGACAAGTATGTATGTTTCCTTATGATTTAGTTAATCTCATAAATAAATTCATCAATGAAAACTAACTTAAAACAAATAAGTTTTTTGTTAACTTTTCCTACTGGGAAATCACATACCGTTTAACCCATTAGAAGTTTGTGATTTTCTTGGGGTTAACTATCTCTTAATCATGTTTTCTATCACTCTCCGTCTGAACATGACCCTTTGTTTTCTCCTCCGTATCCATGTTTTCATGGAATCCTAGTGTGGGTTAACTTTGGTGACATTTATACTTCTCTTTCTTTATTTTAAAGTGATAGTTTTACTGACTCTTGTTCTGATGTGGGAATTTCAATAAAGATTCCGAGCCCAATTTTAATATTGCGAGGACGCAATTCCAAAAAGGGGGGAAGGATGTAACATCCCAGGTAAATAAAGAATATGACATTTTCATATTTATTAATATTTGTGAAAAAAATAATAATATTACTTTAAGGAAATGCTATGTATAATGGAATACCCAATATACAACAATGAGTTTCTTTGAAATCTTATATTGCACACTAATAATATAATAATATTATATTAAATGGTAGTTAACGCCTCGCCATTGTAATTGCAGGAATGAACAGAACTAACTACCAAATGATTATATATGCTTGTCAATTTTTTTTTCATGTATCCAAATAAATGTTAGAGGATTAAAATGAAAATGAATCCAATTGTAAGCATAAATCTTCTAATATTCTTTAAAATCTCGATTAACCCCCTTTTGATAGAGAACAATTTTTAAATATAATTTTGAAATTTTTATATGTTATATTAGACCAAATAAAATCCTTCTTTAGAATCAGGACCTCAAAATTTACTTTGTGTATTTTTTTGTTATTTTTTCGATAAAGGTCATTCTTAATGAATATGTGAAAAATGTTGTATTTTAACTCAAAACCACTTTTAAATATGATTTATTTATATGATTAGATCATATTTTTAATTAGATATAAAGATCAATTAGAATATATTTTTACCATTTAATTCAATGGTGGTTATTGGAATTAATCTCACTTTTCAATTGGACTTAAACTAGTGTCAATCTTTTAATAGATATTGTTTCTTAAAAACACGCTATTTGTTTTGAGAGCGGGAATTAATTATTAAATTAATTAAAGAAACTTATATGTTTTCAATTTTTTAAAATCAACATCATTTTTGAATTCAGAATATCAAATATAGCTTAGGGTGAATTTTAGGTATTTTTCTGAAAAACATTAATTTTTGATGAATAGTGAAACCACTCAGTGGTAGTTAAATAACTGATTTTTCATTTAAATGAAACTTTACCAATTCTGTGATTTAAATTTCAAAAATCCAACATACATGGTTTTCATTTGGATGTAAAATCTGGTTTAATGGGATTAAAATAATTTTTTGGTGAATAATAACTTTTATGTTTTATTAATCACGATTAAAGATAATTAGTGTAATTTAAGTTAAATATAATGAAATAATAATATGAAATTACATTTACACTTGTCCTAAACTTATTGTATAAGTCATGGACAACCAATAAAATCCATGGGTCAACTTTGGGACCCCATGGAGCAACTTGGGTACGAAAATGACATTAATAACTATTTATTTAAAGTTAAAATAAAAATGTCACAAACATGTATTGTTTTACTAAAACAATTTTTACATGGGGTTATACAAGTCATATTTTTGACTATAAATATTAATTGGAAATATAAAAATATTTCCTACATCATGATAATTTTTTATAATTTGTAGACATTATATAAATAAATTTTTTTATGACACCATGATGATGTCATGATTACCTCATTAATGAACGATTGAAATAAAATGAGAAGATAAGGTTAAATATAAGACATACACTGGTCAAAAACCTATTGTATGGGTGGATTTAGAACCCTTATCACCTTATCCTAGAAATATATAATTTTGGGACCTTTAATATCCGAAAATCAATTTATAATAAAGAAACTTTTCAAGACATTCCAAGAGTTCCCCTCCTCCCTCTTATAAAAGGCCCCCACCTCTACCTCTTTACCCACACCTCTCAAGCCATTGTCTCAACCAAAATATAATCATTTTATCTCTCCACATCCCTCTGTTCATCCTTTAATACTTACCTTAGGCATAAATATCTTCATGAAACCCTTTTTTTTCAAACCAAGAGGAGTAACCTGATTTAAAGGTACTGTTCTCTCTTATGTTATTTTGTTTTTGTTTTATTTCTCCAACCACCTAAAATCTTTTTATTAATTTATTTTGTAACATAACCAGTATCTTAAATAGGCTAGGATGATTTTATGGGAAGGATTAGAGCTACCCTTACACACACCTCTGTTTAATGGCTAAAGGACATACTGTTTCTGTGGATGGAGAATTTCTGCCTCATGAAACGGTGATTATTCAATATTCTTCTAAGACCTTTCATGGTGGCCATTAAAATGTCACTATATTTATATTTGATTTATATTATTTTTAGTTTTTCCATATTTTTCTGTATATTTCATTTATGGCATACCTTTATGGTTTCCATTATGGGTAAACGTGATATCTTCATTTTAGGAAGTGCGGACTACCGCCCCCCTCAAAGTCATATGATTCGTTAATGCCATATGTGGGACGTATAAAGGATGGAGTTACTGATATTATATATTATATTATACTGGAATTTTAATATACCATTATATCATTATGATTTCATTCCATTAAATACTAAATAAAAATGAATGTAGCGTTAATGCATACGTACGGCTTACCGTCTCCATGAATGGTGCATTTCATTTTTTACCTCTAAATATTATGTAATATTATAAATTTATGTAAATAATGGATATATATTATATATATATGATATCTACATCATAAATATAATTCTGTATATAATTTATATTTTACCACATGAACAACTTGTAATTATAAGAAGTTTATTTTTTTACTCAAGTACCAATGATCGACAAAATGGTCGTTATTAACATAATTAATTAAAAAATGTTCATTATATGGTAATAAGTGATTTAAAAGAAATAATAAACTTGAAAAAGGTTATTAATAAAGATGAAATTAACTCTAGTTTATTATTCCGGATATTAAAAAATGATCGAGTCAAGTCAAACACGAGGTATGAGATCCTACCTCTCTCTTTCTTTTTAAGTACTCTCGTTTATGTCATTTCTTTTAAGCTCATATTTCTTATGATGGGGGATGTTATTTTATATTACTCGTTCTGTAAATATTATGTTCATATGATGAGAGACCCTATTTGATCTCATCAATCCCTTTTTGGACGTTTTAAGTGGCGCTGTTAGGCTACCGAGTTTTCGTAAGGGATTTTTCATCTCACTTTTATTCCCATGAGATTCATGATACATTTTCCACTATTTCCTTTATTGTGGTGTATATACTGCCCATGAGTGTATTAATTATGTAATATACTTTAATTTATAGTTATTTACATCTTCATTTTATGATTATTCTTTCAAATGGCTTATGTTTTGTAAGTTACCAAATCGGTAAGGGAACCTTTCACCCTCCTCTTTTTAAAAGACTCCTTTTTGTAATATCTTTTAATTTACATATTTTTATGTTGGGATATGTTCTAATATATCCTTATTGACGTAAATTTTTCGTACAAGTGATGAGATACCATTTTCTCTCTCATCAACTCTTTTTTTGAATTTTAATGTGACGTTGTTAGGCTGTCGAATTTTTGTAAGGGAACTTCTTAACCCAATTTCAATTCATTGGGTAAAAACTCTAATTCTTGATCATGTCATGATATGAATCTTTGTGAATGACCTATGATTTGTTTTAAACATAATATCCACTTATATTGTGTGTATTTATATTTTTCACACATTATTACATAATTTATTTATCCTTAATCAATGGATATCGTCTTTGAACAGAACTTCATCTCAATCTCCTTTCATTGAGGTATATTTTGTTTTATACACAAATTTATTTTATACTGTGTATAAAACCCATTGAATTATACTTTTATTCAAAAGGAATCCTTTCTATACGAAGTTTTTTACTAAATGAGAAAATGTATGTTTCTTTTTAACATATGTGATGACAACGAACATTCCACCACTCTGAGTATTATTTGATCTTTGCCTTCCTCAACATGTTGTAATGTTTTTAAAAGTAAACAAATACCATATACTCTTTTATGTATTTTGGTATTGAAAATGATTTTTATAATGGATTTTTTATGTAAATATATTTAAGTGATATATAGTTATTGAAATGTTGAAATGTTTTCTTTCCTTTATAATTGTTTTATGTGTTATGAATTTATAATGGTACTTGGAAATTTGACGGGTGGTTATGTGATAAACCATATGATGGGTGGTGCCGTGAATACCAGGATGGGTGGTTATGTTATAACCTACAATGCATTGGGTATGGAAGTCTGCCGTATGGCTATTCCATGTAGTGAAATGTGTGGAAGTCGACCGTATGGTTATTCAATTTAAGTATGTTTATGTCCCAAGTTACCTTTATATTTTATGTGTTCTTTATATGGGTTTTATGGTAATAATTTGGTTAAAATGGTAATTAATGATCTTTTATTCAATGAAGAGTATTTACTACTTCTTAACGGTGGAATGTATTACTTTGATAGAGTATTCATGGTTTACTTGATGTTTTGAAAAACTAACAGTTTTCCATTTTTTTATCCCTTACTGATATTTTTATGCTCATCCCAAGTTTTTGAAATGTTTTCCACAGGACTTAAAGGTGAATAGGGTCAAGTATGGGATCATGGAAAGACATGCTATCTAAAACATGGAACTAAACATGTTTATTTTTATGAGTTTTTAATTTATGAAAAAAATGGAAACTGAGTATAAGTGTCTACTTTGTAATCTTGTGAGATGTAATAGTTATGTCCTAAATCTCTAAAAGTCTAAACCTGAAAGGATCCTCTATGTGAATTATTCCTTTAATTCATGAGAATGTAATGTTTTAAGGCCGGGTCCTTATAGTTGGTATCAAAGGTCGGTTTAGATAACTTTAGAGGTTAGAGTGTTGTTTAAGCATAAGTGACAAGTTGTGTATAAGCACAATGGGTAGTATATTAGACGGAGTCTTTGTTATTTTTTTAATGTTTGAATGAGTTTGAGATAACTTGGATATCTATATCATAGTATTTATCATCCTCATTATTACATGATGATTTTACTGATATACTCACACTGACCTTCATTGTTTTAGAAAATGGCTGGATCTAGCAGGCATAAAAGTAATAGTGGTTGTGAAGGAAACTATGACCATTTTCTGAACGAGAAACTGAATGATATGGGAGCTTCAATGAGAAATCTTGTGGTTTTTCTCAACCAAATATCAGGAGTCATGAATAACCACTTGAACCTTGGTGAGTTCTCTAATGAATAATTTACGAGATAACCAACTCGATGCGGAAGTTCAGGTAATAATTATTAAGGTAACCATTACGGTTTATATGATCCTTACTTTTTGAGGTAACTATGGGTTACTATATGATGGAAAATGAAAGGCATGAGATAAAATTGAGGTTAAATTATGTTATGGTTATTTTTTAAGATTTTATCTCTTTTTGGGGAATGTTTTATAAATTATATAATTTTGGAAAAATGACAACACACAGACCATGCGACAACCCATTACATCAGACAATGCTACAGGAATCGAACTCACAACCAAAGTGCGACTGGAATTTATCACCTACCACTGTACTACGTGAAGTCCCTATTTAGTATAACTAATTTTTTTAGTAAGATGATATTATGAATTAGGAATAAGTTGATTTTGGGTTATCTATAAAAATAATTAGCCTATCATGGAGGATATGTGATTAGGTTAATTTCTTTTCAATATGAGACTTTAAGAGAAACTGATGATTTTTGGAGATACATGTTAATATTTACATTGGAAGACTATGTGATTGAAATCCTTCAAAGATTTCGGTTTCAATATTAGTGTTGTTTACTTTGAATAATTTTATGGACAATTGTTTATTGAATGGTCTTTGTTGAACTTTGGGTTTTGTTGGACAAATTTTGGAGATTAAGAATAGATTTTATTTTTATAAAGGGTTATCCTTTATGCGTATTATCTGATATCGTACTAACAATTTTTGTGTTGGTTTTGGTCCAATGATATGGGAAAAGTATAGTTCTCTTTTTTGGATTCGATGATTCTCTAGAAGTTGATTATAACACTCTTAATTAAACATGTCATCCTAAATACTCGTCTTTTAGAGAAAATATGAGTTTGTGTAAGAAATATAGTAAGAGATGAATGTCTACCCGACAAGTAAGTACGTATCCTTGTGATTTAGCTAAGTTCATAAATAAATTCATCAATGACAAGTAACTTAAAGTAAAAAATGTTGTTTGTTATCTTTTACTACTGGGGAATCACATACCGTTTAGATAATCTTTTGAATTGGTTTTAAAGTTCAATTAGAATATATTTTTACTATTTAATCCAATGGTGGTAATTGGAATTAATTTCACTTTGAAATTGGACTTAAACTAGTGTCAATCTTTTAACAGATATTGTTTCTTAGAAGCACGATAATTGTCTTGAAAACGTGAATTAATTATTAAATTAATTAATTAAAATTATATGTTTTTAATTTGTTAAAATAGAAATCATTTTTGAATTCAGAATATTAAATATATCTTAGGGTGATTTTTTGGTATTTTTCTAAAAAATTTCAATTTTTTATGAATAGTGAAACCACTAAGTGGTAGTTAAAAAATTGATTTTTAGTTTAAATGAAACATTACCACTTATATGATTTAAATTTAAAAAATCTGACATACATGGTTTTCATTATGATGTAAAATGTTTTTCAATGGGATTAAAATAATTTTTTTGGTGAATAGTAACTTATAAGTGTTTTTATGCGCGATAAAAGTTAATTAGTGTAATTTAAGGAAAATATAATGATATAATAATATGAAATTACCTTTACACTTGTCCTAAAATTATTGGATTTGTCATGGGTGACCACGAAAATCCATGTGTCAACTTGGGGACCCCATGGAGCCACTTGGGTAAGAAAATGATATAAAAAACTTTTTATTTAATGTTAAAATAAAAATGTCACAAACATGTATTGTTTTACTAAAAAAATATTTACTTGGGGTAATACAAGTAGTATTTTTGACTATAAATATTCAATGTAAGTATAAAAATATTTCCTACTTCATGATATTTTTTTTATAATTTTTAGACATTATATAAATAAATTTATTTATGACACCATGATGATGTAGTGATTACATCAGTAATGAACGATTTAAATAAAATGACAAGATAAGGTAAAATATAAGACGTAAACTTGTCAAAAACCTATTGGATGGGTGGATTTCGAAACCTTATCACCTTATCCTTGAAATATATAATTGTGGGACCTTTAATATTCGAAAATCATTTTATAATAAAGTAACATTTCAAGACATTCCAAGAGTGTCCCTCCTCCCTCTTTTAAAGGCCCCCACCTCTACCTCTTTACCCACACCTCTCAAGCCATTGGATTGAGCAAAAACTGATCATTTTATCTCTCCACCTCACTCTCCTCATCCTAGAATCCTTACATTAGGCAGAAAGCTCTTCAAGAATCCCTTTAGGTTCAAACCAAGAAGAGTTACCCGATTTAAAGGTATTGTTCTCTCTTCTGTTCTTTTGTTTTTTTGCTTCTCCAACCCCCTATACTCTTTTTATTACTTTCTTTTGTAACAAAACCAATATCTTAAATATACTAGTATGTTTTTATGGGAAGGATTCAAGCTACACGTACACACACCTCCATCTAATGGTTAAATAACATACTTTTTCTATGAATAGCGAATTTCTGCCTCACGAAATGATGACTGTTCAATATTCTTCTAACGCCTTTCATGTTGTCCATTAAGATGTAACAATATTTATATATGATATATATTATGTTTATATTTTCCCTATTTTTCTGTATTTATAATTTATGGCATACCTATATGGTTTCCATTATGGGTAAACGCGATATCTTCATTTTAGGAAGTGCGGACTACCGCCCCCTCAAAATGATTTGATTCGTTAATGCCATATGTGGGATGTATAAAGGATAGAGTTACTGATATTATATATGATATTATACTGGAATTATAATATAACTTTATATCATTATGATTTAATTCCATTAAATACTAAATAGAAATGAAAGTAGCATTCATGCGTACGTATGGCTTTCCGTCTCCATGAATGGTGCATTTCATTTCTTACCACTAAATGTTATGTAATATTATAAATGCATGTATATACTGGATATATATTATATATATATGATATGTACATCATGAATATAATTCTGGATATAATGGATATTTTACCACATGAACAACTTGTAATTATAAGAAGTTTATTATTATTACTCAAGTACTAATGATCGACAAAATGACCGTTATTAACTTAATTAATTACATAATTTTCATAACATGCTAATAAGTGATATAAAAGGAATAATGAACTTGAAAAATGTTCTTAAGAAAGTTTAAAATAACTCTAGTTTATTATTCAGGATATTAAAGAACGATCGAGTCAAGTCAGACACGAGGTAATGGATCCTACCTCTCTCTTTCTTTTTAAGTACTCTCTTTTATGTCATTTCATTTAATCTCATCTTTATTATGTTGGGGGATATTATTTTATATTCCTATTACTATCAATTTTATGTTCATATGATTAGAGACCCTATTTTATCTCGTCAATCCATTTTGGGATGTTTTAAGTGGCGCCGTTAGGCTGCTGAGTTTTCTTAAGGGATTTTTCATCTCACTTTTATTCCCGTGAGATTAAAGGTACATTTGAAACTATTTCCATTTATGTGGTGTATATAAAGACCATTAGTGTATTAATTATGTAATATATTTAAATTTATGGGTATTTACAACTTCATTTTATGATCCTTCTTTCATGTGTCTTATGTTTTGTAAGTTACCAAATCGGTAAGGGAACATTTCACCCTCCTCTTTTTAAAAAACTTTTTTTTGTTATATCATTTAATTTAAATCTTATTATGTTGGGATATGTTATTATATATCCTTATTGATGTAAATTTTTTGTACAAGTGATGAGATATGATTCTCTCTCTCATCAAACACATTTTCTTTATTTTAATGTGACGCTGTTAAACTGTTGAATTTTTGTTAGGGAGCTTCTTAACCCAATTTCAATTCATTGGGTTAAAAATATAATTCTCTATCATGTCATGATATGAATATGTGTGAATGACCTATGATTTGTTTTACACTTAATATCCACTTATATTGGGAGTATTTATATTTGTCACACATAATTACATAATTGATTTATCCTTAATCAAAGGATACCATCTTTGAACGGGACTTCATCTCAATCTCCTTTCATTGAGGTATATTTTGTTTTATACACAAATTTCATTTATATGGTGTATAAACCCCTTTTACGTTTACTTTTATTCAAATGGAATCTTTTCTATATGAAGTGTTTTACTAAATGAAATAAAGTATGTTTCTTTTTAACGTACGCGGTGACAACGACCTTTTCGCCGCTGCTAGTATTATTTGATCATTGGCTTCCTCAAAAAGCCATAATGTTTTTAAAAGTAAAAAAATACCAAATACTCTTTTATTTATGTTGGTATTGAAAATGGTTTTGATAATGGATTTTTTATGTCAATATAATTAAGTGATATATTGTTATTGAAATGTAGAAATGTTTTCCTTCCTTTATAATTGTTTTCTGTGTTATGAATTTATAATGGTACTTGGACATTTGACGAGAGGTTACGTGATAAACCATATGACAGGTGGTTCCGTGAATACCAGGATGGGTGGTTACGTTATAACCACCAATGCATTGGGTATGGAAGTCGACTGTATGGATATTCAATGTAGTGATATGTGAGGAAGTCGACCGTTTGGTTATTCAATTTATGTATGTTTATGCCCCAAGTTACCATTATATTTTATGTGTTCTTTATATGGTTTTTGTGGTAATATTTTGGTTAAAAAGGGTATGTAATGATCTTTTATTCAGTGAATAGTATTTACTACTTCTTAAATATGGAAAGTATTACATTGATAATGTATTCATGGTTTACTTGATGTTTTGAAAAACTAACAGTTTTCCTTCTTTGTGTATCCCTTACTAATCTTTTTATGCTCATCTCACGTTTTTGAAATGTTTTCCATAGGAATTAAAGGTGAATAGGGTCAATGATGGGATCAAGGAAAGACATGCTATCTGAAACATGGAACTATACATGTTTATTTTTAAGAGTTTTTATTTTATGAAAAAAATGGAAACTGAGTCTAAGTGTCTACTTTGTAATATTGTGAGATGTAATAGTTATTTCCTAATTCTCTAAAACTCTAAACCTGAAAAGATAATCTATGTGAATTATTCATTTAATTCATGATTCAGTAATGTTTTAAGGCCGGGTCCTTATAGAAATACATGCCCGAACCAACTCATTTACTCACCTATTATGAAAGAGAACATGATCCTAATCTATCTTATTATGAAGAGCCCATAAATAATATTGATACTAGAAAACAAGTCTAGATATATCAGTTCAATCGTCTATTAAAATATGTTTCGAGAAACCATAAAATGGAAGAGGCGATGTGAGAACCCAAAGAACATATGATGAAGAACCATCCAAATATTTTTTATAATGTTATATTATATAATTTTTAAAGAAAAAATTATTTAAAGGAGGGAATAATGTAACACTCCAAGATTCCAAAATATTATTTTTTAAAATAATTCAAAAGCATAGACTACACACAACACTGAATTCAAGATGACCATCTCTAATAAAAATAGTAATTTAAAAATTGATTTTGAATATTATTAACCAAATTATAAAATTTATATATTATATGATCAATAAAATTAATTTAAATCCATCCAAATGATTTTATAAGAATAAGATAATAATTAATCCAATCTTCCATAATAAAAGGCTATTTTTTGAAAAGCAATTTTATCACCTTTTAATGGAGAACCCATTTTCAATCCAATATTTGACACATTTCTATATTAAAATTGACAAAATAAATTCTTGTTTGGAAGTAAGACATTAAAATTTACATCGAATAAATTTTTAGTGTTTTAACGAAAAATTTCATATTTGAAAAAATTGTATATAAATACTACATTTTAATTAAAATCTGCTTTTTCAAATAATTTATGTATATTATAATATTATCATTTATTTTTTTTAAAGTATAATTAGATTATTTTTCTATTATTTAATCAAATTTTGGCCATCTGAAGTAACTTCACATTGAATTTTTATATAAACACATGTTAATATTTTTATCTTTTTTGTTTTAAAAAACCATTCTTCTTATTTTTTCAACAGAGAAAATTTTTTAATTAATTACTGAACAATAGTTTTTTCAAATTTTTAAAAATGGATTCAATATTTGGAATCAGTGGGTTAAATTGTTTTTACTAGTTCACATTTATTTTTTGAATATTATGAATTGAATATTTGATATTTTTTTTATTACAGCGGTTAAGGGTATTTGTGAAATTAAAAGGAAAAAAACATTATAAACAATCATAACTCCTATAAAAATACCAAATGGATGAATAAATTCTACTTTTCTCATCTATGGTTCAAAATTAAATTATTTATTGGACACTTGTCGATAAATTTGACATTAATATCATTAAAATCAATGAATAGGACAAAGTGCCACACTTTCATTTGTTATATGTTTAATAATTTTAAAATATTGATAAAAAGAGATATCTTTGATAATAAATCGTATCTAAAAAATTAAAATAATTATCTACATCATAGTAATTTATTTATAATTTTTGATATTAAATAATCACCCTTAATGAAGACATAATTGTGGAGTAGAAAATTATTTTATTGATATAAATATAAATTAATGATATTAAAAATATTAAAATATATAAAATTTGACATAATAAAATACATAAACTAATTTTATTGAAAAATAAACATGTTATTAAAATATTTAAAGTATTTGTTCGAAGTTATATTGTTGGTTTTAAATTTGTATAAATAATATTTTTGAATAGTATCAAAATTTACAAAAATGATAATTTAAAATAAATAATATTTTATTAAATGATATAAAACACATAAAATTTTATGTTTTGAAAAATTTAATTTTATAGTGTTAAATATTTCATAAATGATATTATTGGTGTTCTTTTAGAATTTTATTGTAACTATAATAACCATATATTATAAAAACAAAAGTAGTCACGATAGGAGTTAATCTTTTTAACCTAGGGTTAAATCCAAAATATAAGGCTAATTTTGTAACCTAAAATTTTCTAGAAATATTTGGATGCTAATGGATAAACCCATATTAACCATAGACTATAAATAACTATCTTTGGATCTATTTGATATTGAAAATAAATTTATATTGAATTAATAGTTTTGGAGTTTCCCAAAGTGACCTTCCCCTCTCTTATAAAAGGGAACATATCATCTTTTATTCACACCTCTAAATAAATTTTTATGGACCAAAAATTTCCCACTTATCCCCCAATTTTTTTTTAATTCATACTAGATGATATAATGTTGGATGAAATCAAACCTAAGGGGTTATTTTCTTCAAATCAAAATGAGATACCCGTAAATGAGGTAATTGTTTTATCAACTCTTTTAAAGTAATTTTCATCTTCTACTTACTCTTCATATATTTTTTCCATACCAAAGTAATAACTAATGTATCATATATATATTTAGATGTTATTAAAATTATTGTAAAACCACATTACTCCTTTTATTTATCCTACTAATAACAATATAAACATGTGTGCGTCTATATGACTTAACATCATCATGTCATGGGGTAATTTTTTATTCCAAAATTCATTATTTGTATGGGTATAATGGTTTGTATAAAAGATAAAAATAAAAAATATAACATCATAATGATTATTTATAATTAATATACCATTAAATTACATATTTTTTAACCATCAAGGTAATTCTATCGTTGCTCAAGAGTACATAAAGCCCACCATGTCCACGACACAGTGAGATTCATTCTTCATGTTAACCATTGAAGAATGGTTATAAAATTTATAAGGAGTGAATATAATATTTAAGAACCAAATATAATTCATTATTATTATAATATATATCCTATTCATAAGAAACATGACTAACATAACAAACCATTTATAAGAAAACGAAGCAGTTAACACCATAAACAACGGTAAGGATGAAATATTATTAAAAAAATATATAAGAGGATCATATATAATATAATAATTTTCGATATGGTCCTTGAATAATTTAATAACATTCTTTAACCATTACACAAGAGGTTAACAAAACTTATACTAGAGGAAGGTACAAGGTAAGGGGGAATTTTGCAATCACATTATTATTTTAGTTTTATTATTCATATGTATCGACAAGAACACATTTTTCATACATATCCATGATTCATAAAAATTAATTTAGAAATATTATATACCATTGATTAATGGAATTTTCACGTTATTTTCACTTTTTTTTATAAAAAAAAAATTAATGGAACATTTCTGTCATTTTCCAAACGAGGTACATTATGACCTTGTCGAAATATCAAGGAAATAATGTTTCTTATCATATACTACACGATTGGATTTTTAAGTCATCGTGATGCCTTAAAATTTTGAATATTAACTTAAAAACATACACATTTATTTTTAAAATAAATGTTTTATTTTTAAATTTTGTGAATTTAAAATCACTTAAATTTAATAAGGGCTATTTATCTAAAAAAAATTAATGATTTTATTAGATTTTATTCATCCATGTAAGCATCATTTGTTGAATTTTATTCTTAATTGAATTTTCATTATAATGATAAAATATTATGTATTGTATTTAATAGTTTATGATATGTTTGGCTGCAGATGTGTTATTTGAATACCATTCATGGTTTATAGTTAAATTATTAATAATTAGTATGCTAGCTTTAATATGAATGTTTATGTTGGTTATGTTTCACCATTTTTATATGAGATATGAAGTTGACATGGTAAGTAATGGGTTAGGTACAACTTAAAAAATCCCTATTATTGTGGGACTAGTTAATGAATTCCCCTTGATGCATCGATAGTTTTAATGAGACAAACTATTTATTGTTTCGACTAACATCTTACCTTTATAAGTATGGTTTTGTCACGATCTCATGATAATGTAATTATGATATTCAGAATTTTTTGATCCCTCATTATGAGATTAGTTAATGATAATTAATGTGATTGTTTGACTAGTATAATATCCATGTGAAAATTTAAATGGAATTATTTGGTTAATTTTTTTATTACTATGTTAAAGATTATATTTTAAAGGCATGTGTTTCAGTTTTATACCATACCTTAAAAAAATGAATATTTATGGTAGCCTTCTCTATAATGTTAACCCTTACTGAGCCTCTAAGCTCACTCCTCTGTTATGTTTCATTTTTAAAGAAGATGTGATGAAGTATATGTTGAATGAAATGTAGGGATAGTGTAATGGATATGAGTGTTTTATTCGGAGACACTATGTTGTTTTTCTTTTTTAGATCTAATGTAAAACATATGTTTATATCTAGTTTTTCCAACGCTACTAAATCGATCGGTACATATGGATTTGATTACATGCGATAATGGAAATGTAATAATATAATGCACAGACTCTAGGAAACTAGGGTCGGGATATTATAGATCTCACGAAGTTGTACTATCTTACCGAAATAAAACCTCGAAAGATCATCCATATTGAAGTTCTCCGAGATCAACATGAAATGTAAAAAAATTGTGACTCTTTCAATAACAATCCACATGACATCACTACCTTGAGGACACCTGAATAAACTAGTCATCAAATCCATCATGACATTGTCCAATTTATCCTCCAGAATGGGAACTGTTGTAAAAGTCAAGTTGTTCACTAGTTTTCTTCCTTCACATACTGAAATGTGGAACACGTCATGAGAAAACCAACTACATATATTTTATAAATTGGTAAATAGTATTGGAGATGTAAATACTGATACTATATGATGAATCTAGGATTCACTTCTTATGTTAATGAATTGATGTCCCATACCAGCTCATCATGAATTTCTATTGAAACCCAAACGCGACCATGTCTACATAAAATATAATCCTCACAGATGGTCCTACTAGAAGGTTAATCCTCATCATTCACACTATCCCACTTGGATATTACTTTGGTATATAGAAGCTTCATTATCCTTAATACATAGAGAATGGTAGATGTCACAACTAAAGATGAAATAAAATCCTTCCCTTAACTATCATGAACCTCCATGTGAATCTTAGAGAAAAAATACACATTCTACCACTCTCTAGTGAACTATTAAAATTCAATTATTTGAGTCCTCATGCTCAGTGCATCCACCAGCACATTAACTTTACCATGCATATTGGAATGAATTATGAAAAATATTATTGGTACTCAACCCACCATCAATATCACTTATTTGAGTCAGGATGTGTGAAAATTTATTTGAGGATTTTTTGGTATGTATGCAGCTCAAAATTTTCCTATATTAAATAGTGTCTCCAATAATGAAAATCTTGTACCACAATGGCTAAATTGAGATCATTCATCAGGTAATTCCTCTTGCGTGGCTCCAACATCGAGACCAGTATTCCACGACTCTACCCCATGTATAAGAACTACTCCTAGACAGAGACCTGATGCATCATAATAAGTAGTTTATCACTTTCCATCCTATAATAGTATCTTGACCAGTTCTAAATTCAATATCCCTTTTATCTCCGTAAAGGCTGTCTCGTTGGAATTTAAACATATATACTCTACACACTTCATAGTCAAATCCATAATCGATGTTTTCTTGGAATGGGAAGCCCTATATGAAATTCATGTAATATCTTGATATCCCCACGAAACTCTATATAAAACATTTTCTTGGTTTTATCCTAGTAAACAATATCTCCCACCTTCTCTAGGACCACTTATTCTTGTTTCTATGAGATAATATTTACCATGATGTAAATTTTACACAACTATGAGTGGAACTTTGTGAGATTATAATATAACCGATTCTCTCTCCGTGAATCTAAAATGAAATAATATGTTTCAAATGGTCATGTTAAGTGCAATAATAAACCAACATATCTTCCCTGAAAACCATAACAAATAATCCATATGTGGATTGAAAAATCAATTCATCATACCCGTAAAAAAATAAAACACATTCATTAGACCAAATTGGATAAATAGATACTTATAAAGACTATATCTTCTATGAAATTTTTGATGATGTATATCTATAGGTTGAACACACACTTGATGATATCTTGTTCTTAAAAAAATTTCAAGAAAACTCCACCTCCTTAGAGTCTGTGGAACATATCATTTATCGGAATTATAGGATACCTTTTATTATCCATTAATTGGTTCAATTTATATTAATATCCACCTATCCTGAGTGTACCATACATCTTTTTTTCAAAAATGATCGGAGAAACCCATGGATATGTATTGTGTCAGATAAACCCCATTTCTTCTAAATCCTATAAATTCCTATTGATTCCCTATACCATATTGTTAAAAATCGTATAAGAATGAATGCATACTAGTGTATCTATTCGGACATGATTTATAGGGAACTATACCTCCCCTATTAGTGGTAATATTAAAGATTCATCCATGAAAATATCTGTGAAAGGATTATCCACTTGAAGAAAATTATTCTGATATATTTCATGATCAACTAGTTATAAACTCACAATCTGGGACGTCATCGTACATAGCCAACGATGCTTGAGTCCATATCTTCTCTCTTGGATATCCAATCCACCTATGTGAAAAAACTCTCCACCCTATAATGATTTAATGGTCACCCATTTGTGATAGAGACCAGGGAATGAATGAATGGGAAATAACTACTCTATCCCAAGTATGATGCTAAAACCTATCATCTCGAGTACATAGAGGTCTCATATGAAATGACACTACTAATCTCAAGGAGCATACCCTACACTACTGTAAATCACTCATTCAGATTCCCAACATAGTATTATGTTCAAAAATCAATTAGAATACTAAACACTAAACTCAATGTTCTCAATAATGGGGAAATATGTTAATCTATGAGAAGATCTTATATAACAATGAGAAGGTCCAAAAGTATAGGCTACTAGAATAGTAGTTGTTAGATTAGAAGGTCTAGGATTCTGGTCCTCATGTGTTAGTTTCACTATATATATATGGAATAATTTTTAACCCTATGTTACATCCTTGATACCTTGAGAATATCCTCACCATTGTTTCTACAAATCTAGGTTTTGAATACCATGTCAAAAACCACCACATTGGCCTGATGAATAGGCTTCACTCCAACTCCCTACTTGAGGAGAATCTACTGACCCTGATACTAGATTTGGAGTTGGTATAAACCATATCTCACATTCTACTTGAAGAAAAATTAGAAAAAAAACTATAGATATACCATATTTCCATATGATCGACAATCAACATAGTCTCTCATGCACTGTGGTCTCATATTTCTTGGTATACCACACTAGTTGTGTAATACCCAAATATTTTTATGAAATATTGTCTCTAAATAATATTAATTCATAAATACCTTGCATTTCTTGAAATATTGAGTTTAAATTTACCATGAAATTACCTTTGTATAAAATCACCATTTTAATCTAACTATTAGGTTAACAAACATGTGAAAATGTATGGTGAAGTCATTCTCTACCAATTATTTATGGGAATTATATATCAAATATATATTTTTGTTTTTTTATTAATAAATTGAGTAATTTTATATTTGTAAATTAAATTAATTAAATTACTAAAATACATATGTTATTAGATAATAAAATATTTTTCGTATTCATCAAAAAGATATTTTTGTCATAGGGTATCAACAAACCCTATTTTTTGTATAAAAATCAATTTTCATTAAATGGTAATTTTCTTCTTTTTAATGGAAAACATATTTTAAATTAATATATTTAATCATTAATAATTTATATATGAATAAATAAACTTGTTATTTGGAATAAGGACATAAAAATTTACTTTGGATGAAATTTTAATATTTTTCTCATAACATTCACATTTTGATGAAAAATAAATATACAATAAATCATAACTGAAAACAAATTTTTCCATGGATACAATTTATGTGGTGAAATTATAATATTTAATGATTTTAATGGAAAATAATAATATATATTTATCATTATATATAATATATTTCATTACCAATAATTTTACATTGAACTCAGATATAAAAATTTTTACATTTTTATAAATGTTTTATCATTTAAAAAATGTTCTCTCTTTCTGAAAATGGGATAATTTTTAAATTCATTACTGAAACTAATATATTTTTAATTTTAAAAAATGGATTCTATATTTGGAATAATTATGTCGAAATTATGTAAATATCTTTATTTTATTTTTGGACATCAGGAATAATAAATTGGGTAATTTTTTTAAATTACACTAGATGGGTAAACTGAGTAATTATGTGTAATAATATTACTATAATATATATATCAATTTTATTAATATCATTTTATTATTTTATTTTGATCAAAATCAAATTTTCATCTAAATTGTGTCCTTTCCAATCCAATTGGATGGGATTAGAACATTTAATTTATTGTATTTAATGAAACATTAATTGTGTCTTACCCATTTTTAATAAACATATCATTTTTATAAAAGACAATATAGAAGGTAAATTCTATTATAAATTCTAATTTGAAATATAATATGTTTTTCTTTTTCATAGTAATTTATCTATAATATTTTGGAAATAAATAAGTAACAGCAATACTTATTCTTTGATGATGTAAAAATTAATTAATTTATGAAAAATCAGTAAAAACAATTTACATAAAATACTTATAACCATGAAAATAACCAAAAAAATAAAGTATCGGTCATGTATATATCAACCATAACCATCCAAGGGTCGATTTAGTGTTAATTTGGTGTCATATAGAAGTGATTTCGACACATATATTATTTTAGTTAAAGTGATGTTAAAGATGTCACATTCAAAATTTAAAAACTTAATCATTTTAAATGTTTGATTTTCCAAAAGATAAATAAGTGAAAGAATATTTTTTTTAAATATTTTATATTTATCGTCATCGTATTTTTTTAATTTTTATTCAAAAATTATTAAGTTAATTAATTTCAAAAAATTAATGTAGTAATTATTTTATTAATGAACATAACAAATAAATGTTACTAAAAATATTAAAATAAATAATATTTGGGATAATAGATTTGTATAATTAATTTTATAGATTACCTTGACCAATTAGAAATATAATAAAGTATTTTTTTCAGTTAACTTGTAATATTTAAAAAAATCAATGAATTGAATAATGTAAACATTGACACTATTGATTGTTTATCAGGATTAGGATTAATTATATTATTCAAAAATAGAAAAAAATATAAAAAACATATAATACTTATGATATGGCCTAAATTTTTCTTCGTTTTTTATTTATGGTCTAATTGAAATAAAATATTTAAATGTTTCACCCTTTTAATAATGAAATATTATTTTATCCTTTATAAAAAGTAAATAAATTAACAAAGTGTTAATTAATTTGATAAGGTTTAAATTTATTAATAAACCTATTAAAAATATAGTGGATTATTGTATTACACACCTATATCATCTCATATTCTAAATTGGCACATTTTGGAGTTTTTTGTATGGGGTTTTATTTTACTATAAATTAATATTTTTGGAGATCATAAAAGAACCCCTCACCAAAATTATAAAAAGTCACCTCTTACCTCAGCTATTCACTTCAAATTTATCATTTATGCTCATTTATACCCTACCATTTTCCACTCTCAACTTCCTTATTTACATTCTAGGGGTTCCAGTCATTGTCAAAAACCAACTCCCGTGCTCTAAGAGGATCTTTAGTGGAAGCACATTGAATAAGATGTAATATCCTCTACAAATTCATTCAAAATTCTTTCTACATCTACTTCATCATCATGAGTTGTTCAATTATAAATTAATAATAAAAATATATCTTATATACTGAGATTTTATAATTATTATGGAACATCCATATTCCACCTTCTATCCATCCTAAAAAATTGATATCACCACTCGGGCATACATAGAACTTACCATCACCACACCGTGGTGTAATAAGTATTTTCTCCACCACCATAATTGGATGGGTATAATGAGTTAAATAGTAAAAAAAATTATTCTTATAACATGATATGGATTATGGAACAAATTGTATACCATTTACTTCAATACCATTCCACAATTATGGGAATGATATCGTCGCTCATGTGTACTTATGACCTACCCTCTCCACAATTTGATTCATTCAACATGATATAAATTAAAATTTGATTATATAAATTAATATATTGAATAAATTGAATATATATTATATTAATATCATATTTAATGATATTAATATTACCTAATAAGTAGAACCAGAACTTATTCGACAAAACCTGTATAAGAAAATGAAGCAGTTATTTCTCAAATAACAAGTAATAATGAAAATTTATTAACAAACAGATGATATTATCATAATATATGATATCATAAACAATAATATGACTCATAAATAATTAAATTAAATTATTTAAATCATTATACAAGAGGTTTGGATTCATTAAAAGTAAATTGGACCTAAAAGGTAAGGGACAATTTCACAATCTCAATATTATCTGAGATTGTTTTACGTAAGTATTTAATGGGTTATATTTATCTTCCACATGAATGTTTCCTAAATATTAAATATTATTTATATTGTTCAAAAAAAATTTAAAATCAATTTGTCCCATTGGTTAATTTTATTCAAACAGCATGAAAGGAATCATTTCTCATTTATGATATGAGGTGCTTTTTTACTTTTCTTGGAAAAGTATGAGGGAATTTGTTTAAAAAATATATGAAATGAACGAGTTTTTTACTTTTCATAATGAATTAATTCCATGATTATTTTTCTATATGATATATTAAGATAAATATTTATCTTTTATAATTGTGTGACATTTTGGGAAAAGAAATTGTTTTTAAAGAAGAAAGGTCATTTTTCTTTAAGAATTAACATAAAGTCTTATATCAAAATTATATTTCATCTAAGATGGAATTATTTAATAGGTTTATGCTTCACGTATAACAATTCCCTAGATTTTATAGTTTTTATGATATAATGTTATTTATGAAATTTATTTGTTTTACTTATATTATGTTATGGTGGAATGAAATTTAAAAAACCAATTTTATTTCATGGGTTATTATAAATTATTTATGCTATTGTAGAAAATGTATGAATGATTTCACTATGAGATGGGTGGGACATATATCTCCATCAAATATAATGGGTGTCGATTTATATATAATGAGATAGACATGGATGGAATGGGAAATGATCTCATTTTAGTAATACAAGGCTGGAACTTGGAGGAACTCAGTTCAGTAATTGGCATTGTCCACTATAATGGTCTTTGAAATTAGCCTTGACTAATACGAAATGATTTTCTTTGCTTATGTGTATACCAAATAATTACATATCTTATGTTATGACATCTTTGATATGTTTATTGATAATTATTAACTCTTATGATTTATCAAATGATATGATATCAGGACCAATCATATGACGGATATGATTTGTAAAATGTTATATTCTTTTGTTCTATGATGATGATATGATTGATATTTCCATTTATTAAATTTAGTGAGAATATGAGATCCCCATTTAATTTTTTTTAACCCCATGTCATGAAGAAGTTTATTATGTAAGATATGTAAAACATGATCTAGTAATGGTGAAATAATTTAGAGTCAATGAAAATTTCTTATGAACGAGTTGTTTATATTGCCCATTTTGTAAATACATTATACTTATATGGTTATATGATGAATATTTTATGTGTTTTAATGAATTTTTTTAACATCATTGTAATATCAATGTATTAAATTTATGGGTTTTATATTTTCTATCATAGTAAAGGTATAATTAACATTTGGAAACTAAGATGAGACACCCATGGTAAGAACCCAAAGGATATGTATAATTATAAAATTATAATCCTAGTGTTTTGGAAATGATTATGAGTAACCTTTTATAAAACCCAAAGTGTCCTAAATTGAAATTTAATTTTTTATTAGATGGGTTTCCCTTTTTTATTATGGTTACTAACCCTATGATTCTTGGTTTCAGTCAATGGATGGAACTAGAAGGAACCACGTTAATGCTTAATGCGATGGTGAATGTAATTATTTTCCTTATATGCAACATACTATTATGAGAGATGGAATAAAAAATAATTTAGGTATGCTCACAGAACATTCTCAAGATATGAATCATGAAGGACATTCAAACGAGAAATGAAGGGGACAGAATTATATTAATCCATCATGATGCAACATCCACTTTCATTGAGTGGAATTTAAGATCCATTAGTGGTTGAAAAATAGATTAGTACCACTAAAACGACATTTTCAATTATCCAATGATCAGAACATGATAAAATCATCTTATAAGTCTATCATTTGGTAGGTAAATATGATCAATGGGGGAACCTTATCCATAATACAAGGCAAAGAGATGAAATTGAATCAATGGAATAGGAAAATTTAAATAACTTATTTTTCAATAACTTATTTCCTCATATTATTCGAACAATGATAAATAAGGAGTTATATATCTTAAAAAAAGATGATGAATCTATTGGTACCTATGAATCAAATTTTATAGGACATGTAAGGAATGATTGTAGAAATAATATCCAACATATGAGTAAAATTAATTGATTATTTAGTGGGTTAAAACCAATTATCTGTAGGGAATAATCTATAAGGGACTTCAATAGCTAAGAAGAAATCTGTCGATGAGATCTCAAGTTTGAGATGGAGATTAGAGTAACCCATTTGTCCTATGGGTTTTATAATAAGGTAAAAAGGTTTTCAAGGTAAAAAAATGTATACCACACTGAAAAGAATATAAGTTTACCATGTTCTCAAGTATTGGAAATAAATAAAGTTGAAATTTTGTTAAAAGGAATATTTACTATTTTACGTGTCGAAAAGAAGGTCATCAGGATGTTGAATGCGGAAGTGATGGGAAAAATATGTCTAATGGTGTGAATAGAGAAAAGGCTACGCAGAATGCACCTCATACACTTTAGTGTTATAAGTACAAGGAGACAGGGAATTATGGAAATAAATTCCCTAATTCAAGGTTTATTGATGATGATAAATGTCAATAAACTATTAAGGCCAGAGACAAAGACAAGTCACAAGCGATCACTATCAGTGATGTGGAGTTCGATAATGAAGTGGTGAAAAGTACACTTACCATCCACTCTAAATTAGAAATTTATTTATTTGATTATAGATCCTCCCACTCATTTATTCTTAATAAATTTTCAAAGGGTAACCCATATTACCTCAATAATTATATTTTGAGTTATCTATGACAACTCTTATTGGCACAATGGTCATATCAAAAGTCTACTATTCTTCTTCGGTTGATGTTTATGGGGATTTGATTCCTGTAAATCATGTGATCCATAATATAGTGTAATTTTATGTGATATTTGGCATGGATTGGATTTTTCTATATTGACCTCATATTAATTTCATGGGAATGAAAAGTCACATTTCATATTATTGATTAATCTATGACAATCTATCAATCAAAGGATTAATATGACCATCTAGTGGAAATTTCTTCCAAATTATGGGTCTCAATTATTATAAATTAAGGTTATATATCTCAAATGTTTTCATAGAAACTCAATATTAAGAATAAACTCATTGTATGATAGTTTGATGATGTCTTTCCAAATGAATTACATAGTTGTCCAACAAATTGTGATGTAGAGTTTTCAATAAAACTGATACCGGGTGAAATTACAATTTCAAAGACACCTTATAGAATTTCCCCAATTGACTTGAATAAATTGAAGAATAAAATCCTAGATAATCATGAAAGGGGTTTCATACACCCTAGTTCCTCACATTGGGGTGCACTTGTTCTGTTTTTTAAGATGAAATATGGTTTAATGAGACTCATAATTGATTATTGAGAACATAACAGGATCACTATCCAAAAATAATCCCATTCCTTACATTGATGAAAAATTCTACCAACTACACTTAGATCAAAACTTTTCCAAGATTTATCTTCATTCATGATATCATCAATTGAGGCTTAAGAGGATTTGTTGATAAGATGGAATTCTGTACAGGCTATGCACAAGATGAATTTATAGTGATGACTTGTGGTCTTACTAATTCCCTTGTATCTTAATGGATCCATTAAATAGAATATTTATAGAATAAGATGATCATTTTTTGGTCATATTTATATACAATATTCATGTATATTCGAAGAGGAAAAATAATAGGAAGATCACTTGAGAATTGTACCGAATACCCTGAGAAAGGATAAGCTTTATGGGAATTTAACCAATGTGAATTTCAGATACGGAATGTTTCATTTTGCTGTGTAAAAATCATAAGTGAGGAAATATCTCTGAATCAAGAAATATTTGTTATAGAATGTTGGACGAGACCAAAAACAGTATTTGATATTGGAAGTTTTCTTGGTTTGGATGGATATTATCAACATTTTTGAATTGTTTCACAATTATATATTCCACTCACCATGTTGACTTGGAAAGAAGTTATGTTCTTGTGGAAGGAGTAATGTGAAGAGAATATCAAATATCTCAAAGTATGGTTAGCCAGTGAACATGTTCTCGCACTACCTTATTTTGGAGAATGATTTGTGATTTACAATGATGCCTCCAAAAAGAGATTGGGATGTGTTCACATGAAAAATTATATTGAGATTTCGTATGCGTCATGATAATTGAAAATCCATGGGAAAAATTATCTAACTCTTGATTTGGAGTTTGTTACAGTAATCTTTTCATTAATTATATAAAGGCATTATATTTATGTATAAATGTGTGATACTTATACATATTGTGAAAATTATAATGTATATTTTAATTTAAATGGAGTTCAGTATGTGCCAATGATAATGGTTGGATTTTATTAATGATTATGACTACTTAATACATTCCACCCAGGAAAATAGAACAAGTTGAAAGATTCTTTGAGTTGATAAAACCATGTTATCGTATCCATGACGAGGGTCACAAAATATCCAAAATTTATGGATTTTTAAAGGACCGTTCTTTAAATTTTAATATAATGGGAGAAATATTATGTTTCTCAGTTAAATGTTCAACCATCTATAAAAGTGATGATTAAGGGGGTGTAGAAGGAAGATGTAATGATACAAAAGAATGTGATTAATGTTCCATAATTCAACATCGACTGTGATCGAATAATTAAGTTCATTAATGAGGTTTTTATTCCTCCCATACCATAATTGAAGAAAGAGATATTGGATGGGGCTCATAGTTATTCATTACCAATTCATTTTGGAAGCACAAACATGTACAAACTATGAGATTATTTCAGATGGGTTGGCATGAAAAGAGATGTGGAAAAATATGTCTCTCCGTTATTTGTTTTTCTTCAAGTTAAGGATGAGAGACACAAGTATAAGGGGATGTTATAATCATTACCCATGATAAAATGGAAATGGGAAAATATCACTGTAGTCTTTGTCATCAGACATCCAAAAAAAATCTAATGTGTATAATGTAATATGGTTAATAGTTTATCACCTTAAAAATTTGACACGATTC
This sequence comes from Viscum album, assembly GCA_963277665.1. Taxonomy (NCBI): domain Eukaryota; kingdom Viridiplantae; phylum Streptophyta; class Magnoliopsida; order Santalales; family Viscaceae; genus Viscum; species Viscum album. The sequence continues at coordinate 1,969,085,598 of OY728165.1, forward strand.
ATTTCTCTTATAAATGAATTATATCTTGATCACCTTTATAGGTTATTCGAAATAGAAGTAGTAGGATTGCATGGAGTCCCACTAGACATTATATCTAATTGGGATCTGAGGATTACTGGGATGTTTTGGTGAAGTCTTCTGTAGGATCTAGATAAAGATTTATATTTTATCGTTGCTTATCATCCTCAGAATGATGGCCAGTCTAGAAGGACTATTAAAACTCTAGAATACATGTTGAGAACTTTCTCTATGGATTTAAATGGTTGTTGGGATTAACTCCTACCTTTGACGGATTTTTCATAGAATAATATCTTTCACTATGGTATCCTGATGGATCGTTATGAAGCCATATATTGAAAGATGTGAAGAACTCCTACTTCCTAGGATGATGTTTGGGAAAGAAAGCCTTTAGGACCAAATCTGTTGATTAAATGGTAGAAAAGGTTAGATATATTCAACAACACATTAGAGCAGCATAGAGTCAATAACAAATTACTGTTGAACTGAAGAAAAGTCCTAGATTTTGAAGTGGGTGATAAGGTGATTATATGAATATTTCCCTACAATAGAGTAATAATATTTGGAATGAAGGGAAATCTAGGACCTATATATATCGGTACTTTTGAAATTCATGATAATTTTTTGAAGGTAGCTTACTGATTGTCATTTACACCAAGCATTCGTCAAGTTCATGATATATTCCATGTTTATCTCCTAAGAATTAATATACCTAATCACTCGCATATACTAAATTCTGAAGTCGTACCACTGGGGAAATATATTTCTTATAATGAACAACCATTATAGATTCTATATTTTAGATAAAAAGTTATGTGAAATAAGACCACTGTCTTTGTTAAATTTGTGTGGTCGAACCACCAATTTTTGGAAGTTACATGATAACTTTAGGATATAATGAAGACTATATACCCTCATATTTTTGTATCTAAGTGATTAATTACAGGGTCAAATTTAGTTTAATGGGGTAGAATGTTCCACCTGAATATTATAATGAAATATTTTCTATAAATAATTTTAATTCATCAATAGCTTGAATTGTATGAAATATTGAACTTAAATAATCCAGATATGAATATAGTATAAAATGAAAATTTTAAACAATCTATTTGGTTAGTTGAAATATTTATAACTAACTTGTGGAAACTTATGGTGAATTCTTTCTGTACGAAATATTTATGGAAAATATAAATCAATTATATATATATATTTTTAATTAATAAATTGTGTAAATTACTGTCAGTAAAGGAATTTAAGGAACTATATAATTTATATAATTAGTAAATAAATTTATATACATCCAATATATCATTTTGTCATAGGTTATGAATAAAACTTATTTGATATATATAAACCCATGTTTTTGAAAAGGCAATTTTCATCCTTTTAATGGTAAACCCCTTTTAAATTATGATATTAACACATTAATAATATTTATATGACTAAATAAAAATTTTCTTTGGAATAAGGATATAAAAATTTACTTTGGATTATATTTTAATATTTTTTTGGATAATATCCAAATGTCGAGGAATAATAAAAATACACCAAATTTTAATTCAAAAGAACTTTTTCATATAATTTCTTATCATTGTTAACTTATAATATCGAATGATTATAAATGATAAATATAATAACATTTTATCATGAAATTTATTTTATTTCATTAGAATTAATTTTACATTGAATTCTGATGTAAACAATTATCAATATTTTGCAATATCATAAATTTTAGTATTTTTTCTATCTTTATAACAATAAGAATATATTTAATTTAACTAATGAAACTTCTATTACTTGAATATTAAAAAATTGATTCCATATTTGGAATCATTGGGTAAAAATTATGAAAATACCATTATTTTATTTTTGGGCATTATGAATAGTAAAATCAATAATTTTTTTAATATGGTATAAGGGTATACCGAGTGATTAAGGTTAGGAATAAAATTATAAAATTACCCTTAAACCTTTATTAATATAATTGGATGAGTTTAGTTCTACATAAATCATCCTTGGGTCAAAATTGTATGCTTTGGAATCCAGTTGGATGATATTATGTCATTCAAATTATTTTATTTGACCAAAAACGTAATGTGCGTTACTCAAATTTGAATTCCATTATAATTTTTAAAATAAGATTATATAAAATAAATAATATATTATAATGACTCATTTGACATAATTTTTTTTCCCTTTTTTTTCATGGTAATTTTTTTTTATTTTTTGTGAATAAATAATAACATTAAAGACGTATACATCGATGATGTAATAATTAAATAATTGATGATAAATAATTAAAATATTCTTTAATTGAAATACTAAAAACCATAAAAGACTAAAAAAAATGAAAAAATATTATTGGGAAATTATATATTGACCATAACCATCGAAGGTTCTTGTTAGTTTCAATTTGGATCCTTGTAGAAGATATTGTGACACTTATATTATTTTGTTTATACTGATGTTAATGATTTCAAATTATTAACTTAATAATTATATCAATTTAATTAGATTATTTTCCAAAAGATAAATTAGAATAAAACATAATTGTGAAATCTAGTATATTTAGCATCAGTATAGTGTTTAAATTGTAATTTTTATTCAATAAATAATTATATTAAATAATTACACCAAATTTATGTAGTAATTATTTTATTAATGGAGATAACCAATAATTAATATTAATCATTATAAAATAAATATGATTTGGTATAATTAATAATTATAATGAATATTCCAGATGACCTTGAAATATTTTTACTATAATAAAATAGTTTGTTCAATGTTAACTTGTTATCGTAATATTTTTTAAAAATCAATGAATTGGACAGTGTCAAAATTGAATCAATTGAGTTTTTATCAAGATAATGTTTTATTAATGTATTTAAAACTAATAAAACTTTTTTTAAAAAAGATATAATAAATTTTCTATGGTATGAAATATTATAATATATTTTTTATTGTCTAATTGAAATCAAATATATAAATCTTGTCATGTTTAATATTAAAATATTTGATACTCATGTTTAAATTAAAATAGAATAACTAAGTGTTAATTAAAATGATAAAGATTAAATTGACATTAGAACATATCTAAAATATATTTTTTAATGATATGAAAACCCTATCTCATTTTAGCTTAGAAATTGGGACAATTTAGCGTATTTTTATGGGGTTTGGATTTATTATAAATTAATATTTTTGGAGATCCCAAAATGTCTGTCACCTCAATTGTGAAAATAATCCTTCTCCCTCACCTCTTAACATAACTTATAGACCTAAATATCTGACATCCCATTAAATTTTATATTTTTAACTTCCCTAGAAACTTTCTATAGTTTCCTTTCTTCTTCAATTAAGAACACTAGTACTCTTAGAGGAGATTTAATGGAAGCTATCGAAGAAGAGGTAATCTTCTCTACCTATTCTTTATAACTTTTTTCTCCATATACATAGTCTTCATCAGTTGTTTAATTATAAATTAATACAGACAGTATCAAATATATATTTAGATATTATTATAATCATGTAAGTACTATATTCAACCTTCTATCCATGCTATGATAAATGAAATTCCCATGTGTGCGTACGTATGACTTACCGTGTCCATGTTGTTTTGTAATCTATTATTCACCAACAAATTACTATTATGGGTATTATTATGGAAATATTAACTACATTTGATTATTACAACATGATATTTATTCTTAAAAAAATTATATACCATTCACAGCAATATCATTTTATAATGATGGGAATTATATCATCACTTGTGCATATTTACAACCTACCATCTCTATGTTGTGATTTATTCTCCATGAAGTCCATTAAAAATGATTATATAGATATATATAATGAATAAATATGATATATATTATATTAATATAATTTTATAATGATATGAATATGACCTATGAAGGATAAACAAAACTTATTCAAGAAAACACACAAAACAAAATCGAAGAAGTTAGTAACCGAATAACAAGTAATAATGAAATGTTATTGACAAAAAGATGATAATATTATCAAATATGATATCATAAAAAACAATATCAATCCAATATAATTAAATTAAAATATCTAAATCATTATATATAAGGTTCAGAAACACAAAAAATAAATCAGACCAAAAAGGTAAGAGGTAATTCCTTAATCTAATTATTATCTGATATTGATTATACATAGGTATTTATTGGGGTATATTTATCATCCATGTAAATATTTCCTAAATATTTAATATTATTTCATTTATTCTACTATTTAATAAATTTAATTTTATCCAATGGTGATATTTTATTGAAAGGAGTGAAAAGAATATTTTTTTATTTTTGGTATGAGGTACTTTTTGAGTCTTATAGAAAAAATATGAGGGGAATGTTTTTTTAACATATATTACATAATTGTTTTTAACATTTTAATTAAAAATTAATAAAATAAATCTTTCTCTACATCATTTCATTTTTCTTTTCAAAAAAAATATTTTCTTTTAAAATTTTGTGGTATGTTGAGAAAAGAAAACGTTTTTGAAGAAGAAATGATATTTTCCTCCACAATTAATTTCAAGTGTAATATATAAAAATAAATATATGATGGAATTATTTTATAGGGTCATGTTTCAAGTATATTTGTTCCAATGGATTGATTTTTTATGATATAATTCTATTAATAATATTCATTTTTTCATAGATTATTCTACGGTGGAATAATATTTAAAGAAACCCATTTTATTACTTGGGTGAGGATAAATGATTTATGTTACTGTTCCACACATTATAATTATTTCATTATGAGATGGTTAAGACATATATCTCCCCCAATTATTTGGGTAAATATTTATATATCATGAGATAGACATGGTTGGAATGTTAAATGGTCTTGGTTCAGTAATACATTACTGGAATGAGGAGCGAACATGGTTCAGTAATAGACTTTGTCCTCCATGGTGGTATTGGATACGAGCCTAGAATAATATGAAATCATTTTCTATTCTTATGTGTACGGAACGAATTTTCATGTCTTATATTATGAATTTTGGAATTATGTTCATTGATTATTGTGAACTTTTACAACTTATCATACGACATGATATCCTTGTCTTTTATATTTATGAAAATATTTTCAATTTTGTGTTCTTATGTGTTATGATTATGATATGATTGATATTTAGTTTTTTACCTTTACTAATCATTAATGATTACCCTTTCATATGAATATTTTCGCCAAGTCATAAAGAAGGGTATTACATAATATATGTCAAAAGGGGTCTTATTATGATGAAATATGTGGGAGACAATAAATATGTCTTATTAACCAGCTATTTATGTCTCCGAATTTCCAAAGACACTATAACTATATGGTCCTATCATGGAATTGTTATATTATTTAAGTATTATTCATTAACTTTGACGTTATATAAATCTATTTAAAGTATGCGTCTTTATAAGTGGCACCTCACCCCAGAACCAAAGTATGTACTTTCACAAATAATAACACCATGGAAATTCTCCAGATAATGATACCTATTTCTATTTGATGTAGTACTAGATATATATACTGAAATATCATGGATCCCAACCCAAACATCTCTTTCGTTAAACTCTATGATAAGTGCCTGATTCACTATTTGAGAAATAATAGTTACCCAAAAACTAGTCACCTATTATTAGATGTCATAAATGAGACCATCCTCGAATCAGCTTGAATTATATAACTCATAACCCATCTGAATCGATGTGAAACACTAGAGTTTAATAAAACATGATAAATGATCCATAACGGATAATGAGCCTTACTCAAAGAGCTTGAATTCTTTGGATCTACCAGACCTAAGAATCTTAGGATTTAAGTAATCATATAAGGACGAATAAAAATCCATCCAAGCAATATCTTTATAAAAATTAGTCTAACAAATGGAATCCCACCATCTCATGGAAGAATGAAACAACATATATGTAGTTAGATTTACCCTCATCTCACAAGGTGTCTCTAAATGCTCAAATTTCAAAAACATGGACCTTAACCATGACTCTTTAGCCTATTTTTGGACATGCCCCTAAAACATGGCTTAATGATGTACCTAGAACACAAACATCAAATAAGCCATATATGAGGCACGCTATGATGCGCCTTGGAATGTCTACATGAAGGGGATCCACCACCCCCTACAAACCATTCCTAAACACCTATTTTAGGTAAAATTATTGGTTCTACAACTAGTTCTATAAGAGGATCCACTAGTATCATATGTCCCACCAACTATGGATCATGCTCATTTCCACCCACCTAGTGTATGACTGGAGTTCGTGGTTATGGAAAGTCTCTATAATGAAAATGACATGCCTCAATAAAGATAATTGTCAAATTCTACACATAAAAGTATTGATATTTCTATAATATAGGTGCAAGACTTCCAAAATAAGAATCACACCCATTTACCTACTCTATGAGTTAGTTCTGGGAAATTTATAGATCATAATAAATAAATATATACAACATACTTCCCCCCTACTATGGTCAGGTATTGGTCAAGTTCTCTTCAATAATAAATTTTAGTTTCAATATAATTTCATATTCATTTCCACAATATCAAAAAAGATATTTAAATTTTAAACTAAATGGTTCAAAAAATTCTTATCCATAGTGGTAATAACATTAAATAACAAAAATATGGAGACCAACAAATGTGCACCATAACACATTCTTGACCGTGTAACTCTTGGTCCATGACTAAATTTTCCATTATTTACTTCTTAGGGTGTCTATTGTAGCCTAATCATGAAACAATTATATAGTTTATTTCATTAAATATATTTAATGACCATATTTTCCAATTCACTACACAAAATATCTATGACACAATAGGTATATCAATCTTGTTACATATCACAACATCATGAAATAAATAAATGCATCCTATTTGGAATGTTATAATCCATAACATGTGATTCCTATAAATTTACTAAGATGATGAATGAGATTAAATTCCCTCATATGATAGGGTTATAACATAATAGAAAACATAATTATATAAATAATAACATCATAGATCATGTGAATAAAATGAAAAGTAATAGTCACAATCTAGTAAATAGACATTTCCATTCCAAGAAATTTGGATTTCATTAATACATGGGTTAGCATTCTCAAACACAACTCACTAAAAAATTCATATACTTTCCTATCCTTGTTTATTTTCTCAAAATAATTAACATAAATAATAAAATCATCTCATACAACTTTGTAACATTTGGGACCGAGAATCCACTGAACAGTTACCCAATCACAATTAGCGAGATGACCTCAAGTGCATCTCCCGAAATTACATACGCTCTCGACTAACAGAAAGTAATTAGGGTGTATATATAGGGATACTATTTCCTCTTTACATATTGTTATGAAATATTATAAATCATGAAAACAATTGGATTATGTAGTATTATCTATTTTATCGTATATAACATCAAAAGAAACATTTATAAAACAATTCTAGAAGTTATATCACATATAGAATGATGATAATGACCTGTTTCTAAAAACATCCATAACATGTATACATGGAATGTTTTTTGTACCTAAAAAAACATAAAAAAAACAAAAAACTAACACTACTACTCCTAATAAGTAATCAAAATCATTTAGTAGAGAGCCTTCCCTTTTCCACAACTTCCATCATATAATCATCTCAGGTACAAAAGGTGTCCCAAGTTGGGTGTGATATAAAATCCTAGTAGACCACCTCCATTTATGTCTAATTCCATCAAATTAGTGAAAAAAATTAATATTGTATATAATGTCATAGAATATACATATTATGTTCTGAAAGTAATAAAAACAAAATCGTATAGATTCCATTAGACACCCATACTCTAAAACCTACTTCATACTCATTCGGATATATCTGGATAAATATTCATCCCTATATCAATTTAAAATCAATAATATTTTAATTAACCTGACTTATTTAATAAAATAATATTAGGACCTAGCATATATACTGATGTCTCTCATAACGATATGTGATCAAGAGATTCTGAACTAGGTTCTTTGAAAGGTGTAAGTCAGTAACAATTCCTACACTAGTGTTTGGTATTGGATGAAGTGTCATATAAATAATTTAATTATTTGTAAAATTATAAACCTGATACAATCATTTGAATTCATTATTTAGTACCCAGTTGTCCCCCCAAGCATAACAGATTCCACGAATGTTATAAAACCATTCTATGCATCCCTTATTTGAATCTGTGTCTCACACTAGTAGTGGAATAACGTCATCACTCACTGAGTGCATCCTTAGAGGTCTATTAAGGAAGAACAAGTGCCTCCCTTTAATATATGATCAATTTCCCACTTAGTGCATCCCTGATAGTCGCTAAGAAGTCCACATATCAATCAGGTTTATAGAGAATAAGTCCCCTCAGTCTGCCATTGGAAATATGTGTATGGAGTCCAAGTGTCACACAAGTGTAAACATGGCAATAGCCAAATGATTCCATAAATGGAGTTTATATGAGAATCCATGTCTCAAACAAGGAATATAATCATCATTAATTCAATATAATTTAATTATTCAATGTTTATCACCATGATCTTTTAAATTAAACCTCACACCAGAAGGTTCCTCAAATGAAGGGGTAAGCTTACATGGATTATTCTCTTATTTAACTCACATGGGCATATCAACAAAAAATGTAACTCCTTATTAATAAAACAATGATGTGGCCACATTCTATTTGCATGGACATCCATTCCCCTTGATATTAATTCTAATTTCAATTTGTAATTATTAATTTAACATTCCATGGAAAGGGGTAAACATCACACCTCATGATAATCCAAATAAATATTTCACCCATTGTGGTCTATAAACAAAACAACCATGGGGTTGTTCCTAATCATGGTTAATGAAATTTAATCATTTTTCAGTGGTACACTAATTTAATAGTCCAAACATGTCAATTTAAGTCAATAATTAAATTTTATTTCAAAGGTGGCACTTGAATAAATGGGTGGGTGACACGAAAACATATATATAGTCACCTCAACCATGATGAAAAATAATGAAAAAATCTATTTTAGGGCCATAATAGAATGATTTTTCAGTACCATCTTCTGATTGGACTCACATTTGATGAAAAGTGAAAAACATATAAAAAACCTAAAATTATGGAAAATTACATTACACAAAAATATTGTAGTTGATACCAAGACAAATGAAGAACAATACAAAGGGAATGTAGTACTCACTGTTACAGAACCAGTAAGATTGAAATCACTAAATTATTAGAAAAGATAAGGAAATGATGGAAAAGAAAACATTTTGGCTTCAAGATAGTGCTCCTAAATCACATCACTATCAAACACGATATAATAGAAAATTTTGTATCAAATAGTAAAAGAATTAATGAATAATTTTTAATTTTATACCAAATCCCAGGTCCCAGAGTTTGGCCACCTAGTTGGCCAAAATATGAACCAACCATGCACCCACTACAATTAGGATGAGATCCTCACATGATCATTTTTCATGGTTTGACTAACTGTGTGGAAACAATGCAATTTATCTATACTAAAAATTACAAGTTCCACATTTAGGAATGACCCTCCATCCGCATGGTTTTAAAAACTATGAATTATCCTCAATCCCACTATCCAACTCTGCATAGATTCATCAAACTGTGTGGCTTGGTTTATAATGTTGCTATTAATTATGAACCCCATCTACTTTTCCTCCAAAAGACTTATTTTTGGATCCGTACAAGCCATGGACTCTCCGGATAGCTCCATGACAAAAAATGCATTCATATTAGTCCATAATTAAGAATTTAGAGAGAAATTTTATTAATATTTAAATATTTTATAAAAGATGAAAAAACTGTGTTCTTACACACATTTTTTAAACATGGAATTCATTTAACATCTTAGGATACTCACATTTAAAAATTTAATTTTCAACATAATATATAGTTTTATTGTTCACCTATTTAATTTACCTTATAAGAGTAAAAATAAATGATCCTTATTAGATAATTTGAAACCAATTATTCTGAATATGAAATAAAATTTAAAAAATAAAATTATAATGTTTTTGGAAAATTAATTTTAACAGAGGTGGATGAGATGTAAAAATCACTGTTTCAATACTAACCGTAGTGATTAGTTTTTTCCTCATTATTAATTATGAATAAAAATTACATTGAACATATTAATTAATATTATTTCTGATTATTATATATATGGAATCCATTTTTATCAAATTCAATTCATTACATTTTTCTAATTTGGATAAAATTTAAAACAGAATGCACGTTGAAAGTATTGTATTATAAATAAAAGTTTTTTTAGTATAATTTTTTTATAAAATTTCAAAATAATTTTCCATTAAATAATATAAAATAGAATAATAATAATATAATTTACTAATTCTACTTTTATTATATAAGATAAATTAAATTGAAGTTTTTAAATTGCCTTAATGAAAAGATAGATTCAATAAATAATAGTATTTTTCACTATTAATCGAAAAAAATACTCTTAAGAAACTATCAAAAAAGTCAATGTATTAAAATTATGATATTATTATTTGGAAAATTAAGATCCTTTTTAAATTTCCATTCTGTAGATTTTGTAAAAATTCACTTTAGAAAAGTGTTCATATCATGAAATATCAATTTTTTTAGAAAAATGATGTTTTTAATCATATATATAATTATATTTTTATCTAATTATTAGAAAAAAAATGAAATGAATAATAAGTAATATTATTGAATATATATCATATTAATTCCCTTAAAAATTATCAAACTTTTTTTAATTTATTTTTTATATAAAAACTCATTGTTTACATAAGAACTATTTTTCAGAAAAAATAATTATTTTACTTTCAATGGATTTTAATTTTCATTTCATTCAATTGATAACTCATGAATTTATTTTATAAATGTTTAAAACCACAGAATTTTTGATATATTTTATTTTTATTCATTCCCCAAAATTTAACTTCATGGTTATAATGATGGTTCTTTTAGACTCGTTGTTTTGTCTATGGTATGTTATAGAGAATATTAAATTTATTTGAATTGAAATATAATTTAAATTATCGTTGTTTTAAATTCTTGCATCCTAAAAAAAATCAGCCACAAAATTTACAGAGTCCCATCTCATGAACAAATTTGGGTAGTTATTCTTCATTCTTTCTTTAGTATCAATGAATACCTTATCTAGAATAGGATTTCTCTAAATTACCATTGCTATCAAAGTTATTTGATTCCTATCGAATTTTTATCGGGATTATAAAATCTATATAGTCTCTTTATGATAACATTTATTACATTCCAATTCAATTTCTTCATAGGTTATCACATGCATTTTTTCATCCAAAAAATTCCCCAAATATTATTGTAGGGTCCTGAAAACTCCACAAAGGAGAAGGATGATCCCCTTTAAATCAAGGGAGATTCTACCAAATTCCCCTTCAAAGGATAGGGGAAAATGTGGATAATACTCAAGGATGGTGAAGGATGAATCAGTCCGCGGACCGATCTAATATTAATGATGCACAGCCGGTTCCACAAAGCATCCCTCCTATGTGGACTGTCGTCGTTCGCGAAAACGAGGTGGAGATCCTTCGCGGGCACGAGGTAGGAGGAGCACCAATCCGGTTCACCGTCATGAACCACCCCAGCCGTGAGTCGCATTGACTATCTCAATCCACATCCACTGTCGTTCACGGAATGGAGGCCGAACCCTCCGCGACCACGAAGCACTCCCCGAGCTTGTTTGGGGGGGTGCGCTCAATGCCCCCGCGAGTCGCGGATTGACCGAGTCATCCGTGAACTGGGTTTTCAGCCATGGGCCTCCGAAAAACATTCCGCGTGACCGCAGATACATCTCTTTCCCCACTCAATAAATTGAGACTTAGTGGGAAGAGGAAGGGAGGATTCGGAAGAATTCTAAGGAGATTGATCAGATTCAGGTGGAAGGATTTCGAAGGAAGGCTTAAGATTTCGCAAACAGCGAAGTTCCAGTTCGCGAACCAGAGCATGTATGAACCTGGGAAGGAATTAATAAGGAACCGAAAATTCATAATAAGATGTTGAACCACAAACCAAAAATAACACAAAAAGGGAAGACCGCAAACCATGGCCCCACTGCGGATGCACTCCCCGCAGACCAGGGTGTTTATGCCTCTTTTCCAATCCGCCGCACTGCGTAGTACCCTCCTATGCTGGTGAATCCCCGACCAAAGAACCCCCGACCGATGACACCCTTGGCCGCCATTGCTCACATGGAACCCTCAGCGTACCACCCTGGTACATGGATCGAACTTGAATCCGCGAACCCTCCTTGTTCACGGGATACCAATCAGTCCACAGAACACCCTGGTTCGTGGATGGCCTATCAATCCACGGAACATCTTGGTTCGTGGACAGCCTCTCGAGCCGCGTAGTACCTCACTACGCGAAGGGTGCCACCCCTTACACACCCGTGTGGCCTGCCAAAACGTTCAGAGTTCCATTACCTGAGCCAGATAAAATCCTTCCAATTCCAATCCGGCCTAATTCCATATGACCTCCTCATTGGCCTATTCATCGGCCCCGATCCGAGGACACCACCCGAGTTACCAGATCCGTATGATGTAACCTTTGGGCGTATCAGTGCGCCCATTTGAGTTCACATACCCACGGTAAGCAGGGGCGAAGGGGTTTCTCTGACCCTTGAGTGGATTCCCGAAGCATCCCTAGGTTCACATTCCCTCGATAATGTGGAGTCTGAGCCCGGGAGTCCCCTTTCTACCCCTCCACTTGTTGGGGATGGGGCACTTCTCCCTTCTTTGGGGGGTAGTAAAATACCCATCAGAAGGAAGCCCCCATGCACTTCCGTACTTCCCATGGGAACAAGAGAGGTGACGGGCACAAGAGAACCTCTTTCCCTCTCCCTCTATGCATTGTCTCCATTGGTCCTCCTCAGAGTGTAATCCCCAATCCATCACTCTGGGCCGCTCTATGCATAATCCCCACTCCACTTCTCATGGACACACCTTTCGTGATGTGAACGTCTGGTCCCTACTGCCTCTTTTTTCTCACACCGAGCATGACTCACGTGGGCTTAGAGTAAGCATCGACCATGACATCCCCTATGGTCCTCCTCAGAGTGTAATCCCCAATCCATCACTCTGGGCCACTCTATATGTAATCCCCACTCTAATTCTCATGGACACACATTTCACGACATGATTGTCTGGTCCCTGCTGCCTCTTGTTTCTCACACCGAGCATGACTCATGTGGGCTTAGAGTAAGCATCGACCATGAAATCCCCTATGGGACTTCTCAGAGTGTAAGCCCCAATCCATCACTCTAGGCTTCCCCAGATCATAATCCCCACTCATAAAAACTAAGAGGAATTTGATCCCTCTCTCTTGAGCAGGGTACGTAGGAAGCCTCCAAGAGGATCAAGCCCGATCACCATCGGACCCAAAGGTCCACATTCACGTCGGTTCTCCGATGCTCCCATGCGAACTATGTGGACTTTGATCCATGTCTCATAGGAAGGGTACGTAGGAAGCCTCCTTGAGGTTCAAGCCCAACAACTGGCAGATCCGACTATATTTACGTCGCTTCACCGCTCCAAACCTAGTGTCGCCTCAATGAGTCCCGAATCCTCATGGTCATTAATCCAACAAGGGATGGTAAACCTCCGGCATAATTTATTTTGAACCCCTGGATTCAGCTGACCATTGCCAACCAGAAAAATCCATGGATATTATGCTTGGGTATAAACCAAGATTCATGAACATATGAATACTTCTTAAATCTATAATAGAGTCCCTTAACATGCAATAATTCACCCCAAAAGGGTGAGATGAGCCCAACTTCCCATCCTCTCGACCAATGTGAGTTCTTAAGCATCGCTTTGCAAACGACCTAGCGGATGCCTGCCTTTGGAAAGAAGGTCCGAGTATCGTTGGATATTTAAATGTTGGGCGTTTCGAAACAAAGACCGGCATACCCGACATTAGCAATTTAGCGGGGCTCATCCATCTATGAGAGTGACAGTCGGGCGCATTGGTCCCCCATCTCCATGAGGGGAAACGGTTAAAATCAAAAAATGGTGAACCTGACGTTAATCATTAATAAATCATGACAGATTTATCCTAATCCCACCCTGGGCCACCTTATACTCTCATGGAGGTCCAAGAAAGGTCATTAATTATGCATGGGGTCATTAGATAAGTCTTTTAAAGGTTTTCTGTTTGTATCTGTTAAAATAATTTAAAGGTACCACACAGAAATCCCTTTGATCCAATGACGTCACGAAGGAACTCGCAAGCGCGTGCTTCCAACAATGCATGGACCGGACGTCCTCACCTACGGAGGACCCCATCACCAACCCAGCGTCTTCAACGCTGGGTCACAGTCGCACTGATTCGAGAGTACCACCTGAACGGTACTCTCCAAACGGTGGAGGCAGCCATGCACACCCTCCAATTTGCCAGAACTTCTCGGTCGCCTACCCAGCATCGGCCACAGAAGCAGATCCAGACGACCCATGTTTCCATCTCAAACCATTTCAGGTGTCTGGCCCAGGAACCGGACAATGCGTACCTCCCTTATCATAGAGAGGTAGATGAGGTCGACGATGAGGACTTCATCCCTTCCAAACGGGGGTTCCGCTCCAAGGCCCCGCCGGAAGCTGTCATCGTGGTCATGCCACGACTCAAAATCCCCCCACTGAGGAGGATGTCTCCTCGAGGATTCATGCACACACTCCCCGAGCTCTGGTCCCTCGGACCGCCCGACGAGGGAGGAAGACGTACAATTAGGGACCAGTCATCACCATGGTCCCTGAAGTGGAGCTCTGCTGGCCAGCCAGGGAGACGTACCACGAACCGAATCCTACACATGTTCTCTCCTCCGGATCCTACCATCCAAACATGGTAGAATCTTACGAGCTGGCGTGCATCCCCGCCGGGATCCATCAAGCCCGTCGTTCATGCAGGACGACACTTACCCGGCATTCCCCTCTCTCTGCCTAGGGTCATGAAGGCTAACAATTTGATGTGGTGGCGGCCCAGTGCCTATAGGACCAGCTCCTAGCAGATGCTTCAGATGCCCTCCATCCTGCCATGGTGGCGATCAGCAAAGCCCGCCACCCAGATGTGGAGGAAATTAATAGGCAAGAACGTCTCCCCGCCAACAAAGGCCACCGACTCGATACGGTTGTAAACCAATATATGTAGGGCCAGTTCACTGCGGATGCATGTAAAGTCCTCCATCTCGATGTAGCGGCAAACGAAGAGATAAACCGAAGTATCCTGGCACATGAGAATATTCGTTCACCAACCCTGACACAAGAGAATTGTCAGTACCGACTGACCACTGGAGGACCAGATCCGGATATTACAAATCCTATAACGAAATGAGCCTTCATACCCATTCCATCCAAATACGTCTCTCTACATATCCTGGAAAAGATGGAGGTGCAGGTATCAATTCCAGATCATATCTTGCAGACTTTCTAGAATGTAATTGCATCAATGGAAACAACAAGGACTCGGGCACGTGATCCCATCTCCCAAATTGAGAGGACTCATCTCAGAGATGAGATAGCCGCCTTGGAGCAGATCTGCATCCCGTCTTCTGCCTAGTAGGGTCACTGACTATATTCCACGAGGCAAGGGAAAATAGATTGAGAAGCTTCACTAGTTCTAACTGGGGGACACTCGTCTATCACGGTGGATGCTCTAGAGCAGGCATATATCCCTGCTAAACGTCATGTTGTTCGTCGGTGTATCCTAACAGCATCGTGGGACCCAATTAGATTGGGACCCAAAGGTGAAGGTTGTTTTTCACAGAAGAAGGTCCCTGCTGCTCGCAAGAGAGTGCCCCGAACACACCGAAGGCAGCCAGAAAATAATGGGCGGGTTCATGACTCCACTCTGCTGGAATCTGGGGTTCCCAATGTTGCTAAGCACACATCGAAGGCTCGGGACCCTACCCACCCATTACCATATTATGGGAGTGGAAGTAGCAGTTGTGAAGTTCCTCCCCTCAATGTCGCTACCAGCAGCTCTGGTGGTACTCACCAGAGCACCCGTGGGGGCCTCCCCCGCGGGCATATAACAATCGATCATGAGAGATCCTCTTTTGATGCGAGTCACAGATACCCTCCACATGACCAGATGACCGAGCAGTAAGAAGGCCCTCCACTTTCCGTGGTCCACCCTGAAGGTCCTCCCTGTGGTGTACACTACAATCACTCTCCATGTAGTGGGACCACAGATTATGACAGTAGTCCTCGCTATCATAGTCGCAAATGCGGAGGCCCTCCCTGCAGTGACATCTCATCACGACAATAAGGACATCCCTTTGTCATGGATTACCATGAAGGTCCTCCCCAGGGGTTACGTTGCAACAACACTCCGCGCAGCCGGGCAACAGATCACAGTTGAAGTCCTCGCCACCATGATAACGGAGGACCTCCCCGTAGAGACTTAGAGCAATGAGAAGTCCCTCCCCTCGTTGTGGTACATTTTGGAGGCCCTCCCCAGGGTGTATCCCACAGATATTCTCCCTACGGTAGTTGTAATGGTAGTCCTTGCCATTACTGCAGCTATGATGGTAGTCCTCTCCACCACGACTGCCATTGCGAAGGTCCTCCCCGCAATGGACCTAAGAAACAAGATGGTCCTCTCCTTGTAGCAGTGTGTCCTGATGGTCCTCCCCAGGATGCACATCGAACGTCAAGCCATGATGGTCATCCTCACCATGATGGCAGTTGTTGCGAAGGCCCTCCCCGTAACGACACTACGCCTCCAGAAGGTCCTCCCCTTACTAAGACATTCCATAGAGGTCCTCCCCACGGTGTGTACTACAATATTCTTCTATGCAGTGAAGCATCAAGCAGTAATGGTAGTCCTCGCCATTACGGCCGCGATTGCGAAGGTCCTCCCTGTGATGACATATCATATCGACAAGAAGGTCCTCCTCTTGCCGAATCAAGCACAGAAAAGCCTCATATGTCGAGGCACTCAGAAGGATGGGATCAAGAATGTTATATTACCCACTAGTCACTAATGACACCCTTCTTCGATTAGGAGACGGTCCAGGGCCGCGTTCATCTTCTGAACCAGCTCGAAATCACCCACATGATAATTCAATACCTACTGGTACCACATCCTCTGACCACACTATCAGTGAGCTCCTCAGTTGAGCTGACCAGGTAGAGGAATCACTAGAGTAGGAGTATGCCAAAATGTTGTGCATGAGGAATCGACTGGACAGAAATGATATACCAGTCATGTTTTGTCCCATGGCCACCTTTCAGTTCAACATACCCGGAGTGTTTTCGGAAGAACGTGTTCCTGGAATCCACCATAATATATGGACAACCCTCCGCTGACTGAAATCATGTTTTCTCCCCTATGAAGGGTATATAGACCATGTCAAGATGATAGGACACCTCGTGCATCACATCGACCTGGAGACCCTTCCTTCGGCGTGGCGACAGTGCCCCGAGAGACGTAAAGGAAACATGTAGATATCCTACCTCTGCGCACTGCACCAACTGCACCACTTCCTCGGTGACACTCTGACGGGAGTCCATATCAGAGGATGGGGGAACATCGAGCTCTATATTACACTCCACTCCCCACCAAGAAGAACCCGTTCGACATGGCGTCTTGCAATGCCATCACGTTAAGACGACAATCGAGTGTTATCCATATTCAGGAAAGGCAACACACCCAATAGAGTCAGGCCTTGAGAAAGTCTTAGAAGCGTCAGGCCTGGCGGGAAAAAGCCATTCAAGAACTCCTGAAGCATGCCACCGAGATCATACAACATTCCTCATGCCTAAGAGAGGCCAATCAGCGGTCATTTCCTACCTCCCCAGAAGAGATTGATTCATAGTTGAACTCAGTATCAAATCCAGCTCACCCCCGAAAGGGGGAAATTGTGATTAGGATGGTCGCGATAGCAGCAGCCACTTCCTCAATCTATGGTCAACCCTAGCTAGTAGGGCTAGGGTACTTTTAAACAACAAATACCCCCGTGAGACCAATAAAAACGGGAAGAGACTCAACATTCAAGGAACGGAGCCAACCCCAGCCCTCAGGGCTGGGGGCACTATTACCCCCTCAACAACAACCTCCCCCACGAGAGTTAGTATTCTCTCATCTATGGTGGACAGTCAGAAGAGAAGTTTCCCATCAAATCCCGTCATTTGTATGATCATCCCCTCCGAGAGGAAGGCGTACCGTAAGGTCGAATCATATAACTCTCCGCATCTCCCTTCGTCAAGAAGTCCGAAGGCAATCCCAGGTCATGAAAGTAAATGACAGTGAAAGACGCGAGATATCCTCTTCCTATTTCAAAGATAGAACCCCCCCACCCTATGATATGTATTCATCAACGCCATAGAGTCTAACCCCACAGGTGACACCAGGGAAGATGAAAATCCGGATGGATCGGGAGATGACGGTTCCAGTCAGGCTGTGACTCACAACGAACCACCAGGTGTGCACACCAAGAATTAGAGGGCCTCCCTAAATAAGGTCGTCCTTCTAACCAAAACTCTTCCACCTACCCAGCGAGCTTCCAATAAGGATAAGAATCAAGAACTTCTTGCCCTTAATCTGCCTCCTTCTCTCAAAAAAAATGATCCACTGATACTCGAAGAGAGATTCTCTCTGTAGGAAGATGAGATGAAAGAATTGAGGCTTCTTAATGCCAAGCTACTCCAGAGGAACCGTCTTAATGAAAGTGCATCACAGGAGAAGCCACATCATGCCCTCCTAGTAAGGGAACCTCAAAGACTAAGGCTTTCCCCATAAAATGAAGCATGGTCAGGGATCTCATCCCATGAGGTGCCCGCCCCATCCAACTAATTGAATGTGGATGATGAATACCATGATTCCCCTCCACTTAGGAAGCAACCAGAGTGAGAATGGCCGAAACCTCCGAGGGTGCCGAGAATGGAATATGCACCCTTGATGCTAGCCAATCCGAATCCTCAAGCTATGCCTTAGGATATACCTACCCAAGACCGGGCCCAACATGATGTAAACAAGGGTCTCACAAACACCATTGAGGCACTGACAGCTCGATTGGAAGAAATGGATGTTCGACGCGCTCTGATACAGCCAGAGTGGAAGCCTTACCCAGATTGGGTAAGCAACACGCCTCCTCGACCCAATTTTGGGAGCCCTGTATTCCCTATATTCAATGGATCGGGCGATCCGGAACATAATTTGATGCATTACGCATCCTATTGCGCCCCTATGATGGGGACTCCTGAACAACAAGAAGTTGTGAAACTCAGATGCTTCGTGTAGACATTGCAAGGATCCGATTTTTTGTGGTATAAGAGCTTTCCAGACCATTCAATAAAGAGTTGGGAGGTCCTTCTGCAGTAGTTCTGGATCCACTTCAGCCCGAAATTTCCTAAAAAAACAGTCAGCAACCTCATGAATAGCAAGCAGAGGGAGAACGAGAGGGTATCAGATTTCATCGCCAGATGTAATGGTCTGACCTATTCCCTGAACATGACAATGCCTCTGGACAAGATGCTACCCATATGCATCGATAATCTTTGGGATGAACTACGAACACCGCTCATACCAGTGGAGTGCACCACTGGCTTCAACCATCTATCGGCCATTGCCTAGAGAATTTAGGACTCCCTGCAGCAGACTAATTTGAAGTCTCGAATAGCCTCTCAAACTCTTCGGAAAAGAGCCCCTAGAGATGAAGCGTCCGATGTCACACTCAAGCTGGCCCTTATGTCCGCTCCACCGCTTAGTCCTCCACCAAATCATCATGGGCCTCCTTCATATTAGTGGCTTACTCTGCCTAAACAAGACGATCAGTGAGGAACGAAGCAGAACTAGTTTTAGGAACGACAAAAAAAAGTATACTCGTTCCGAGCCGATAAATTCTGCGGCTACTTCATTGCAGCCATGAATTGCAACTTCCTCCGCCTCCCATATCCAAGGAAACCTGAAGAAGTAGGCCGCGATGACATGCCATATTACTTCCCCTACCATCGAATGTTGTGGCACAATATTCGAGAATTCTTCATCTTCAAAGACATCCTATAGAGGATGGTAGACTCCAGACAGGTCAAGCTGGGACCAACCCCAGCACATGTGTCATGTATGTCTACCACCGACTCCGACAAAGTGGAGGGGTGGCAGAAATTCACTAGCAAGAAGGGGCAGAAATTCGATGACTGGATGACTAGGAAATCTATCAACCGAGCCCATGGCATACTCCGAGCTCAGCTATGGCAGCCTGTGTTGCAGCCAACAGCCCCTGACGCCACAAAACCTACATCATTGGCCTCACAATACTCCATGAGCCGGTCATCTGGGTGTAATCGAAGAAGGAAGAAACAATCTCAAGAGGAGAATTCCGCAATGGGGCCAAATTTAGTCCCGACCCTGGAAGATTATATTCCCTCGAATTTGACGCCATGGGCACCGACCCCCCAAACGGCACCATCCGGGTCAACCGACTGGGATGACCTGTCAGAGGATGAAGATCCAATCATTGGTTCAATTAATGTCATACATCTTATGGAATCATTCCCTAACGAAGGGTATGGTTTCAAACCCGAGTTTCCTGCACGAGGAGCCGAGAGGAGGAATCGCAGAGGTATGGGATACCAGGGGAGGCATAGCCGCAGCTGAAACCAACCCTATGGTTGGACCCCTGCACAAACCGTTAATATCGCAGAAACCCATGGGAGATCCCTTCAACAAACTCAGCAAGAGAAATAATTCCCCTCTACCCCCACAAGCAGCCACTCTGGCCTTATTGTTTTGCGATACCCACTAGAGGAGGAGCATGTTCCTAGCCTCCTAGTGCGCGCAAACAGACCGGCTGAGACAAGTCATCAAAATGGGGGAACACCATAGACATTCGACCCCACGGCCGTTCCCTCATCAAATGCCCCATCCCCTAAAGCACTCGCTAAGACTCTCCCACTAACGGAGAAGCATCAGCTGCTGGAGCAGAAATACAATATCCTTAATTAGCTGGCATATGTACCAGCCATGCTGTCAATCCTCGATGCCCTAAGTCTATCGGCAGACCTCATGGAGGTTCTTATAAAATATTTGAACAGCCCCCAAGAGTTTCAAGCTGTGGTAGCTGCCGCCGAGATCTACCGGATGAAGACTGGCCCGGCTGAATGCAATGCGGAGATTTCCTCCACCAATCTGGATGAAGATTCCATCATGCAAGGACACGTCCGACCACTATATGTTTCTGGAACACTTAATGATATTCAGATCTAGAAAGACATTATAGACAATGGCTCTGGTGTTAACCTCCATCCCCTGCGGACACTCCTTAAGTTAGGCTATAGTAAGGATGATCTAATTCCCTCAGCCACAACACTGTTGGGTTACAACAAGAGGGGGAAGAATCCAATGGGACAAATTAAGCTAATGAACAATTTTGGTGACCTCGTAGCCTACATGGAATTCCTGGTGGTCCGGCAGAGGACAAGATTCAATGCCCTTCTGGGAAGGTCATCGCTCCATACGCACATGGCTGTTCCTTCATCCTCTAACCAGTGTATCAAGTACTACGTTGATGGAAAAGTGGAAAATTGAACGCCGACAAGGCCCCTTTCGAGCTCCTCGAGTCACATTACAATGACGTCAGTTTCTATTAGAAAAAGAAATAGAAGACTTTGGTCGATGGTGTTGACTGGATCCCCACTCCAAATGTCCTGGAAAGGGTTCCTGATGACCGCCTTAGGAAGCTTGGCGGAGATTATGTCCTTCCCATCATCCATGTTGAGAGTAGGAGTTCAAGTCCAGACAGGCACTCGGATTTCTTCATGACTTCAGCCATAATAGCCTAGTGTGACAATGTGGGAAAGTTCACTAAACCTCAATCTGGGGATGAAAACTTTTGTACAGACGCCCACGACACCTCGCCTCCGGACTCCCAAGAACCTGCTTCGGGAGCTCTCCTCCCGTCAGATCAAGAAGACGAGGATTTTGAAGAAAAATAGGAGGAAGATCTTAGGGATGCACCTCCCGCATTGGAAGAAGGTATCTCCACCACGGTGTATGAGCTTAGGGAAGTAAACCTAGGTACCAAGGAAGACCCGAGGCCCACACTCATTAGTACAACCATGTCTCCCAAATAGCATGAGGTATATACCGACTTCTTAAGGCAACATCAATATTTGTTTTCCTGGAATGACATGGAAATGTTGGGACTCGATCTCGAAGTGGAAACAAACCACCAAGGTCTGCCAGAAGACCACTGAGGCTATAAACAAGCCTCCAGAAGGACGCACCTCGCACATGCTGCCAAAATAGTGATTGATGTTGATAAGGTCATTAAAGAAAGCTTTATATGGGAGGTCCAGTACCCCATCTGGTTTTGCCACATTGTCCCTATCAAGAAACGAACATGAAAATCCTCATCTTCAATGATTTCAGAGATCTCAATAAGCATTGTCTAAAAAATGAATTCCAGGTCCCAATCACCGAGTTATTAATCGATGCAACGACCGTGTATGAGGCTATGTCCATCATAGATGGCTATTCTGGCTGTAACCAAATCAGGAAGGCCCAATATGACGAACAATTCACTGCCTTCGGGGCCCCTCAAGGGTTAGTTTGTTATAGGGTCATGCCTTTTGGTCTCAAGAATGCTGGAGCCACATATCAGCATGCTATGCATCGGATCTTTAAACCGTTCCAGGGGAAATTCGTTGAATGTTATGTGGATGACCTAGTGGTCAAGTCTAACAACGCTCAGATCACCTGTCGGACATTGAGACCATCTTCAACTATCTCTGACAACATATCTTGAAGATGAACCCCTTGAAATGTGCCTTCGGGGTTACCTCAAGAAAATTCCTTGTTTTTGTTGTACACCACCGTGACATCGAAGTCGACCCTAAAAAGACAAAGGCTATCCTTAGATTACCACATCCCTGAAATATCACTGAGTTGAGTGGATTCTAAAGATACCTGGCCTATATTGGGCGATTCATAGCCAACCTAGAAGGAAAGTGTTTTCCCTTCACTGGTTTAATGATGAAGGGAGTCATGTAACAATGGACGAATGACTGCCAAGAGGCATTCGACATCTTAAAGAAGTAACTCTTAATCCCACCAGTTCCCATGCCCCCGATTGAAGGAAGGCCTCTAATCCTATATGTTACAGCCCTAGAACGGTCACTGGGAGCCTTCATCGCACAATGGAATGACGCTGACAGTGAAAAAGGACACTATTAACTTAGTCGAACCATGATTGATGCAGAGAATCGATACTAAAATTTCAAGAAGAGATGTCTGGCCTTGGTCTTTGCAGTTCAGAAGCTGTGACATTATCTGCAGCATCATGAAGTAATTTTTGATATCACGGCGTAACCCACTCAAGTACATCCTTAGCCACCTGATGCTAACCAGACGCCTATACCGATGGGCTGTCATCCTGCAACAGTTTTACATCTAGTTTGTGCCTCAGAAAATAGTCAAGGTCCAGACATTAGCAGACTTTCTGGAAGAGAACCCTTCGATAGGGACCACTGCACCAGACGCCAAGCTACCTTATGAATACATATTCTCGTTTCATGAGGATTTCCCAGAATGGGAACTGTACTTCGACGGTGCATCCTAAAGCCCAACCGGGAAGAGGATGGAGGATCCCAGAATCAACAATGTGGGTTTGGGGATAATACTCGTGTCCCCCAAAAAATCTATCTTACCATATTCCTTCCTCCTGTTAGATGGATGCACAAACAATGAAGTAGAATATCAAGCTGTCAATGCAGGCCTAGAGCTCACACTCCAGGATCAAGTAAAACACCTTAAGGTAAAAGGTGACTCAGAGCTCATCATCAAGCAAGTCAATGGTGACTATTCTATTAAAAAGGATGAGCTGATCCCCCTGTTTGACCATGTCCAAGGGTTAATGGCGGAATTCTCCATAGAACCATCATTGACCTATATTCCCCAGTCCCAGAATGCTCAGGATGATTCATTAACCACTGTGACCACAACCCTAGCTGAGCCAGATAGGGATGAAACAGTTATCAGTATTACTCACCGTCGAATGGTATTTCCATTTGTTTAAGATAAGAAAGAATAAATCCACGAATTCAGTCCTATCCCCGAGCCATATGATCCTTCCAATGGACGGATAACCCCCTTTACAAACTACCTTCAACAGGGAGAACTTCCATCAGATAGGGCTGAACGAGAGAAAATATGGAGAAGGGAAATCAAATTTTTCCTATATGGTGGCACAGGTCAGCAAGAGGTCCTCTACAAACGAGGCCTCGACAGAGTGCTCCTCAGATGAATTGATGGAGAAGAATGTGTTTTCATAATGAATGAAGTACATGCCGGAGCATGTGGATCACATCAACTGGGGACCTATCGTTCCCATCAGGTTTGAAGGCTTGGGTACTACTGGCCCACAGCGGCATGATACTGTGAGCGTTTTACCGCAAAATGCTACTCATTCCAGATTCATGCCAACTTCATACACCAACCCCCGAACATACTTCATCAAGACAAGTACTCCAGGCCATTTATGGTCTGGGGGATGGACGTCATGGGACCATATCCTCCCACCATGGCCAAACAGATAAAGTATGTCCTCACATCAACCGACTTCTTTTTCAAATGGGAAGATGCCATACCCCTCAAGGAATTCGGGGAAATAAATATTGTCAACTTTGTGAAGACCAATATCGTCACCAGATTTGGTGTCTCTCATACTATACTGACAGATAACGGCACCAACATCTGCTCTGCGGAATTGGAGAAACTATACCACGACTATGGTATCAAGGATAACCACACATCCCGCTACCATGCACCAGCGAGTGGAAAGATAAATTCTTTCAAAAATACCCCATACAACATTCTACAAAAAATGGTGGACAAAGAATAGAAGTCTTGGCCGGATAAACACCTTCATGAATTATGGGATTATCAAACCACAATCTGCACTGTTACTCGGGCTACTCCGTACTCATTGGTATATGGAACAAAAGCGGTCCTTCCAATTAAGCTCTAATTAACCTCACTCCGCGTTACCATTTATGATCAACTAATCAATGATGATCAATCAAAAAAGTGACTAGCTGAATTGGAACAACTAGACGAGAAGTGGTTGCACACTTTGCACCATCTGGAAGTGTATCGGAATCGGATTGCATGAGTCTTCAATAAAAAGGTCCTTCTTCGGTCTTTCTTGTAAGGAGAATTGGTGTTGGCCCTCCAGACCCCAATGATACCCATAAAGAAGCCTCCAAAGCTGGAACCCAAGTGGGAAGGATCGTATGTTATACAGAAGGTCTACTCCAATGGATCATATGCCCTGATCTCCATTGACGGGAAATTTACAATTGCTCCTATAAACGCGAGATTCATGAAGAAATATTTCGTATAGAAACCAAAAGGAGTATTTCTTCCTACCTGCACGACGATAAACTACACGGGTAAGGAATAAAAGAGGATCGTCCTAGCGGCATGAAATTAAACTACAAAGTTCTCAACGTTCCAAACTCTATGACCTTAAACGAAGAGTATTTCATTCTCACTGCACGACGTTAAACTGCACAGACCAAATGTTTTAAAAATTCCCACTCCCCCCATGTACAGACCAGACCAACGCGTGGTGTATCATATTTCGGGGAACTACATGTTTCTTGATTCCTGACATTGTAGGATACGTAGCGATGCTAGGGTTCCCCATCATAGCCCGTCCACTCCCGAACAAAAGATAAAAATTCCCCCTTTCCCCAGAGTAAGGGCTATACCTGCACTGGGTGTATTTTTTTTACGTTCTCTCCGCACGATGGTAAATTGCATGAATAATGAAAGTTAAAAATACCCCCTTTCCCCCCATATACGTACCAACCCTGCATGGGGTGTATCACTCTTGCAGAGAACTACATGCGGCTTGTTTACTGCCCCCGCAGGATACATAGTGATGCCAGGATCCTTTATCCTGGCCCAGCAACTCCCAAATGAATGTAATGTGAAAAATTCCCTTTTTCCCCATGCACGGGCCAGACCTCTATAGGGTGTATCATCTTTCAGAGAACTACGTGAGACTTGACTCATGCCCTTGCAAGATACGTAGTGACGCCAGAATTCTACACCATGGCACAACCACCTAAAAAAAATACCCCCTTCTCCTGTGTATGGACCAGACTTTGACGGGGTGTATTCTTAGTCCTTACCGAATGACATTAAACTGCATGGATAAGATAAAAAATGCCATTTTCCCACTATGTACAGACCAGACCAGCATGGAGTGTATACTTCT
Organism: Viscum album; assembly: GCA_963277665.1. Lineage (NCBI taxonomy): Eukaryota > Viridiplantae > Streptophyta > Magnoliopsida > Santalales > Viscaceae > Viscum > Viscum album. The sequence goes on from OY728165.1 coordinate 1,969,111,935, forward strand.
TCCTCACTGCATGACATTAAACCACAAGGACTTCATCCTCACCGCATGATGTTAAACTGCACGGACTTCATCATGACCCACCCGAAACACTTGGCGAAACGAGATGGAGATACTCCTTGCACATTTGGATGCATCATTTTTATACATCAGACTCCACAACCCGAACAACTATGGAACATCATAACCATTCATGGCCATCAGAAGTGGAAATTCATCGACCTGGGGACACCTTTGCATGAATATGCGTACCATGCCCCCAGTGGATCTTCATATTGATAGCCACAAGCTCATCTACCAAAGGCAAGATTTCATCTGGCGATACTTCTCCTAGCTCCATACACATACCAGCCTCAGAGCCCCCGTATCACGTCTCCCGATCAAAATTTTTATGGAGCAGTGGTTTACAAGTTCATTCCCCTTTTCACATCCAAATGTTGCAAGGATACCGCCTAACTGGTTAGCATATGTATCCGCCAGTGGTTCACATAGCGACCTGCATCCACGAACATCTAGCCAGTTCTAGGCTACTTTGACTTGATGGAAAATTGCAGTGAAGATGTTTCTTGTATGATCGAACACTATTATCCCCACATGTCGAAATCTGTACTGTGAGAAATCATGGATTTCTATAATCATTCATGGCCATCAGAAGTGAAAAGTCATCGACCCGCGGACACCTTTGCATGACTGTGCATACCATGTCCTCAGCGGCTCTGCATATTGATATCCCCTGGCCCGTCTACCAAAGGCAAGATTTCCTTGGGAGGTACTCTTCCTAGTTATATACCATTACTAGCCTCAGAGCCCCCACACCATACCTCATGATCTAGGAAAACTCAATGTTACAGTTTACAACCTTCATCTCCCACCCTGTTCAGAGCACATCAGAGCATGTTAACATAGTTATCCTTCGAGTAACTAAATAAATAGTCACCCAATGTTCCGATCCCTATGACCACCAAACAAGGAGTACCTTGTCCTTACCGCATGATATTAAACTGCATGGAGTGAAGGTATACCCCTATGTGCAAAATAAATCAGCACAGGGGGATCTTTATTCTTTAACAGCAACTAAGGACAAATATGCCCAACATGTCCAGACATTTTCTTACCAAATGATAGACTTCATGGCCCAGACAATCCCGGATCCTCATAACCACTCAAGACCATCAGAAGTGGAAAGTTATCGACCTGTGGACACCTTTTCGTAACTATGCATACCATGTCCTCAACGGCTCTTCATATTGATAGCCCCTGGCACATCTACCAAAGGGAGTATTTCCACAGGCGGTACTCTTCCTAGATCTGTACGCTTACAGGCCTCAGAGCCCCCATATCATCTCTCCTGACCCAAGAAGACCTGGAACCCTGATTTACACAATCAACCCCTCTCCGTGTCTTGGACATGCCGAGACGTTCAAGACCAGTTGAATTCTGATCAAGAGCGGCCTTCGCAACTACGTCCTTACCGCACGTCGTTAAACTGCATGGTCAATCGTCCTGGTGCACGACGTTAAAATGAATAGCATTGGAAAAGGGAAGAAAAATGTCCCCATCCTCGCTGCATGACGTTAAACTACACATCATCCTTTAAAATTGCTCTTCTTCCTTACTGCATGATGTTAAACTGCACGGTCAATCTTGTCATGGGTTCAGTAAGGAATAGAGGCTTTTCTCTGTCCTTCAGTGTACGAGTCAGATCGGCACAAGGCACCGTCTCACACCCGTGCGAGAAGGTTTTACTTCACCCATTCTCAGGAAGTTCATTCTAAAATTTTCTATCGCATCCAGGCACCCTCTCATTATAAACCATACTCTATACTCAGAAAAAAGGCTGAACTCTCATAAGCCACCCCTGGTGGTCCCAAATCTCCACTTCCCTAAAGTTTCTTGGCTATCAGAGGAATACAATCATTGATCTAAGGACATCTTTTCATGACTATGCATACCATGCCCTCAGGGGCTCTGCATATTTATCGCACCATGCCCATCTACCGAAGGCAATATTTCCATAGGCAATTCTTCTCTCCATACGCCTCTTAGCCTCTGAGCCCCCATGTTTATCCCGGGATTCGGAAACCCTCTGAGCGACAGTTTACCAACCTCTTTCACAATCCTGTCTGAATACGACAGAACGTATTTGATGAGATTACTGAGAACCAGGAGAAGTCATTCCATTTTAAATGATTTCCCAGCTGCATGACATTAAACTGCGCCAAGCATCAACCATCCATTACGCTAACTAAATGCGCAGGAAAGTGGTCTCCTGAACATACTCCTGATTAGTATATTTGTTCCCAAAACCCTTTCAGATGTCACATTTTCTTTCTAAGCCACCCCCTGTGGTTTTCATATTTTTCCAAGCCACCCATGGTGGTTTCCATGAGTCGAACATCCATGAAGTCCACGAGCCATTATGAATGGACAGTCGTTGACTTAAGGACACCATTGTATGACTATGCATACTATTCCCTCAGCGGCACTGCATATTGTTCACCCCTGGCCCATCTACCAAAGTAATGATTTCCTTATGCAAGGCACTTCTTACCTCTGTACACCAACACAACTCCCATGCCTTGAGACATGCCCTCCATGTCATTAAAATTTAAACATGTTCTCACCACGTGCGTCTGAAGGGTATTGAGATATATTTTAATCGACAAAACCTCATTTGGTTCCTTTCCCCACCATATTTTGTCAAAGCTGTTCGACCTAAAACATCAGTAATGATAGTCTTGTCAGCGGGACTTTAAACCGCTCACAAAAAGAGGTGCAAATCCTGTCAGACCGAAAACCAGAAAAGGGCGGCCTAGGAAAAAGCCGGGATATACCTACTGGGTCAACACCAAATGGTCCTAGGAAAAATTTGGACATTAAAAGAAATGACAAAAAGTTTTTAGGGCTTTTCTACAAAACCCTAGTAATAGTGAAACTATGCTCACTGGATCCCATGGTCGAGGAAAAAGGTAGAGCTCGTTTATTATTTCTTCTCCCAAACTTTGATTATTCTGAGATCGTTTAAATAACATACAAATAAATCACATAAAATGATTTCAGTCATAGGGGAAGACACGAATAGAGCTAAGAAAAACATTTCATTGTCCAATAACTATGTTATAAAGATGGAAATCCACAACTCAGAGCCTCCTCTGGTGTGAAAGGTTATTACATGAGTTCTTTAGCATATTTATGGAGTTGTATCAGGCACTGGTGGGAATCCTCGGTTGCTTGAGAGAGACTCTGTAGTAAGGCTGTTTCAGCCTCCGCACCTGCCTGCAACTCTTCCGCTTCCTGGGCTGTCTTTGTGCTCTCCCTCACTTCCACCTTCATCTGCCGCTCCCCTTATTCAATTATGGAGGAAACATTGGCCTCTTCCAGCTGTAGCCGATGTTTCTCATTCCTCATCACCTCTAGGTGAAAATTCTTCTCAATGAATTCTCCCTGGAGCCTCGCAACTACCTCAGCGTGATCATGAGCCTCTGTTAGGCAAAGTTGTCAGGTTGCGAAAAGGTAGGATTCGGAGTGGGTAGTAGAAAAGAGAGATTAGAAACCACCCAGTCTTTCCCGATAAGTGATCTCCTGCTTGACTATTTCATAAATACCATGGTAGTCAAAGCCATAAAATCCTAGAATCATAAACAGATTACGTAGCTTCGGTAATCTGGACGGCATCTCGTATAGGGGCATCTGAGAAATCAGTTTCTAAATTTTCTCCCAAGCCCATTGGTGAGCAGGTCGATGACTGGAGAGGACTTGTTGATCAGGCTCGGAGTCACGCCAGATGAAGATATATACTCAGGAACAAACATCACCAAGGAGGGACCCGATGTGGCTTCGCCTGCAAACTCTGGAACCACAACAACTTCACCCCTGACAGTTGTGGTCGCAGGCACGACCGGACCTAACGGCGCAATCGCCAATGCCAATGTTCATGGTACTAAAACCCAAAAGTCAGTAAGAAATGTAAGTATACTTAAACAAAAAAGGGAAGATAAAGGAGTCAGTTGCAAGAGATTTAAGAATGAACCCCTGATCATCAAGTCATTTCCATCCTCAGGATCTGCGCCTCCACGACCACTCGAAGACGATGCTACATCTTCAAGAGGCAAGGGAGTCATGGGAACCCCCAGAGGTGTCCAGGACCTAAGGCCATGCCCGAGGCTAGAAGATCCAAAATCCATCCCCAAGCGGTCACCTACGGAGACCAGGCTCGGGGAAATCACTCCCCTGGTGAACTAGATAAAGGCCTGCTCTAGGTTTCCAACACCTGGACTAATGGCAGGCTCTTCCTCCATCGCCACAGGATCCATTGGGTCTGAGGTGGCTGGCCCCGTTGGATCTGTAGAACCCTATGGGATCACGGGCGCCCCATTTTCTTCCGTAATTGAAAAGACTATTTGATCAGTAGGAGTCTCGAATTCTAGTGGTTCCTCCTCTGACGTATCTCTGACTGACGAAGGGAAGAGTAAATCATACATATCACTGGCCCCTCCAACAGGTCCCACCATCTCATCAAGCCCAGGCATGGCTACAGGTGATTCTGCATATGGCGAGGAAGAGTAAGGTATGACCGCTTGGGAAGCTGTAGCCAGATCCCAGAGTGGCCTTGCATCATACGCCAAAACAGCTAATGACTGGCAGAATTCGAATATGCAATTTGAAAATTGAGTAAACAGAGAGTCATGATTACCCGACACCCCCTGTCTGATCTGTTTCGATAAAAGGAACGCATGTTGCCATCTTTGAATCTTCCTAGGGGGAAATTCACCCAGAATACTGGGAGGATCTAGAGGATGAAATACCTTAGCTGGGTCCTCCATGGTTGCTCCCATGAGCTCAGTCGCACCAGGAGACCCCTCTTCGATGACCCCCATGGGAGAAAGTGCATGTTCACCTGCTGCAGTGCCATAAGGAGTATACTTCGAGAAGGGAATTACCCCCTGAGATTATTCGGCACCCTGCAAAAAAGGGAGGAAAACATCAGAACCTTTGCAGCAGAAGAGGAAATCCAGAATGGATGAGCTGGGAAACCTCTTCTTCCGGGTCAAAAAATTCAGGATGTATAATCATCATGCACACTTGGGTGGTCCTATAGAGCCAGTTTTGGAGTGAGCGCACGTATGCATCCATATCCTTCAATGAGGTGACTATTTCACTCAAATCCTCTTCGAACTGTAGGTGAGGCGGAGCGAAGATAACCCCAATACCTGGGAGCTTGAGAGGGCTCATTTGGAGTGATTCACAAAACTCTGTATCCAAGCCCCTAGCCCTCAGGTCATCCCAAATCATTCATGCGTCTGTGAATGCGGCTGTAATGGGTATAGCCAACCTGGAAGGATCAACCTGAGAGGGTCGGGCAGCGGCATATGCTGGTAGGGGCGCCAATGGACGTGTTTCTGTTCCGGAACTCGCCACTGCCCTAGAACCCTCTGGGGTGACCTGTGGAAGAGACCTCATAGGTAGGGAGGGGAATTCCCTTGCTTCATAAATGATGGAGAGATCATCGAAATCATATCCCCCTAATGAGTGGTCACTTCCTTCCCCCTCCTCATCAGTCACCGAGTGCAGCATGGCCCGAACTTGGTGGGTTAATACTGCGTAGCCCTGGTGCTCATAAATATAGGATTTGAGATCCTGAAAATACCAATTGACATGCTCTGGGTCTACATCATAAATGATGTCAACATGGGCGGATATGTATCCCAGCCCGTCAAATGCCACTTCTGATTTTTGAACATACTGCCACAGAGAACATGGGTACTGGATATGAAAGGATTACTGACATTTGAATTTCTCTCATTGGCCCTTGGCCATCGAGAAGGAATCATCTATAGGAATACCCAACCCCATTTGGGAAGCTTTTAGGTCATGAAGGGATACACCTCTGTTTGTAAAAATATTCCCCGGAAGCATGGGACCGGCATGGTGGTGAAGGAATTTTCCCAGCCTAGTCGAAACACCATCCCCCTTTCGCTTCCTCTTTCCCTATGATGGCTTGGGACTTGAGATGGTAGGCAACAACATCCCTAGCTGGCCATTTGGGTATGATTGTAACAAGTAGTCAGCATAATTCTTGGATAAGAAGGGTGTGGAGTCTCCAAGCATGGGGGTAAGAACCTCACAGCCAGTATCATCCTGAGTAAACATTAACCACAGTTTTGTAGCCACCATTAAATGACGATTCTCGTGGGCACCGTTGATTGCGGGAGGACACAGTTATTGTACACATCTAAATTGACACCTGAATCAGAAAGGTAGGTACCCCTCGCAGATCATTTCCCCACCAATACTAGCTACCAGAATACCCTCTCGGAGGGAAAAGAGGTAGCACTGCTTGCTAAACTCCTCTGTTTTGGTATTTGTGATTGCACCCATTGGGGATGAAAATGGATGAAAATTAAACTGAGCAAATCAAGAGATTTGACTCGATAGCAGACGCCTGTTCTGAACTGTCTATTGATTATCCTTATCATGGATCGCCCACTTTTCGGGCATAACCTAGCTGGTCACTTGCTAGTATGGCCGAAATGTGGTGCCCGGAATCTGATGAGGGTTGATGAAGGTGTAGAAGTTTTTGATGTGTACGCCTACCCATCCCTATAGAATTTGAAAAGGGCCTCCCTCTCGGTTTGGCTGCCTCCCGTCGATAATATTACCAATCAACTGATAAATCATGGCCAGTACTGGGATGGCTAAGTTGATAACGTTACCGGAAGCCAATTTTGCTTCCATGAAAAAGGTAGAGACCCACATGCCGCTAGACTCACGTACAGGAAATAGCTAGCCGCTCAAAAACATGGCCAGAAATGACTCCAGGAAAAGTAGCTGATCGACATCCGAGACAAGCTCCCAGCCCCAGTCATTGAATTGGCCTTGCTCTAAGTTCATCCAATAGCTGCCCCTCTGCTTTTGGGACTCCATTTTAGGGTATGTAGTGGGCCTACACTGAATATCTTTAGACTTCCTCTCTCTAGAAAAAGACTTAATCCAGTCACGATACGGGACAAGCTGTCTCAAAGATGTATCCCTTGGATGATCTTCATGACTAGAGACAAGCTTTCTCGGAGAGGTATCCTTTGAACATTCCTGGGCCAGATCAATGGGCCACTTCACCAAGGGAGGGATTCTCCCTTCGTTGTCCCACACAGAGGGGGGAGGCAGGAATTCGTCATACATACCTCTAACAATGGGGACCCCTGAAATATGATAGATTTCCCAGAGACTAATACCCACCTCCCCATGGACCAGATGGAAGGTGTTGGTGTCCGGGCTCCAACGGCTCATAAGTTTCCTAGCAAGGGCTTGAGGCTAGTAGGTATAGGTTTGGGACACCCAGGCAGCTTCAAACTAGCCTACAGCTTGCAATTTTTCTTCTAACTCCACATGGCTCTAGCGGACCCAGAAGGGCCACCCCCAATCCAAGGACATAACCACTCCTCTTGGCCGAAGGTCTTGATTCGCTGACCATCCATGATGGTCTCTTACCATGTCATTGTGGGCAATGATCTGGTGGCAGTGAATTATTCCTTCCTATTGACATTGTTCTCCTATCGGGGATAATGGAAGGTGATTCAACACAAATCGGACAGTTGTATCCCGTGTGGAAGGCCTCCCACTGACAGGTATCATGAACCGAGGGATAGTGGCAGAAAATATCCATGCTTCAGGATTTTTTTCACGGCATGGTACCAGAATCGGGGTATTGGGCATCAAACTGAACCCATAGGCAGGAAGGCTGTTAGAAAAGGGGTACTTCTGCTGTGAATTGGAAAGCTGGTCGGTAAGAAAGGAAGACAATGGGGAGTGGAAGATGACATCCTGAATAGAGCTGAAAATGTCCTTCAGGCGTTGATCTCCAATTGATAGGGGCTCGACAAAAGGTCTAGGTACATAATGAGGGGGCACCATATTTTCTCCCAGCACAACAAAAGCCAACAAGTGTTTAGTATGGAATACATTTTTTTACAGAAAAACATAAGAAAAATGTGGCTATGGATTAGTGGAGGAGAGCTCATAGCAAAGTCCGCGAGGAAGACTCAGAAGGTGGTTCGCGATGACTGTATCTCGCGAATCAGCCCTTTGTGGAAGGGGTCTTCCGTACTCTGGCCCGGGGAGCGTTGGCTAGAAATCCACGAACCAGGTTGATCTACGGAATTTCATTCCCGAATTTATGTGGATAAGTTTGGAAGACTTAGAAAATTTTAATGTTCAGAAGATTTTAGTCTGCAGATCATCGAATCTGCGGAGCACCAAAACCGTGAAGCGAGTTCCTCCGCGGCCCATCGTGACATAATTTATAATTAAGTCAAAGTATTGGTTCGAAGTTGGGAAATTTGTCCGTAGATGAAGAACAACATGAACGAGAAACAGTTCGTGGAAGTAGCAGCAGGTTTGCAGACGAAGCATTTCGCAAAGGGACAAGTACGTAGATGCAGAAAAGAGAAGGAGCTCTAGTATTCATGAAGAAGCTGGTAGAAGAAAAATGAAGGGCCCACTGTATTTATAGGCGTGGTCCCCAACCGAGTCCACTTTCCTACAATAACCCATCCGAGTTTCAGGACCACTCTGCATTGGAATAGTCTCCTCTTCATCCTGATCAGACCCCATTCTGATGGGAGGCATTTTTAGGGTCCTGAAAAGTCTGCAAAGGAGAAGGATGATCCCCTTTAACTCAAGGGAGATTCTACCCAATTCCCTCTGAATGGATTGGGGAAAATGTAGAGAATACTCATGGACGGTGAAGGACGAACCGGTCCACGGACCGGTCTAATGTTAATGACCCACGACCGGTTGCACGAAGCATCCCTCCTCTGCGGACCGTCATTATTCGCGAAACTGAGGAGGAGATCCTCTTTGGGAATGAGGCAGGACGGGAACCAATTTTGTTCACCGTCATGAAGCACCCCGGCCGGGAGTTGCATCGACCTGCTCAATCTGCATCTTCTATCGTTCGCGTAATGGACGTAGAACCCTCCGAGGCCGCGAATCACTCCCCTAGATTGTTTGGGGGGATGCTCTCAATGCCCCCGCGAGTCGCGGATTGACCGAGTCATCCGTGAATCGGGTTTTTGGTCATGGGCCTCTGAAAAAGGTACCACGTGACCACAGATACATCTCTTTACCCACTCTATAAAAGGAGACTGAGGGGGAAGAGGAAGGGAGGATTCAGATGAATTTAGAGGAGATTGATCAGATTCGCGTGGAAGAATTTCGAAGGAAGGCTTAGGATTTCGCAAACAGCGAAGTTCCAGTTCGCAAACCAGAGCAGGTACGAACCTGTGAATGAATTAATAAGGAACTGAAAATACACAATAACTTGGTGAACTGTGAACCAAAAATAACATTAAAAGATAATATCGCGAACCATGGCCCCTCCGCAGATGCACTCCCCGTGGACCAGGGTGTTTATGACTCTTTTCCGATCCGCCGCACTACGTAGCACCCTCCTACGTGGGAAAAGCCCCAACCGATGAACCCCCGACCAGCGCCGCCCTTGGCCAACGATGCTTGAATGGAACCCTCCTCATACCACCCTTCTACGCGGATCAAACCCGAAGCCGCGAACCCTCCTAGTTCGCGGAATTCCAATCAGTCCGCAGACCACCCTGGTTCGTAGACGACCTCAATGTCGATGGACCATCCTAGTTCACGGACGGCCTCTCGAGCCACATAGCACCTCCCTACACGTGGGGATCCATCCCTCACACACCCGTGTGGACTGCCAAAACCTTCTGTGTTCCCATTCCCTGAGCCAGATAAAATCCTTCCAATTTCAATCCGGCCTAATCCCCTCTGACCTCCTCATTGGATTATTCATCGGCCTCGAGCCGAGGCCTCCACCAGAGCCACTAGATCCATATGATATAACCTTTGGGCATATCAACGCACCCTTTTGAGTTCACATTCCCACGGTAAGTAGGGGTGAAAGGGGTTACCCCGACCCTTGAGAGGATTCTCAAAGCATGCCTGGGTTCACATTATCATGGTAATGGAGAGTCTGAGATCGGGTGTCCCCTTTCTACCCCTCCACTTGTTGGGGCTAGTTCACTTCTCCCTTCTTTGGGGGAAGTAAAATACCCATCAGAAGGAAGCCCCCATGCACTTCCGCACTTCCCCTGGGAACAAGAGATGTGGCAGGAACCGGAGCAACTCTTTCCCTCTCCCTCTTCGCTTTGTCGCCATTGGGCCTCCCCAGAGTCTAAGCCCCAATCCATCACTCTGGGCCGCTCTATGAGTAAGCCCCACTCCACTTCACAGGGATGCACCTTTCGCGATGTGATCGTCTGGTCCTTTCTGACTCTTGTTTCTCACACCGAGCATGACTCCCATGGTCTTAGAGTAAGCTCGACTATGACATACCCTATGGGCCTCCTCAGAGTGTAAGCACCAATCCATCACTCTAGGATGCTCTATGCGTACGCCCCACTCCACTTTTCATGGACACACCTTTCACAAGATGATTATCTCGTCCCTGCTACCTCTTGTTTCTCACACCGTGCATGACTCATGTGGTCTTAGAGTAAGCATCGACCATAACATCCCCTATGGGCCTCCTCAGAGTGTAATCCCCAATCCATCACTCTGGGATGCCCCAGAGCATAAGCCTCACTCATGTGAGGTATGAGGACTTTTATCCCTCTATCCTGAGCAGGGTACGTAGGAAGCCTCGAAGAGGTTCAATACTGATCACCATCGGACCCCCCCCCCCGAGTCCATATTCACATCGCTTCTCCGAAGCTCCCATGAGATCTACATGGACTTTGATCCAGGTATCCTAGGTAGGGTACGTAGGAATCCTCCCTGAGGTTCAAGCCCAACAACATGCTGATCCAACTATCTTTACGTCATTTCACCGCACTACCCCTAGTGCCGCCTCAATGAGTCCAGACTTCTCAGGGTCATTAATATAACGAGGGGTGGTAAACCTCAGGTATAAATGATTCTGAAACCCTGTGTTCAGCTGACCATTTCCAACCAGAAAAAATCCGTTGATACTATGTTTGGGTATAAACCAAGGACATTCAAACATATGAATACGTCTCAAATTTATAAGAGAGTCCAAGAACAGGAAATAATTCCCCCCAAAAAGGGTGTGATGATCCCGACATCCCATCCTCTCAACCAATGCGAGTTCTTAAGAATTGATGGCCAAACCATCTAGCGGATGCCTGACTTTGGAAAGAAGGTCCACATATTGTTGGATATGGAACCGTTGGGCATTTCGAAATGAAGACCAGCGTACCCGACATTAGCAATTGAGTGGGGCTCAGCCATCAGTGAGAGAGAAAGTCGGGCATGTTGGTCCTGCATCACCACGAGGGGAAATAGTTCAAAAAAATTATATATAGAATACAACATGTACATTAGAGATACACGGTGTCCTTTCTAAATTTTAATCCATAGATAAAATTCATTCTAGGATTTTAAATGGTTTGATGTAACTGGGGCTCAATTTACAAATATTATCAAACCTTAAAACATCCTTCCATGGAGGTACCTTCTGATAATATGATCATCCTGATAAAATACCAAATAATCCCTCTAGTTAACAGCATAGCTAGTGCCTACATTGAGATAATTTTATAAGTACTTTAATATTCATTACATTTATCATAATTTTTAACACAAGTTCTAGGCCTACTCGCTTCCTTTCACTAACATTATACTGTGAATTTAGAGTATGACTTATTTTACCATAAAACGCTTTTAGAGATGTCATCTTGGTACATGAATTTCGGATATTGTTATAGGTGAACTCTAACAAAGGTAAATTCATTTCCCACATACCTTTAATGTCAATATATACTAACCTGAACATGTATTATAATGTTTGAATAGTATTTTTATACTAGCCATCAGTTTTAGAGTGATACGTGGTTCTCAACATAAACTTAATATTAAGAATCTACAAAATAAATTATTAGAATGTTGATGTAAATCATGGGTTACAATAATAAAAAGTAGAAATTGGCTCACAATAAATTATTATATTATAATTAATAAAGACTTTTGTAAGTTAGTCATTATGTAAATCATATATTATAGCATGGAAATGTGATGATTTGTTGACATGAAAAAAATAAACCAAGTTGAATTATTCTCTATAATATTCTTCCATAATTTAGTGAAAATGATGAAGTGATGTCATTCCATATACATGTAGGAATGATAAGGTTTCATTAAACTTCAATAAAATTTTCTCCGATCCTTCACTTGTTGGAAAACAAAATATCTTGACACATAATTGGAAATTTACTACATCATATTATCCCATAAAAAATGTTCCTTCAAAATTTTTTACAACTTGGTGATAAGAAAATTTATAGAGATATTCATGCTATGAGATTCATCTAATAGTTCTTTATTTAGATCATGTCTAGATGAAAGATATATTCTATTTACAAATTTTTGAACTCCATAATCACAAATGAATTATACCAAATATCCATCACTCAAAAATTTAATTTTCTTTTGAAAATTATCACCATCAGGTTATTATATTTGTATCTCTTCCAATGAAAATATGGATTGAAATATCATTTAAAAATGGAGTGATGTATCTCAATAGTAATTACCATATCTATCATTTCTACCTCAATGAACATAGAATCCATGTCGATTTCCATTTTGGTAAGACCACTGTGATAATTCCCCCTCAATGCATCTGGTACATTATTTTTCATCTCAAGGTGGTAGTATATTGATAAATCATAATCCATGAGTATCTCAAGCCATATATTTTTCTATATGTTGTGTTATTTTCCTCAGATACTATATTCAAGACACTTTTTATCTCTATATATCTAAAATTATTTTCCATATAGATAATGTCTCTGTATATTCAAAGAAAATATTATGAATTCAAACTCTAGATCATGAGTTTGATAGTTATCTGCAGGAATCATTAACATCCATGAAACATAGGAAATAACATTATCATTCTACGCGAGGAAAAAACCAGGCCTTTTATTTAATGCATCCTTATATATAAAAACCCATCAATTCTAGAAGGCAGAGTCAATATCACATCATTCTCAAATATCTTATTCAATTCTATGAAAAATATTAATAATAATTATTTCCTTGTGAACATAATCCAATTATTAGGAATATTGAATAAAGGGTAAACCAAATGTGAATATTTTGAAATATTAATTCATTATAACATATGAGATAAAAAAACAACATACCTAGGTTTTGTACATTTGTGTAGGTCATTCATGGGATACCTTTATCTACACTGGGTTAAAATGATATCGCATCGTTGAAAAAAATACCTCCATGTAAATAAACTTTTTCATGTTAGAAATCACACTTTTGAAATTTCCTATATAACTCTAATCATCTGAGAGTATCAATATTGTTAGTAAGTGATTCTCACAGTCCTTATTGCTCTAATATTACACTAAGATATCATTTAAAAATACAAAAATAAAATTATCAGAATATTCCTAAAATAATATTCCTATTAGATCCATAAAAACGTAGGATACCTTATTCAATCCAAATGGTATTGCTATAAACTCATAATGATGATACCTCATTCAAAAATTTTTATTTGTAATATCATTGTTATTTAATAAAAATTAATGATACCCATACTGAAGGTCAATACTTTAAAAATATTGATCACTATGAAGTTAGTCTAATAAATTATCAATTCGAGGTAGATGGTACATTTTTTAATTATCATTTTACCATTAATTTCCCTAAAATCAATACACAACCTCAGAGATCTATCCTTATTATTAATTAAAATAAAAGGGGAACCCTAATTTCATAAGAAGGGAAAATAATTACCTTAATACACAAATCCAATAGATATTTCTTTAATTAAAAAAATTTACACAATTCATATTTTATTGGGTGTCTTTGAGAAAGGTATTTCATGAGGGATTAAGTCAATAGTGAACTCAACATCACACTCTAGAGGAGGTCCAAGTGCTTTTCTATGAAATATATCAATTTATTCTTACATAAATAATACATCCATAATTTAATTATTATCATTTCTATTTATATATTTTCTATACTCTTCTTCACTGAGTATCTAATTTTGAATACCTATACAAGTGGAACACAAAATACAACAATTGATAATGTCTCACCACTAAAGATAATGAAGTCCCTATATTATTCATTAATTGATATTTTATTATATTTGATATATTTTTTTGCATAAAATTTTGATATATAATACAGACAAATTATTATATAACAAAAATCCATACATATAATAACGATATCTATAACTATGGCTTATTAATGTGCCAAAATTCGAATAGACTGAGAAATCCTTATTATAGTGAGACTTCCAAAAGAATCCATGACTTATATATCCCTTCATAAGGTTATATAGAAATATTAAATTTTAATGGAAAACATGGATGATATAAATGATTGATAATATTGAAAATCAAATAATGAATCATTAAACTTTGATGATATGATTATTTTACCATCTGCCATATTATTAGGAACACCAACCTTAGCTATAGTAATCACATCAGATTGCAATTTTTTTATATGTTAACTTCCATTGATATCTAGGAAAATAATTTTCATTATTCCCCATATCCTAATATTTAAACCATTGATCTTTAATATCATCTTTATTTCCCTTTCAAAAATATTCCTGATGGCCTTTCTCTACACACCTTCCGCAAAATCCCATACCCACCAATCTTGTTCCATGGGGTTTCATTCCACATTTTTTCATGTTATAATTTACACACTTCCCTTCTTCACATTTAAAATATTTCCGTTTGAAAAGTGTACATCCTCCATATTCTTATCATTCTTTCCTTATAATTTATAAGAATAGAAGAATTATTTCTATTTCTTAATAGGAAATGATCCTATGTTCTCATTTCATGAAAATGTGTTAGAGACTAGTTCTCTTCAATGTAATGTCTTTCAAATCATAGATATGGTCAATTTTAATAATTTTTTTACATATGTAGTCCATAATATATCTTCATAACCATGTAATGTTATCTTTATAGTTATAAAAATTTTATTCTCCCTTATTTTATATAATCAATAATTTTCTCTACATATCCACTTATTGTTCATGTGGATAATATATTTCCAATAAAAGTTGTTTTTAGTCCATATATTCTAGTATCTCTATTTACACCTCATCCCAAGCATTTTTAATCAATGACCACCATTATTCTACATCCCCTAATAGACTATAAAATGACATAATAACCTTATACATTTCATTACTTCCCAAATTGAGAAATATATTCTCAAATAATAATATCCATTTCACAACATCAAATAGATATGTAGTATAATTAAATAATAAAGGTTACTGACTCATTATGGAGTCTAACATTGTAACAACACATTTTGGATCTATAATATTACCCATAAAAAAGGATATTACTCATAACATGGGTCATCTATCCCAATATAGTTATAATTTTTAATTCTTTTTATATACCTCTAACTCCATATTTATTATCTTTCCTAGGAGGTAAATCCCAATATGGATTACATGCATTGGTATGATTTCATTTCCTTCCAAATGGTTCCTTTTTAAAAATGGCATACAATACCTTAGATCATAACATTATGAATCATTATGTATAATTTAAAAACTAGTTAACCACTTTTGATAAATTGAAAAATTAATTTATACTTAGTCTAAGAATCATAAACATACTATCTTTGGAAGTATTATCAAGTAAGAAAAATATTTTTAATTCCAATATAATTGTTTCTAAATAAAATATTAATAAAATAAATAATATACCCTAGGAGTATAAAACTAAGAATATAACAAGGTCAATTATAGTAAACGAGGTGATAATAAAGTTTAATACCAATGTGCCCCATTCATAGTTTTCACCACTTATTATAATGGTGCAATAGATACATCCACATATAGTGTCAATACACAGAGTTTTTTATAGGAAAACCATACAATCAATACCTTACGAAGACATTATGATGTTATCCTATACATAGAGTTATCCATAATTTTATTCATGGGAATATATTCTCATATATATGTTCTCCTTAATTTAGTTCCCAAGGTTTCAAATAAAATTAATATGGTAACAATAATAAATACCTTAATCCTATTATCCTAGAGTTAGTGGTTAAATTATTATATTGGTTTAAAATATATGTGATCAAATCCAAATGGACCAAATATTTTTTTAGTATTGGAAAACAAGATTCTTACATTAATTTAAAAAAAATTTGAAAAAATAAAATACAACATAAACGTTTCATCAAAAACACCACTTTTACCTTAATAATATCCCAGAGTATCAATCATATAACAAATCTAGAAATTCTACGGAAAGGAATAAAAAGAAGTGGGTGAGCTCAAATTCTTAGTAAGGGAATGGGTAGAATGGAATCTATCATGAATATATATATAATATTCATTATAGAATGGTAAATATCTGAAAACAAAATTCATTTATTCTGTAACATGAGAATGAAGAATAAAATGGAATGAATAAATAGTTTTCAAGTTATGTCATATAAATAATCATGTAATCTTAAAACATATCCAAATATAACATAACTATTCAATTAATTACATGTACATAAATGAATAAATCTTAATCGGAGAATGTATAATTCCCCAAATCATAAACATATCATCAAGGACGCGTGAAATTACATTTTACATAAATACGTAAAAACATGGAAAAATAACTGATATAGTTTTCCTCATGAAATATATCAATGATTCAAGGGGATATTGTAGGATCATTCTTTCACTACTATATATAATATATTCTTTATATGAAAGGGGTGAAAAATAATCAATGTAAACATTTGTATTGAAAAATTTGCATACAAAATGACAATAATTTCCTTTATTAGTATAGATAATTATATAACAGATGGAGTAATATGGTGAATGGTATCAAATAGTACAACCCTAGTAAATAAGATTTTTCACTAATGATGGTTTTCACAGATAAATATACATTAAAAATGTCAATATAATTTTACTTAAGGAAAATGTCATCTTCCAATTCAATTTGCTTTCATAAAGTAAAAAAATACAACCTATATATTAAGGAAAAAATGTTATTTAAAAATGAAATTATAAAATTTAAGGATGTATCTTATAAATGAGTGGTCAGTATGGAGGGTAATTTCATACTTTTCATATTAGTTTAAAAAATTCTTTTCACACAATTTAAAAAAGGTCAAAAGGTACCTTGTTATGAAAAATATGAAATATTACATTTAAACAACATTAAAAATTAAAAAAATGGGAAAACATGACAATAAATAATCATTGTACATTAGTAAAACATAATTTTTCACATTTTTAAGAAAATGGGAACACTGAAGAGGAAAACTTCCATCATACTATAATGAAAATGTAAATTTTCCATAAAAACATTTTCGTGGACCTTGAGTACATAAAGATAATAAATTGAATTGAATACATTTAATTTAATGAAAAAAATGAAATATAAAAAATATTGGGTTTAAAATAAATGTATGAAACAATTTTCTTAGTGAAGACATGGATATAATGAATCCTAAAAAATGATGACATTGTGAATTAAATTCTTACCTCAGGTTCAACTTCCTTTGTACAGGTTCCGACCTCCTATATCCTAAAAATAGATTTATTATAAATATATCATAGAACTGTAGTCATATATATTATAAAATTTATGATTCAATTATGTTATTTTATCACCATTTAATTAGAAATTATTTATTAAAATCCAGATTTCTGGTAATAACAACTTCATTTTTCATGTATATTTTGGATTGGTAGTTTAAATCCATATAATGTGATCATGGTTCCATAATATCCATAATTTTAATCATAATTTAATTAACATATATTTATTTCATACATATTTTCATTCATCCATAAATATTTTTGATTGAAAAATTAGTTACATCATTTTTGTATTTGGTAGGTAATACGTACGCCGGAATTATGTTTTTATTTTTTGACAGATAAAAAAAGGCAGATAATCATTCACCACGAAAGAATCTTTATTATATCTTATAAATCATATATGTTCATATAATTCATCAATATTTACATCCTTGTATTGATAAAATGTAAAATGAATCACATCGCTTTATGGATGTGGTAGTCCAATCATACGAACTAGTGATGTTGTCATTTTCAAACGAATAGCAATGTAAGAGGGTAGATGTTATATTATAATTAAATAAGTATAACTATTAAATAAATATATTATATATATAAAATTCCATTAGAATGTTTCTCAGCCATAAATCAAGTATCATTGAGAAGGATATGGGTGAAATAATGATATATTTTTGTTGTTTGTTTCCTTACTTATGAAACAAACGTTGCCTCAGGTTAATTCTTTATTTCATTTCTGAACACAATTAAAACACACATCCACACGAAGCCCATAATTTACAAGGTTCATCACCAAAAATAGTATCTACGTCCTTGGTATGGTTTGTAAACAATTAAATACCACAAAATCCACTATAAAGCAATCCTTTGTGTGATATACAAGAAGATAGATATTCCCTTACACTTATGTGGCACTATGAAAACAATCCAACAGTTCATGTGATTTTTATAGCATAAAATGATAAAATACAATGTTATGAGATATCTGGTTCAACATTCATGAATTTGATATTTCTAAACAAATATTCTCTTTCCTACTGAGAGGCTGTTAGGAACTTCCTTCTGTCCTCTACAAACTATCCTACTTCCTATGAAATTACTGGTATCTTCAGTGAACATAGTTGCACTGCGTGGCATGAGTGCTTTGTAGACCATCTATTTTTCCTCATATTTTATCTTCTAAATGGATGGAAAAAACTTTCAGAACACCATTCTGATTGGTCAATTTGATTTTTTGGGATAACGATATATGAAAAAAAATTCTCAAACAATTCATGTGAGTTTTCTTATTTGCAGAAGTTGTCCATTACTAACTACTTCCTTCTTCGGGAAAAGTAACCTCTATGGACACTTGTCCTTCTCTAAATTCATCTTCGCAAAAAATTTCAAACATGTACACATTCTTCAATAGTGATGATTACTTATTATAATATTCACTCTAACATAATGATTATATTAAGGACCTTTATATAAGAAAATAACTCCACAAATCCTACCAATTCAATTTACCAAAAAATCTTAATATGAGAAAAAATCACCGCAATAAGTGCACTTCTCACAAACTATTTTCTGTCTAAGTTCTACAAAGAACCTTTCTCCGTTTTCAGTAGTCGATCTCTTTGGAAATCAAATCACCACTTCTCTATTATAAATTAGGGCCTTCCCATGAACAAAAATCCTATCACTGACTATTTTCAAAATTTAGTCCACATAGTGCACTTCACGGCCCTCATAGTATTTTTTGTGTGCAAATATTTCTTTTTCTTATTTTTCCTTTTACATACCACATAATTACATTTTTATCTATAAACTATGATTCACAGTCTCCGAACTATGAAGTCCTTTTAGTAATACATTATTTTTTCAAAAAAAACTCTATGTTTTTAGACCCAAAAATTTGAAAAACATTGGGAAATGAAATCACCCTAAAATATTCTTGGGAAACACCAAGAATAGTGATTTTGGATTATATGGAAATATCAATGAAAAAAAATTGATGTATTCATAAAGCATAAATCAACTTATACTATAATTAAATTAATTCCAAAACCACTTGATTTCATTCATCATGAACCCCATCTATTGTGATATTTATACATTCATCAATCATCTTTATCATTATAAAATTAATCATGAGAATTATTATAATTCCCCTATATTTCATCAATATCATTATTTACAATATAACCTGAATATTAATGGAAAAACATTTTCTTCACCTTTCCATTGTATGGCTTTCATAACATATTCTCCAATCAACTTATGATATTTGTGAAATTCAAATCAGCAAAGCATCTCTATATTTTCCAATTAATTTTACAAATTGAATTGATTGATCCTTTTTGAAAAAAGTAAAAAATCTTAAAAGATACACTTTTCATACTTCCAAAAAACATCTCCTACCATCTTGGTCCCACCGCATTGTCATATATATCCTTCAGTGGTGGTTATGGATAACATATTGCATTCGTTTCCAATGTGGTATTCCACCATATACACGATCAATTATTTTGTTTCAGATTTGATGGAAAAGGATATAGATATACATTGTTCAATATATATAATAACATCACATTATATATTATTTTATTATTTTATTATATTGATATTATTAAGACATTAGTGAGGTTGTTAGGAGAATAATTAAAAAAATATCTTAGTGATGAAAATTATATTCACTTAGATAAACCACATTTAGATCTCTTAATTAGGAACCTAGGGTAGGTCTATTTGTAATAAAATCACTCAAGAATTTTTCTGAGGATATTTGGGAAGATATTTTTTTATGTGCTTGGTTGATCTAAATTTCTTATGAGTTTTGAAGAGGTGAGGGGAGGAGGTGCAATTTTATAATTGAAGAAGAGTGTCATTTTAGAAAATTACAAATATTATTCAATAATGGGAATTAACTATCAACCCAAGTGCTTAAAAAATCTACAAATAATTTATTTTATAGAATATAATGTCTATAGACAACTACACATTAAAAAAAGTAATATATTTTAATCGTGTTTCTTCCTTAACCCAATAAGTTATCTTTTTTCTTTACCTAAGTAATCATCTGATTAATCCTAAAAATAATTGATCCTTATTAGACAATGTTTTATCCATATAATATAAATATAAAATATAAATTTTAAATTAAAAATTATATGTGTGTGGAAATTTAATTTTATCAAATGAACTTATAATATGATAAACTATGTTGTAACCTTAAGAGTGATAATTAATTTTTATTTTCATTAATGTTAATTTTTAATAAATATTAAATTAAACGTATAAATTAATATTAATTATAATTATTCACAATATTGTATCCATTTTATAAAATTTAACTCATAGAAGTGATATAATATTATAAAATATTAAATCTGCAACCGTGAACAAAACGTTATTTTCCAAAGAAAAGTTTTCAAAAGAATATAATGTTTTTATATAAAATTTCAACCTAAAATTTATCCATATACTATTAATTTGAATAATAATAGTATAATTTCACTAAATGTAACTTTCAAATGACATTAAAAAAATATGACTTTTTTGAATCTTTAATTTAATGGTATTTTTCTATAAAAATATTTATAATTCACTATTATTCAATAACAAAACTCTTTTCTTAAAATTGTAAAATATTCCCTATAAGATAATTTAAAAATTATTATTTAAAAAATTTAGTTAATTTATTCAAATAAATTTTATAATGGTGGTAAAAATAATTTTTAAAATAAGTGCCAAAAAATTGAAAAACAATTCATTTTCTAAAAATATAGTTTTCACCCAAAATTAGGTTTTATTCTTTACCAATGATTACAAAAAATATATAATGAATTATAAATATTCATTTATCAAATATAATATATAATTTTATTTAAAATCATTAACTAGTAATTATTAATTTAATTTATTAGTATAAAAACACATTGTTGGCATTAAACTAGTTTTGCAGAAAAACATTTCTTCTAAATTCATATAATTATTATTTTCATTTATAATCATTTTATAACATATTATTTTATTTTACAATTTTTTAAAAAATATACTTTACATAATTTATTTATTTTTATTAACACTTGAGAATTTAATAGTTGGGTTATAATAGTATATAATATTATTATCAATTTAGACCTGCAGTTATGTGTATTAAAAGCTACCGAAGAGAAGGAAATTATTTGAAATAAATTATATTATAAATTCTTTGGTTATTTCATATGTCAAATATAGAAACACATAGTTTATATATATAAATACTAAATTTATTAGTGATAACATCCATTAATTTTCAGTATAAACCATTTAAGAAACATAATGGAGTTTTGTATTCGTAAAATTATATACATAAATAATGAGAACATAGAATATATATATTTTCCTAATAATTTATTCAGATAATGAACCATTCTTAGACATATTATAAACAAATCATTGCTTCATAACTTGGGAAATGATAACATTAGAAAGGGTAAGCTTTCATGCACATTAAGGATAAACAGATGAGATATTAATCAATTATCTTATGTGAGAATAATATAATAATTTGTGATTGAGAACCTAATCATGACTTGAAATAATCATTCCCATTTAGTCCAATACCATGAAACAGGAATTATACCATAAGGCTTTCTCAATCATATTCAATAAGACATAAGGGTGATGAATAATCAATAATAAGTCATGATCTACGAGAATATATCATAAGCATAATATATATGTTTTAATAATATACATAGGTATAGAAAATCATTTCAATAGTCAAGGATCACTAAGAAGACTATCATAGTGGATTTGGTTTATCCCCTATTCTATCATTTCAATAGTCAAGGCACACTTCAAAGACTATATTATTAGACAATTACCCTTACCAAATTGGGTTAACTCCCCATTCCATTGTTTATTATATCACGAGGTATCCATCATTACCCAATGAATTCAAGGGCTATATAATTCCGAGCCATCCATCTCATAGTGAAAACCATACATATTTCTTCAACATGATCATAAAACAATGACAATATCATCATAACATAACCATTTAGGTGATTGGGGTTTTATAAACATTTCATCATCATATTTATAAACCATACAAGGAAAGAACATAGATGGTAACTTTGGATCATATCCTTAATAAATCATAAGAAATATAGAAGTACATTTTTGTAGATAAAAACTCGTTCAAAATATTACTAAGTCATTTCTTGAGGAAAATACTTTTTAACTTTGAAATCGATTATTTAGAATCAATAAATTTTAAAAATATTAATTAAAACCAAATTTTTTCAAATAAAAAACTGGAATCCTATTATTGACTATTTCATTAAAATACTGTTGATATTAGAAGTGGAATCTTATCATTTGATGTAAATTATAAAAAAAATATTTTCACATCATTGGAAACATTTCTAAAAGAGCCCAATTATAAGATGATAATATTGTAACATTTAATAATTTGTAAAGAAGATGAACTATATTAAATATTTTTATAAATTGTATTTTGATAATAGTATAAAAATTTCTGAAATGATTTTTAAAGTATCATGAATATAAAAGAAATGATTCTCAAACTAAGGAAAATATCAGGTTAGTTCTCATTAAATAAATTATTTAAGAATCATAATTACATTAATTTGGTATAATGTAATGAGAAAATTGATTTTTTATAAATAACTACATTCTAATAAAATTTTCATATTTGGGGGAGATAGATAATATAATTAGATAATCAGAAAATAATAATCATAAACAGTCCTGATCAACAAGATATGGTAACATAAAACACTCACCATTACATAAATTTTAAATCATAATTACAATTAAAGAAATATGTTCAAATGAAACATTAAAATCCATGATAAAATCGATATTCATGAAAAAAATATAAATGGGTAAATAAATACACCTCATTAAGTAACATAATTGTCTAACATTATCCATTTCTTAGTGAAATATAATTGAGGTGAACAACCCTTACTAAATTAATAATTTTTGAATAGCATGTAATTGGAAGTTTTAGGATCATAAGGTTATATAAATATATTAAATTAAATCATGGAATATTTTAATGTACATTTATGGATATCATTTACACCATAGATATAATAAAATCATGCATAACATTAAAAAATGTCTTAATAAATATAAATTGGGATGAAACCCATCAATGATATATAACATAATTTGTAAGTAATATAACCACATATATAATAAATTTATGTAAATATTAATTAAATAATAGAAAAAATATTTAAAAATATATCCTCATTTTTTATCCACTTATAAAAATTGGGCCCTCATATAGTCACAATTCTTTATTAAAGACCTCATTTTATATATTAACTCCTTGATTTTTCATGAATCATTTTTTTAGGAGTTATAGTCCTTGAACATTGATAATGGTTACTCCATCTATGTGATTTAAATCATGATATAAATATCATATATATCAATTATATTCGTATTTATAACCATCCATGTTATGTTGTAACATGCCCTGATTTGTAATTCTCTAATGTGGCCAAATTAGGTTGGTTATGAGACCTTATTCATGCATCCTTGTATGCCCGATATTGCTAACTAGAAACCGGGGTGTCATGAATATATTGAGGAGACTATAGACTAGGGTATACAGTACAACAAAATTTATGAAACCCATAATAAATAAACACCATAGAAATGAAAATAATAAAATTAGAATATCATAAAACTAGGAAGTAAAATGACGAACAAAATAATTCAATAATATTAAACCATGTAATGATTGGATGAGATGTATATAAAATTCAAACATAATGAAATACAAGTAAAATAACCATATGAAACAAATAACTCCAATGACCATGGTTCCAAACCATAGAGGGACATCATCTCTAAACTCTATCCCAACTTGTAAATAACAGACATCAATTAACACATTTCCATTTTCCATACCTACATCAAAGTAATATACTCAGATGCAAAACAGAGGCCTGAGTTGACGTTGATTAATACTCATTAGGTCAGCACAACGTTGTAAAAAAATAACATTCCAAATAATAATTACATGATATAAATTAAAAATAGGTGTATTAATTAATCAATTAATATAATATAACAATTAACCTACATTGGAAATATATCATACCATCTTTGTGCATTTAGCACAACCATGCTAACCATTAAAATATGTTAATGAAAGAATATCACAAATCAAGTCCAATTCCACTATATAATCATTTCATCCTAGGGATGTTAATATTCTACTCAATATAAGCATTATCGTATGGGACTAGGTGGATCTCACTTAATATATGTATAACACATGCGAATGGGTAGAGCCTACTAAATATGAGCATTACAACTTGTGATTGGGAATGGCCTACTGAAGATAAGAATTACAACATGCACAAGTGAAAAAACTAGGTTTAATTTTGTTTTTATTATTTTTAACATCAATGTTTAACCGACGTCTATAATGGCGATGTAAAATAACACCTTTTTGGAATCAGTTTTTTAAAAAATGGATTCGAAACTTATATGATATTTTTTTATTGTTTCAGTGTCGGGTATTATTAAAACAGATGCCGAAAGTTAATTTTTTTTATTAAATTAATAATATTACACTTCCCAAATAATCATAATCCATGTAAAAGAACATAGTATAAAAAAATCATACAAATGTACTTAATAACTTAAAATATTACTAATACTTAAATTCATTTATCTAGTCAACCAAACAATTATCAATGCGTTTTTTTATAAAGTAGAATTAAAATATAAATAAATCAAATTTATAGGATGCTCATTATTTGTTATTATTGAAGAATTAAATTGATATCATTACATCAAAACACCAATTATTACCAAATAATTAGTTTTATGAACACATGTTTTTAGGAATATATTATATATAATTTATAAACATTAGAATATACACACCACAAATCAGAATCAGAATCAACAAATAGTTTGCAAACAATGATTGAAGATGTGTAATTTTAGTTTCTGTATAAGAATCTATATCATTTAATTTATACAGTAACATTGACTTATATCGTATTTAAAATAAAATATTGTGACAAAAAATATAAAAAAAATAAATATAACTAGCCTTATGAAATTCCTTTGTTACCATAATAGTGATTATCTAATTCAATAATATTATAACATGATACCTAAAATCAACATGTCCTTGTTGAAGAGGAAACTATGGTTATAAAACATTAACTCAATAATAAAAACCATTATATATAAATATATATTTATTTATAAAATAAGATCAATATATAACATAAAAAATAATTACCTTGACATTCACGTAATTGAATGCATTTGGTTTCTATATCGATATGTGGTCTTTGATAACATTTTACAAGAACATCCTTTTCATAAATATGATCTAATAGTACATGTATAAACAATGATAATTAAACATAATGAACTTATGAAAAACTAAAATATGTTCTTGTATAATAAGGTGGAAAAAAAATTTACGAACACTCCCTGATAAAGGGAATAACCAATATAAAGTGAATTCATTTGGAAAAAATATTCTTAACATCCAATTCCACCTAAAATGCAAAGCATTCATGGTTAATGATATTATAATTATCCTTTTTTCTTATTTATTTCTCAGTTCTTACATATCAAGAAATAGGAAAACCCATTATTCAATCTCTGTGTGTGATAATTTTTCACAAATATTTGCAACTATACTAGGAATCTTTATACTTTTCACTTCCAATGAAATGTATTACAGATCTATAAAAAAATAAATGGATGTGTTGCCATTTTTTACAAGAAGCGTGTGAATATAACTAATTTAAAAAATATACATAATTAGTCAATTTAAACCATCTTTAAATGAATAAATTCATGTTCAATCATCATTTTACTTACCTAGAAAAGAAATGCAACACATTCAGGATCATCTCTTCAAAATTAAAGAGATGCATGATATCTTCTTTGAGTAATCTCAGTGTATAATTTCTTCCACATATATCAGAGTTCATATGAAACTGATAGATATAATCCAAGAATAATAATCCGTATATAATCCTTGTATCGCAAAAGAATTATTAGAAGAACCTAAAATCTATTATTTCGGAACATTTTGTTTGAATTGTTAAATATATTTTTATTTCATATAATCTTATATAAGTTAAATGTCAGAAATAATTATAATTAATTTTCAATCTTATGTAATTAATATTTCAAAAAATTCAAACATCTTTTATAATATAACAAATAAGCCCAATCATCCACAGTGGAAAATGATCCAAACAATCCCCAACTCCAGTAATCTCTTTACTAGGAAATGTTATCAAAGAATTGGGATCAACAATATCATGTACTTATATTCTAACCTGACCCATCAGCATAGACTGTTGAGCCACATAATCCCCCAAAAATATTCATAAATTTTAATTCAACAATATGTATATGATAATATTCAACATACAACTCACAATATACAGTTTGGTCCGGGCGAGGTGGTGGAGGGTCAATGTAGGAAGGGTAGTCCGAATGGGATAAATGTGAAAGATCAAAATAATTAGGTTGTGTTGGGTAGTATGGATGTGATGGAGGTGGAGGATCAATGGAAGAAGGTTGGGCATGCTGGGTTTGGTAGTCCGACATGGATGGAGGTGGAGGATCGATGTATGCAGGCTGGGAAGGCTGGGAAGGTTGTGCAGAATATGACTGTCTTCTCATGTGTTCTAAGAAATCCGATTGTACAAATTCTTCAATTTGATCACCCATATACTGTTTCATCACATTCACCTCGGATCTGAAGAATTCTATATTTTGGAATTTTTATATATTACTTTGACAATAAACGTACTGAATACTAACACCTTCTTAATATCACCTAACACGGTCGGGGTGTTCTACCTTTCATAAAGTAGTGGCTAGGAATTTCATCCTACCCTCAGTGATTAAAGGTCTATGATTCTCTTTCTCTTCAAGTTAAACCTAAAATATAGATGAAAACGTTATATAAGTGTTTATAATTTATAAAATAGAAAAAATCGTGAAAAATTAAATAATATTTACATACAATTTTATTTGTTACTTTTTGAGCTTACTCTGTATGATACTTTTCATTTTTAATTCTTCGCACTCATTTGCAATTATTAGGGTCAGTGAGAGGAGATGGAGGACCAAAAAACACCTCTTCTGAACCACATCTAGATCGAGCAGTTAATGATTCAAAATTTTCTTCAATAATTTTAAATTCCAAATATGGATACCTTCCACATGGTAAAGGTTAAGGGTATACATTTTTCAAACTAGATCTCTTGATGAGATTTCAAGGTGGCCTATTACAAAAAAAACTAATATGTAATTAGATAAATATAAAAAAATTACAATATAAAATAATTATTATACCTAAAACATTTCATCATGAAGGGTGTCAAAATATTTCATCCATATATAGGCATCCATATATGGATACTTAAGGCATGTGTTTCTAAACCTTTTCATTCCATAAACATAATTTCTAGTTAGTTTTGTTTTAAAATCTCCCCATAAAACCCCCTCTCAAGAGAGATGTATTTTCTTAATTTCTTTTGTTTCCTCAAAATTGAATTTCATCTGTAATTAAATAAAAGAAATATGTTATTTAAAATATTTTATATTCATAAAATGAGATAAAATAAATCAATTGAGGTATTTTACAATCATGGACTCCCAAAACCGCTGTTTTGAAATCCTATCAGTAGATTTCCAATCGGGATATAAAATAAAAATTCTACAAAAGCTGTTTATTGATATATAACTGATACTCTTAACTACATTTGGTCTAGTTGCATTATTATCTTCAACAAAATTAATATATAATATTTCATCTCTTTGAGCAAGTTATAGTTTTGGTAAACATGTAATACGACATTTACCAACATGAAAACTTTATTTCTCTATAGTAAGAGGATATGTCTCCCCCGATGAGGATGCATCATTAGTCCTGAAAAAATAAATTAATTTTTTTAATAAAATTATTATATTAATAAATATTAATAAATATGAAAAAATAGATATTCCTCGATAACATCTCCTCTTTCAATGTATCTAACATTGATACAAGAAAGTATAATAAAATTTTGTGTACCTGTATATTATTAGAAAACTAAAAATTAGAAATAAGAATATAAATAATAATTAAAAAAAGAGGCATAAATTTGATTTTTTCAATAAAATAAACTAAATATAAATAATTAAAAAAATTATTAGACTAATTTAGTTATTCCCCGCATTCCTTCATCATTATCATTATGTACTGAATGAACAATTTCTACATCATAGTCCTTATAATCAGCCGAAAATAATGTAACATATGAACAAGATTAATGTAAATCAATAACATCATAATAATAATTATCATCACCTTAATGGTATCTTTTTTCAATGAAAAATGATATTCCATTGATCATTCGAAGAATTAATGACCTAAAATATCTACATTTCATGGGTCTCCATGATAAATAGTTCCTCATTGTAATTAAATATTTTCAAATCAACCAGTGTAAATCCAGAATCATCATGTTTCACACCATTATTTAAATAAATAGAATTACACTTAATCACATAGGCATAAATTTTTTTTAATCAATTTCCCATATATCTTCAAGAACTCCAAAATATGCAGATGAAGTATAAATTGGGTTTCTGTCTTCTTCACTTGAAAAATGCACTACTTCAGCGATAACCATCACACCATTATTTTGAACAGTCTCTTATCATCTAGCTTTTTGTTTAAAATGTGTACCCATTAATATCAAAACCATTAAATGTTATCACATGAAGAGACGGTCCCCTGCCAAAAATGTCTACATTTTTTATGATGATATATTATTTCTCACTTTCTATTTAAACTATGAATCAAATGTCTTTTTATGATCAAGCATCAACTACTTTGCATTTCTTTTTTCGATATCATCTGTTTAATTTAAAAATATGGGATGATATATATGATTTAGCATCATGTGTGTCATTAAAAATATATTAATGTTCCTGAATCACTTCATCACATGGAATGAAATTTACATTTAAGCCTCCAATACATATACCTTCACTATTAACTATCAAATGTCAAAATATAGGGGGACCAATATGGTCCACTTCATACAAGTATTCAGTACAGAATTCAATCATCTCTTTTGATAAATACTTTTGAACAGTAGAGGCCTTCAATAGGTAATTATTATTAACATATCCCATTAAAAGTTTTTTTATACCTTTAGAAATGATACATCAAATGAAAATAAATGTTTCCACATATTCTTATCACACTCACAAGATAAATCACCAGATGAACCATTATTTCATAAAATGTAGGTGAAAAATAAATTTCGAGTAGACAATGTGTAAAATCCGCTTCATTATCTAACCCATCACACAAATTTGTATCATTAACATTGATTTAAATACATTTGACAAAATATAATAACCTCGTTATAGACATTCTGATAGCTGACAACAATATACCACATAGTGAAACTAGTAATAGTTTTTGAATCAATACATGACAGTCAAAAGATTTAATACATATTAATTTTCAATCCATCACTGACATAGAATTATTCACATTTTAAGAGGATCCACTGGGTACTTTTATATCATAAATACAATAACACAAATTCAACTTCTCACACTTGTTTAATTTTTGACAGGACAGAGGTAAATATGTTCTGTTTCTTTTTATGGTGGGAGCTAACTCCAAATGATTTTCCATTTTTATCAACTCCAATATGGAATTCAATACATATTTTTTTTCCTTTTATGTCTAATAGTGTTCTAATAATAATATCACATATATTTCTCTCAACATGCGAAACATTAATGATATTAAATATCTCTATAACTCCCTAATAAGGTAGTTTAAAAAAAGACTACTTTTTTCAGATAATTTTTTGATGAAAAAAATAACATTCATTCCAAATGATGAATCTATATTTTTTACAATGTTGTAATATTATTCAACTGAAAATGCTTATGGGGGATGACTGTATTACAATAAACCTTTAAATTACTTATTCAATATACGATAAGGATGATAAATTAACAAAACTCATTGATGTCCCATATAATCATTCTTCCTCCCATTCTATAATTGATAATATAAAGTTTCTTCTTCACAAATTGTACTTTCATTATGTCCCTTAACACAATATCTAGATAATTTTACATATGTAGGAAATTTATTTATAATGAATATTATCATAGCACACAAAATAAAATACTCTTTCTTTTATTCATCACAAGCATTAACACATTCCTGCCATAGATGATTCAAATCATCAATAAATGGTGAAAGATACACATCATTATCATTTCCTGGATATTTTGGTCTATAAATCATTAAGCTCATCATAAATTATTTTTTCTTCATACATATTTATGGAGATAAATTTCAGAATACCAACAAAATAGGCCACAAACTGTATTGGATACTTAATTTCTAATATAGATTTATTCCATATATACACATTCTCATTCTAAGATTTCTAAATTCACTAACCAAATCAAAAAATTGGTTATCAAATATCATCCATCGCAATGAGTCAGTAGGGTGACATAATTTACCATCAGAGATACATTCATCTGAATTCCATATTAAATGATTTTCATCAATTTAATTTGAAAATAAATGCTTCAAAAGTGAAATTACTGGAAGGTACCAAATTGCTTTAGCAAGAGATTTTATTTCGGTAGCTTAAAATGAATCAATGTTAGTTTATGGGAATTATAAAAAGGTATTAATAGAATAAATTATTTTATTTAGCATGAGGATATATTTTAGTACTATATAATGAATCTAAATTGACTTCTGTAATGATCATAAAACCTGATATTCAACATGTAGGATAGTTTGATAAAAATTCATATTCTTTCCTATACAACACAAAATCCATGTGGATATCATGTATATTGTTATCCCTAAATCCCACAGGGAATAATATTTTCATCACCTCATAGTTGAAATATGGATGCTTGTTTCCTTCTAGAAGTAGCTCTTTCAAAAGTGAAAAGAAGTTATTGAATAATTTATCACTCAAACTATTACTTGATTTCAAGTTTAACATATCAAAATGGATGATAAAACTATATATTAACTACAAACTAAGAAAATTGGTTTCTCAGAATCTCCATAAAACCATTCAACACTTTTAGTTTTTTCAATGATTTCAACACAAAAATCATGAATTAGACATTAAATATAATCCTATGTCACATTATGAATATTGTCATCAACATTATCTATTGAATTTACATATCATTCACCATGCCTGCTTCAACATGTAGAATTATGGATAAAACCATAAAAAATTAGTTGATCCCTGATTTTCATTGAGTTTAACTTCAATATATTTAAAAACATCAAACATAGACAGAAAATCAAATCAAATTTTTAATAGTTTTGTTTAGAAAATTCCATTAATTCATCATCTTCTTTTTTATATTCACTAGTGGTACTTCATAAATTTATCCAATTTTGATCCATTTAATATATGATATCGCAATGTAATTGGTGAGTATATTAATATATATAAACTTATATATATATATATACTGATAAACTCTAAATAAGAACACATTTAGTAAAAACTATTGATAATCATATATAAAATATTAGATATGAAACAAAATTAATTCTAGTAAAAAACATTCATATTATATACATGTGTTTTATTGATATTAAAATTTAATTATTTTAAATCATCTAATATTTATTGGTTCATTTTACACAGTAGTTAAAATAGTATGGTTATTTGTGTGTTAAAAGTATATAAGATTGCATTAATTTATTAGATCATTTTAAATAGACTTACTAAAGAGTGTTAGTTGTTACAACTGAAACTCACTGGTCATAATTGATATGGAATTCTTACATCCCCATAGTACACCTCAAATATATTGAAAATCATCATTAATTCTCTCATATACCTGCAGATCAAGATGATGTAACACTATAACAATAAGATCTATCTCAACATATGTTATTACGTACTATTTTATACCATTTTTGAGTTAAACTGGTGGTCATTATAGTATAATTATTTTATAATAAAAATATAGAAATTTATATCACATATACATCCAATATGAATATAACACATAGTATATATAAATAAAATCGATCATGTAACTATTATAATCAAATACCATATCATACATGTTGTATCACATTTTCTTGGGTTGTTTCAATTTCCCATGATACCCACTTCCTCTCAGATATATAATCAAATATATAACAGTTTTCTATACTGGTTTTTTATTATAAAAACATTATCATTTAACAGTTATATAGAATTACAACACTGTTTCATTTAGGTAATCTCGATACAAACTAATAATTCAAACAACGTAAAAATAAAATTTAATGGTAAAAAATTTATCTTCCAAATTAATATTTTTTTAGTTCTGTTACCATTTGGAGTGAAAGATGTGTTCTTGGTAAAAATTTATTAAAGAATGAAATCCTACATGACAATTAAGTATATTTCCTTACATTCTTAGTAAGTCTCTTAAATAAATTCCTCAACTTTATGAAAGGTAACATAAAACAAAAACGTTGTCGGTTTACTTTTCCAACTGGGGATTCAATGATCGTTTAACCAATCAAAATTTTGTGATTTTCTTGTGGTTAAATTTCTCCTAATCCTATTTTCTACAACTATCCATCAGTCCTTGATGGTTTGTTTTTCCTCCATATCCATATTTTCATATAATCCTAGTATGGGCTATCTCTGGTGACCTTTTTACATCTCTTTATTTCTTTTTAATTTATATTTTTATTAACCCTATTTCCGATGTGGGTTTTCCACAAAGGTATTTTCTATTTTCAACCTTTTATTTTCAAAGAAAAAATTTCAAATTGCCCGGATGCAATTTATTGAAGGAGGGGAGAATGTAAAACCCCAAGCTTCCACGATACGCTTCTCTTTCAATAGTGCAATAGCTTGCATTGTACGCAAGATCGAGTTCTAACACACCGCGACTAATCAAAGTAACCATTATGAATGGTAATACCATATTTTTAAAATTATATATATTTTATATTTCAAAATGGACTTCATTTTTGGATTCAAAATATCGAAATTAGCCTATGTTTAATTTTTGGTATTTTTCTGAGAACTTCCAATTTTTTATGAACAGTGAAAAATACTTAAAAACAATTTTTTAATTAAAATAATAATAGTGATAAATTATACTATTGAGTGTTTTTGAAGTATAATTAGAATATATTTTTACGATTTTATCCAATTTTGGTCATTAGAATTAATTTCACATTGAAATTGGGCATAAACAATTGTCAATCTTTGGATATATATTGTTTCTTAAAAACACACTATTTGTTGTGACAATGAGAATTAATTATAAAATTAATTAATTCAACTTATATGTTTGAATTTTGTAAAATAGACACCATTTTTGAATTCGGAAGATCAATTATATCTTAGGGTGAAATTTTGGCATTGTTCTGAAAAACTTCAATTTTTGATGAATAGTGAAACCAATAAGTGGTAGTTGAGAAACTAATTTTTCGTTCAAATAAAACATTACCACTTCTATGATTTAATTTTCAAAAATCCGACATACATTGTTGTCATTAGGATGTAAAATTTGGTTCAATTCAATTAAAATAATTTTTTTGGTGAATAGTAACTTTTAAGTTTTATTAATCGCGATTAAAGGTAATTAGTGAAATTTAATGTAAAACGGTATTATAAAAATATGAAAATACCGTTACACTTGTCCTAACCCTATTTTATGATTCATGGCCGACCTTGAAAATCCGTGGGTCAACTTGGGGACCCCATGGATCCACTTTGGTAGGAAAATTACATTAAAAATCTATTATTTAATGTTAAAACCAAAATGTCACAAACATGAGTTGTTTTACTAAAACAATTTTTAAATGGGGTTATACAAGTCATATTATTTACTATAAATATTAATTAAAAATATAAAAAGATTTCCTACATCATGATATTTGTTTTATTATTTTTATACATTCAATAAATTAAATTATTTATGACACCATGATGATGCAGCGATTACCTCATTATTTTACGATTTAAATAAAATGAAAAGATAATGTAAAATCTAAGACCTAAACATGTCAAAAACCTATTGGATGGGTTTATTTCAAGATCTTATCACCTTATACTCGAGATATATAATTTTGGGACCTTTTAAATCCGAAAATAATTCTATAATAAAGTAACCTTTTATAACTTTCCAAGAGTTCCCCTCCTCTCCTCTTATAAAAGGCCCCCAACTCTTCCACCTTACCCACACCTCTCAAGACATTGGATCAGACAAACCATGCTTATTTTGTCTCTCCACATCCCAATATTACTCCTAGAAGCCTCACATTGGGTAGAAGTCTTCCCAAGGAATACTTTGAGATCAAATCAAAAAGAGATACCCGTTTTAAAGGTAGTGTTTTCTCTTATGTTCTTATGTTTTATTTTTCTTCTCCAACCCCCTAAACTCTTTTTATTAATTTATTTTGTAACAAAACTAGTATCCTCAATATACTAGGATGTTTTTAAAAGATTTATTCAAGCTACACTTACACACACCTACATCTAATGGTTAAATAACATATTGTTTCTGTGGATGGCGAATTTCTGCCTCACGAAACGATGATTGTTCAACCCTCATATAACACCTTAAAATGTGTCCATTAAGATGTAACTATATTTATATATGATATATATTATGTTTATGTTTTACTTAAGCTTCTGTATTTTTCATTTATTGCATACCATTATGGTTTCCATTATGGGTAAACGTGATATCTTCATTTTAGGAAGTGCGGACTACCGCCCCCTCAAAGTGATTTGAATCGTTAATGCCATATGTGGGATGTATAAAGGATTGAGTAAATGATATTATAAATTATATTAAACTTGAATTATAATATACCTTTATATAATTATGATTTAATTCCATTAAATACGAAATAGAAATGAAAGTAGCATTCATGCATACGTACGACTTACCGTCTCCATGAAGGGTGCATTTAATTTATTACCTCTAAATGTTACGTAATATTATGAATTAATTTATATACTGGATATATATCATATATATGATATCTAAATCATGAATATAATTCTGGATATAATGGATATTTCACCACATGAACAATTTGTAATTATAAGAAGTTTATTTTTGAATCAAGTACCAAAGATCGACAAAATGACCGTTATTAACATAAATAATTACATAATGTTCATAAAATGATAATAAGTAATATAAAAGGAATAATGAACATGAAAAAGGTTCATAAGCAAATATAAATTAAATCTAGTTTATTATTCAGGAGGTTAAAGAATGATCGTGTGATGTCAGACACGAGGTAAGGGAACTTCTTAACCAAATTTCCATTCTTTGGGTTAATCTCCTACTTTCAAATTATGTCATGATATTATTATGTCCTATCTTGTAC
Organism: Viscum album; assembly: GCA_963277665.1. NCBI lineage: Eukaryota > Viridiplantae > Streptophyta > Magnoliopsida > Santalales > Viscaceae > Viscum > Viscum album. The sequence goes on from OY728165.1 coordinate 1,969,147,991, forward strand.
TTATAGCTTCTTTATGTGTACATATGGTGAATACACATAATATATCTTTTTCATTTAAAAAATGATCTTTGTAAGGGACTTCGTCTCAATATCCATTCATTGAGGCATATTTTGTTTTATACACAAATTTCATCTATACGGTGTATAAACACCTTTGACTTTTACATTTATTCAAAAGGAATCTTTATATACGATGCGTTTTACTAGACGATAGAAAGAAATTTTTTTCTTGTCATACGTATGCAGAGACAATGACTTCTTCTCCACCGTGACCATTATATGAGTTTCAACTTCCTCTACAAGCCATAACTTTTTTTAAATGAAAAATAAATACCAGGTTTTAATTTTCTTTTATTTTGGTATTGAAAATGGTTTTGATAGTTTTTTTATTATATCAATGTGTTGTATTGATTCTCATGATTGAAATGTGGAAATGTTATGTTTCGTTTATGCATGTTTTATTTGATACGATTATGTTATGGTTTATGATATGTTTAAACCTGTTCATATGAGGAATGCATTGGACTTAATAAGTGACGGGTGGAGCCCACTATAGTTCCTCGATGCATCGGCAGGTCTCATGAGACAAAATAGTGTCTTGGCACGAGGCCTTGACAAAATCTTAAATGTAGTCTTGGAACGAGGGCTTGGCTACATGGTTATGATAGTATGGCATTATGCATTCCATCATTATGAAAGTGGTTATTGATATTGAATGTGATTATTCGACCAGTAGAATAACCATGTGAATAAGTAAATGGAATTATTTCATTTTACTTTTGCCATATTATGCTGAAGTTCATTTTTAAAAGGTTTTTTTAGTTAGGCATTGCCTTAAATGTTTATGTTTATTTATGAAAGCTTCCGCTATATTGTTATCCTTACTGAGCATCTGAGCTCACCCCTTTCAATGTTTTAATTTTTCCAGGATGTAAAGAGGTATTTTAGGAATGACCTGCAGGGATAGTCTGAAACGGATATGAGTGTGGAAAATTGAGACTATGTTATTGTAGTTTTTCACTTTTTGATGTAATGTAACATTTATTAATATATCTAGTGTTTCCAAGGCTAGTAAACTAATCGGTCTTTCGAGAGTTGATATTTTGTGATCCCGCCAATGTTACGCAATAACGCACCAACTTTGGGTAGCAGGGGTCGGCGCGTGACATTTGGTTTCATGGGAAATTTTCATAAGGCTAATTAATGAATTATTATACTCTCAAGCCAGTGGGAATTAGCGGTTCATTACATAAAGAAATATTGAAAATGTTTTGAAAACACTTTATTTGAAAAAACATTAAAATCATATAAATAAGGTCACTAAACATTTTGAAAACAGTTTTCCATGAAAATTTATAAAATATGCTCCAAAAAATTTTGCAAACAAATTTTATGGAAAAATAGTTTTTACAAAACATTTCATAAAAATTTACCATTTCAAAAATGGAATGTAAGATTCAATGAAATGAAGACAGGAAAACCCATACATGTCATATGAGTTAAAAATAAAATTCCATTTGTATGATAAAAAAGATAGAGAAATGACTTCTTATAAAAGGGATAGTAATATTCCTTTGATAAGAGTGGTAAAAGAAAAAATGGTAAAAATGTTTATTTTAAATATTATAGGTGGATGGTACAATATTATTAAAAAAGATTTTTAGAAAACAATGTTTTCTGACTGAAGTAAGCGAAATGTTGGGTTTTAATAAGAACAAATTTTAACTACATTATGTACCAAATGAGTGCGAAAATTGTAACAATACATGAATATAACATGAATAACTAGATGATAATAGAATTCATGAATTTTATTGAGATAGGATCATAATGTTTCATCAAAGAAACACAATCATTAACAATCTTGAAAAGTGATGAGATTGTTTCAATAAATTATTATCACTTGGTAACAGGAGATCAAACTCTTTATATAATAGAAGAAAATTAAATGAATCTTATAATATAATGAAAAGAAGGAGATTCATGATATGTAATTATATAAACCTGAAAATTATTTTAGGCGCATAACAAAACATGAGTCCTAATGATGGATAATTGAGAAAAAAACTTTTTTAACGATTTATGTAACTTTTGAAACAAAAACCCTCTAGAAAAAGGTAATAGAATGTATATGTAAATACCCAAAAAATTAACTATAATAATAATTTATTACATCCTTGGGTGGTATATACACCCCACAATATGAATGGGTGTAGAATGAAAAATTTATATAAGAGAAATAAAAGTGAGATGAAATCCTCATACATTGTGTCTTGACTCTGTTTGTACTCAGTCAAACCACATGTACAATAAATATAAATTTATTTAAAATATTATATAGAACAATATAATTATAAAAATACCTTATATGGTTTTATTAATACTTTATTACCTTTTTGTTAAAAATCATATATTATGGTTTCCCTTCGGGTAATATTCGCTTTATTCATCTCATGGTTCTTACCTTGTTATATCATTGGTTCATATACATATATAATGATTTAAAAAATTAAAAAAATGATATAAATTCCATTTATATAGAGTAAATTTTCTTTATAATAATTTTGACAATATATATGTATGAAATGGAAGACACCATTCACGGAGACGGTAATCCGTACATACGCTTGCATGTTGCTTCCATTTTTATTGTAGTTTTGAAAGAAATAAAGAAAATGAAATATATGTATATAAGTATATATTATCTTTAAATAATAATTTTAATTTTATATATATTATATATTATTACTAAACTCATCCTTAATACATTCCATGTAGTGTGTGAATGAGTCACATCGCTTTGAGGGGGCGATACTCCACACTTCCTCAAACAAATTTATCATATTGACACCAACAAGGAAGTAAGAATATATGTGTTGCATAAGCAATAAATAATATTAAAGACATAATATATATAATATCTGACATATTTAAATGGAGCTTCCAACATAATGTTCACCATGATAGGTGATAAAGAAAAAATGAAAAATCATCGTTTAGTGAGGCTTTAGTTTGTCGTACATGGTAGCAATATGTTAGTTACCCATTAGATGGAGGTGTGTTTATGTTTAGGTCTAAAACATAATATCAAAACATCCAATTATATTTTTAATACTATTTTTTATTCAATTATATAATAAAGATAGTGTAGGTGATGGATAATGGAAAGGAAACTAGAGATATTGAGAGATGATCTTACCTCTTAATCTGGTAACACCTTTTGGTTTGTTCCAAAACACATCACTGGATTGATACATTTAAAATGATATGATTATAGGATTAGGTTTGTGATTTTGGGATACTATTTTTGAATATTTTATATGATCCAATGTGGCTTGAGAGGTGTGAGGAAGGGGTGTAATTTTTTCTTTGTTATAGTGGAGGGGGAGTGTCACTTTCATAAATACCAAAAGGTATTCACTAATGGGTTATCTACCTTACATAAAATACCTACAAAATAGAATAATAATTTATTCAAGTAGAATAATGGTTGATTAAAACATTGACCATAGAAAAATAAGGTCATTTTAATAATTTGGTTCTATAACATCTAAGATTCCCCAATTTTATCATTTTCGATATTATTAAAGCATATAGTTTTATACTATAATTAATTTGATCATTAAGACTCAAATAAAGTGATAGTTATTATAAACTATATATCTAATTAATTACTAATATTATATATAGTTTATAAAATATCATTCTCATCTCTTTTGTAAATTAAATTAAAAAAATGCATGTGATGCAGTATATCACTAGTTAAACACAGACCGTGTTAAAAACATATTTACAATCTATGGGTCAGTATGTTAAATATAAAACATAAATTGGATCATTAATATACCATATAAAATACTTATTAACATTTAAAAATATTTTTTAAAAATATAATATTTTTAAAAAATTTATATCATTAAATAATTTTTTAGTGATTGTAAAATAACAATAATGTCAATTTTGACATTAATTTTTTAATGTTCATTTAAAAATATAAAGTTAAAATTAGAATTACAATTTATCAGGATTACAGATTTTTGAAATAATATATTAATCTAAAAAAATAAATAATGAAAATAATTTAATCAATTAACATCACTTACCATATTTATTTTATCATTTATTTTAGCTAATTGTTAACCAATAATCACTAAATTGGCGTTTCTCTATAATTTTTATAAACTAAACCACATGTAAATATTATTTATAAATAAATAAGATACAAATATCCCATATATATTTATGAAATATATGTATATCTGAAAATATAATGGTTTTTACATACCTCAATGTTTTATAAATGGTAAAGATAATGAATTTCCCATTTCATTTTTTTTCGTACTTAACAATTTATATAGGGAAATTCCATTTAATTATTTAATAATAAAAGATAAATATCAACCCAAGCATGAATATTGTTGAATAATTAGTATTAAATTCTTTTTAGAAAATATTCACGGTCATGTTGGTCCTTATGATTAATGATTAGTCCCTAATTAAAATTAATCTTACCTTAATTATTTGGAATAAATTTAATCACTTTCACTAATATTTTTATCTCAAAAATTATATTGATCTTATAAGAAAAAAAATATGATAAAAATTACCATTCTTTATTATTTTTCTAAAAATTTAATCATAGATCTAGGAATATAATTTTTAACGATTATCCTGCAGACATGGTGAGAAAGCACATTTTTTAAAGTAAAAAGTTTAAAAGTTCAATATGTTTTTATATCAAATTTAAACATAAATATGATACCAATGACCAACATTAGATTCATATATTATTCATTACTCTATTTTAACATTAAATGCCAATATAAAATATAATTTAACACTAATCATTATTTAGTCAAAAATACCGTGTTTATCCAAATTGCAGTAATTATTACTATTTATCAAAAAATAATGTTCCTCACAAAAATTAAAAAAATTAACCCTAAGATAATTTCAATATTCCGAATTCAAAATTTATTTATATTTATTGAAATAAAATTTAATAAATTTTACAAATTTCATTTTAATATTATCATTCCATAAAAAGGTAGTAAAACTATGTCTTCTGTGTAATGTAAGCTGACCCCATTGTTCCTTGTAGAGGAGATAAAATTTATATTTCATGTAGAGAATAATTAAATTTTTATTTCCTATAATGAAATACTGAAATAGTTTTTTAATATAAAAAAACTATTTTCAGTGTTCCTTGAAATGAAAAATATCAAAATGGTTAAATTAATTTGAATACAAATTAATTCAAAAAATCTCAGGGTATTACACATGTCTCCCACCTAGACACAATAATGTCTAGTGGAAATCAAACTCCTAGTCTATTGGGGAGTAGATTAGTCATTCCTAGAATAATGTGCCTATCCTGATCCTTATTACATAATCTTCTTTTCCATTCCCCAACAAACCCATTTTTGGTTTCCCATTCTACTACAAAAAATGAAACTCTAATGTGGGGTATATAAATTCAGGTTTCTTGTGGACTAACTATCCACACAAAAAGAACTACAATGAAACACTATTCTGAGGTGGATTCCATATTCCTTAATAGTTATTCCTACCATTTCATCAGAAAAATCTATCATAAAAAGCTTCTTTCCATCCGAAAAAGAGCTATTAGTTCATTTTGATGAAGTGGTATGTCCACTTCTCATGGACTCTCTTATATTTCCGTATATTATGAGTCCCTTGTTTAATCCATCATAAAAACTAATAAAATTGAATATGTTCACCTGTGATCTAATCTTATAATGAATTTCATCATAAAAAAGTAACTCTATTGAGTTTTCAACAACTACAAAAGATGGAATAAATTGCTGAAAGTCGATGAAACATCCATAATTGTCTATCACTAACATTCCATTCGGTACAAGGTCAGCGAACTGACTAACCTTCTCATACATTAACATCATGGGATTGAAATGGATCATTATATTCTCCTTGATTACCATCCATGATAACTCCTATTTATACCTATATGCCTCTGTAATATCTCATCATTGATTGAAAGGTTCATAAAGCATATATTAAACAAGATCCACCCTCATATCTGGAGGTTCCTCAAGATTCATAAATATTTTTTTCGATTGAATAGATCTTGAAATCAACAAACTAGGGGACTCTATCCCGAGTGAATTTTTATGGATTCTAAAATAGAAAAACTCTTTTAACCTTAGACATAAAAGCTATGGACAAAAATCTCCCTTTACATGGATCACATGTCCCCCAAGAAGATATTGTAATTCTAAACATCTATTTAATCCTCATGAGATAAAGGAAGATTCATCTCAATCGTGGTGGAAGATTTATTATTTCCAATCACTTTATGCTCAACTCGAATACCATGAGGATATACTTTCTATATATGAAAAAATCAATCATTTGAATGAGGGATATAACACGGTCATCCTCAATAGGTGAAAAAAATTATAGAAACACTAATCATGGTATCTTTAAAAATTGATTAAAATTATTTATCATGATATAATAAATCTTTAATTTCAATTTATTAGATATAATAGGTATCCCATTTCACAGTATTTATAGTTAATATATTAAATGAAATAAAAAATCCATGTCATGAATAATAAATGATAATATTTATCTCTATATTCATTTCATTATGAATTAATAATCATACCACATAATACCAAGCCACAAGTAAAAATATCATGGGACCAAAATATCATGAAATTAAAACAACACGCAACATGTGAATAATATAAGATTAAATAATATCAACTTTAACAAATGAATGGAAAAAAGAGAAATCCCATCCACGGGCACTCGTATTTGTTCCATTACATGGTTTTTTACTCCCATGAAGAAGCTCATAACCAAGTCCCAAAACATCCAACCCCCATATATATCCCATTCAAAAGTATTAATAAAACAAAAATGAAAACAATTCTTCTTTGATAATACACTATAACATAACCCAAGCTAGAACACTCTCACAAGAGTAAATGAGGATGGATACCATGTCTCAGAAACACATCTGTGTATTCTAGAGGCCACTGACTCGCATTAGGGTGTGATGAATATAGTTGGGAGATTGTACCCCTCAGAATAGAGTAAAATATAGTATAAATAACGCATTGAAAATTAACATTACAGAAAAATAAATCAAGGAAATAATATATCAATCAACTGGAAGGTAAAAGGAGGAACCAATTAATAAAATAACAATAAACAATGTAATGATAGTCTAAGATGCATCTGAAATTAAAACTGTATGCAATAAAAATAAAAGAATCATTTGAAACAAATAACTCAAAAAAAAAACTAGGTCTCAAACCAATTGTCAGTCGCATCTATGAACTCCGGCTGAACCCTGAATCCACAATCAGTAAAAATGCCTCTTACACCAGTCTACACCTACTCCCAAGTTATTTTCTCAGGTACCAAATTTGGTCCCAAGAGAGGTGTGAGTAGAACGAAGAAGTTCGATGCCATTATTTCTAAACATAGCCATCCAGATTATAAGTTCATCAAATAATTCAAAATAGTTGTATTTATTAATCAATTAATGAAAAATAAAAATCCACCTTCATCTGTACTATTTTGGAATATTTTTGATCATGTAGAACAACCATGTCATCCATAACCATATAACCAAGGAAGAATAACAAAAATACGGTCCAAACACACTATATAAGAATTACCACATGAGATGGGCAGAGCTCGGTCAATATAATCATTAATACATTAGTCTAGGTAGAGTTATATCATGAACCAACATGACTCGACCCTGAACCAGTCTCATGACTCGATCTGAGACAATCCTCGAAGGGAATTCATAATCCCTAGTGGATGGTGACTAGTGTTAGGGAATCAACAGAGAAACTAAAGGAAATGAATTCTCCCAATATAATAGAGTGAAAAATGGAATGAATAGATATATGGACAAAATAACAAGTCATTTAAATCTAAAATACATTTATACAAAACTGAAAATACAGAAAAATGCCCAATAAAATTCGAGCAGAACCTGATGAACATAATATTTCTATCTGACCCTGGTGGTAACTCTCTGATACCAAAAACAAAAAATTTGCATAACAATCAAAAACAAGTTGAAACATTCACCATAATCTAACAACAAAAAATAAGAATTGTAAAGTGTATTAAAACTCAATTTTCATTCCAAAAAAAATTCTATTCCCATTTCACTTCCATTAAAATAAATAAAAAACAACATTATTTTGGAAATATAATATATAATAGCTATATTTTCCCCAAACTTATCCCATTAAAATCAGACACATCCATTTCCCCTTTACCAATTAAATCCACACGTCCTTCCAATGATACATAAAAATTATAATGAGTAATGCAAAAATCTTATTTATAATATTGTGAAAGAGCATAAAAAATATATATCCAATAAAATTTTGCATAAATCATTCAAAACCATCTCAATCCATTTCCAAATAAACAAAACAAACTGAGAGAACTACAATTATTCACATAATAATTGAAATTTATATAAAAATACAAGAGTAAAATACTAACAATGAATCTCTATCATCAACCACAACCATCTACGTGTCAAAAGACATGGGAAACCCATATAGCTCATGAATAATACTAAACATAATATATATCATGACACATATGAAATATCATGTCTCATTGATGACACCAAATATCACCCACAAACTTGGACAAAACCTACCTAGTCAGGATAAGGGAAGCTGTTCCATACCAATAAAAACAAACTAATATGTGTCATTTGCCATCGGGTAATCCTACGCTTGTATTGTAATCCTTCTCAAGAAATTCACTCGCCAAGAGGGACATCCCTGCTAATTAATTAAAAACATAACCAAAAGTCATCTCAAACATCATGAGAAATCAAAGAGGTATCCATAGAATAATACACAAGAAGGGAACACCTTAAGAACTCAACAGATCTAGGATTCATAATAAAAAATCACGATGCCCCTACAACACTCAAATATTTTTGTGAGGCATATCCAAAAAACAATATAAAAAATTTCCCAAAGAATGCTGGTCTCATGAAAATAAGACAAGTGAAAAAACCCCTTCAAAACAAAATAAATTACAATATGTAAATTCATTTAATTTTCATGAAAATAATCTGTATTTTACTGTTTTTATTATTGATTTTAATTAAATAACCTTTTACAAAATTTATACCCATTTAAGAACATTGCAACCAAAAATTATGTCACATTTAAAAACAAAAAAAATAAATAACTCTAATCACAACCACAAATCAATTAAATCAAAATACCTGAAAATCAACTAATTACGCCATCAAAACCATTTAAAACCCACATTTGAATTAAAAAAATTGAAAAGTTATCAAAAATTCTTTTTGATCCTTACTTTACAGTTTCATAATCCTTGGTTTCATCTAAAATTACTTTTAAATCCTAAACTTGCAACAAAAAAAAAACCAAACATACACTTAAAAATAAATATAAAATGTCACTATTTCTTTTTGAAAACTCCAAAGATGTCACGACCCGCCCTCGGGGTCCGTGTCGTGACTACCCCAAGCCCGCCTTCCATAGGCCAGGGGCTGGCGACTAGCACCAAGGCGTAAATCCCGGTAAAAAGGGAAGGCATTGCCTTAGAAAAGTAAGCACACACCACAGAGTAAACAAGCGGAAGTAAACACTAAACAAGCAGAGTACAACTGAAAGTGCGGAAAAGTAAATGGGCCAGAATACAAACCCAAACTGAAAGTAAAGTACAACTCAAAAAGGGAAAAACAGCAACTGTAAAGTAAAGGCCGCTACTCCGAGCTGTCCACCGGAAATCCCACCTGAAGGGTGGGTACAGATAGCTCCTCTGCTCCACGGGTCCCACCGTCCGCTCCGTGCTCGTCCCGCCCAGTGGTCCACCTCCGGGTACCGTCCCGCTCCGCAAACCTCAGCTAAGGTCAACGCTGTCCGTCGTCTGCAACCAACACAACGTAGTGCGGGCGAAGCCCGTGCAGGGGTGAGTATAAGCTACTCAGTAGGGACCCCGAGACCCCTGAAGGTCTCTCAAAATCCACAAAGGATAAACCACGAAACAAAGTACAATCACGAAGTAACAACCAACACTGCTTAGGTATATGCCCATACATATACCTAAGTCATCAATTCAAATACGCTCCAACCTCCGAGCCCAAGTATAACTCAGTCCACGCAGGAAAGTATACGTATTCCACAAAGGAAAGTAACAGGATTCAGCTCACACAGGTATACTTCTTCAAGGACGATAAAGATGATCACTGATCCATCTAAGTCGTCGGACCCACGAAGGATCGATAGGTAACTAACCCCCGCAGAAGACCCACACAGGATCGGGCTCACACAGAACCTGTAGGCGCTGGCTCACACAGAACCGCTGAGCGCAAGGACCCACACAGGATCGGGCTCACACAGAACCTGTAGCACTGATCCTCGTAGGATCGCTGAGTGCTGTAGTCGTCGTCGTCGAATCCACACAGGATCTCTGTACTGTCGTCGTCGAATCCACACAGGATCTCTGTACTGTCGTCGTCGCAGTCACAGTAGCAGTCGTAGCAGTAGAACAGTCGCAGCCAGTACTAGGTTTCCCGCACACAGCAAGCTCGTACGGAGGGTCCGCTCCACGAGCCGAGAGGCTGATACATCAACTGTCACGAAGACCGAAGTTGATGTATCCAAAAGTTCCGTATCGTCAACAGGAACTCAACGCAACAGACGGCGCGTCGATCGGACGCCCGGTCTGAGAGTTATAGGCATTTTCGTCTCCGGGGCCCGGTTGGTTTTTAAGGCAAAACCAACCCGACCGTACTCCACCTGCGTCCGAACCTCGGGCGGAGTATGCCAAAAGATCCGTCTCAATAAGAGGAACACTATGCGACTGACGGCACGTCAATCGGACGTCCGTAGCTCAAGATATGAGCGTTTCCGCTCCGAAGGCCCGGTTGGTTTCGTGAACGAACCAACCCGGCCGAACTCAAAGTAATCCGAAACCTTGAGTGCGATATACCGAAACGACCGTCTCGATCCAAGGATCGCGTTGCCGCAGACGGTTCGTCATTCGGAGGTCCGAGGCTCAAGTTATGAGCCAAGAACCGAATCTGGTCCGAAACGGGGGGTCCGGGTCCGGGCCGACCCGGCCCGACCCCCCCCCCCCCCCCTCTGGACGGCGCGGCGGCCGGCGGCGGCGGACGGGGGCGGCGGACGGCGGCGGACGGCGGCGGCGGCTGGCCGCGTGGCGGCGGCGGCGGGCCGCGCGGCTGCGGGCGGCGGCGCGGCGGCGGGCCGCGTGGCGGCGGCGGCGGGCCGCGTGGCGGCGGCGGGCCGCGTGGCGGCGGCGGGCCGCGTGGCGGCGGCGGAAGGCACGCGGGGCTGAGCCCCGCGTTTCACAAAAACGGCACGGCTTTAAGCCGTGCCTTGCTAAGAAACGGCCCCCGCAAGTGGGGGCCGGCTGAAGAAAACCGGGGGGGCTTTGCCCCCCCCTCCTTAAAATAACCGCCCCCCTCATTAAGAGGGGGGTCTTGAAGGACCGACCGGGGGTTTAATCCCCCGGTTTTTATGACATCCGGCCGGCCCGCTGGCCGGCCGGTTTTTACCAACGGGACCGGAATTTCCGGTCCCGCCCTCGACTTCCGACGCCGGCGGCCCGGCCGCCGGTCTTTCCTTCCGCCGCGGCCCGGAACCGGCCGCGGTCTCCTCGTCTCACCGCGGCCCGGAACCGGCCGCGGTGTTCGTCGTCCGGCGCGGTGCGACGGCACCGCGCCCCTTTCGCCGTGCCATGAATCCTCCCAACGCGGCGCGACGGCGTCGCGTTCTTGAAATCTCTCCTCGGCGAAGCGCGACGGGTTGCGGAAAAAAAATAAGCATGTTCATCCGCGTGGTGCGACGGCACCACGCCTCTTGCTTCCACCCGCATGAATAAAACGAGAACTAAGGAGGGGGGGTTCGGCCGTGTTCATGCGGTCCGACCCCCCTCACGTTAATTAAAAACATAACTAAAGAATATCCAAAATCCTCACATTTAGTCATGCTAAAAATCCATGACTCAAGAATGGAATAAAAATAAACAATAAATAACATCCCCTACCTCTGGATTCAAGAACGATGATCGTCAACGACCCGCGGAAGACGCGTCGCGGTGGTCGGCGTCACGGAAGAAGGACGTCGATGTCGTGAAGCGAGGATTCGAAGTTCTTTGACGACGATTTCGTCGTGGGAAATCGTCGCGGAAGAGATGACGCGGAAGAAGACGTCGTCGGTGTCGCGGGTATGGCATCGCGAAAGACGATTCCCGAGAACGTGGCGTTCTTCGTCGATGTTCGAAGGTTCTTCGCGTTCTTCGTCAAAGCTTGAAGAAGAAGAAGATGAAGGCTCCAAATTCTCTCAAGGTGGCTAGAGAATTCTAACCCAAATAAAATAAGCTAAAGACTTATTTTATTCACACAATTATCAATTTGAATTTCAAAGGTTTGAAATTCAAACAATTCAAACAATTCAACTCCATTAATTAAGAAAGTTGTCATGTTATTAAAAGAGGAGTTTAAGGGGGAAGTTGAGAGGTTACTAAAAGATTTAGGGGTTCGTGTGGGCCCCACCACACTTAATCCTCCCAAGGGAGGTTAAGTGGGTGTGGGTCCCACTTCTAACCCCCTTAGGTAGGTTTTTTTTAATAAGTTTAAATAAAATTTGTTTTACACAATTTTATTTAACTTAACTGAAAAACCCCAAAACGTAACTTTCAACCCGCAACAAACGCAACTCCCGAAAAGGTCTCATTAAGCGAATATCGGCGCTGCGAGTTCATCGGTGCCCTCGGATTTCAATTCCGAGCACCGGATCAAAAGTTAGGAATTCCCGCTCGTTCGTTCACTGAACGTACCCGAGCCAAACTTCGGAAATTAATTCCGGGCACTCCGGGCCTCGGAATCAGGTGCCGTCTGAAACCGCGCTCTTGTAAAAAATCCAAAGAAAATTAAGAAAAAAATTCCCTTGAATTTTACGGTCTTTACATTACTCCCACCTCAGGGCTTTACGTCCCCGTAAAGATACAACAAAAATTAGGGAAACAAATGAGGGTACTGAGCACGCATCTGAGCCTCTCGCTCCCATGTGCTCTCCTGGAGATTCCCGTGCTGCCATCTGATGCGCACAAGAGGAATCGATCGCCCACGTAGGACCCGCTCCTGTCGATCCTCTATCTCCACCGGGACCTCTGTAAAAGTCGCCCCATCGTCAACGTCAAGCTCCCCATGATCAATGATGTGCGTCGGGTCGTGCACGTATCTCCTCAGCTGAGATACGTGGAAGACGTCGTGCACCCGGTGCAACTGAGGTGGTAGAGCCAGGCGATAAGCCACCTCGCCAATCCTGCTGAGAATCTGGAAAGGTCCGATGAAGCGCGGAGATAACTTGCCGCCTCGGCCAAATCTCCGAATACCACGTCGAGGTGAGACCCGCAAGAAGACGTGGTCGCCATCCTCGAACTCTAGTGGCCTCCGCCTCCTGTCAGCGTATGACTTCTGCCGGCTCTGAGCTGTCCTCATCCGCTCCTGGATGACCTGGACCTTCTCTGTCGTGGCCTGGACCATCTCCGGTCCCACTAGTGCTGACTCCCTTGGTCTGTCCAGCACAAAGGAGATCTACATGGTCGGCCGTACAACGCCTCGTACGGTGCCATCCCGATGGTGGAGTGATAGCTGTTGTTGTATGCGAACTCCACCAAAGGTAGGTGGTCCTCCCAGCTACGACCAAAGTCAAGGACACATGCACGGAGCATGTCCTCGAGAGTCTGAATGGTCCTCTCCGTCTGTCCATCCGTCTGAGGGTGAAAAGCTGTGCTAAGACGTAGCTGCGTCCCGAACGCCTCCTGTAACCCCTTCCAAAGCCGGGAAGTAAAGCGGGCATCACGATCGGAAATGATAGATGATGGCACGCCGTGGAGCCGCACAATCTCCTGAACGTAGAGACGTCCCAAGCTCTCCACCGAGCCCTGCTCTCTGATGGGTAAGAAGTGTGCCGACTTGGTGAGTCGGTCAACAATCACCCAGATGGAGTCGTGACCTCTGGAAGTGCGTGGAAGTCCAGTCACGAAGTCCATAGATATGCCGTCCCACTTCCACTCCGGAACCTCCAAGGGCTGTACCAAGCCTGCTGGTACCTGATGCTCTACCTTCACCTGCTGATAGGTAAGGCATCGAGAAACGAACTCTGCTACAGCTTTCTTCATGCCCGACCACCAGTGCTGTCGTCTGAGGTCCTGGTACATCTTCGCCACTCCAGGATGTACCGCTAAAGGAGAAGTGTGAAACTCCCTCAGCACTTCTTCTCGCAATGTGACTGGTACCAAGGCACGTCCTCTGAAAAGGATGTCGTGCTCTGCTCCAAGGGAGAAACCATCAGGTGCCTGTCCCGAGGATATCTGTGCACGCCGTGTCTCGCAGTCAGTGTCCCCGCGCTGTGCCTCCCTGACTCGCTGCAGTAGTGGAGGAGTGACTGTGAGAGACTGAAGAAAGGCTGCTCCATCTCTATCCACGAAGGATATCTGCAAAGAGGCTAGCTGCTCCGTCGCCTCCTCGAGTATCTGAATGCCTGTCCTCCTGCTGAGGGCATCGGCTACTACGTTCCCCTTCCCAGGTGTATAGACTATCTCAAAGTCATAGTCCTGGAGGAACTCGAGCCATCGTCGCTGTCTCAGGTTCAGATCCTTCTGTGAGAAGATATACCTGAGACTCTGATGATCGGAAAAGACTGTAAAGCGCTCGCCCATCAGATAATGTCGCCATGTCTTCAGAGCGAAGACCACTGCTGCTAACTCCAGGTCATGGGTAGCGTAGTTCTGCTCATGTGGCCTCAACTGTCGTGATCCATAGGCGATCACTGCCCGCTCCTGCATTAGAACACATCCGAGTCCGGTCCCTGATGCATCGCAGTAGACCACGTACCCTACTCCCTCTTCAGGCAACCTCAAGATAGGTGCGCTAGTCAATCTCTGCCTCAGCTCCTCGAAGCTCTGCTGACAACTGTCTGACCACACGAAGGGTTTCCCCTTCTTCGTCAAAGCTGTGAGTGATGCCGCAACTCTGGAGAAGTTCGGCACAAACCTCCGATAGTATCCAGCTAGTCCCAAGAAACTCCGAACCTCAGTCACGCTCCTGGGTGGCTCCCATGCTAACACAGCCTCAATCTTCGCGGGATCCACTGCAACTCCCGCCTCAGAGATAACGTGTCCCAAAAAGTGGACCTCACGTATCCAGAACTGGCACTTCGAGAGCTTACCATAAAGTTGGTGCTCTCGGAGTGTGTCAAGAACAACTCGCAAGTGATAGGCGTGCTCCTCCTCTGTCGAAGAGTAAATCAGAATGTCGTCGATGAAGACCACGACAAACCGATCGAGGTATGGCTGAAAGATCCTGTTCATGAGAGCCATGAACACTGCTGGAGCATTGGTTACACCGAAAGGCATAACCAAGAACTCATAGTGGCCATACCGACATCTGAAGGCCGTCTTCTGCACATCCTCGTCTCTGACTCTGAGCTGATGATAGCCTGACCTGAGGTCTATCTTCGAGAACCACCGTGCTCCCTTGAGCTGATCAAAGAGGTCATCAATCCTCGGTAGCGGATACTTGTTCCTCACTGTCACCTGGTTCAGGCGACGATAGTCAACACAAAGTCGCAAGCTCCCGTCCGCCTTCTTGGCGAACAATATCGGGGAAGCCCAGGGTGAAACACTGGATCGGATGAATCCCTTGCCCTGCAAGTCCTCTAACTGTACCCGTAGCTCTCGAAGCTCGGCGGGGGCCATCCGATATGCTGGTGTGGATATCGGGGCTGTCCCGGGGTACAAGTCAATATAAAAGTCTACCTCTCTGCGAGGAGGTCGCCCTGGAACATCGTCGGGAAAAACGTCCGCATACTGATCCACCACTGCAGGAAAACCAGGACTCCGCACGTCAACTGCTCCAAGGAAAAGGCTAGCCAACTGATGAGTGATGGGCTGTCCTCTCCTCCGCGGAAGTCCATCCTGTGCTGCTAAGGCTCCCTTCTCGCCGGTGAAGGTGAACCTGCTCCCGTCGGTGCGTACACATCGCACCTTGCGCCTAAAACAGTCAATCTGTGCATGGACCGTAGACAGCCAATCCATGCCCAAGATGACGTCGTAAGGCCTCGACGCTGCTACAAGAAGATCACAGCCGAAGCTCTCGCCTCCTAGAGTAAGCTCACACTGCCGGCACCAGTGCGTAATCGTCGAGTCTGCTCCCGTAGGAGTCTCTAGCCGTAAGGATCGAGCCAACGGCTCTGTCGGAATCTTCGAGCTCCGAACAAGGGCAGCGGCTATGAAAGAGTGACTCGCTCCTGTGTCTATAAGAACTGCAGCAAGGGTGGAATAGACACAGATAGTACCTCGAATCATCTCAGGTGCGCCGTGGTCGTAGGCCTCTGCTGCCTGGAGCTGTGCCTGTCGCTGCCCGCCAGCTCCCTGTGGTCGGGGTGGACCTCCTGGTGGTGGTGGTGGTAGAGCCTCAAAGCGTCGGCCACCACCAGCTGCTCGCCCAGCTCCTCTGCCTCGTCCGCCTCCTCCCAGTGGACCGCCACGGTCGACCCTCTGCCTCTGCCTCGGTGGTCCATCAACTGACTGCTGCTCCTCGGCACGGCGGGTCGGGCAGTCGCGAGCCATGTGGCCCTGCCCGCCGCACGAGTAGCACTGCCTGCCTCTCGGAAGACTGGCTCCGCGCTGTGTGCCCCGCACTGCTGAGCCAGTGCCCTGAGATCGTCGGCCTGAAGGTCTGGTCTGTCTGGACCCCTGAGTCATCCGTCGACTGCCTGCTGTAGATGACTCTGCCACGTGCCGCCCTGCGGTGGGTCGCTGTGCTGGTGTAGACTCAGCAAGGAAGCTCTCGATCAGAAGTGCCCGCTCCAGTACTCCTGTCTGAGTCGGTATGCTGAGGGAGATCAGTGATGCCCTGATCTCGTGTCTCAAACCCTGCTCGAAGGTCCGGGCCCGGAAGAATGGATCCCGTTACCATGTCGGTCGAGTAGCGCGAGAGATCGGTAAACCTCGCCGAGTACTGGGCGACCGTCATGCTGCCCTGCCGCAGCTGTAGAAGCTCCTGGATGCGCACCGCTCGAAGGGTGGCCGGGACGAACTCAGAGCGGAAGAGGCTCTCGAAGTCCGTCCAGAGTAGAGATGCCTCATCGTGCACCTGGAGCATCAAGCTCCACCATCGTCCAGCTGCTGCGTGTAGTAGGCTCGCAGCGAGGATCACCATGAGGTCTGCTGGTGTCCTCACTAGCCTAAACACTCGAACCACTGCCTCCAGCCAGTCCTCTGCTGCCTGGGGATCCGTCTCCCCGCGAAACCTGGGCGGTCGCTGGTGCTGAAACTCATGCAGTGCGCTGAGGCGACGTGCATCGTCAGCGGCTGCTGCTGGAAGCATCGGGGGCTCGGCGGGTAAAGCTACCGCCGGTGCCACTACTGGAAAAGGGCCCTGCACCGAGGCCTCGTCGCTCGGGGGGCTGTCGTCTCGCTCGACTCTCGGAACCCTAGCTGGCTGCCGTCGTGGGGCCATCCTGAAAAGGAGAACAAGAGCACCATCGTCAGAACAGTATACCTGGTGAGCTGAATTAAGTAATCACAAAGAAAACTTGAGACTTTCGTTAAGCAGATCAGTATACCCGGTGAGCTGACACAAGTAATCACAAAGAAAACTTTGAAACACACACGCAATCAATGTTTTCGTGCATTAAGTCGGAAATCAGAAGTCAGGGTCCTGGTGTACGGATACGTCGGCCGCCGCACCAACACTGGACTCCCTGGACTGATAACCACACTCAATACGCTAAACATTATTGCTTCACATAGAAAAGATCAGAGTTCGCGGTAGAACCGAACTCCTCTGATACCAATTTGTCACGACCCGCCCTCGGGGTCCGTGTCGTGACTACCCCAAGCCCGCCTTCCATAGGCCAGGGGCTGGCGACTAGCACCAAGGCGTAAATCCCGGTAAAAAGGGAAGGCATTGCCTTAGAAAAGTAAGCACACATCACAGAGTAAACAAGCGGAAGTAAACACTAAACAAGCAGAGTACAACTGAAAGTGCGGAAAAGTAAATGGGCCAGAATACAAACCCAAACTGAAAGTAAAGTACAACTCAAAAAGGGAAAAACAGCAACTGTAAAGTAAAGGCCGCTACTCCGAGCTGTCCACCGGAAATCCCACCTGAAGGGTGGGTACAGATAGCTCCTCTGCTCCACGGGTCCCACCGTCCGCTCCGTGCTCGTCCCGCCCAGTGGTCCACCTCCGGGTACCGTCCCGCTCCGCAAACCTCAGCTAAGGTCAACGCTGTCCGTCGTCTGCAACCAACACAACGTAGTGCGGGCGAAGCCCGTGCAGGGGTGAGTATAAGCTACTCAGTAGGGACCCCGAGACCCCTGAAGGTCTCTCAAAATCCACAAAGGATAAACCACGAAACAAAGTACAATCACGAAGTAACAACCAACACTGCTTAGGTATATGCCCATACATATACCTAAGTCATCAATTCAAATACGCTCCAACCTCCGAGCCCAAGTATAACTCAGTCCACGCAGGAAAGTATACGTATTCCACAAAGGAAAGTAACAGGATTCAGCTCACACAGGTATACTTCTTCAAGGACGATAAAGATGATCACTGATCCATCTAAGTCGTCGGACCCACGAAGGATCGATAGGTAACTAACCCCCGCAGAAGACCCACACAGGATCGGGCTCACACAGAACCTGTAGGCGCTGGCTCACACAGAACCGCTGAGCGCAAGGACCCACACAGGATCAGGCTCACACAGAACCTGTAGCACTGATCCTCGTAGGATCGCTGAGTGCTGTAGTCGTCGTCGTCGAATCCACACAGGATCTCTGTACTGTCGTCGTCGAATCCACACAGGATCTCTGTACTGTCGTCGTCGCAGTCACAGTAGCAGTCGTAGCAGTAGAACAGTCGCAGCCAGTACTAGGGTTCCCGCACACAGCAAGCTCGTACGGAGGGTCCGCTCCACGAGCCGAGAGGCTGATACATCAACTGTCACGAAGACCGAAGTTGATGTATCCAAAAGTTCCGTATCGTCAACAGGAACTCAACGCAACAGACGGCGCGTCGATCAGACGCCCGGTCTGAGAGTTATAGGCATTTTCGTCTCCGGGGCCCGGTTGGTTTTTAAGGCAAAACCAACCCGACCGTACTCCACCTGCGTCCGAACCTTGGGCGGAGTATGCCAAAAGATCCGTCTCAATAAGAGGAACACTATGCGACTGACGGCACGTCAATCGGACGTCCGTAGCTCAAGATATGAGCGTTTCCGCTCCGAAGGCCCGGTTGGTTTCGTGAACGAACCAACCCGGCCGAACTCAAAGTAATCCGAAACCTTGAGTGCGATATACCGAAACGACCGTCTCGATCCAAGGATCGCGTTGCCGCAGACGGTTCGTCATTCGGAGGTCCGAGGCTCAAGTTATGAGCCAAGAACCGAATCTGGTCCGAAACGGGGGGTCCGGGTCCGGGCCGACCCGGCCCGACCCCCCCCCCTCTGGACGGCGCGGCGGCCGGCGGCGGCGGACGGCGGCGGCGGACGGCGGCGGACGGCGGCGGCGGCGGGCCGCGCGGCGGCGGCGGCGGGCCGCGCGGCGGCGGGCGGCGGCGCGGCGGCGGGCCGCGCGGCGGCGGCGGCGGGCCGCGTGGCGGCGGCGGGCCGCGTGGCGGCGGCGGGCCGCGTGGCGGCGGCGGAAGGCACGCGGGGCTGAGCCCCGCGTTTCACAAAAACGGCACGGCTTTAAGCCGTGCCTTGCTAAGAAACGGCCCCCGCAAGTGGGGGCCGGCTGAAGAAAACCGGGGGGGCTTTGCCCCCCCCTCCTTAAAAGAACCGCCCCCCTCATTAAGAGGGGGGTCTTGAAGGACCGGCCGGGGGTTTAATCCCCCGGTTTTTATGACATCCGGCCGGCCCGCTGGCCGGCCGGTTTTTACCAACGGGACCGGAATTTCCGGTCCCGCCCTCGACTTCCGACGCCGGCGGCCCGGCCGCCGGTCTTTCCTTCCGCCGCGGACCGGAACCGGCCGCGGTCTCCTCGTCTCACCGCGGCCCGGAACCGGCCGCGATGTTCGTCGTCCGGCGCGGTGCGACGACACCGCGCCCCTTTCGCCGTGCCATGAATCCTCCCAACGCGGCGCGACGGCGTCGCGTTCTTGAAATCTCTCCTCGGCGAAGCGCGACGGGTTGCGGAAAAAAAATAAGCATGTTCATCCGCGTGGTGCGACGGCACCACGCCTCTTGCTTCCACCCGCATGAATAAAACGAGAACTAAGGAGGGGGGGGTTCGGCCGTGTTCATGCGGTCCGACCCCCCTCACGTTAATTAAAAACATAACTAAAGAATATCCAAAATCCTCACATTTAGTCATGCTAAAAATCCATGACTCAAGAATGGAATAAAAATAAACAATAAATAACATCCCCTACCTCTGGATTCAAGAACGATGATCGTCAACGACCCGCGGAAGACGCGTCGCGGTGGTCGGCGTCACGGAAGAAGGACGTCGATGTCGTGAAGCGAGGATTCGAAGTTCTTTGACGACGATTTCGTCGTGGGAAATCGTCGCGGAAGAGATGACGCGGAAGAAGACGTCGTCGGTGTCGCGGGTATGGCGTCGCGAAAGACGATTCCCGAGAACGTGGCGTTCTTCGTCGATGTTCGAAGGTTCTTCGCGTTCTTCGTCAAAGCTTGAAGAAGAAGAAGATGAAGGCTCCAAATTCTCTCAAGGTGGCTAGAGAATTCTAACCCAAATAAAATAAGCTAAAGACTTATTTTATTCACACAATTATCAATTTGAATTTCAAAGGTTTGAAATTCAAACAATTCAAACAATTCAACTCCATTAATTAACAAAGTTGTCATGTTATTAAAAGAGGAGTTTAAGGGGGAAGTTGAGAGGTTACTAAAAGATTTAGGGGTTCGTGTGGGCCCCACAACACTTAATCCTCCCAAGGGAGGTTAAGTGGGTGTGGGTCCCACTTCTAACCCCCTTAGGTAGGTTTTTTTTAATAAGTTTAAATAAAATTTGTTTTACACAATTTTATTTAACTTAACTGAAAAACCCCAAAACGTAACTTTCAACCCGCAACAAACGCAACTCCCGAAAAGGTCTCATTAAGCGAATATCGGCGCTGCGAGTTCATCGGTGCCCTCGGATTTCAATTCCGAGCACCGGATCAAAAGTTAGGAATTCCCGCTCGTTCGTTCACTGAACGTACCCGAGCCAAACTTCGGAAATTAATTCCGGGCACTCCGGGCCTCGGAATCAGGTGTCGTCTGAAACCGTGCTCTTGTAAAAAATCCAAAGAAAATTAAGAAAAAAATTCCCTTGAATTTTACGGTCTTTACAAAAGAGGTCATCAAACACACAAATACCTTTTATATAATTATAAAGAAAACCCTTATTAACCATTTCAAAACTCACATTTCCCATTTAAAACTAATCTCCGATTTTATGATTCATGGAAAATCAAACCATAATCATGTCAAAATAGAACTCAATAAATTTTATAAATCTCTAGGAAAACGATATAAAATTATAATTAGGGATAATGGATTTTTGTGTTTAGACTACTTGGTTTGATATACAATTAGACATCATGATATAACCTTGGTGAATCTCTTGGAATCATTAGCAGTATCACCACATGGTTCTTTAGTCCATGAAAGAAGTACATCTCTTTTTTTATATTACCATTTCACCTCAAAATGAAGTCTCAAAATAAAAAATCAAAATCCCAAAGTCCCTTATTAACTAAGGTGTAACGTCCCAGACCCGGGTTCCATGCATTGGGTGCCCCGAGCCCGGTTCGCCACGTGACCTCAAGCACATTTCCCCAAACACCAGAGGCTGCCGAATAGCATCGAGGGCCCAGGTCTTATCGTGGGGAAACTATGCCCTCATTTGTCAAAGTGTAGCACAACGGAATTTATAGAAAACATACAACGATAGTGGAAGCAGTAAACATACAAAAAGTAAATAAACTACAGTAGTGGATACAAGCAACAGTATATAAATGATGATGCTACATGTTTCAAGTTCTATGAAAACATCCAGAACATGTTATACATCAATACAGTACAAGAGAAATGAGAGTACAACAAAGTAAAGAAAACAGCTGACAACAGCATCACGAGCCTAGGATCGGTCCCATTCCCACCTACTCCTCGAAAAAAGTCAAGTACCTGTATAGGGACTCTTTACCCTATCTATACCTACAGAAACAAAATCTGTTTGGGGCGAAAAGCATGACCCAAATAGGGTGTTAGAAAGATATCTCAGTAGGCACCGACAAAAGGGTCGTGCCCAACTATGTTCTAACATGAAACAATAGTGAGCAGTGGAAAAATGAAATAATGTAAGCAGTACACAAAAGTCACTAATTAAAAGTTATATTTCCATTTTATTATTCATTTAAACCATTAAATATATGAAATCACCACAGTACATTTCTAGTAAACAACTAGTGTCCTCATACATGTAAACTCCTACACTCGGGTAATGAGTATCCAACACAATAATCTGCCCTCAGGCATAATAGAGTTTTTCCCTTAGGTGTAGGTAGTGTCTCCCATAGGAACAGAATCAGCTGCCCACAAGCACTGAAGAAGTTTCCCTCGGGCCGAAATAACTACTGCCCATATACTAAATAGTTTAGTTCCCACAGGCTAATCACAACAATGCCCTCAGGATAAACAAGTAACCAGTCCATGCCCAACATATCAGAATGCAGTAAACAAGCAATTCCTCTCAAGGAAATTCTACAATTACTACATATAAGGCATACCCTCAGGTATCATGGTCATACGGCTAAAAAGTGAAACACACCCCCGGTGTGGTTCCGGATCCAAGAAACGATACCAACCAACATTTTATTATCACAATTTAATCACCTATGCAATTATAGGAATTAAATATAGTGACGACCTCAGCCACACGACACCCCAACATGGGTCTGTGGCACGAAAACACACAAAAACGCTCGACAGTTGCAAAATAAACACAAGGCCACCTACCTTATATGACAAAAAACGTTATCCCCGAACGATGACTTTAGAAACGCCCAAGAACGGCGTAGATCCGTGCGGTTCTAACAAGATCGTCTGAAGCCAAATCGGATTCCAGACGAACACCCGGCGGATCATCAAAGGTTCGACCATCCTCCTTGGCTCCAAAATGGTTCAAACGTCTACTCTTCCAAAGGAGGAGGCTACTGCCTATTTTAATCCAAAAAAACAAAGTACACGGCATGTACTTCTAAGTACACAGTGTGTACTTCTTTCATTTAACTGTTCATTTGGCGGCACCGCCACACTGTTAAACCATCGACATGAGTACACGACATGTACTTTAAAGTAAACGGCGTGTACTGTCGCCCACCTATCGGCTCCCCCACTGCCTTACTGTTTAGGCCTGCCGACTGACTACACGGCGTGTAGTCGGTTCCTACACCTTTCTTCATCTACATGGCTACACGCCCCGTGTACTCATCCCCACACGACAAGAAGTACACGGCGTGTGGAAGAAGTACATGATGTGTAGTTCTAAAATGCAGGATTTTTCCCAATTTTCAATATTTTCTCAAAAAGACTTAAGGAAAAAGAAAAACAAGAATCTCGTACCTCAAAACTAAGAACCGGGTTCTTACAAACGTCCCCTTGTATAGAAATTCATCCCCGAATTTCCCTTCCAAGGGTGGCAAAGAATAAGCTCCAAATAGCTCGATCCACTGATCACATGCGTCCGCCTCCCACTCCCAGGTCTCGTCCTGCACTCGGCCATGCTTCCATATCACCCGTACGAGAGGAACTGACCGACCTCAGAGAACCTTCATGCTTCAGTCAACAATACGGATCAGATTCTCCTCAAAGGACGCATCATGAAGAATCTCAACCTCCTCAGGCTGAAAAACGTGAGATGGGGCTGAATGATAGCGACGCAACTGAGACACGAGGAAGACGTCGTGCATGCCTCGGTACGGCTACAGTAACAGCAACCAATATGCAACCAGACCGACTCTCTCCAGAATCCCGAATAGTCGCACATACCGTGGTGAAAGATTACCCTATCTCATGATCCTCTTGTGTCCCAGCCTCGGCGAAGCATGCAAGAACACCTGATCCCCGACCACGAACTCCAAAGGTCGTCTGCGGCGATTAGCATAAGACTTCTAACTAGACTACGCGGTAGCCATCCACCTATGAATCAACTGGACCTGCTCAGATATCTCCTGCACGAGCTATGGCCCTAGTAAAGCTGCCTCACCTGCCTCTAACCAGCAAGAAGGTGATCAGAAATGCCTACCATATAAATAATTGTATGGTGCCGTCTCAATAGTTTCCTGAAAACTATTGTTATAGGCAAACTCTACTAAGGGTATATGCTTCTCCCATAAGCCCCCAAAGTCTAGGACGCATGCGTGTAGCATGTCCTCTAGCACCTGTATCGTCCGCTCTGACTGGCCATCTGTCTGAGGGTGGTATGCTGTGCTCAGAAGAACCTATGTACCCATCACCCTCTGAAAACTCTGCTAGAAACGAGACGTAAAGCGGGTTTCCCTATCTGAAATGATAGAACGAGGGACCACATAAAGACGTACGATCTCTAGGATATACAGCCTCCCGAGATCGTCCACGTAGAAGGTCTCCTTGATCGGCAAGAAGTGAGCTACCTTCATGAGTCTGTCCACAACATCCAACATGGTGCCATTGCCTATAGGCGACCTCGGCAATCCCATCACGAAATCCATCGTGACATCATCCCATTTCCACTCTGGAATGGGCAACTGCTGTAACAGCCCAGCTGGCCTATGGTGCGCCGCCTTCACCTGCTGACAGGTGGAACACCTCGTAACAAAACTAGCTACATCCCTCTTCATACCCGGCCACCAGTACTAATGTCTCAAGTCTCGGTACATCTTGGTAAACCAGGGATGAACTGCCCAAGCTGAATCATGAAACTTCTTCATCAGATCCTCGCGTATATCCCCTGGAACCCATACTCATCCATGGAAAAGAAATACCTCATAATGGCCTATCGTACAACCAGGATAAGGGTCCTCACTTGCCACTGAATCCTGTAGAACTAGGCCTTCCAGATCAGATAGCTACCTCATCCTCACTCTATCCAGGAGGGTTGAAGTCACAACTAAGGAGGAAAGATAAGTCTTCCCCTGACTGTTGTGCACCTCCAGATGCATCTCAGAGAACAATGCCATGAGCTGCAACTCACCACTGGCCTCCTATACTGCCTGAATCTGAGTCTTCCTCCTCATTGCATCAGCTACTGCATTAACATTACCAGGTGTATAGGCAAGCTCAAAATTGAAGGATTGTAGGTACTCAACCAACCTTCTCTGCCTCAGATTCAGGTCATGCTGAGTAAAGATTTACTTGAGGCTTTTGTGGTTGGTGAAAACCACAAAATTCTCTCCCAAGAGATAATGTCTCCAACAGCGCAACGCATGAACAACTGCATCCAACTCGAGATCATGTGTCAGGTAATTCTTCTCATGTGGCCTTAACTGCTGAGACCCGTATGCAACAACTCAGTCGCCCAGCATCAAAATGGCTCCCATCCAAATCCCTGATGCATCACAGTAAACTGTATAGCTCTTTCAATCCTTCGGGAGTATCGGGATCGGTGCTGATGTCAACCTTCCATTCAGGTCAAGAAACGATGTCTCGCAAGCTTCTGACCAAGCGAACTTTACACCCTTCTTAGTCAGACCCGTCAATGGTGCTGCTATGCAGGAGAAGTCCGGTATGAAGCATCTGTAGTAACCAGCCATCCCTAAGAAACTCCATATCTCAAACACGTTCTTAGGATGCTCCTAGAAAACTACTTCTCTCACCTTCTCTGGGTCTAATGCAACTTTTTCCTCTGAGATTATATGACACATGAAGTGAATATGGTCCATTCAAAATTGACACTTCGAGAGCTTAGCATATAGCCGATGCTCTCTCAGTGAACTCAATACGATCTCAAGATGGGTGGCATGGTCATGTCGAGTGCGAGAGTATACCAAGATGTTGTCCATGAATACCACTACAAAAGAATCAAGATACGGATGGAACACACGATTCATCAGAGCCATGAAAACCGCTGGCGTGTTCGTTATTCCAAATGGCATAACCAAGTCATCGTAGAGACCATATCTGCTCTGAAAAGATGTAAGCGGTGTATCCGATGGTCTAACGCATAACTGATGATATCCGGATCTCATGTCAATCTTCGAGAACACTCGTGCTCCATGAAGCTGATCAAACAGATCATCTATCCTCGGCAAGGGATATCAGTTCTTAACCGTCAACTGGTTCAGCTTTTGATAATCCACACAAAGTCTGAGGGTACCATCTGCCTTCTTCGCAAAAAAGGACAGGAGAACCCCAAGGAGAAGTACTGGGTCGGATAAATCCCTTTGCTTTTAGCTCCTCAAACTGCCTCTTGAGCTCCAACAACTTAGGTGTGGCCATCCTTTAAAGAGGAATGGACACCGGTGCTGGTCCTTGAACTAGCTCAATAGATAAATCCACCTCCCGCACCGTAGGTAGACCTAAAAAGTCATCTGGGAAGACATCCCTGAAACGATCGACAATTGGAGGGAAATCTGTCTAAAAAGTCCCCTGATCATCCAGATATAAGCTCTCTATTTGGGCTGTGACTCCACCTCGCCCATGATGCTCTGGTCCAGATCGACTCGCCTGAACATCCCACTCTCCCTTGTATAGAAACTCTCCACCCTCTGGTGATGTGAAACACACCCTACGACGATAGTAGTCTACAAAGGCTCTAAAGGGAACCAACCAGTCCATATCGATAATGAATTCATAGCTCGTCATCTATAGGACATAGAGGTCCCAAAGGAAGTGACACCCACCATCCTCAAGGCGGCACTCCTTGCACTGTCGCACACCAGCCATCCTAATCCCCAATGGAGTGTCTACTGTCAAGATATCGGAAGAAGTAGAAACACAGAGCCCAAGGCTCTCCACAATGGGAACAGATATGAAACTATGTGTACAACCCATATCAAAAAGTACTAAAGATAAGGTAGAAGCTACTAGAATAGTACCACAGACTGTCGAAGGTCTGGGATCCTGCTCCTGCTGGGTCTGTTGCACTACATTTGCATGTCCAGTGTCGCGGCCCTGCGACACAGCCTACCTACCCTGAGTTGTCCCGCCCTGCTGCCTCTCAGATCCTGGTGTCTGGATACCACGGCCACGTCCACCATCTCTGCCTACACGCCCTGACGTATTCCAGTTCCCTTACTGGTAAAAAGCCACTGGTCCTCCTCCCACATGCAGAGTCTATACAGAACCCCTCTCACTAGCCACTGGTGGAAACGCCCTGAAAAAGCGCTGGAGATGACCCATCTATTCGTAATCTCACCACTCCAATGGGTCTTGTGGACACTGAGGCATCTTGTTCCCCTCTTTACCATACTAGTAGCACATAACCTGGCCACGTGAAGCATTCTTCTAACTGGTATTGCCGCCCTGAGAGAAGTACATATGTATCTTCCTCTTACCAGCAGAAATAATACCTGTAACTGGTGCTGAACCACCCTGGACCACACCACTAGATTCCAGCATGTTCCTCTCTGTAATCATCACCTGATTCACAATCACATGTACATTAGGAAACCTAAAATCATTTTCCAGTGCTCAGATGTCATACCGAAGACCATCCTCAAAACGTCTGGCTCTCAACGTCTCATCACCCACCAGTACAGGTGCAAAATGTTGAATCTCCGTAAAACGAGCAGAATAGTCCATCACCGACATAGAGCCTTGCTGCAGATTCATGAACTATCGAGATCTATCTTGCCTCAGCATCTCAGGAAAGAAGAAGTCATAGATGACTGTCTGAAAATCTTCCCACGCCATGTCCCTGTGATGCTCTAACTGGGTGGAAACATTCCACCCCCTCTTGGCGGAATCACATAGCATATATGTCGCGAGATTGACCCTCCGCCCTGGAGGTGTCTCTAGATGCTCAAAAATAGTCTGCATCAACCCCATCCAATACTCTACAGCCTGCGGTCCTCCATCCCCTGAAAACGTAGGTGGATGATGCTGCTGCTGAAAGATACATGTCAGCTCGGCTATTGATTTGGCAGCCTGTGGTGCTCCCTAAAAGGTCTGCATGAACCGCATGAAGCCTTCACGGAACTGCACCTCTGTGCCTGTGCCTGGTATAGCAGCTGGCGCCACATCTGGCTCTGCTGTAGGATCAACTGGTATCCCATGGCCCACCATCTCTGGAGTATACTCGTCTCCACTCTCCTAGAGAACAAATCGTGGTCATCTAGGTGTCACGACTCTTCAAGGTCAAAAGCATGCCCCAGATTCAAGATTATTATGATCGGAATGCGAAGGAACCACAAACGAAATAAGAGGAAGAAGGCATTCAAAATTTTCAAAACAAGACTATACGACATGTACATTGACTACAAGACGTGTACTTGACTTCTCTTCCACTTCCCAGGTCCTTCTACACGGCTAATCCACACAGCTTCCGTAAAAAAAAACTACACGACTTGTATAATATCTACACGGCGTGTACGGTGTTATTTTCCAACTGCCAGTGTCGTCTGTGACATGGCCGAATACTCAGCTTGACACTACACGGTGTGTTACACCCGCCCATGGAATGTACACCATCCTATTTCCCAGCCACACTGCTAACTCAGCCGGTCTGTCCTCATACAATATTACACTGCATGTCCCACAGGTACATGGCGTGTTTAGGGAGAGGTGACACCGGCCCATGTTGTTAGTTACATGGCCGAGTCCCCAGGTCACACAACACGGCGTGTTCATCATTGACACGGCGTGATGTACAGTAGTTCACCGCCCCGTGTTGTTAGTTACACGACCGGACTTCGGGTCACACTCCACTGCGTGTACATAAACTACACTGTGTGTTTTACCCATTCCTTACCCAACCCCGTGTCACCACCCACATAGTATGTGACACGGGAAGAGACTACACGGTATGTACTCAGGTTACACGACATTTACTAAAAAAGTTCCTTTTTCTTCCCGAATAGAAGAACATACTCGACGTGTATAAATAATACTACATGGCGTGTATACTAGGTTTCCGGACAGTATGCCTCAGAATCTTCCTCAGAACCCAGAAAATACTGAAACCAACACCAAAGTGTCAAATTATGTCCTGTGGGGGCCCATACTCCCCACGAATAAAAGTTTGACATCTTATATTTGTTATAAAAAATAATTTGTCAATGATCCACCAAATTCCGGTCAATGGGGTCCCATACTCCCCAAAAACCAAAGTTTGGCATCCATTCAATAAACAAACTCAAACAAAAATACCATATCATAAGGTAGGTATTTATCAAGAAGCTATCACAACAGCATGATTTATTAGCACAACAACTATCACAACAACATGAAAATTCTAATGCACCTACATGGCATGGAAACTAGGAATGGAATGTGATATCTAGCATGTGCCTATATGATGCATGAGACGGCATACCCTCATCTCATCGGGTTGAAACTAAATAGAACCCATAGATAAAATATAAACTGTACAATCTCAATGTGCGTCACTCAAAGGAGAAAACATATCAACCGTAAAATTTTCAAAATCAAGAGAATGAAAAATACGAGGTACACTGGATTTTCCCTGTACACCAGTTAGCTACGCCCGGGCCTAGCTTATTACCAACTACCATTCTTCTTATCCTTGACGATAACTCTAAATAGTAAGTCAATGAAAAGAACACCCTCTGATACCACTTTGTAACGTCTCGGACCCGGGTGCCAGGAAAAGGGTGCCCTGAGCCCGGTTCACCACGTGGCCTCAAGCGCATTTCCCCAAACTCCAGAGGCTGCCGACTAGCAGCGAGGGACCAGGTCTGATAGTGGGGAAACTATGCCCTCATTTGTCAAAGTGTAGCGCAACAGAATTTAATGAAAACATACAACGACAACAGAAGCAGTAAACATACACAACTGAAATAAACTACAACAGTGGATAGAACCAACAGTATATAAAGGATGATGCTACATGTTTAAAGTTCTACGAAGACAGCCAGAACATGTTTTACATCTATACCGTACAACATAAAGGAGATTACAACAAAGAAAAGTAAACAGCTGGCAGCGGCATCGCGAGCCTAGGCTTAGTCCCATGCTCTTTTACTCCTCAGCAATAGTCAAGTACCTATATAGGGACTCTATCCCCTATCTATACCTGTAGAAATGAAATCTATTTGTGCCAAAATGCATGACCCAAACAGGGTGTGAGAAAGATATCTCAGTAGGCACCCACCAAAGGCTCGTGCCCAACTGCGTGCTAACATGAAACAATAGTGTGCAGTGAAAAAATGAAATAAAGTAAGAAGTACTCAAAAGTCACTAATTACCAGTTATATTGCCATTTTATTATTCATTTAAACCATTAAATATAAGAAAACACCACAGTGCATTTCTAGTAAACAACTAGTGTCCTCAGACACCTAAACTCCTACCCTCGGGAAACGAGTAACCAACACAAGAATCTGCCCTCAGGAATAACAGAGTTTTTCCCTCAGGCGTAGGTAGTGTCGCCCACAGGCACGGAAGAAGTTTCCCTCAGGCTGAAATAGCTACTACCCACCGGCTAAATAGTGTAGTGCCCATAGGCTAATCACAACAACGCCCTCAGGCTAAACTGGTAATCGGGCCATGCCCAACATATCAAAATGCAGTAAACAAGCAAATCCTTTCGAGGAAATTCTATATTTACTACATATAAGGCATACCCTCGGGTATCCTAGCCAAACGGAAAAACAGTGAAACACACCTCTGAGGTGGTTCCGGATCCAAGAAACGATCCCAACCAGAATTTTATTATCACAATTTAATCACCTATGCAATTCTAGGCATTAAATATAGCACACAACCTCAGCCACATGACACACCAACATGGGTTCGTGGCACGAAAACGCACAAAAATGCACGACAGTTGGAAAATAAACACAAATCCACCTAACTTATATGCCAACGAACGTTATCCCCGAACGCCACCTTCAGAAACGCCCAAGAATGGCGTAGATCCGTGCTATTCCAACAAGATCGTCCGAAGCCGAATCAGATTCCAGACGAACACCTAACAGATCTTCAAAGGGTCGGCCGTCCTACTTGGCTCCAAAATGGTTCAAACGCCTCCTCTGCCAAATGAGAGGCTACTGCATGTTTTAAGCCAAAAAAACAAAGTACACGGCGTGTACTTATGAGTACACAGTGTGCACATCTTTCATTTAACTATTAATTTGGCAGCTCCGCCACACTGTTCTATTGTCGGCATGAGTATACGAAATGTACTCTAAATTACACGGCGTGTCCTGTCGCCCAGCTATCGGCTCCCCCACCGCCTTACTGTTTAGGCATGCCGACTGACTACACGGCGTGTAAGGTACCACTACACGGCGTGTAGACAGTTCCTACACCCTTCGTCACCGGCATGGCTACACACCCCGTGTACTTATACCCACATGGCCAGAATTACACGACGCGTGGAATAAGTACATGGCGTGTAGTTCCAAAATGCATGATTTTTCCCCATTTTCCATATTTTCTCAAAAACACTTGAGGAAAAGGAAACAGAAGAAGCCTGTACCTCAAAACTAAGAACCAGGTTCTTACATCAGGTTTTGTTACAAGAGTTGGTGATCAGGATATAACCCATTAGTTACCATATAATCTTAGATGATCATATATTCATCTACCAGACACCCAAAAATAGAAAGGACTGTACATTCTCTTATAAAATTATTTCAGAAAACGACTTGTGTAAACCAAAAACTGGTCACTCATGTAATCAAACAACCAAGCTGAAGAGGAATTCCTACACCTTTCTAACTGGTAACTAGTGTTGAGAAATAAGAATAACTTTATTAGGAATGATTTACCCCAGAAACTAAAAAAATAATGGAAATAAATAAAATTGTGGTTGTTATTAGAAATGATGAAATCTAGATAGGTAAAATATCTCCAACTTACCTCATAAAATTCAACCAGTCAGTAAACCATGATCACTCTGAGAATGTTCTAAAACTGGAATGAAACTAAAACATAAGAATATAATGTAGGTGTACTCACTAAGATGATTAATAAGGATACTAATTAAATAATCATGCTCTAAACCATACCTTTAAAATGAATACCATTCCACGGTTGTTTGAAATACAAATATTCAAAATAAGGTTATCTTTTCATTCTAAAAAATGTCAAAAACTAATAATTTCAAAAGTAACATTTTCTTATCTTTTTTCCAAAACAATTTTCAAATAATAAATATTTTTCCAACAAACCTTTTGAAAA
This sequence comes from Viscum album, assembly GCA_963277665.1. Classification (NCBI taxonomy): domain Eukaryota; kingdom Viridiplantae; phylum Streptophyta; class Magnoliopsida; order Santalales; family Viscaceae; genus Viscum; species Viscum album. The sequence continues at coordinate 1,969,180,392 of OY728165.1, forward strand.
AAAAATTGAATGAAATACCCTAGTGAACAAAAAACAATTAGTGAATAGCAGAGTACATTTAAATAAGAGATGATATAAGAACTACCTACATAAGCATAATAGTTGAAATGATTTTATTTAATGCACCAAAAAATGAGGGAATTTATACTGAATAGGAATCTGATTTCATGGGTTATAACTAGACAACAATTGATGAGAACCTAATGGTACTCGGTTTAGAATCCATCAGTCAGACTATTGATGAGATCCAAAGTCCATTACCAACATGGTTGATATCAATGAGCCTTGCCAGTGGCACAACCCATACATCATTTCCCTACCATGGGTATCAAGAATGTCTAACCCAAAAAAATTAGAAACCATACTTGGACCCCCTCTATGATGAATATAATCCCATTACAGTATCATAAAAGATAAGAAAAGAATTTATCACACACATGACACTAACATGGGTGACAATATGCATTCATTTACCACTTCCAAGAACATTCTATATAAATATCCTCTCTAAATAAGGAATAACCATAGAGATTTTGATCATGTATAAAATGTTTTAATGTTTCCATGCAGCTCAACACATTATGAGAGTTCAAAACCATTTTCCAATAAGTACTTCTTGCCAAGTATTCCACACCATTTGAAATAAATTCTAATCATTTGGATAAATCATATATACATAACATTCATATTTTAAAACCATTTTGAAAATAAATCCAACAACTAAGGTTAATTTCATTTTAATATAACATGATCACAATATTCAATAAAGGAAAACCCGGGAAAATTTTAAGGAATGTATAAAAAACAAATAAAATAACCATTTTCAATGTTATATTTACCAAAATATATAATAAAAAAATTCATATAAAAAAGAATAAAATAATTTTATAATATAATGAATATAGGGTAACTACCGCAAAAACACATTCCCATAATTATTGGAACCCTAAATCCAATTGAACGGGGTCTACAAAATCAAGGGTGACTCCAAGGGACTTTGGTGAAGAAAAAGATTCATTTACACTTACACAAAAATTAAACTATACACACATGTAAATATACCTCAATATTCAATTCACTTATTCCCCTCTTCACCATGATATATCGGACCATTTGAGATTTTAAAACAAGTCAGGTCGGTTTCCTATCAGTTACAATTTCCTTAAAGGTACCAAGCCATGCATGACGTTTTCCACATATCTCAGCTATGCCGCTATCACTCAGACCGTCTAAAAATTTTCAGCCCAAGGAGGATAAGCTACAGGTTGAAACCTATTTTGATGAGAATCTAATTAATTTGTTTACTAGAGAATTACAGTACTCCACGGTTGTCCATTTCCTCTTGTATGGGTTTTATGGCAGCACGATCGAGTACAACACGTGACTTGGGAGAGGGAGGCCGATGAACGTGCTCAGTGGCTAGACTTATTCTCAGATATCCCTTCACCAGCATTGGATGGGATATTCAAGGATGAATTTTATTAAGGGTGAAATATTTTAAGAACACAATTATTCTTGTGAGGTAATGTTTATTTTTTTCATTGTGTTTTTTAGAGAAAACAAGGAAATTTGAAAAAAAATGATATGTTTTAGTAGAACATGCCAGGTACTCTTATGAACACGGTATGTAATATGGTCATGTAAGATGGGAAGACACAATGTGTGAGGTTATTGGCCAGGGAGAGAATAAAAATCCACTACACTTTGTGTACGTCTTAGTTTATGTTGTGTATTCATGTTGTAACGGTTGGTGCAGGACGTGAAAAGTAATTCAAAGAAGTTATGAATAGTAAAATGATATGCATGTCATGTTTTTAGATCTAAACATCATGTAATACTATATTTTGGCATAAAATGGGAATTTCCTTCATTTTATCTTCTCTTGAATAGAAAAACCGCTTGGTGAAGACCCTAGAGCCGCGGGAACAAATACTTCTCTTGTTTCATCATCTATAACCTGATTCAAGTGCTTTCTGTCTCATAGGATTCCTCTTAGTAAGAGCCATCTTCTCCTTTACCTATTCTTGCTGATTTATGTCCTTTAAGAAGCTGTTAAAGGTTGAATATATTACATTTTTTCTTAGATCTACGTTGTTCTAGGATGATTCAAGGGCCGACACTGGTTTATATCTCTCGTTCGACATCAAGGTTGGTGGTTTCGAGCCTCTCATAAATTAATGAGATTTTTATATGCAGAGATGTTCCACAAACCCATGTTTATGGTGTTTCCATAAAATTATATCAATCCTTATAATTATTAAATTATTTTTTGATAATGAATTAAATTAATTAAATCATGTTTAGTTTCATTAATTAGTTAAGGGCCACCATGTGAGTGAATTTAAATTACTTTGGGGATTGGTCGTTTCACACAAGGATGTCAATGGGAATGCTTAAATTTTATTTTCTTTTGGGTTTGTTTAAAAATAAACTTTATTATTATATTAATTTTAAATTGTGTTAGAATTGTGAGTATTAGATTATGGATTTGGGTTTGTGTTTTCCCCTTTATCATGTAGGGTTTTTTCTTTTTATGTAGTTTGGAATGATTTATTGAATATTAGATGGATAAATGGTAAATGGAATTGGTTGATACAAGGTTTTATCTTTTATCCCAATGAACGAACTCACATGATTATTGTACCTTGCACCTTGGGCGATGCATGGTTCAGCTTTGAATTCCATAAATAGACTTGAGAGGTTTTTGTTGTTATTTGATTAGTGACCCTTGCGCTCCCTTGTTGGACCTCCAGGGAAGGAATAAATTGAAATAAAATTATACAAAGAGTGATACCTTGGGGATCCCTAGTAGGACCACTGAGGACGAAATCACATGAACTTATACAAACACCAAGAGTGATACGTGGGCTCTCTAGTAGGACCACAATGAACGAACTGATGGGATGTTGGTAGAATTACACCTGTAGTGATACTTGAATTCAAACATAGGAATCTCGAGAATGGACTCATTTTATACTTAAATGATGAAACGGAAGGAATTTTGACTCGTCTGCGAAGAAAAATAACAAAATTTATTTTAGAAATTACTTACTTGTTTGGATGTCTTCTAAGACCTATGGTGTTCTTTCTTTTCAATAGAAATTGTCTGGATTTTCCCGGATTCTGGAATTTAAATTCATTATGTATGTAAACTACTAATCAAGGTATAAAACTATATAAATGGATAATATTATTTTTAGGTTATTTTACTTTTGAGTGCATACTACTTAATTTATTTCTTTAGTATACACAACTACTTCATCTACTCACTGATAGATTGGTAGAAACATAGTGTTTAACTACTGGGATTCATTTGTCACACCCTATTTGGTTTATGTTTTTGGGACCAAACAGACTATATTTATGTAGGTGTCGATAGGGCCAAGGCTCATATTCATGTACTTGATTATATCTCAGGAGTAGCAAATCATGGGATCAATCCATGGCTTGCGATGTAGTTGAATAAAATTTTGATTTATTGTACTTCGGTATTGTATTGAACTTGATTATGTTGTATCTTATTTTGGTTATTTTTATAGAACATGTAACATGATTCTTTTTCAATTGTAAGGATGAGACATAGATATTTATATGTCATACTTCCACTATTTTGATTCAGTTTCATGTTGTTTACAGCTTCCACTATTTGTTACTATTTATTATGATGTGTTACACTCTGCCATTGAGGGCATAGTTTTCTCCACTATCACAACCATGGCCCTCAATAATAGTTCGCAACCTCTGGAATTTGGGGAAATGTACTTGAGGCCATGTGACGAACTGGTCCGACTATCGGTTTAGTGGTAAGCCTGGTCATGATGTTACATACATAGATTGAGTTTTTTCATTACAATTGTAGATCTGATTAAGGATTCTTTCAATAATATTAGATAAACACCTTGATTTGGGCTTTCCCCAAAAGATGGGAACACCAAGGTACATGAAAAAATGATCCTTTTTTTTAAAACCTAATTCATTGTTAATGCCACTCTTTATATTAGTCAAAAAAATATTCATCCATTTAACAGTAATTTATTTAAAGAAATTTATGAATTCATAGTGAATTATAATAAGTTCTTCTTTGTAAATAAATTTAAATGTTCTTCTTGTCCATATATTTAATTTAATTATATTCTTATTCCATAAAGAATTTATTAATAGAATATAGTATTATATCTACTCCCTCTTCATTTCAGTTGGATTGATTATAGTTTTGTATAGTTCGGGATCATATAATAAATTTCTATGAAATTTAATTCAATTTTATATTATTAATTTTTAATAAAATATTTTTCAATAATTTAGTTTTGATCACATATAATATATAATTTAATAATGGATTTCAATATTTAATTACACTGTAGAAGGATTTCATGAATATTGAAAGATGTGTTCGTTGTTAAAACTATTTTCTTTAAGTGGAAATAAAAATTTGGATGAATGGTAAATGAATAGACAAAGTATTGGATTATAATTTTTTCATTGTTAGTTTAATATTTTAAAATCTATTTTTAACTAAATAGTTAATTAATATTTTTTAAATTATTATTTGGTGGCCCTTGATGAGAAGGAAGCTTAAAAAATTGTGCCAAAAAATTATTTTCATCGGGTATTAGGAGATGAGAACCAAGGGAGTATATGATGTCGACCAAAGAAGAGAATTTTTTCCAATACATATTGGCCCAATTCGAGTTCCAATTATGGAAGAACTGAGTTGAAAATAGCTCATGTAGAGAAATAACAAGATTATATAGTGGTTGAAGAGGATAGAAAAATTATAATGTCGAAGCATGAATGGAGACAAAAGGCCAATGATGAATTTATAATATTCATGGTTTCCTCATGTTCATTAAATTCACAAAATACTATCACATAATGTGATACAAAAATGTAGTTAATGAATATGTTATATGTTACATGGGGTGATTATCCATGTGGTGGTAAGTATGATGATGTTCTTAGTGATTGTGATAGTGATGGTGATGGTTATGGTGATGGTGATGGGGATGGTGATGGTTATGGTGATAGTGATGGTGATGGCGATGGTGATGGTGATGGTGATGGTGATGGTGATGGTGATGGTGATGATTGTATTAAGGATGATAGAGAGTATTTTGTTGATTATAATGATTTAGATGAATATAATGATGGTTATAATATTGATTGAGATGATATTTATATTTTTCCATTACAATTTTTTTGATATTTATGACACATGATGTGTGGAGATTAGAAGTGAATGAATATATGTGATTTTTTAAATGTGTGTTATCACTGGTGGAATGAGATTATTAGTTTCATGAATTCATTATATTATATGGATGTTTTTTGGGTATTTTTTTTGTAATTTTTAGTTTTTTGGGGATGTTTTTAGATTATTAGTCATTATGGAGGGCTACATGAAATTGCTTATTTTTGTAGGAATTTGGCCATGGTGGGGGTGTTCTTGGCTACAAAGGCAAGGAATTTCTCTACCAAAATTTTCATAAAACTATTTGTAAAGATTGAAGCTAGAGAAGAATAATCTAATGTATTCATAAACCCATTTATATATCTCTATTCCAATGTTTTCATAATATATTTAGTATAGTTTGCAGCTGGGAAAGTATGTTCCAATATCTGATAAAATAGTTTCTAAAATGTAGACCCATGTGTATAATACACATGGATTTATAGAAACCCTTGGTATAGAAATGAACCCATGAATTATATCCAATGTATTATAGAATAAATGGTATAGGCTACTCGAGTTGTTATCCATTCTATACCAATAGGTTTGATATATTATTATAGAAGCATTTTTTAGAAGTGTTTATAAGTGATGAGAGTGATATTCATGTAATTTATCACAATATTAAATAATATATATATCATAATCATTTCAACTGGAATTAAGAAACTATAAATTATATGATACAGTTTCATAGGTATGAAATAAACTCATCTAATCACATTTTTAAAACTTTTTGCAACATATTTTTCCTTTCCATCGAGATATACCACATTAAAATCGTTATAACCATAACTGTAATAATTTACTTTTTATCATGATAACTTAATTATATGAACTAAAATAAATGGGGATTTATAAAAATAGATAAACGTGAAAATTAATTTTTTTAATTAATTTTATCAGTTTTTAATTTTATTGTTTCACAAAATTTCTTTAAATTTTAAAACAAAAAACACATGGAATTTTTTTTCAAGAAACAGTTGATTTATGTGTAAACATAATTTTACATTGAAATAATGTAATAAAATTGATTCCAAAGATTTTTAGATAAATAATAAAAAATAATGGTTTTTATACATTAGGATCAATCTAAAACCAAATAAAATCTTCCAACCATTCCATTAAATGCATAGACCCAAAAATAATATTTAATTTGAATAAAATGTAACATATCAACTCTAGAGTCAATATTGGGATCAAAAATTCAATGTAATTTTTTAAAATAAATTATTAAACTCATTAAAATATTACATAGCATAAAATACTCATAAAAAATGATGAATGAATGTTTTATAGATATTTCACAGTTATACCCAAATGTTCTTACCTTGTTTACCCAATTTATCCCTTTTACAAGGTGAAATATTTTACAATGGATATCATTCAAATTGACTAAAACTAACGGGGGGAAGATTTAAACAATCTGGACATATTTATTTAAAATAAAAAATATAAATTTCAAAATTCTATTTCTAGTTGTGGAGAATTTTTATTTAATATTACAACATCGAAAGTGTTGAAATTTTTTTTTTAATAATTGTGTCTGTATTTATAAAAAATAACACATAACAAAATGTGGTATATTGATGATTAATATGTTATTAATTTTATTACATCTAATTAAATAACACTAATGTAACTTTAATTTTAAATTATATAATAATAGTTACTTTTAATGAAAAGAAATGGTAGTTTTACAAAAATCATTATATTCCAAAATTTAAAGAACGATCAATATTTCAAGAAAAATCACAAGACTACACACAATTATAATATTTATATGTTGATTTAAAAAATGATACCTTTTTTATAAAATAGACATTATAAATATTATTTAAAATAAATATAGTTGTTTCCCATAAATATAAATAAAACATATTTTGAAGAAAACATATTTTTGAATAATAAAATAAATTTACAAAACAATTGAGTTCTTATTTCCTAAGAATTAATCAATATTTATTTATAGAGTAGGAACCTTGTATATATATATATATATATTTTAAGGAGGTTAGTTTTTTTTCAAAACTACCCATATCACTAATAGGATTTATCAACAATAATTAAATGTTAATATTTCGGGGTTCTTTTAGACTTTATATTGTGTGTCATATATGATATATAAAAAAAGTGTTGTTTTTTTAATCCCATGGTGTTATATTATCAACCATTTAATAAAATTTTCCCTCATAATTTTAACATATTATATATAATAAATGGTTTTACATTTTAAAATAACTATGTTGAGACCACACATTATAAAAAACGGTCAGTAATTCATCCCTTATAAAAGTGAAAAAATGAAATAAGAAGGTCACCAGAAATGAAACATAACATGTTTCAAAATTGGAGAAACATTTTTGGGATGTGAAAATAAATACAAATAGAAAATTTTGATGTCTAAATAATTAAAGGGAGTGGTAGAGAACCATTTATCATTATAATGATAATTATTAGGAGAATGTAAATAACCAAAAAACCGTAATCCATTGTGTTTTGAGAAAGGTCATTGATTCATCAAAAATGAAATTAATAGGGTAATGTTTTTTTCCATAGATCTCATTTCATGAGTATAGGAATTAATTTAACTTTTAGAAATAGAAAATATGCAAATATACTTACCGAAAATTTTAATTTCATTTTTTAATAAACAAGTACAATAATTTCAACTTTTTCTCCAAAAATTGAGTATTAAAGATGAATTTTTCATTTTTGAACCACAAAAATAAAATTTTAATAGATCAAATAATCCTTAAAATAATAATGTTTATTCATAATCTCATTAATCATTATCCAAAAAATAAATTGTTATCAAAAGGTAACATATTATAAAAAATGAAGACACTCTACATTAACATTAAAAGCGTAAATAGTAATAAAAATATTTAATATACAAAAAATACATGAATATATCTTAAAAATACTTTGTGTTATAAAAAATAAGGACTCGATCATATGTTATTCTTAGAACTAATTTACATTTATCTTCAATCAATATTAGTCACTCAAATATTTCTATATCTAAAAATTTATATGCACTAATCGTAAAATTTATAAAATATGTTAATCATTCCACAAATATCCTAAATATCCATAAGGAAAAATAAAAAATTTATTTGCATAAAAAATATTATTCAACAATTATTCTTAATATAATTTCCCACATTATCTAATATTTTTTTACATTAATAATATAATGATCCCAAAAAAATAGCAAACATATTCCAAAATAACATCAATCACATAGCCAACAAATGAAATTTTAATCCCATAGTAATTTTTACAATGAAAAATATATTCCCAAATACCCTATAATTATCTCAAAATGGGGGATTAAATAAACCCTTATGGTTATTAATAATATTAAACTTATGAACCCAAAACTGTAAAGATTTTATTTTCTCAAGTATATTTTCCACTAAAAATAATACTTAACCCAAGGGTTATATTACCATAAATTTCTCTCAATATATTCTTAATCATCTTAGAAATCCATCAAATAGAACTTAAAAAGTCTGTTTATTCCAATTCACTTATGACCATCCTGAAATTTATAACCCCACTATGGTATACATAATTCTTATGTTAACCTCTCCTGAAAAAACACCTATAATGTTATATAAAACTTTCCTTTCTTACCAACTATAAGGACTCAACCATAAATAATCTATAAATTGTAACTTTTTAAAATTACTTATTTTCTTTCATTTAAAATGAAATTTTATGTTTATAGTTTAGATAATTAGGTCATCACACTAATATAAATTAGTATTCCATCGCAATTTGGACACTTCCACTAAGTATCTATTTTCCCACAATAAAAATCATTAAGATATAACAAGTTTTATTTTAACGCATATCATTATAAATTTTATCATGTCCTCATCCTTTACCCAATATATTATTAAGACCTGGTGAAATAAATTAAAACTAGGTACATACAGAAAAATATTAGTATGGGTTATATAACAATAAAAGAAGAGACATGTTGTTCCACTAATACTCAGAAAAAATTTATATTTTCAAAATAAACATTAAGATCAAATTATAAATTGACATACCAAATAAATTTACCTCCATACATAATGATTTTAATACAAAAAATTATAAATAAAACATAAAATAAATAATAGAAAAAATAATATGTTCTTTAAAATCCTGAAAACCCAGGGAAACGTTTTTAATAATTTATGCATCTCATCCTTAACAATTATTATATAATTTCATTTATACATAAGAAAAAAATATTACCATTATAAATCATTAGACTAATATGAAAATACATAGAAAGAATACATAAATCATGTAGGTAACATGGTACATCATTTTCATATCTCTATTATAATTACTCATATAATCACTCTTATAAGTACGCAATGCATTAGAGAGATATACAGAGATCCAAGCATCAATGTTTATAACTGAATCACCCATCTGTGGATAATAATACAACAAAAATTTCTTAATTCTCAAACGAACCACTCATCATATAAATATTTCCCATTACCAATAACAAAATTTCACAAAATGAGATCTTTTATATTATTATTCTATACACCAATAATAAAATCATATCTAAATATAAAAATATCTATACTATTTAATACCCTTTTTGAAATACATAGGAAAAAGGGAATGTTGGATTTTATTTAAATTAAAAATGGGGTTTTCTAAATTATTCTAAATTAAAATAATGGTTATGGGAATAAGAGAAACCATTGATGTTATATACATAAAAATAGAACCTTCATTTTCCTTTTTTATAAGGATCCACTTATTATAAATGGTCGAGAAATGGGAACTAAAAAGCTACAAAGAAATACGAAAACATACACATGTAGGAAGCATATGAGGCTTGATCTCAAGACCTTCTTAACATCCTACAAGTTCCATTTCTACTTGGATAATCCCTGATTTATTCATAAGGTTTCATATAAAATACGTAAATTATATCGTTTTAAAACAATTTAAATAAAAATAAAAGTGATGTGAAATTTTCAATACATATAATTTTTGAATATATAAATACATCCATAAATTATTATTATTAATGTGTACATGGTATAAAAATATATCAAAAATATATATTAGAAACATTAAAATTTAGTTTTTAAGTGTAATGTTCCCATTTCCTATAGTCCGACTCATGATATAGTTTCCTTAAATTCATGAATAATAAAAATATTAATATTATTTATTTAATTAATATAAAATTTCATGTTTTTTACCATTTTTTATCTATTAAAATGTTATATACAATTAATTAATCAATTACATTCATGTCATATGTTTTTATTATATTCCTCAAATAAGTCCAAAATGGAATTGGTATATTGAAGGTGATCAATGTGGTAATTATTCCATAATAAAGAGAATTAAAATAATCTCATAATTACCATTTACATATAAATTATATGTTAAAAAACAAATGGTAAGGATGTTTATAAAAAATTAATTACTTTACACTCATGGATATGGTAGGTCGTACGTACGAATAAGTAACATTTCAATTTTTAGTCTGCATGATATAAATATGTTAAGTATAATTTTATTTATCTATAGAAATTATTATATCAAATATATAATTTTTGATTTTAGAATATTTTAATATGAAACATCCATGTGATGTCTCCTTGAAAACAATCACATCACATAACATAGATGATTGTCCACATGTTTGTGAGAATGATGTTATCATTTTTCAATGGATGTAATGGTATGAAACTATATGATATATTTTATGAATATATTATGATTTATTTCATGAATATCACATATATATATATATATATTAAATCTACTCATGTAAACATCTTCTATAGTTTGAGGTGGAAAATTAATTACTACGTTTCATGAGGTAGTATTCCAATATACACACGAACTTAAATGGATCGAAGGCCTTAATTTTATAATGATTTTTGATAATCCAAATTTCAAGGGGTGAGGTGGAACGCTTACAAGTCTCGTTAGGCATAATCATTACATGTACCACAAGCTTCAATCACTACATACAACTCAGACTAACTACATGGAACTTCTCCTCCCCTGCATCTTCACCGTGAAACCAACACTCCACCTTCTCATGGTTATTCGGCTTGGATTTTCTATGCATACACATACTTTCCCCAATGGAAAGTTTCATACCCTCTCATTCTTGAAATCTATTTAGCCTCTACTATGTTGAAAGCTCATTGATTATCCTTCTTTCTCGAGCTTTTTCCTTGTAGTTTGTCTTGTTTGAGTCTGCACTTATAGTGGACCGAAGGCCTTGAGGTGGCCGGAAGACCTTACTGACCCAATGTCCTGGGTGGCCCAAAGGCCTTAATGGACTTGGGGACCAAATCAGTGCCCCGAAGGCAAAAAAACGAATATTTGTTGCTGCTACAGTGGAAAATAATTCCTTCAAAAGTACGTCAATAGTACCACTACAATATTGATACAGTACCTTCTACAGGACCTGCTACAATACCTTCTACAGTACCCCGACAATATTCCTCCACTCGGATATGATCCAGGGTCGCATGGAGGCACTTAAGGAGTCCTCAACAACCGGGAAGAGGCTCATGTATAATATACACATGAACTAAAGTTTAATTTCTAATTTGATGGGTGAATGACATGGATACATGTTATTAACATATTAGAATAACACGTAAATATAGTTTAGATTATTATGTTATTATATCATAATTTTTTAATAATATTTTTCCTAGGTAGAAGAATAAATAGAATGAAAATTCTTGGTTAAGAACTATAAATCTTAATTAGGCTACCATTTTATGTATATACCTGAGGACCTCCTAGGATATATTTATGATAATTATAGGTACTAGAGGAACTATAATGAGATTTTTGGAATGAATTTATATAGGTATTTCCAAGATATAGATCTAATAATGCGTAATTAATGGAGGAAACGTTGTAACCTTTTATAAGTGAGGCAACTGACATTCTTGGAATTTCAAAAAAGAATAAATGATGTATAAAAAACAAAAATGGGGAGTTATGACCCTAATTAAAGGATATTATTACTAATATGAAATCTATTTTTTCATTTTTAAATTCTGAAGGTCAAATTAATTACATCTAATATTAAAAACAAAACTTATGAAAAATGTATTTAGAAAAATAAATGTTTTATGTGCACAAATAATTTTATCATGAAGTAAAGTAATATATTGGTTTCAATGATTTTTTTTGGAAAAATAATAAGGAATTAAATTATTTATAATTTTATATCAATCTACTACTGAGTGGAATCTTCCAAAATTTCAATTAAATTCAAATTCCAAGAAATAGTTTTTAATTTGAATAGAATGTAACCTCTCTTTTAAAAATTCATAATTAGGTTTTAAAACTAAAAAACATTTTTAACATTAAATATTTAACACTTTTAACATATATTTTATAGAATAAACTACTCAAATAAGACAATTTCATAAATTATGGTTATTTTAATGTTTTGGTCTATAGTTTTAACCTTATTTAGCATATTTTATAATTTACCAATTTGATGAATTTTTCTACAGTTACTATTCATAATTATTAAAAATAAAATTTATTTATATGAAGAATATTCATATTATAATTCAAAATAATTAATCTATTTTTCAATATTCAATTTCTATAAATGGAAGAAATCAACATAATATTAAATCAAAAAATGAAATGAAAAATAACATTTACAAATAATGTTATATTTAATTCTAAGAAATATGTAATGAAAAAATATGATATAATAATGATTAAAATATAATTAATAATATTATATATAATTATATAATACATATATTAATTTTAGATCAAATTAAAATAATAATGGGAAATTTTAATAAAAATAAGAAACAATTTTACAAAAAATTGGCAATTTTAACTATTTAGAAAAAAATAAAACCTTTTAAAAAAATCCCAAAAATTTACCCTAAGATAATTTTGATATGTTAATTTAAATAATTAAATTTCTTTTATCAAATAAAACTGACTAAATATCAATAAATTAATTTTAAATAACAATCATAAAAATAAATAAGCTCTATTTTTGAAAACAGCATATTTTTGAAGCATAAAATATCATTATGAAAAGATTTACTACTTATTCCCTAATAATAAGTAAATAAATTTATATTGGATAGCAAAAATAAATATATTTTATAAATTAGTTTGTTATATTCATACCATCCAATTAAATAAATTGTTTATTATTATAAAATATAAATACTAATATTTAATGATTCATTGATGCTCGGGGTTGTCTGTCATATACAGCATCAAACCGTGTGTCTAATTCCAATGTATATTGCTTTTAAACCACATATTCATGTACATATTAATAATATATTGATGAAGTCTCAAATTTATGGCTTCTCCACACTTCCATTATCGTCTCACTACAAGAGGTATCTTTATTTTCCAAATTCATATTTTTTGGAACATATTAAAAACATGATTTCCAGGTATTATAAAACATTTAATTTTAATGAAATACATTCAAATCCCTGCCTAAAATAACATACCTCTAATATTATCTCCCCCATATCAACTCAATAATTCATTATAATTTCTTTTCATTTTCTAAGCACATATCTATATCAAGATCAATTTTTAATCATATGAATATTTATTAAAAGAATGATGAGTTCAATGGATGGAAGGGCTTATTATATCTTGCTTAATGATCTCTCACATCAATATGAATTATTGGGATATAAGACTTCATAAAAAATTTGACAATACATAAAAAGAGTTATCTAGAAATCATAAATATGTAGATCACATTTTTTAAATGAAACCAATGTCAGTCTGGATCTAGATTTTTTTTTCTATAATGGTAATTAAGGAGATAATGAATGAAATTACATTGAATAATATTATTTTTGATTTTTGAAATATTTCTACATTTGTAAAGAGTTTTTTCATCAACTCAACACATTATCATTAAGGTTATCATAACAATGACTCTGTTAATGTATCAATTATTTATAAAAAATTTGATGTTTCTGAATGGGATGATCTATGGAAAAAATTTCTACATTAATTTTAGGAATCCTAATGTAGTTTATAATGAAGCATAAATATTATAATGAAATCCTATTAAAATAGTATACAATGATGTAACTCTTAGAAGAAAATGTGGGACTTCAATTTATTCAATGATCACAATAGCCTAATAGATAGGATTCTATGTGGTCATACTCATGTTGTGAAATAATATCATTAGATATAATAATATTTTGATACATATAGACCCATTATTTTCCAACATGTATGGGATATTTAACTATTCATAAGAGAGTGTTACACAAATTGACAAAACATTTTTGAATCACATATCATGACATATTCAATAGAAAAGAATTGATTTATGTAATGTGTTCTTAATCCTTTCCAAACTATGGAATCAGGACTCTATATTTTTTAATTTAATATTTTATACATGGAGTATACCCATTCTTGGGAATTCATTTGATACACTTCTTTGTAAAATAATAAAATTATAAGAGGATATATTAAAACAAGTTAATGAATTTAACTATCAATAACATATCTTAGTGACTCCTACGAGGGATATCAATAATATGGATGATGATTTTTAAGAAATATTGGTTGATGGGATTAATTATATAATTATGAGAAAAACAAATATAATGACTTATCTAAAATAATACATATATTTAGAAGAGATGAAAAGATCATTGAATTGTTGTAGGGATAAAAAAACTACTTGTTTATTCATGTCTTATAGAAAAAAATTGTGATATTTTTTATGTTGCTCGAATATAATTTCTAACTAGTGAATTTGGGGTAGAGGGTTCCCTATCTCCCTTATTTTATTGTGAGGTAGGATTATTTTAGGTAATTCATAAATGTCAGTTTTCTAAGACAAGGATGTGGGGAATCCATTATCGATAACATCTTAAGAAATCATTATTGTAAAGAAAATATAATCAAGTATGTTGTTTCGAGTGGGGGAGGGGATAATAAAGTTATTCAAATGTCATGTTCTGATAGTGTTCCTTGACATAATGGATTTTCCTAGATCCTTGTATAATAGATTATGGTAGATTTTCAAGGATTAAATATTTTATGGAGTGAAATATTTAATTTTAGAAGGAGTTTTGTTAAGAGTTTTATATGCATATAAAATTTTCCTCAATCCTATGGTGAATAAATTAAGATTTATAAACTAGTATAGACCCAAATATCTATGAAAAATATCATAAACAGTATTTGTGATCACAATACACACAATGATTCAGATTTTATACCTAAGTTAGTATCAGAGGATACCAGGGTTTTATAGTGGGTTGGGTCTTGTAATAAGACATTAGGTTGGGTCAATAAATGTTTTTATATCCCAATAGAAAAAAATTCAATATGAAATTATCAATAAAATCATATATGGATAATAATTTTAAAATTTCAAAGTGGAATTATATTTTTAAGATCATGAAATTATTAGGACTCTCCGATAAAGCTTCACACCTTATATTTTGATGCTACTCATCAATGTGGTTTTTATTTCTCCAAATTTTTTGAGGTCTAGAATTTTATAGTTTGTTCATATTCATCACAAAGGATGCACATTGTCTCATAGACTATTCATCATGGAATAGTTGTAACATCCCAAGTAGATAAAGAATATGAAATTTTCATATTTATTAATAATTTTGAATTAAATATTAATTTTACTTCTGTGGGAATCTATGTTGGATGACATACCTGACACACAACAACATGTTTCTTTAAAATCTTATGTTTCACACAACATTGAGTTACACAAAAAAATAATATAATAATAATATTATTATAAATGGTAGTTAACTAATAGACATTTTATTGAATGAGAATGAATAGAACTAAAAATAATAATATTATACATGTTTTTTAAATTTTTTTATTGTTATCCAATAAAATTTAGATTCTTAAAATGTGAATGAATCAAATTTTAAGCACAAACACTCAAATATTCTTTAAAACGCCAATTTAGAGACTTTTGATGGAGAACACCTTTTAAATATAGTTTTTTCACTTTAATATATTTTATATGACAAAATAATATTCTTCGTTAGAATTGTGACATCAATATTTACTTTGAATGAAATTTTGGTATTTTTATAATAATTAAATGTTTAATGAATAGTGAAAACTATTGCATTTTAATTCAAAACAGCATTTTAATCTAATTTATTTTTATACTGAGATTTTTTAATTGTTTTTAAAGACTAATGGGGTTATATTTTATCTATTTAATCTATTTATGGTCATTGGAAGTAATTTCACTCTTAATTTGGACACAAACAAGGGTAATTCATTTGATAGTTATTATTTCTTAAAAACACGCATTTTCTTTGACAAGAAGAATTATTTTTAAGTTGATTCCTACAACCTATGTGTTTTGAATTTTTAAAATTTGATTTCATATTCTTAATCAGGTGGTCCAAATTTTGTTAATAAATAACTTTTATTTTTATACATTATGAATATTTACATCAATATATATTTTATTTACCATGGTTAAATAGTAAATCTGGTAAAGAAGGGTGAAAATAATTTAATAATAATATTAAATTACTCATATAGTTTTCTTAACCCTATTGGATGATACATGGCTTACCGTGGGCATCCTTGGGTTGCTTTTGGGACCCCGTGGAGTCACTTGGGAGTGATAATGTCAAATTATGTTAATTAATTTAATGTAAGGATAAAAAATACAAAAACATGAATATTTTTTCTAATTCAATTTCTATAAGGGGTTATATAATTTATCTATTAGAATATAAATATTACTTTTAAAGAAGTTTTTTTCCCTATATCATGGTATTTTATTTATTATTTTTAGACATTACATAAATAAATTTAAGTACGACACAATGCTGATGCAGTAATTGTTTCATTAGTAAAGTATTCAAATAAATAATATTATAAATATTAAAAAAATTTGTTTTGAAAATTAATATAACATAATCGAATTTTAGGGTTATTAATGTCTTTTTATCATTGAATTACTTATAGTTTTTTTGAAATAATAATGTTTTTATAGTTTTTTTTAAAAGTCTTGATATTAATAGTTTATGAATTAGCATTAACAAGGTTTTAAAACAATTAATTTTTTATTAAATGATAAAATTATCCTCAAAATATAATATTCGTCCATATGACTTATATAATAATAAAGATGTCATTAATGATCCATTTTGGGTAACTTGTAATTTTATAATAAATCTATTAACTATATAGTATGATTATATAAGAGGACATGGTAAAGGTTTAATAAGTTAACAAAGGGTTAAATAAAAATGAGAAGGATTAAAAAAAATCCAAACCTTGTCCAATTATTATTTTAAGTATTTTTATAGATTATATTCACCTTATCTTAGAATTGAATTTTTTTCGGATCTTTTGAAACCTAAAATCATTTTATAATAAAATAATACTTCCAGACATTCCTAAAGTGCCCATTCTCCCTCGAATAGAAGGACACCACTTCTAACCCTTTACTCGCACCACTCAAGTCCCTTGGATCATCCAAAATATACTCCAATAGGCTACCAAAATACCTCTATTCTACCTGTAAGCCTTACCATAGGATTAAGGCACTTCAATAACACCTTTTGGTTCAAAGAAAAGGGAGTTTCCCGATTTAATGGTAATGTCTTCCCTCAAGTTCTCTACCTTTATTTTACTTATTCACTCCCAATGCTCTTCTAATTATATGTTTACATTACAACACCAGTATCATAAATATATTAATTTGTTTTTATGAGATTTATTATAACTACACTTACACATAGCTTCGTCAAATTGGCAAAAAACATATTGTTTCTCTGAATGGCGAATTAATGCTTAACGAAATGATAATTTTTCAATATTATCCTACAACCTATTATAGTACAAATTATAATGGAACTGTATTTATATGTGATATATATTATATTTATATTATTTATATGCTTATTTATTTTTCATTTATATCATACCATTACAGTTTCTATAATAGGTAAATGTGATAATTTAATTTGAAAAAGTGCGGACTACCACCCCCTCAAAGTGATATGACTCGTTCATTCCATACATATAATGTATAATAGATAGAGTTAAGGAAATTATATATGATATAATACTAGAATTATTATATACCTATGTATCATTATTTTTTCAATCCATTAAATCTAAAATATAAAAGAATGTAGAATTCATGCCAATGTACGACTTACCGTCTCAATGGACGGTAAATTTAATTTCTTATCTCCAAATGTTTTGTACTGCTATACATACATATATATACTGAGTATATATGATATATATGATATCTAAATCATTAATATAATTCTAGAGATAATTTACATTTTACCACCTGGACAACATGTAATTATAAGAAGTTCATTTTTGACTCAAGTACCAAATATCGACAAAACGACCGTTATTAACTTAATAGATTATGTAATTTTTATAACATGGTAATAAGTGATATAAATGGAATAATAAATTTAAAAAGGGTTCTGAATAAAGTATAAATTAACTTTAGTTTATTATTCAGGTGATTAAACAATGAAAGGTCAATTTGGACACAAGGTAAGGTACTTCGTCTCAATCTCCTTTCATTTAGGCATATTTTGATTTATGCGTGACATTATTTTATACGGTGTATAAACCCATTTTACATTTTATTACATTGGAAGGGAGTATTTATCAATGTATCATTTTACTAAAAGACAAAGTGATTTTTTTATTAACTACTGCGTTGACAACTACATTTCCACCGCTGTGAGAATTAATTGATTTTTGGATTCCTTTTCAAGCCGTAGTGTTTTCAAAAATAAAATAAATACCATATATTATTATTTTTTACGTATTATGGTATTGAAAATGGCATTTAGAATGGATGGATTATTTCAATGTATTGAAATGATATATTGTGATTAAAATTTTGAAATGTTATTTTTCTTTTGTGCATGTTTTATGTGTTATGAAAATGTTATGGATCTTGGAAATTGTTTACGTATACGGCTAGTTCTGTGATAAACCAAGGGCTGGTGAGCCCAATATTTCTCTCCAATGAATTGTGTATCATGATTGTGGAAACATTAATGTTTCTCCTATGAGATGTAAGGAATATACTATGATGGGTATTCCAAATGTAACTCCCTCTGTATCTGTGACCGCTACAACATATGTATGATATAGATGCCACATGTTACAATAATGATTTATGATTTCTATGAGTTATTCATAATTCTTATGATATTATTATGTTTGTTAAGGATCTAATGATTTGTAAGTATATATTGACTAATGTTTTCTTTCTTTATTTTATTATCCTTTATGAGATTTTTATTCTCATCCCATGTTTTTTAATATTATTTTGAGGACTTAAATATGAATAGGGTCAATAATGTAATCATCGGAATTTCATGCTGTCTAAAATGTGTAACTCGACATGACACATTTTTTCAAGTGTTTTTATTTTATGAAAAAAAATGTATACTGTTGAAGTGTCTGCATGTAATATTCAATTTTTTATGTATCTGTTATGACCTATTTCTGTAAAGAAATAAACCTAGAATGATCTTCAATGTGAATTATTAACATAATTCTAGATTATGTATTGATTAAGGATGAGTACTTATTTTT
The DNA here is from genome assembly GCA_963277665.1 of Viscum album. NCBI lineage: Eukaryota > Viridiplantae > Streptophyta > Magnoliopsida > Santalales > Viscaceae > Viscum > Viscum album. The sequence goes on from OY728165.1 coordinate 1,969,200,256, forward strand.
TTTAGAGGTCGATTTAGAAAACTTTAGGAGTTAGAAAATTATAAAATTAATATCCATAAATTAATTTATGTTAATATTGAAATTATATATCACTTATAGATTAACATGTTTCTTTACCTATAATATTTCTATGTTGAGAATGGTTTTCCATAGAGGAAACATGGAGGCTATGATGTGATAACATGTTGAAAAAGACAACCTTCCAAATCAGCAACTCGAGATGGTCAGGATCGGAAGTGAATAATTTGTTCCTGGTATGGAACAGTTGACTCGAGCTATAAATGGTGGTGGTATCAATGCACGAGATAATCCTGATTAACTACAGAGAAACATGTTAGTAGTGAATCATTTCATGAGAAAACAACCCCCGTCATTCAAAGGATCATCTAAACATTTTCTAGCTGAAGGGTGGATTAAAGCACTGTAGAATAATTTTGATGTCATGGGGTGATCAGATCATCAACATTTTAGTCTTGTTGTTTATGGTTTTGATGGTGAAGATGATTAGTGGTGGTCAATGGTGAAAAATATCTGGGATAGTGAGGAGATTGATGAGCTTTATTAGGATTAATTAAAAGGTATGTTTCTTTAGAAATATTATCCAAACTTTGTTCTTCTTAGGATTGAAAAACATTTCCTATAATTGTGGATAGAGGATAAATCAGTGGCTACTTATGAAGAAAAATTCACTCGACTGGAAAGAAAAGCTCTAAATTTCATATGAGATATTGATAATATAATTAATATTTTTTATCTGTATTAAAGCCAATGTATTGTAGGGATTTAGCCTCTCATGAGTCCAAATGTTATGAAAAACTTATTCGATGTGTGGAGAAGGTGGAAATGGAGTTCGTTGATGATCATATATTCTTTTTCAAAATATAGAATAATAGGTCGAGGAGGAAGATGAAATATAAGAACTGTTCAAAAAAAGATTGATGGTAAAAACATAAGTTTACAGTTTTTTAAAATTTTGGTAAAAATCACACTGGGAATGTCTTTTGAATTCTGTTATGTACTAATGATGTTGTAAAATGGGACATAGGGCTCATAATTGCAATGAAAAATATCCATGTAATGGTAAGTAAAAATATGATTTACAATTAGGAAAATAATTTAAGTGTAATGAACTGGGTCATTATGCAAATGAGTGTCCAAATAAGAACTCTACTGAGGGAAAACATCCAGATTACGAGCAGAAATGGGTGGTGAAATCCATTTTTTTCAACTTCAGCAGATGTTGGGCCATAAAATGAAGTAGCATCAAGTACACATTTTGTTTATTAATATTATTCCGATGTGTTTTTTGATTCAGGGTCTACACAATTTTTCTTTTCTGAGAAATATTTTAGTAACTTGGGAATTACATCTAAAGATATGAATCCTAAACATATGGTAAAAATACCGAGAGGAAACATTGAGACAAAAAGAAATTGTAAAAACCATCATGTACTTGTGTGCAGAAAGAATCTACATACAAACATTATAGGTTTTCCTCTAGAGGAGATTGATTTTATTTTGGGTTTGGATTGGCATTCCTTTTATCATGCTAAGATTTACTGCAATTCTAAAGAGGTTTATTTTCAATAATAATTTTAGTTTGTGTATAAGAATGAACCCTTACTTTTGATCATATATCAGGAAGCCGAGACACTAATGAATGATGGAAATGAATGTAACCTTGCACATATTGTTGGAAAGAAATATAAAGATTAATGATATGTCAGTGGTAAATGTGTATCTTGATGTTTTTCCTGATGAGTTTCCATGTATAATACCTGACCAGGAAGTGTAATTTACTTTTTTTTACTTCCTGATGCTACGAAAATTTTATATCCTCCTTATCGAATGGATCAAATTTAACTTTTAGAGTTAAAGAAGAAATTGCATGAGTTATTAGATAACGGATTATTTCAACCAAAAACATCACCATGAGGTGCTCCTATCTTGTTTGTTAAAAAGAAAGATAACTCAATGAGATATTTCATTGATTATAGAGAATTGAATAACAATACTATTAAGAACAAGAATCATTTTTCTCATATCGATGATTTGTTTGATCACATCCAAGGTGCTCTGTATTTTTTGATGATTAATTTCAGGACGGGGTAACATCAGTTGAAAGTAAATGAAAAAAAACATTTTAAAACCTCGTTATAAACATGATATGGCCATTATGAATTTTTGGTTGTGCCTTTTGGGTTAACCAATGCGTCTGCTATATTTAGGGATATTATGAATAATATTTATTGTGAGTTCATAGATATTGTTGGGGTTGTGTTCACTGATGGTATTTTGGTTTCTTCCAATCATAAATATGAACATTAATGTTATTTAATGGTTGTCTTTCAAACCATAAAAAAAATAAACTGTATGGGAAATTTAGAAACTGTGAGTTTTGGTTACAAAAAATTTTATTCTTTGGTCACATTGTTTGAATAAATTGAATAAATATTGATCCTTATAAAACAAAAGTTTTTGTAGAATGACCAAGTCCAATGTTAGGAACACACGGATAAATACCATGAGAGGGAGGGGGTGAATCATTGTATGGTAAATTAATAAAACTTCCCCCTTGGATCTTGTTTTTCTATTAGACAAAACCCTATTCTACCTCCTTAACTTTTGCAGAGTGTGAATAAACCGTATATCCTGAAAAAGACACATCAATTTTTACTTGGTTCACCATCACTGGGAAATGTACAAGGATCATACACCAGTAGTGTGTTGATGTACCATTTCCACTATAATCTCACAGCTGTTTACAAGTTTGAAGTGGACTCAATGTCCCTCCTTGATTATAACCACTCACAATTTTGAGAACTCACTGCTCTCTCAAATGAAGTGAGATCACTGCTTCCTTAGAAGATCCACCCACAATTTATAGACCTTTAGGTCTCTTTATTTCCACTAATTAATGCATACTCCACTATATGTGAATGCTCTATTGATGTCCAAATTTCATCCACTGATGAATACCCTTTTACCACTGAACACAAAGCAACAAACTTTGAGATGTACCTTCACAAAGAACCCTAATTCGCGAAGCTCCAAATTTCACAAAGTATCAACAAGACTTCGCGAAGTATCTGCCTTTTCATGAAGCTCAAACCTTCGAAAAGCTTAGGCCATCACATATCTCAAGTCATCTCAGAGAAAATTCCCTCGCGAAGCACACTGATCCAACATGGAGCACACACCTTTTTCAGGGTTAGAATAGCTGATGTAGAGCTCTTCTTTTGGGAAGCATGTTGTCTTTGTGAACCACCTTCACGAGCCGAGAGAAAAAGATGTTCATCAAAAACTCTATTCTTCAATCGAGTGGTTCGAGGCCTATTTATATGGAATTCCACTGACCCTCGAACCTTCCATGCGAATTTTGTGCCACGTCATCAAAAATAGTGAAGCTCCTAATTTCTTCCAAAATTCGTGCAATATCGCAAAGCACCATAGAAATTTTCGGATCGCACAGCCCGTCGTAATACCGGATCGTTCTATCAATTATTTCACGTCGCTGCCGTGACGCTCCCTCACATTTGCCTTCAACACCTCCATTTGTGAATCTCATCTTAATCATGAAAAATCACTATCAACATTCATCTGGTCTTTGAAAAATCCAATACATGATGCCTATCTTCATGAAACTCATGACTTATCAATATCTAAATGATATCTTAAAGGAAATACAATTTTCATGATGCTCACCAAAATTCAAATTTTAGACCCAAAAAATTTGCAAACACTGTGAATTAGCGCCACCTTGGAACTGTTCTTTTTTACTACCTCCAGATCATCCATTCCTTTGTCATGGTTCTTCGTTAACATTGATTGTTGACAAAATCTCTGGAACTCAAAAATTCACCGTGGAAACTTTCATTGTCAACAAACACAATCATCCCAAAAATACTGCAATTGTTACATTGAGGGATTTTTTCCCAACAATATCCCCCATTGGGTTTGTTGACAACTCTTCTCAGAATGATTTTCGGGATGTTGATACCACACTGAGTCACCTTGAATCATCAACGATCCTTTGCCTCTTGAGATTCAGATAACAACCAAAGATTCACTCACCAGATACTCTAAGCCCACATGAGCAATGCTCGGCATGAGAAACAAGAGTATTATGAAATGTTCATCAATGAATAACTTTATTTCAAACACCATCTGTTGACACCAAAGTGATTTCAATTTCCAAATTGATACCAATTGTTGATCGATGTAACCCTTCTCAAAACATTCCAACGTCTCTTTTCTTCTTTTAGCATGATCATTAGCCATCGTGATATATAATCATTGATCGATCACTTCTAGCATCTTCAGAATTAAACCACTTACTACTTGTATTTCATTAATCCCCCTATCTCGTAGCTCATCCTATCAAATTCTCCCTATATCAATCACAATTTACCAAATATCCATAGTGTCACATTGTCTCCCCCTTGAACAATCACTAGTCCTTCCCTTGAACAATAACTTTTTTCTCCCCCTATGTAAACAATCCCAAAGGGACCACCTTTTCGGTCTGTAACAGGGTAAAAACACATATTAGTACATTAGAAAATATCCTACCATACCTCAGGGAGAGGGGGGGTTTCCACAACAACACTTTTTTAAGTGCAGGGAGTCAGCTAAACTCCCAAAGCCAGTCGATTCCTTTCAAAAGCTTCCTTGGGTAAGGCCTTTGTTAGAATGTCTGCAACCTAGAGATATGTAGGCACATACTCCAACTTCACAATTCCCTGCTCAACCTTCTCCTTGATAAAATGATAATTTATCTCAATGTGCTTCATCCTTGAGTGATGGATGAGATTTTTTCTAATATTTATATCACTTGATTTATCGCACTGGATTTCGATTGGGGACTTCACTTCAACTCCCTTTTCATCAAGTTGCTGCCTCATCCACAATAATTTTGTGCATGATTGAGTGTCTTCAATATACTTAGCTCTTTAAGTTCTCAATGAAATGAATTATTGATTCTTCTTAAGCCAATAAATACAAAAACCACCAAGATAGAAAGCACATCCCAACGTGGACTTCCTGTCATCCACTGAACCAGCCCAATATGCATCAGTATATCCCATAAATTCTGATTGATATTTGTCACTATATATTAAGCCGAAATACAATGTTCCCTATACATAATGAATTATTTTTTCACTAAATGAATGTGGTTTCTCTTTGGATTACTCTGATATCTCGCTGCTTTGCAGATGAAGAATAAAATTCCAAGCCTCATCGCAGTCAAGTATAACAAACATCCAATGATTTACCTGTATTCTTCTATATTAACAGCCTTTCCATTATCATCTTTTTATAATTTCATCTATGTAGAAACTGAAGTCTTCTTCTCTATAGAAATTTTCATTTCAAATCTTCTTAGAACATCCTTGGCATATTTGGATTGAGAAATGAATGTTCCATTCCATCCTTGTGTCACCTGTAGAAAAAGGAAAAATGTTAGCTCTCCAATCACTGACATTTCGAACACACTTTTCATGTCTTTCAAAAACTGTCTGCACTGATCATCATCTAATCCACCAAATATTTTGTCATCGACATAAACCAGGAACTTCATATTATGATTACTATTGTTTTTGAAATAGATATTGTAATCAACTACCCCACACTATAAACCAAGCTTCTTCAAATACTAATCAAGCCTGGAGTACCATGCTCTAGGATCTTGATTCAGCCCATATAACACCTTCTTCAGTCTGAAAACCTTGTTCTCATACTAATGAATGAGAAAACCATTCGGATGCTCAATATACACATCATTCTATAAAACTCCATTCCAAAATGCAGATTTGACATCCATCTGGAAATCATTGAACTTCTATTTCACTGCAATGGCTAGGAAGATTCTGATTTTCTCTAGTCTTGCAACTGGTGTGAATGTATAATAAAAATATATTACCTATATGTGGGAGTATCTTTTTCACACTAACATTTCTTTATTCAGAATAATTGAGCCATTGTAATTCATCTTATTGTGATAGACCCATTTAGTACCGATGATATTCTTATCTACTGTCCTTGAAATAATCTCCCACTTTTGATTCTTCTCTATCTGATCAAGATCTTCATTCAGTGCATGAATCCAGTTTTCATGTTCAACTACATCAACGAAGCATTTCGGCTCAAACTAAGATAGAAAAGATGTCTACTGCAATGATTTCATTCTTCTTGTCTAAAATGGAGCTGACTGATCACCAATGATATACTTCCAATCAATTTCAGCTCGACTCCTTGTCTTTTCTACAGATACGGATTTTACTTCTTTGTGCTCATCATCTGTATCATCTTCTGAATCAACATCATCCACTTCTATCCTCCCTACATTGCATTCTTCCTCATCACTATCATCAGGAAAATTTTCACTTCTTTGTTGAATGATCTCATCATTCTCTACTATAGTGACATCATTTCTCTCAACTACATTTCCCAGCCTTTTGTTAAAGCATTTATATGCCTTGAATTTCCCTGAGTAGATAAGGAATATCCCCTCATATCCTCATGACTCATATATCCTATGTTTTTCCTTATTATGGATAATGCACTTACTTCCAAATATTCTAAAGTATTTCACTGTTAGATTCATTCCATACCACATCTCGTGCGGAGTCTTTCCTTCATTCAAACACATCAGAGCCCTATTAGAAATGTAGACCAATGTCAAAACTGCTTCCATCCAAAATATATCTGGTAGGTTCCTTTCAATGAGCATTGTTCTGGCCATGTTTTTTATGATTAGATTACTCTTTTCAACCACTCCATTCTGTTTGGGAGTTCTCACTGAGGAAACTTGATGCCTTATCCCATGTTTCTCAAAATAGTCTTCCACCTAACAGTTTGTGAATTTTGTACCATTATCAGCACGAAACATCAGAATTTTCTATCCAAGAATCATTTAGAACTCCCTCCAGTTCTATTTTAAGAAACTGAACACATCTGAATTTTTGGAAATATCAAATACCCATGCAAATTCTGCTATAGTCACCAATGAAAAGAACACAGTACCTCTTACTGTCAATTTATCTGGGTGTGATAGGCCCACAAACATCAGCATGAACCAATTTGAGCACTCTTGTTGACATCCTTTCCTTCTCCTTATATGTATTTCTGATGAGCTTGCCTTGTTGTTATGCATCACACATGTGAGTACGATAACATGATAGCCTAGGGAGGTCTCTTGCAGCATCACACTTTACCAGATCTTCTAGGGATGGTTGGCATAGATGAAAAAGTCTTTTATGCCACATCATTTTTTGCTATTATATGAAATGAAAGCACATATCTTATTCTCCACTTACCTGGTAGAGATTTCCATTTGTCTTTTTCCATGTACAACTACTACCCTGTCCCTTCTTTTGATGATACACTTCTTCTTATTAGACCTTAAAAAATTCCTTGAGTCCCATAGAAGACTGACGTTGAGAAAATTGTGAGACATCAGCACGTATCATCTCTTTGCCCCAAAAATTGGCCTTCCCTGAGAAAATAATCGTCCGGCCTTCAACATTTCCAAGCCTGAAAACTGTGTCTTTTCCATATTTTATGCCTGTAACAAGATCCTTGTTACCTATCATGTGAGATGGGCAACCAATGTCTAGGATCCACAAACCAAAGTGATATGATTCTTTAAGGGAAATTTCAGCCACCACTTCCTTTTCATTCATTTTCATCTTGGTCCATATATTTTCCTTCACACTTGGCATGGATTGATACTTTTGATCATTCCCAGAGTATGATAGACTAGCATCATCTTGCGATGTTGAAAATCTATTTTGCGTTTTCAACTAACCTATTGGTTCATTGATTAGCTGCTTGCGTTCATTTTGATTCTACTTTGGCACATACTTCTGTATGGTCGAAGTGTAGTACCTAGCCATGCTCTCAAATCCTCTGCAACAAAAATAGTGTCCATCAAAATATGTTCTAGAGAACCGTTCTATTTTTGGCATCCACATTTGTTCATGTTCCCGTCGATGTCTCTTGGATATGGTACACACATACTATGACTGTACCTTCTTTATACAAAAATAACACATGATATAAGGTGCATTACTTCATGTCACTTATGCACTACATGTTTTCCCTTGGGATCACTAAATATTCTTATTTTTCTTTGTGCCAAAATCAACCTTCAATATTGAAATGGGTGTGTGTGGTCTAACTTCAGTATTCATAGATTTCTGTTTTCGATCAATCCCACCATCAGTCTTAGAATCTAAGCATAATTGATGCTTCCTTTCCACTGAACCACTATTATCCGCTTTCAACTTCTCATTTTTTTGGATGATCTGATTTCCTGACATCTCAGCAGGAGTCAAGAGTTTTTCTTGATCCTTACCCATTTTCCGCAAACCAACAACTTCCCCTTCATGTAAATCAATACATTTGATTTGAACTTTCCATTAATTATTCAATCCATTGATCTCCCTTTTTCTATTTTACAATCATGATTTTATACTTACTAATTGATATTGAGTCCTTCGGTGTTGATGAGTTGAGTTTCTAAATTTCTTCCAACAAATCAGACTTCTCTACTTATTATTGCCTCATATAGTGTTTGGCATCATGAACAACTTTTTTGGCTTCCATTGTCATGGCTCTCCAAACAGCTGTATCGTGAAGAGAAGCCTCTAAAATTTCTTTTATATCAACTATTACCTCAAATTATTCTTCTTCATTAGCTTCGATTTCATTCTTTTTCTGAGAATTACCAACAACTGCCAACATAGAATTTTCTCCATGACCTCTACAGTTATCTATTTCTTCAACCTCCTCAATCTCAGACTCATCTAAACTGCCACATTCTTTTGAAATAAGTCACCTATTCTTAAATAAATTTTACTTGAACTGCTTCTTGCATTTCCCATAGGCAGAAGACTTCTTCTAGGGAATTTCAATTTCATCAACATCATAATCGTCTTGGAACATTTTGGGGAATCTTGCCGCAAGATGTCCAAGCTTTCCACATCGATAACAAGAAAGTGGAAGTTTCCCTTTAATCATTCCATTTACTCTTTGAAGGTCTAAGGAGAGAAAATACATCACCTCATCTGTTCTTTCATAATCTTGATAAACTTCAATAGTTAGGTTCTTCATGACCATAAATGCCCCTTCTTTGGATTTCCCCTATTCCACAACATTTTTATCGTCATTTCTCATTTCATACGCAACAGGGGTGTTGTGCCGGTTAGCCAATGTCTGCTCTTTAAGGTCATTATACTCCAAAACCGAAACATTCGAATTGAACCAAGATCGTGGTTTTCTTAAGATGCTCTTCACAGTCATTATGTCTTCATTAACATCACCAATAAATCACATGATTTCTACTACAAAATTTACCCTATCATAGAATGCATCAACTGATTCATTCAGGTTCATTCAAAAATCTGTATACTTGTTCCACAACACTTGAATCTTTTCTTCTCTGAACTTTGTATCTCCTTCATATATATTTAATAGATTTTACCACATGGCATGTTATGTTTTTCATTACATCACCTTTGTATAGATAGAATTGGATAGGGATCCACATAAAGCATTGATACCCTTAGAGTCATCATCTAATTCTCTTCGCATGTCTTCCGATAATGCACCACTATAAATATCAGCTTTTATACTATGCATTGTTGCTGTAAACACATATATTCCCAAAGATCAGAAATAATTCTGCATTCGATTCTTTCATAGCTAAAAAATTTTTCCGTCGAAGACCGAATTCCCCTTATGATTGGTAACCTCCATTTGATAGGGAATTACGGATATTAACTTTTCCCTCTGATACCAATTATTAGTTCCACTAGGCTAGATACTATGAGAGAGTGGTTAATTAGGGTATGGAAGATTAAAACAACTGCAAATTTTGATCTTTTTTCGGTTAGACAAAACCCTATTCTCTCTCCTTCCCGTTGCAGATTATGAATAAACCTTAAAGCATGAACATGACACAACAATTTTTACTTGGTTCACCCTCACTGGGTTACATCCAAGGAGCATACACCAAAAGTGTGCCAATGTACTTATTCCACTATAAGCACACTAATGTTTACAAGTTCAAAATAGACCCACTATCCCTTCTATTTTAAAACCACTGAAAATTTTTAGAACTCACTACTCTCTCAACTGAAGTGAGATCACTACTTCTTATGAAGATCCACTCATAGTTTACAGAATTTAGGTCTCTTCATTACCACTATTGAATGCATCCTCCGCTGTATTTAGATGATCTATTGATGTCCAAATTTCATCCACTAATGAACACCCATTTTCCACTGAACACAGAACAACAACCTTTGAGAAGTACCTTCGAAAAGCACCCTACTTCGCAAAGCTCCAAATTTAGGAAATCTCAAACATTCCTACACGAAGTCCCTATATTTTCATGATGCTCAAGCCTTTTCAAGGCCTAGCCTGTCATGGGACACAAGTCGTCGCAGAGTGACATCCCTCACAATGCTCATGGAGCCAATGCGGAGCACATGACTTTCGCGGGGATAGAATTGCCACCGCAATGCTCTTATTTCACGAAGCACACTGTCTTCATGAATAACCTTTGCGAGTCGAGAGAAAAATATTTTCTTTGAAAACTCTCTTATTCTCTCAAGAGTGTCTCGACATTTTTATTGGTGATTCCACTGACCCTCGAACCTTCCACGTGAAGTCAGCACCACGTCATCAAAAATTGCGAATCTCCGAAATTTCTACTGAAATTATATCAATGTCGCGATGCAGCATGAAAATTTTCAGATCACAGATCCAATAGTAATCGTAGATAATTCCTTCAATTACTTTTTTCCACTTTTATGAAGCTCCCTCTCATTTCCCTTCAACACCGCCATTCACAAAGCTCGTTGTAATCGTGAAAAATCATCGTCAGCATTCTTCTGGTATTCAAAAAATCCAATCCGAGAGGACTATCTTTGAAAACATATTCCTTTACCATATCTAAATTAGATCTTCATAGATGTACAATTTTCATGATTCTCACCAAAATCCAAATTTTGGACCCCAAATATTCGGAAAACTCTAGGAAAATGAGCCACCTTGTATCTATTTTTTCTTCCAGATCATCTGTTCTATTGTCATGATTCTTTTTAATCATTTATTGTCCAAAACATCTCAAGAACTCAACAATTCACTATGGAAACCTTCTTTTTCAACAAACACAGTCAACAAAAAAATGCTGCAATTGTTACCTTAATGGATTTTTCCCAACAACTGACAAATATAAATGAGATTTCTTGGTTCAACATGTTATTACCGGAGGTTTTTTTGAAATATTCCATGGTTATCTAGTCCAATGACTATGTTAACTCGAACAGGTGTTATGTTCATCTATAAATAATTTTGTGATGATTTTTTAAAGAATTAAAAAAAATATTGGTGAACACTCCAGTTTTGGAACTTCCTTTTAGAGATGGTAAATTTTTTATCTATAATAATACTTTGTTGTAAATACATTGTTGAGTCCAAATGCACAATGAATAGGTAATTGCATATGCTTCATGTCAGTTGAAACCTCATTAGTTAAATTACCCTACACATGATTTGGAATTCGCTACTGTCGTTTTTTCTTTAAAAATTTGGAGGCATCATCTGTATGGAGTAAAATATAAATTATATATTGACTAAAAAAGTTTGAATTATAGATTTACCCAAAATTAATTGAACATGAGACAGAGGATATTGATGGAATTAATCAAGGATTATTATTGGATGATTCATTACCATCTAGGAAAGGGAAATAATGGGGATGATTATTTTATTCTAATGTGTAATGCTACATTAACCATGTTACATTTGGAAAAAAATGATTTGATGAACTTTTGCATAGAATATGTTGATGCAATAAATTACTTTGTTAAGTTTTATGTATCATCAAAATAATCTCTATCAGAAAAATTAAGCAAGTGAAGAAGGAAGAAATTGAGTTGCAGAAAAATCTAGAGTTGGTTTAGAAGGGTAAGTTGCATGTTTTTAACATTGATAATGATTTTGTTTTGAGTTTGGGGAAGAGATTGTGGGTTCCAAATGAATCACAATTAAAGAAAGAGTTGTTATTAGAAACTCATAGTTCTCTATGTTCAGTTCATCTTGGAATTATTAAGATGTACAATGATCATTGAGAGTATTACTAATGGGATGGAATGAAAATAGATATTTCTAAATTTACTATGAAGTGTTTGACTAGTCAGCATGTCAATGCTGAGTTACAGTTACCAAAGGGAATGCTTCAGCCTTTACCAGTCCCAGAGTGGATGTAGGAAAATATATCCCTGGACTTCATTTTGGGATTACCAAAGACATATCTAGGTAATAATTCAATCTACGTTATTGTTTATTGATTGACTAAATCTGCTCATTTCATTCCTATTCGAGATACTCTATCGATAGGTCAAATTATTCGATTGTATGTTAATGAGATATTCTGGTTGCATAGATTTCCCCTCTATATTCTATTTGATCATGATCTGAGGTTTACTTATAACTTTTTTAAAGTCTTATAGAAGTTATTGGATACTGAATTAAATTTTAGTACTACATTCCATCCACATTCAGATGGGAAGTCAGTACGAACAATTCAGACATTGGAAGATATGATACGTGCTTTCTCAATGGATTAATGGGTATTTTGAGATCAAAATCATTATTTTGTTAAATTTTATTATAATAATAGTTTTCATTCTCGTGTAGATATGGAACCATTTGAGGAATTGTATGGAAAGAGATGTTGAACTTTTGTTTTTTGGGATGAAGTTGGTGAAAGGTAACTGATATGACCAGAATTTGTAGAAGGGATGGAAAAAAAGTTCAATTGATTCAAAAGCACATTAAAACAACTCAGAGCATGTAGAAAAGTTATGTGGATAACCATAGGATGTGTCTTTCATTAGAGTTAGGTGATCATGTCTTTCTCAATGTTTCTCCATGGAAAAGAGTGATGTGTTTTGGTAAGGAGGGAATGATGAGTCACAGGTTCATTGGACCATATAAAAACCGAGGGAAAGTTTGATCGGTTACATATAGAGTGGAATTACGTCCATGTTTATCCTAGGTAAAAAATATTTATCATGCTTCAATGATGAGAAAGTATATGTCAGATTCATATCATGTTTGGAGTCTAGAGGTAGTTCAGTTGGAAGAGAATCTTCCTTATGAGGAACCACCAATACATATTCTTGACCATAGAGAGAAAGTGTTGTAGAATATGATAATTCATCACGAAAAGGTTCTGTTTAAAACCATATGTTTTAAGAGGAAATGTGGGAATTTGAAAATGAAATGAGGGATAAATACCACCAATTATTTGAAAAGTTAATTAAATTGTGAGAACATTGTTTCCAAAAGTGGGGAAGGATGTAGCAATCCAAGTAAATAAAAATTATTTAATTTTCATATTTATTAATATCTTTGAATTAAATATTAATTTTACTTTATATGGATTCTATATTTGATGGCGTACCCGTAACACAACAATAGGTTTCTTTGAAATCTTATGTTGTACACAATGTTGAGTTATTCCAAAAAATAATATATTATTATTATTGTTTTAAATGATAGTTTACTTATAGTCATTGTATAGGATGGAATGAAAATATCTAACTACAATAGGATTATACATCTTTGTCAAATGTTTTTACATTTATCCAATAAATGTTAAAAGCCTTAAATTTGAATGAATCCAATTTTAAACATAAACACTCTAATATACTATAAAAGGTTTATTTACAACCTTTTGGTGGAGAACCACTTTTAAATATAGTTTTTGTCATTTATATATGTTCTATTTGAAATAATGTTATTATTCTCTAGGATTTGGATATCAAAATTTGAATAGGATGAAATTTTGGTATTTTTTGATCATGTTCATTTTTAATGAATTGTGAAAAATACAACATTTTAATTCAAAACCGTATTTTAATCGAATTTATTTATATATTTAGAAATTTATTTTAATTGATTTTAATGTATAATTATATTATTTTTTTATTATTTAATCCAATTTTGATCTTTGGATGCAATTTCACATTTAATATGGACATAAAAAAATTAAATCTTTTGATAGTTATTATTTCATAAAAATAGGCTTTTTTGTTTTGACAATGGGAATTAATTAGAAATTAATTTCTGCAATTTCTGTGGTTTGAATTTGGAAAAATGGATGCCATATTTTTAATCAGGAGTTCCAAATTGGGTAAATATGGATCTTTTATTTATAGATATTATGAACATTTACTGTAGTAAATAGTTTATTTAACATGGTTCAAGGGTAAATCTGAAAAATAAGGGTAAAAAATTTAAGAATAATATTAAATTACCCTTAAACATTTTCTATCCTTATTTTTAGACACATGTATGACCATTAGCATCCTTTGGTTGATTTTGGGACCCCATGGAACCACTTCGGAGTGATAATGACACTTTATGTTAATAAATTTAATGTCAGGAAAAAAAACATAAACAAGAATATTTTTATTTAAAAAACATTATATGGAGTTATATATGTTATCTATTTAACTATAAATATTATTTGGAAATATAAAAAGTATTAAAACATCAAAATATTTTATTTATAATTTTTAGACATTAAATAAATATTTTTAATTAAGACACAATGGTGATGTAATAATTTCATCAATAATAAAGGATTTGAATAAATGATATTGTAAAAATTGAAAAAAAAATTATTTTGTAACATTTTATGACATACAACAATTTTAGTGAAAATAATGACTTCAAAAATTTTATTATAGTAGGTTTTTAGAAATAATAATGTTGGTATGTATTTTTTAAAAGCCTGGATATGAATAGTTTATAAATTGGCATAAATCAGTACTTAAAACAATTAATATTTTATTAAATGATAAAATTGTCCTAAAAATATATGATTCTACCAAATGAAAAATAGAATATTAATTTTTTTATTAATGGTCCATTTTTGGTGTCATCTAATTTTAGAGTCAATAAATTAACCATATTGTATGAATATAAAATAGGACATGGTAAAGGATAAATAAGCTATAAAGGGGTTAAATAAAAATGATAAGGATTAAAAAAATAACCAAAACCATTACAATTATTATTGGATGGTTTTATATTGACTTATATTCACCTTATATTCTAATTAAATATATTTTGGACATTTTGAATTCGAAAACCATTTTATTATAATATAATGAATTCCAACATTCCTAAAGAGCCCCTCCTCTCTCTTATCAAAGCACACCACTTCTAACCCATTAATCAAACCTCTAAATCCCCTTGGATCATCCAAACACTACTCCAATAAGCTCCCAGCATCCATCTATTCCACCGAGAATCCTTACCTTAGGAAGAAGGCACATCAAGAAATTCGTTTAGTTCAATCCAAAGGGAGTAACTTGATTTAGAGGTAACATTTTCCCTCAAGTTCCCATATTTTATATTACTTATTCACTCTATATGCTCTTATTATTATGTGTTCACATAAAAATACCAGTATACTCAATATATTAGGTTGTTTTATGAGAATTATTCGAACTTAACATACACACATCTCTATATAATCGGTAAAGAACTTATTGTTTCTTGTGGACGTTGAACTAACGCCTCAGGAAATGATTGTACAATATTTTACTACCACCTACAATGATGGAAATTATTATGGAAATGTATTTATATGACATATATATTATTTTTATATTGTTTATATTCTTCTATATTTTTCATTTATAGAATAACTTTGTATATTTCGTAATGGGTAATGTGATAATTTCATTTCAGGTAGTGCGGACTACCGCCCCTTCAAAGTGATATGAATCATTCATTCCATACATGGAAAATATAAAGTATGGAGTAAATGAAATTATGTATGATATTTTACTGGAATTATAATATACCTAAGTATCATTAATCTTGCATTCCATTAAATATGAAATAGAAATTAATATAGTGTTCATGCCTACGTACGACTTACCATCTCCATGAATGGTGCATTTAATTTATTATCTACAAATTTTATGTACTATTATAAATAAATATATATTGTATATATATATATATATATATGATATATATGTTTCTATATCCGGAATATCATTCTGGATATAATGTAATTTTGACCACATGGACAACATGTAATTATAAGATGTTCATTTTTTACTCAAGTACCAAATATCGAATAAATGATCGTTATTAGCATAAAAGATTATGTAATTTTTATAAGATAGTAATAATTGATATAAAAGGAATAGTAAACATGAAAAATTTTCTTAAGAAAGTGTAAATTATCTTTTGTTTGATATTCAGGAGATTAAAGAACAAACAAGTCAAGTCGGACACAAGTTAAGGGACTTCGTCTCAATCTCCTTTTATTGATGCATATTTTTATTTATACACGAAATTATATTATATGGTTTATAAAACCCTTTTAATTTTCATTTCATTCAAAGGGAATCACTTTATACGTAGTGTTTTACAAAATGAAAAAGGGAATGTGGCTTTTTAATGTACGCGGTGAAAACGAACTTTTCGCCGGCAGGAGCATTATTTGATTTTTGGCTTCCTCTACAAGCTGAAGTGTTTTTAAAAGGAAAATAAAAAACATATACTCATTTTAGGTATTCTAGTATTGAAAATGGTATTGAGAATGGATTGATTATTTAATTTCTTAAAATGAAATATTGTGATTTAAGCGTGGAAATGTTATTTTTACTTTATGTTGGTTTTATAAGTTATGAATATGTTATGGATCGTGGGAATTTGTTATGTAAAGAGGTGGTTCTTGGATAAACCATGTGTAGTTTATCCCAAGATAACTCTCCAATGAATTGGGTAATGTGACGGAGGTAAACATTAATGTCTCTCCTAAGAGATTTAAGGAATACACTGTGATTGATATTCCAAATGTAACTCCCTATGTTGTTGTGATAGCTACAATGTACGTATGATAGGGATGCCATATGTTACCTTTATAATTTATTAATTATATGTGTTAATCATAAATCATAATATTTCTTGAGGTATGTTAAAGAGCTTATTCATTGTATGTATTAATGGAATAATGATTTATTTCAAAATTTTATGATCCTTACTGAGCTTTTTCTGCTCATCCCAAGTTTTTTTAAGTATTTTTTATAGGACATAAAGATGAATAGGTTAAAGGATGGAATCATGGAAATGTCATGCTATCCATAATGTGGAACTAGGCAAGTCTCTTGTTTTCAGGTGTTTTTATTTTATGAAAAAATGGAAACTAGGTAGAAGTGTATACATGTAATATTCAAGTTGTTATGTATATGTTATAACCTAATTCTCCGAAGCTATAAACCTGAAAATATACTTAATATGAATTTCTAACATAATTCACTATTATGTATTTTTTAAGGTTGATTCCTTATAGTTGGCATCAGAGTTTTGTTTATTCAACTTTAAGAGTTAGGGTATTGTTAAATTAATATCCACAAATTGATTTAGTTTATATTGAAATGATATAGCAGTTACAAATTACCATGTTGCTTCACCTAATATATTTCTATGTTCAGAATGGTTATTCGTAGAGGAAACATCGAATCTATGATAGGATGACATCAAGGGGAAGAAAACCTTCCAAATCAGCTACCTGATATTGTCAGAATCGAAACAGAATAGTTTTTTCAGTGATGTAATAGTTGACTTATTCTATAAATAGTGGTGGTATCCATGCATGATATTAGCCAGATCAACCATAGAAGAACATGTCAGTAGAGTAGCATTTCATGAACAACATCGCCCATCATTTAGAGGATCATTTGTCCCTATGCTAGCTTAATGGGGAATTAAATCACCGGAGGAGATTTTTGATGACATGGGGTGTTCAGAACACCAAAATTTTAGTCTTTCTATTTACTATTATGAAGGTGATGCAGATCAGTGGTGGTCGATGGTGAAAAATATTTGGGATAGTGATGATATTTTTTTTCTTGATTACGATCTATTAAAGTTATGTTTTTTGTAAAATATTTTCTTATGGTGGTCAACATAGGATGGAGAAACAATTCCTATAATTGAGGTAGGCGGATGAATCAGTGGTAGATTTTGATGAAAAATTCAGTCGACTGGAATGGTATGTTCCAAATTTCATATGATATCTTGATATTAAAATCAATCGTTTTTAATAAGGATTAAAACTTATGTATCAAAGGGATCTATCTTCTCGTCAGTTCAAAAGTTATAAAAAACATGTTCAATGTGCAGAGAAGGATAAAATGGAGTTTGTCGATGATCATGTGTTCTCTGAAAAACAACATAATAAGAGGTCGAGGAGGCAGAGGAAAAGTAAGAAATCTTCAAAACATTATGTTGGTAAGAAACATAGGTTTTTAGTTTGTGAAAATTGTGGTAAAAAGAACATTGGGTGATGTCTTTTGGATTTTTTTCAGTGCTATTGATATGGTAAAATAATACATAAGGCACGTAATTGCACTGAAAATGATCAGGTTAGTGGTAAGACAAAATCATATTTACAGACAATAAAATGTGTTATGTCCAATTAAATGGGTCATTATGCAGATGAGTGTCCAACGAAAAACTCAACTATGGGAAAAAAGTCCGACTACAAGCAGAAATGGGTGGTGAAATCTTTTGATAATACGTCAGCAGATGTTGGGACATCAAATGATATAGAATTAGGTACACTGTTATTTTATTCATATTATGCCAATGTTTTGTTTGATTCAGGGTCTCCACATTATTTCATTTCTAGAAAATTTTCAAGTAAATTGGGAATTCAGTCCCAATATATGAATCTGGAACATGTGGAAAAAATAGTGCGGGGAAATGTTGAGGCAAAAATATTATAAGAAACTTAATTTCCTTGTGTGTGGAATGAATCTACCTACAACCCTTATAGTTTTTCCTTTATTAGAGTTTGATGTTATTTTGGGTATGGATTTCTTTCTATTTATCTTGATAAAATTGACTGCAGAACTAAAGAGGTTTCATTTCACAAATAATTTCACTTTGGGTACAATAATTAACCCTTACTTTGGATAACTTATTATGTAGCTGAGAAACTAGTGAATGATACAAATTAATGTAACCCTACAAATATTTTTTTTTATAAATGGAACTGTTCAGATTAATGATGTCTTAGAGGTAAATGAGTATCATAATATGTTCCTGTTGAGTTTCCTGGTATAATACCTGATCAGGAAGTTGAATTTCATGTTGACATAGTTCCTGATGCTAAACCAATTTTAAAAAACCCTTATCGAATGGATCAAATTTAACTTTTAGGGTAATTGAAGAAATTGAATGAATTATTAAATAACGGCTTCATTGAACCTAGAACATTACCTTGGGGTGTTCCTATCATTTTTTTAAAGAAAGATAATTTAATGAGTCTTTTAATTCATTAAAGTGCATTTAAAACATCACTACTAAGGAAAAGTATAATATGCTTTATATCGATGTTTTTTTGGATCAGATCTAGGGAGAACATTATTTTCCCAAAATTGACATGAGGTCATGTACCATCAGTTGAATGTAAAGAATGAAAACATTCCAAAGAATTTGTTTCAAACTATACATGGCCATTATGAATTTGTAGTTATGACTTTTTATTTAATCAATGCACATGATGTATTCATAGACCATATGAATAGAATATTCCGCTAGTTCCTAGATAAGATTTTGGTTGTGTTCCTTGATGATATTTTTATTTATTCAAAATGTAAATAACAACATAAAAGTCATTTCAGGGTTGTATTGAAAACCATTGAATGAAATGAAATTGTACAGGAAATTCCGTATGTGTGAATTTTTGTTAGAAAAAAATTTCATTCCTTCATCACATTGTGTAAAAAAGTTGTATAACTATTGATCCTACTAAAAAAAGTTGTTGATGATTGGCCACGACTCAAAAATATAACCAAGATCCATAGTTTCCAGGGTTTAACAGGTTATTACTAGAGGTTTATTGAAAAGTGTGCACGGTTATCTAGTCTAATGACTATGTTAACTCGTAAAGGTGTTATGTTCATCTTGACAAAAGAATGCGATGACTGTTTTCAGAAATTGAAAAGAATATTGGTGAATGCTCCAGGTTTTCTCTACCTTCTAAAGATGGTGAATTTTTTTTCTAAAGTGATGCATCATTGAAAGGATATGTTTGTGTATTAATGTATAATGACCAGGTAATTTCTAATGCTTCACATCAGATGAATCCTCAAGAGTTAAATTACCCTACACATGATTTGGAATTAGCTGCTATTGTTTTTTTCATTAAAAATTTGGAGGCATCATCTGTATGGAGTAAAATGTGAAATATATACTGACCATAAAAGATTGAAGTATATATTTAATAAAAAATAGTTGAACATGAGATAGAGAAGATGGATGGAATTAATCAAGGATTATGATTTCACGATTCATTATTATAAATAAAAGTAAAATAAAGTGGTTGTGGCTTTTAGTCGAAAGAGTAATGCTACATTAAGAATGTTACATTTGGAACAAGATACTTTGATTAATTATTTGATGACCATTTTCATAGAAGTTGTTTGTGCAAGAAATTTCCCTATTTTAATTTAGGTATCAGTGAAATCATCTCTACCAGGATGAATTATGAAAGCACAGAAGGAAGACAGTGAGTTGGAGAAAAAGTAGAGTTCGTTCAAAAGTGTAAGTTAACTATATTTAAAATTGATAATGATTAGATTTTAAGGTTTGGGAAGAGATTATGTGTTCCATATGAATCACATTAGATGAAAGAGTTATTACAAAAATCATATAGTTCTCCATTTTCAGTTCATTTAGGAAGTACTAAGATGTACATAAATTTACGGGGGTATTACTGGTGGTATGTAATGAAAATAGATATTGATGACTTTACACTGATGTTTTTGACTTGACAATTTGTTAAAGCAAAGTACCAGTTACTGAATGAAATACTCAGGCATTTACCGGTTCCATAGTGGAAATGGTAAAATATATCCATGGTCTTCATTGTGGGATTACTGATGATATCTTGAGGTAACAATGCAATATGGATTATTGTTGATCAATTGACTAAATATTATCATTTTTTCCATATTCTAGATATTCTATATCTAGATCAAATTTCATTTTTTTATGTTAAAGTGATAGTTAGGTTTCATAGAGTTCCCTTCTCCATTATATCTGATCATGATACCAGGTTTACTTATATATTTCGGAAATGACTTGAGAAGTCATTTTGTATTGAATTAAATTTTTTTACAGCTTTTCATCCTCAATAAGATGTGCAGTCAGAACGAACAATTCCTACATTGGAAGATATTCTATGTCATTGCTCAGAGGATTACCAGGGAAGTTGGGACCAACATATTTCATTGGTTGAATTTTCTTATAAAAAAAATTTTAATTCCAGTTTATAGATGATACCATTTGAGGCAATGTATGTAAAGATATTTCAGACTCCTGCTTTTTGGGATGAAATAGGTGAAAGGAAACCGATGGTACCAAAATTTGTAGAAGAGATGGAAGAAAATGTTTTATTGATTCAAAATAACTTGATAATTGCACCGAAAAGGTAGAAAAGTTATGTGGATAACCAGAGGAAGGATACTTCATTCAATGTAGGTGATCATGTCTTTCTCAATGTTTCTCCTTGTAGAAGTGGGATGCATTTTGGTAAGAAGGGAATGTTGAGTCTGAGGTTCATTGGACCCTATTAAATCCAAGAGATAGTTGGATCAGTTTCTTATAGAGTTTCTTGACATCCATGTTTATCCTAGTTACAAAATGTTTTTCATGTTTCAATGTTGAGAAAGTATATGTCAGATTCATCTCATTTTTTTAGTCTAGAGGTACTTCTGTTGGAAGAGAATCATTCTTATGAGGAATAACCAGTCCATATTCTTAACTATAGAGAGAAAGTGTTACAGAATAAGGTAATTAATTTGGTAATGATTTGTGGAAAACCTATATGGTTTAAGAGGAAATGTGGGGATATAAAAATTTTTTATTTGATAAATACCCCCATTTATTTGGTATGTGTATAAAATTGTGGGAACACAATTTCTAAATGGGGGGAATGAAGTAACATCCCAAGTAAATAAATAATATAAAATTTTAATATTTAATAATAATTTTGAATTAAATATTAATTTTACTTTAAATTGATTCTATGTTTTATGGCATACCAGACACGCCACAATGGGTTTCTTCAAAATCTTATGTTTCACACAACATTGAGTTATACAAAAAAATAAAATAATAATATTATTATTTTAAAGGGTAGTGAACTCATAGCTATTGTATTGGAAAGAATGAATAGAACTAGCTAAAATATGATTACACATGTTTGTTAAATATTTTTACATTTACCTTATAAAAGTTAAAATCGTAAAATGTGAATGAATCAATTTTTAAGCATAACCACTCTAATATTCTTTAAAAGGTCGATTTACCGCCTTTTGATGGAGAAACCATTTTAAATAATGTTTGTTTCACTTTTATATTTTATATTTGAAAATATAATATTATTATTTGGAATCAGGTCATCAAAATTTACTTTGGATGAAATTTTGGTAATTTTTTGATAATGTTCATTTTTAAATGAATAGTAAAAAATACTGCATTTTAATTCAAAACTGTCTTTCAATCAAATTAATTAATATAATTATATTGTTCTTTTAATAAGTTTTAATGTGTAATTGGAATTAATTGTAACCATTTAATCAAATTTTTTTCATTAGATGTAATTTTACTCTTAATTTGGACATCAAAAATGGTAAATATTTTGACAGTTACTATTTCATTAAAACATGCAATTTGTTTTGACAACGGGAATAAATTTTAAATTAATTTCCACCACTTATGTGTTTTGAAAATGGAAAAATAGATTCCATATTTGGAATCATGAGGTCCATATTTGGTAAATATGTATCTTTTATTTTTAACCATTATGAATACTTACATCAGTAAATATTTTATTTACCTTGGTTAAAGAGTAAATCTGGTAAATAAGGGTGAAAAATAATATTATAATAATATTAAATTCCCATTCAATTTGTCCTAAATATATTGGTTGACACATGTCCGACCATGGTCATCCTTCGGTCGATTTTGGGACCCCACGGAGCTACTTGTGAGTGATAATGACACTTTATTTTAATTAATTAGAAGAAAGGGAAAAAATAACATAATCATTAATCATTTGACTAAAACAATTTTTATATGTGATTATATAAGTTATATATTTGACTATAAATATTCATTATAAATATAAAATTATTTCCTATATCATGGTATTTTATTTAAAAATTTTAGACATTAAAAAAATAATTTTCAGTATGACACAATGGTGATGTAGTAATGGCTTCATTAATAAATAATTCAAATAAATGAATTTATAAATATTAAAATAATTTTTTTTGAAAATATCTATAAAATCCTGGAATTTTAGGTATAATAATGACTTGTTATATTTTATTTAATTATGGTTTTTCTAAATAATAATGTTGTTATTGGTGTTTTAAGACTTGATATGAATAATTTATAAATTGACATAAATAAGTTATTAAAATAATTAATATTTTATGGAATGATAAAATAGTCCTGAAAATATACGATTCATCCAAATGACATATATAATAATAAAAATATCATTAATGATCCATTTTGTGTATATTTTCATTTTATAGTAAATATATTAACCATATATTATGAATATATAAGAGGATATGGTAAAGGTTAAATAAGTAAACAAAGGGTTAAATAAAAAACAATAAGGATTAAAAAAATATCCAAAACCAGTCTGATTCTTATTAGATGATTTTTCTTCGACTTCTATGAACCTTATCTTCGAATTAAAGATGTTTTGGACCTTTTTTAATAGAAAATATTTTTATAATAAAATAACACTTTCAAACATTCCAAAAGAAACACTCATCCCACTTATAAAAGGACACCACTTCAAACCCATTACTCAAACATATCACGCCCCTTGGCTCATCAGAACTCTACTCTAATATTCTCCCAACATCCCTAACTTCCACCTATTATCCTTACCTTATGCAGAAGCCACTTATAGAATTTTTTTGGTTCAAACCAAAGAGAGTAACCTAATTTAAAGGCAATGTCTTCCCTGAAGTTCTCTTCATTTATTTCACTACTTCACTCCATATTCTCTTATTAATTTTTTTTACATAACAACACTAATATCATAAATATAATCAGCTGTTTTATGAGAATTATTCAAACTAAACTTAAACACACCTCCATCTAATGTGCAAAGAACATATTGTTTCTGTGAACGACAAACTAACGCCTCACAAAACGATGATTGTTAAATATTCTCCTAGAACCTCTTATGCTGGCCATTATGATGAAATTTTAATTAAATGTTATATATATTATATTTATATTTTTACCATTTTTCAGTTTTTTTAATTTATATCATACCATTATGGTTTCCATAATGGGTAAATGCGATAATTTATTTGAGGATGTGCGGACTACCGTCAAATCAATGTGATATGACTCATTAATTCCACACACGAAACGTATAAAAGATCAATTTAATGAAATTATATATGATATTATACTGGAATTATAATATAATTATGTATCATTAAGTATTTATTCCTTTAAATATGAAATAGAAATGAAAGTAGCATTAATGTGTACGTACGACTTACCGTCTCCACGAATGGTGAATTTCATTTCCTATCTCCAAATGTTATGTACTATTATAAATACAAATATATATTAGATATATATGAAATATATGATATCTAAATCATGAATATCATTCTGAAGATAATGGACTTTTGATCACATTGACAACATGTAATTATAAGAAGTTCATTTTGGACTCAAGTACCAAATATAAACAAAATGACCATTATTAACTTAAATGATTCTGTAATCTTTATAATGGGGTAATAAGTGATATAAAAGGAATAATAAATATTAAAATGGTTCTGAATCAAGTAGAAATTAAATTTATTTTTTTATTCATGAGATTAAATAATGAACAAGTCATGTTAGACCCAAGTTATGGGACTTCGTCTCAATCTCATTTCATTCTGGAAAATTTTGATTTATACATGAATTTCATTTATATGGTGTATAAACACCATTAAAATTTCATTTAATTCAAAGGGAATCTTTTTCTATGTCATGTTTTACTATAAAAAAAGGGAATTTTCCTTTTTAACGTACGTGGTGGCAATGACATTTCCGAAACCGCGATATTTATTTTATTTTTGGATTCTTCTACAAGTCGTAGTGTTTTTAAAAGGAAACAAAATACCATATAATCTTTATTTATTTATTTATTTAACGAAATTTGTGCTGAGAATGGATTTATTATTTCAATTTCTTGAAATGATATTTTGTGATTGAAATGTGGAACTTTTATTTTTTTCCTTTAGGTTTATTTTATTGATTCTTAATATGTTATGGATCTTAGGCATTGTTTATGTATACATGGGGTTTAATGATAATCATGGAGTGGGTGAGCCAGAGATAGCTCTCTAATTAATTGGTTAACATGATAGAGGTAAACATTAATGTGTCTTCTTGGAGATTTAGGGAATAACTTTGATGGGTATTCCAAATGTAACTCCCTATGTAGCTGTGATAGCTACAATGTATGTATGATATGGATTCCACATGTTTCCTTTATCATTTATTATTTCTATGTATTATTTATTAATATTATGATTGAATTCAGTATGTTTAAGTTCTTATGATTGGTTTGTATTGATGGACTAATGTTTTCGTTATTTATTTTACAATCCTTGCAGAGATTTTAATGCTCATCCCAATTTAATTGAAATATTTTCAAATGACATAAAGATAAAAAGGGTCGAGGATGGAATAATGGAAATGTCATGCTATCTAAAACATGGAACTATATAGTAAAAAAAAATTCAAGAGTTTTTATTTTAGGAAAAATATTGATACTGTGTAAAAGTGTCTACTTGTAATATTAAAGTTGATATGTGTATGTTATGAAAAATTTCTCTAAATCCTTAAACCTGAAGAGTTACTCATTGCAAATGATTACCATAATTCAATATTATGTATTGTTTAAGGCTAGGTCATTATAATAGTATTCTCTGTTATAAAATATTGATGATGACATTACTCTAAGACTATTATCTCCAGACATATGGAAGTTTGTTTTCATAAGAGTGTCAAATAGTTTTTTCTAATAATTTCATTTTATTAATGTTTAATATGTATATATTCATAAATATAATTAATAATGTCATGGATGAATATATAATGTCTATCAGAAAATTATTCAATCATAAAAATAGAATCATATATATTTGTAAATAATATGTGGTTATGAGAGGTGACAAGAATGAATGGAGGTTGGGTATTGATAGAAGGAATTTTACTGTAGAATACTTGGGTGAATATTATTTCTTAGGAAGAGTATGTATTCATTATTATGACTGTATAGTAAACCAAATCATGTATTTTCTTAATAATCAGAAGATCATATTTCATTCCTTTAATATTAGGAATGTAAAATAAAATAGTGACCCGACGTCTATTCCCATGCATGTTCTTTCATTGTTAAGGGCTCCTACAACTACAGTCTAGAAAACTATGAATATCATGAAAATATTTATCTATTATTCACATCAATAATGAAGATATAATTTGGATATATGGTTTTATTTCTGAAAACCTATTATTTATGGTGGTATGAACATCAAGGATTTAGAGGAATATATGTACTGTCTGTAGGAAAAATAGATAGGGAAATTATCAAAGGGTAGAAGTTGTGGGAGGGATTAATTAAAAAAATTTAAGCATATTGAACTGTAAATAATTAATGATAGTGGAATACCCACTCACATTTATAATGGAATTAATGCATATAAATTAACCCTTAATGATCAATCCCACTTTATTGTTTGATTTATATTGTCAAATTTTTGTTGGGACAATGGGGATAGAAAATAACAATATTATCAAAACATTCCAATCCCTAGAATCAATTCCAATGATTATTTTTATTTTATTAGTGTGGTGTAAACTGCCCTCAAGGATTAATAATGATTGACTTATGATGAAATTAAATATTTAGTTGATGATGGATGATGTGTTTTTACAAGGTCAGGTTTCGGTATTTTTAAATAATCATAGTTATATATATCACATAATAAGAAACATGAGAATAAATATTGGGTAACATAGATCTTGTGCAAATAAATATAGTTAAATTGTATTTCCCCTTTATTATGTTATTATGTATTCCATACCTGTTGATATAGTGGGGTAATAGAAATTAATTATTTTTGAATTTAAATTATATTATTATCAATATTTGATAGTGGAAATAAATACACACTTTTATTTTAAAGGATATTTGGAAATGAATATATTGTAGAATCTAAATATGTTCATGGTGGTTAAATTTGGTTGTGATTGCATGAATGTATTCTAACACAACAAGTTTTACATTACATTGTTTTAGTAAACAGAGGTTAAAGGCCACAATATTGTATTGGAAGTAGGATTCCAAGTTATCTAGAATGATCATAATGAGAACATGAGTAATGGTATATTTTTAACTCATTTTTATGTGTAGTTTAATGTGAGATACACTATATAAAAGATTGTTACATAGATCGTAAATTTATTCATGTATACCTTACTCAAAATACTTATACCCTACCTCTCATAAGGTGTTTATGGTTTTAAAAGACATGCACAAGGTCACTAAGTGAGAGGGAGAGATACATGGATGGGTTTAAAAATTAACACATAAGGATTATGTGAGAAATACATCAGGATAATGGTAAGAATAATTTGGGATAGGTGGGGAACCATTATATTATCTTTGAGTGGGATCTATAATCTTATATTTTCCTTCATTTATAGTAATGTTCCATGTTAATGGTTCTTAACTCTTTATAATTTATAATATAAATATGATTAAGGTAGAAATATAATATTCTATGGTCTGTGATATCTCCTTGGTATTTACCAACCTCACTAGTTTATTTCATATCAAATTTTATCATGTAGGGTAACCCTTGATCAATATTTATAGATTCATCAAACCTGGAAAAATGAGAACAACATTTTTAATAACATAACCACAATATAATTGTTCTTTGAATCTCTAAATATCTAATCCAGTATTTTTCCTTTACTTATTGGATATAAAATTTTTGTTTAGGAGGATTCTTTTTGTCTCCACCATTTCAATCTACCATAGGAGTTTAATTAGTGGTGTCAAAATATTAATAAAATGAGTATTTTTAAATAAAATAATTTCTATTATGTATTTTTGGTAATCCTCTTTCATTGTTATTTTTCAATATATTTGTTAATTGTTTACATAATACTATTTTAACTATCCAAATTCAATGTTATCAATGATGATAATATAGTTGATTAAAAAATATGTTTCATAAAAAATTGTACTAGATTCGTTGAGAAATTGCTTTCACATTGTTGGTCATGCTGAATAATTAAGTTATTTGTAACATTGACTCTCTTGTATTGAGATTACCTAGTCCCACAATACATGAATTGATGTAAAAAATACATACTTAATAAACTATAATTTATATAATGTGAGACAACACAATCATAATATATATAGAATGTTATCATCATCAAATCCCATATCTCTTAAATTCACAAACAATTTCACAACCCAGAAATTTGTTTTCAAGAACCTAGAACATTGTTTCAGGTATGGGTTTTTCCCTGATAATGTTTTTGAGAAAAAAATAGGAGAATCATGAAATTCAAAGAGTACTCACCATATACTATTGAGTTCACACCGTGTACCTGGTTGTTGCGAGTGACCGTGTACTAGCCGTGTTCGGCACAATACATGGTTGTGTGGGGTGACCTGGTGACTGCCTAAAGAGGAGGTCGGTTAACGCAAGTACATGCTGTGTACTTTTAATGAAAATTCCATATACTTTTATTATTAATAGATATATTATTCCATGATCATGTCAAATCAATATAAACCTTTTTTATAAGCATGTCTCATCTAGGAGTGACATATACCGATAATTCTTCTTTGAGCCTCCGACTCACAGTCTGTTCTCCGAATCAAACTTCACCAGTTTTGTTGGAATCTAATCAAGGATTTCATCCTTCTTTTAGAGCTTAATCTATTGATTTCTATTCTCTAGTGAGATATCCTAGGTTAAACTTTTTTTAAATTTTCATAGATCTACCCCGTTCAATGTCGATTCAAGGGCTGACACCAGAGTATATCGATCGTACAATGCTGAGGTAGGAGGTTTATGCCTTTCTATAGATTGTCTTTGAATAACTTTTTTAAAGTTCACAATACCCTAGAATTGGGTATTGAATGATTAGGGATTTTAACCCTGTTGATGTCTGATATGCTTGTTTTCATGTGATATGGATCTTGTTTGTAAATAGGGTTACATTGCCATGCTATGGAGGTGTTTTCCCAAAAATTGTTTTGATGTTGACCATGTGGTCTAGTTTTTCTTGTTAGGCTACTTGTTTTCCATGCATATTATTGTTAGGATGGAGTGATTTTTTTTGAGGATGTGACATGATTTGTAGTTGTTTATCCAACTAGTAATTTTTGGTTTACTTTGGCTACTGAACAATGTCTTTCACAATTAACGTACACTGGGCGATGGGAACATAGTATAGTAGACCATTGGAAGAATGGACACTGAGGGCTTCCCCTGAGTGTCTATTTACATTTCACAATTAGACACCATAGGGGTGATGGACGTGAGTTCTCTACCAGAGTGTTTTTAGTTCCTCGTTACGAGACGAAATGGGGAATTGGACGTTGGGTGCTTTCTTAGAGTGTCTGTAGTTTAGAGATAAAATACCACAGGGGATATTGACTGATTGTGCATCCTCAGATTGTCTTATTAAAGCTTAACTAGAGGGATTATCATATGAGTAATTATCAGAGGGTTAATTTCTTTTTATTGGTTTCTTACATGATATATGATAATTAATGAAATAGGAACTTTAGGATTTTTACCTTTGACTGCTTCCTTTTTGACTGTTTCATTATTCTTAATGCGTGCGATATAGATTCACTAACTCTAAGGAATGGATATTTGGGTGTTTGCTTACAGATATTCATCTCATACCTTGCTTGAGTTGTGATTTTGGGCCCGAACTGATTTTATTTCCTCATATATAGATAAAGGCAAGTGCCCTTCATCATCTGGTACTTGACTGCTATGGAGCTGGAGAGCATGGGACCAAGATGAGGATTGTGATGCTGTTGGACTTTCTTTTTCATATCCATTGTACTTCGATTTAGATTTGTATTCTATCATTGTGACTTGTTTGGCTTCCTTTCTAGACATAAGTATCATGCATCATTTATATATGTGCACTAGTTATTTATTTTTTCCAGTCATTAATTGTTTACTTGATCATGTTATTACTACTTATCCTATTGTATAGCAGTTTATTTCCACTGCATTAATCATCCAATGAGGGCATAATTTACCCACTATCACACCCAAGGCCCACACTGCTTCATGGAAGCCTCTGGATTTTGGGGAAATGAGCTACAGTTCATGTGACCAACTGGGTATGGGGCACCTCTGGGCGGCACCCAAAACCAGGATGTTACAAAGTGGTATCAAAGGGATTCCTTTATTCATGACTCACTATGTATAGACTATAGTCAGGGATATTATGGAATAATTACATGGTAATAAGTTGATCCCTGGAGTAGCTAACCCGTGTAATGTAAAAACCAATTTACCTCGATTATTACAAATTTTTCTAGTTTCGAAATTATTACAGTTGATTTGATTTCACCATTGGGTGATTCACATGATTTGTGCATTTATCATTGATATTATTGAGGTTCTATTTTTTTTATTGAAAACTGATAATATGAGGGTATTTCAACTCTTGCATCATGTAGGAATTTTTGAGAGATCACATTTCCTGCATTCACGCCATGCCATTTAGGGTCCAATACAGATGGCATGTTGTTGTGATAGATGTTGTTCTAGATATGAATGTTTTTGTGATAGATGACTTGATATAATACCTGCTATTTTATAGGGTATTGGATTTTTTAAGGTTCAATTTGGATGAATTCAAAACATTTTTCCTCAAGGTGTTATGGGCCCTCATGGATCGAAATTTGGTGGATAATTGCACTGTTATGAATGTTTAGGACATGTATAAGATTCCAAACATTGATTCCCGAGGAGTATGGGCCCTCCTAGATCAGATTATGGAACATTAATGTTTTTTTAGTGTTTCTACAGGTTCTAGAGTAGTTTTTGAGGATTATTGTCTGGAAAACCCCAGAATACATAGCGTGTATTAAAGATTACATGCCAAGTGTCCTTCTGTTCAGGAATGAATTTTTTTCTTAAGTACATATGGTGGATTATATTTACACACTATGTAGTATCTTCATATGTCACCGGATGTGTGGGTAGAGGGACACACCATGTATTGAACATACACGTCGTGTTGTAAGGACCATGTGTCCAACCGTGTGACCAATGAAAAAGATGGATAAAACTCAGTTAGTACACAGCATGGCTTGCACAAACATACCATGTAGAGTAAGCCTTGTAATCGGACGTGTGACTAACAACACATGAAAATAATGTTTTTCCTAGTTCATGTCGTTTCTAGAAGAAACACACCATGTAGTCTTGCTCTAGGATAACCGTGTGAGTAATGTCAAGTAGAAGAACTTGTGCAGGAGAAGAGGATTCAAGTACACGCCGTGTACAATGACCACATTCCTTGTGTTTGGGGTGTTACATGACAAGGGAAGGTAGGAGTACATGCCCATGTGATGTCTTAAGGGAACACGTCGTGTTGGAGTTGTACACACCATGTATCCACCTTTTAGAAATATTGATTTCTTTCATTCTCTTGTTCCATTCTTGAAAATCTATGTTTCATTCCTTGTTAATCATGAACAAAGGTGTGAGATTGAACTTACATAGTAATTCCACTAAGGTGTCCTCTAGTTGTACGCTAGTTACAGGGTAGTGACCAGACACATGACAAGGAAAGGTAGGAACTTCTTGCAAATCCTCCAATTTTTTCCATCTTGGCACCATTCATTATCCCGGATAGAGGTTCCAATGCCCAGTTCCAAGAAATCTTCATGAGCTTTATGAAATCCTTCCAGAGAGCACCACATCCCACCCCGTATATGTTAGTGTTGATGTGGTTCTATTAGTAGCAGAATACTCCCACTTTCTCAGGGGATAGAGGACCTCAAGATGTGGATTCATGGTTAGAATCCATTCTATCTATCTTCTAGCATCTGGAGATGCCTCCATATAGGAGGGTAAATCTATGTACGTACTTTCTATGGGATTCCACCAAGGGATTGTGGGATTTGATTTCACAGGAGGAATACCAGTAGGGTATGGCTTGGGACGAGTTACAGTGTGCCTTCAACGAATACTTCTACCCAGATACTTTGATGGCCGATCAAGCTCGAGAGTTCATGAGTCTAGAGAAAGGTAATATTTCAGTCATTGAGTATTCTTCTCTCTTCACATAGATTTAGTTCTTTAAACCCATCCTAGGAGGTGATGAGTTATTACAGGAGAGGAAGTTTGAGGACGGTATCGGGCACAACATCTGATCTTAGATGAACATCATCAGGTTGACTTCCATCACCTCTATAGTCAACCAGGAGCTGATCACATAGTGCAATATGGATGATTATGGAGTAGTGATCCAGGGTTTCTTGGCATCCGAAGTTAATATCCCTCTTAATGACATCATGAATCACCATAGAGAGTCTATGAATGAAGATATGAGGATGAGAGATACTTCTTCTAGTAGCTAGGTTGTTTGGTACCAGTGTGTGAAGAGTGGTCATACAAGGACACATTTCTCGAGAGAACAATTAGAGTTCCTATCATGTGGAAATATGGGACATATTCAGAATTTTTGTCCGTTTTTTCTCACCAACAGCTGTTGATCAGAGTTATTGAATGACTCCATGTTCCGGAGTAGCACCACCAGTTTCTCATCAGTTAGAGAACAAGATTTCTTCCGACCGTTCTGGATGAGTTGGAGGTTACGGTTGTGGCAGCTAGTCGAAAGCATTTCAGTGAAAATAGGGTGGATCAGAACTGTGTGGTCAGGTAGTGTCATAGGGTTGTGGTACATGCCAGACTTTTTTTAGTGGAGCAGACCCAACAAGGGATAGATCCCGGACCCTCTATATTTCATGGTATGATCCTAGTTTCCTCAGTCATAGATTCAGCTCATTTTGATACAGGGGATTTTCATAATTTCATATATACTGTTATTGTTGACTGATTATAGATTTGTATCATTACTTATGCAGATGTATTGATGATGGAAAATCCGTTAGGATAAGAACATCTGGAATAGATCAGTGAAAGGAGTTCCCTCTTGATGGTGGTGAGTGTCGCTTCTTTTCGGAACTCTATATAATAGAGATGAAATTATATGATATCATTCTCAGAGTGAACTGGTTATTTCTCATCCATTCATTTTTTGACTATTATAGCCATAGGGAAAGTTTCACTTCACCAGAAGGTAGATTCATTACACACAAGGGAGAATGGGATGTCTAGGAAAGCATACCAGGACCCGAGCATCATTGGATGGGAGGAGTTATAACCCATATTGCTAGTCTATATCTCGATAGTTAGGGGTTTTCACAGTTGGACTTTCCTCAAGTGGTCAATTTTTTATGGATTTCATTCAAGAGGACTTTTCAGGTTTTCCTTTAGAGTGAGAGTTAGACTTTTATATTGACCATGTGCCAAGAGAGGCACCAATGTCCATTCCTCATTATAGGATGGTTACAACAGACTTATAGGAGCTCAATAAGTAGTTGTAGGAGTTTCAAGAAAATTGTTTAATTTGAACCAGTACTTCATCATAAGGTTTTTGTATCCAATTTATGAAGAAGGCTGACGTTACCCTCTGAAATTGTGGGGATTTTCGAATGATGAACCAGTTTACAGTAATCAAATGATATCACATAGAAAGTATTGATGATATATGTGATTAGTTTCAAGGATCCTGGGTGTTCTTAAAGATTGACTTGAGATCTGGTTATCCTTAGTTGCACGTTAGAACATCTGATATATCTCTTAAATTACTTAGGAGTAGGAATGCTCTATTCGAGTATGTTGTTATTCTGTTTCTTCTCAAGAACTCACCAGTAGTTTTCATTTCACTAATGAACTGATTATTCCATTCATTCATGTATTCCTTCATGTTAGTCTTCGTGTATGATAACTTGGTTTATTATCACACTCAACATGACCATGCCACACATATTGAGATCATTTGTATTACACTATGATAGCATCAATTATATGCTAAGCTATCAAAATTCCACTTCTAGATGGACCAGATTCACATCTTGGGTCGTGTCATCTCAGAGACATGAGTGTCTGTAGATCCCATGAATGTTATAGAAGTAGTTTCTTAGGAGCATCCAAAGAATGTATTTGAGGTGAGAAGTTTTATAGGGATGGATGGTTACTATAGAAATTTTATACAGGACTTTTCACGCTTAACAGTGCGACATATGGGCCTGATTATGAAGGGTACTAATTAATTATGGTGAGATTCTTGTGAGTCAGCATTTCAGAAGTTGAAAAAGAGGTTTACTTACACACTAATACTAGTATTAACTTTTTCATGGGAGAGCTATACAATTTGCTTTGATGTATCAACAATCGAGTTGGGAGTAGTGCATATGCATGGAGTAGGATTCATTGGGTAATGGTCTTGGTGTTTGAGGACACATGAGAGGAATTACCCAACGCACAATTTGGATTTGGCTGTAGTTGTACATGATTTATATTGTTGGAGACATTATCTTTTTGGAGAGAATTTTGTGGTTCTCACTTACCACAAAAGTCTCAAGTATATCTTCACTCAGCCCAATATGAATTGGATATAGCGATGGTTGGTGGAGTACCTTCAGTCCTCTAATTTTGAACATGCCTACACTCCTGGGAATAGAAACATTGTGGCTGATGCATTGAGAATGAGGACATAGATACACATAATTCAGGAGGCCAGTAGTGAGTAGCAGCATATGGCTCTATTTTCTAAGATGCATTTGGAGGTTCATGATATAGGGGGGTATACATGTCTTTATTTTTGTGGTTGTTACCTCTACTTTAAATGATCGAGTGTGAATAAAGAATCTATCCGATTCTGAAGGCCTTGTAATAAGAGAATGTGTGTCAGAAATGCACACTATTTTTACATGGACTGAGGCTGAGGATGAGATCTTGCGCTTCCATGGACGTGTATGGTTATCAATAGACATACGCAGGTAGCTGATGCAGGAATTTCATTCCTCAGTTTGGGCAGTTAATCCTGGTGTCAGTAAGAAGTATCAAGATCTACACCATCAGTATTGGTTTCCTAGTATGAAGATAGATGTTGTCGGTTTTGTGATGAGGTGTTCCACCAGTTAGCAGGTGAATACGCAGCATCGGTGAGCAGCAGGGCTTTTATAGTAGTTATCCATTCTCGAGTTGAAGTGGAATGACGTATCAATGGGCTTCATGACAGGGTTTCCGAGGTTGCCACGAGGGAATGATGCAGTATGGTTTGTCATTGTAAGACTCATGAAGGATCTACGCTTCTTTCCGATCAAGGAGAACTTCAATATTGATGAGCTGAGAAGGTTGTACATCCGAGACATTATAATTTAACATGGAGTTACCCACTCCATCGTTTCATAAATGGATACCTGTTTTAATTCTCTTGTACGGAAAGTACTATAGAGGGATTTGGGTAAATAGGTACATATAAGTACATCTTACCATCCCTTAACGTATGGCCAGTTCGATCATACGATTCAGGTGCGGGAGGACATGCTTCGAGAATACGTCCTAGATTTTGGTGGTTTATGGGAGAAGTACATACGTTTTGTCTAGTTTTCCTAAAATAATATATTCATGCATCTATTCAAATCTCACCTTATGAGTCTTTCTACGGTTCTCCATGCATATCACCCTTATGATGGATTGAGGAAGGAGAGGTAGCTATTCAGGGACTTCGTGTTTTTCTAGGAGACCACAGAGCTGATAGAATTGATTCAGAAGATGATGGATACTACAAAGTCATGACATAAGTCTTATTCTTATCGATAGAGATAACTTCCGGAGTTCAAGGTCAAAGATCAGGTTTTTCTACATGACACAAAGATGGTTGGAGACTTGAGAATTAAGAGACATGGAACAACTTTGCAGAGATATGTTGGACCATTTTAGGTTTTGGAGAGTGTTAGTACGGTTACCTATCTGTTAAAGTTTGCTTAGACGTACTAGGATATGCACGACTTCATCCATGTTTCTCTTCTATGGAGTTACTTCTAAGACTATTCTATTACTATTCAACCTGAATAAGTTGAGGTAGAGGTGGGCAAAAGTTCGAAGAGCATCCTATCAAGATTTTTGATCGTAGTGAAAGCTTTCTACATGGACGGTTTGATCCTTCGGTATATGTGTTATGGAAGAACACACGAGTAAAAGAT
Source organism: Viscum album (assembly GCA_963277665.1). NCBI lineage: Eukaryota > Viridiplantae > Streptophyta > Magnoliopsida > Santalales > Viscaceae > Viscum > Viscum album. The sequence continues at coordinate 1,969,236,761 of OY728165.1, forward strand.
GAGACTTGGGAGGGGAAGGTCTATGTAAGATTGCAGTGGTCGGAGTTGTTTGAGTATTCTTCTTCTACACCGCCTTGATAGGGAAATTATAGGAAAAATTTATTTAAGGTGGGAAGTTTGTAAGAACCCAAACCATAATTTCATGTATGGTTTTATCCATTATATTGTATTGTAGAAAAATAGGAGAATATGAAAATTTAATAAGTACACATCGTTTACATTGGAGTACACGCCGTGTATCTGGCTGCCGCTGGTGACTGTGTACTGGTCAAGTTACGGCCAAGTACATGGCCGTGTGGGGTGACCTAAAGACCATCTAAATAAGAGGTCGGTTAAGGCATGTACACGCCAAGTAATTTTAATGAAGAAATGTGAACTTTTATTTTTTAATTTTATATTGGACCGGGCACACATATAATAGACAGAAACCTCTTCTTCTATGTTTGTGTAATCCATGAGCGATGGATACTGACGAATCTTCTCTCTGCCTCCAACTCACCATATGTTCTCCGAATCAAACTCTTCTAGTTGTGTTGGAATCACATCGATGATTTATTCCTTCTTCTAGAGCATCATCTCATGATTTATCCTCCCTTGTGAGGTATATTTGGATGAACTATTTTGTTTTTTTGTTGATCTACCACATTCTATGTCTATTCATGGGCTAATGCTAGAGTATATTGATCGTAAAACACTGAGGTAGGTGGATTGTGCATTTTTTTATTAGTCTTGAAATATTATGTGAAATAAGTTCCCAATACCAGATAACATGGTATTGCGTGTTTAGAGATTTGAACCCTATTGATGTATTATTTACATGTTTTCATGAGACAAGGATTATATTGGTAAATAGGGTTTCTTTTCCCTGATATGTAGGTGTTTTCCCATGCTTGTTTGGATGTTTTACTTGTGGTCGAGTTATTCCTATTAGGATACTTTCTTTCCATGCCTAGTATTATTAGGATGGAGTGATTTTGACTAATGTTGTGACATAACATGTATTTTTTTAGCCGAGTAGTACATTTATGTTTACATTAGAGGCTGAACATAAATGTGCACGATTAATATACACAGGGTTGTGGGAACCTCGTGTAGTAGACCATAAGAATAATGGACATTGAGGCTTTCTCCTGGGCGTCTATTTACATTTCACATTGTGAGACCGTAGGGGGGATGGACATGAGTGCACCCCCAGAGTGTCTATAATGCCATGTTATGAGACCACATGGGGAATTGGACGTTGAGTGCTTACTCAGAGTGTGTGTAGTTTACCGATAAAATACCACATGGGAAATTGATGGTGAGTTCTCCCTCAGAGATTCTTTTAAAGATGAAAAGGTGGGGTTATTCTATAATTACTACCATGAGGGATACTTCCTTTTGATTATATAATTAATTGATATATTATAATGAATGAAATAGGAACTGTACGATTGTTTACTTTTGAGTACATCCTTGTTTACTGCTTCATTTTTCTGAATGCCTGCCATATATATTCACTAACAGTTAGGCACATATCTTTCTGTGGTTGCCTACTGGGATTCATCTCACACCCTATTTGGCTGATGATTTTTGGTAAAAATAGATTATATGTCAACATTTATAGATAAGGACAAGAAACCTTCAGTGTCAGGTACGTGATTGATGTGGTGTTAAAGAGCATGGGACCACGATGAGGCTTGTGTTGCTATTGGTGTTTCTTTTTTGTTTCCTTTGTTCTATGGTTCATTACTATATTCCCGCACTGTGATTATTTTGGCTGCATTCCTAGACATATGTTTCATGCATCATTTATATATGTGCTCTAGTTGTTTATTTCTTCCATTACTCCATTTTTTACTGGCTGCATATTATTATTGCTTCCACTATTGTATATATGTTTTTTTTTCATTGCATTACTCTGCTAATAAAGGCATAGTTTCCCCACTATCACACCCAAGACGTCATTGCATGTCAACATTCTCTGGAATATGGGGAAATTATCTTGAGGTCATGTGACCAACCGGTATGGGGCAACTTTGGGATTCACCCGGAACCATGACTTTACTTGTTGTCTTTAGGGATTAGCTACAATAACTTCTTATTTTAATGTTAGTATTAAAAATTCGCCATGATATTCACCAGGCATGCTACCCTTCATGAATTTTTTTACTTATTAATATTATTCATATCACTAGGAATGGATGAATCAAATAATTTTAAGATTATATTCTCAATATATAACCCTCCTATTAAATTTATTGTAGAGGAATACTAAACATGATAGATTTCTTGACATGAAACAATGAGTTTAAAATGAACAATACTATATTATAACCTAAAAAATAAATTAATAATATAAATATTAATAAACAAATTATGAAAAAAATATGTATATTTGTTTCAAATAATTTTAATTCATTTATTTATTCATAAAAAATTATTACCAAATTTTCATTAGACATTTTATCCTCAAAAAATTAGATTTTCTGCAAAAATTATTCTTATTCTATTTTTTATACTAACATTATAATTAATTAGATAAAATTTCAAAAATATTATTTTAGGAATATAATGTAAAATTTGAAATCATCATGTCAATATTATATAGGGGTGACTTTTTAGAATTTCATAAAAAAATAATTATTTTATGTGGACAGTGAAATTGAAATTTTTATTGTAAAAATTATCATATTCATTCCAGAAAAACTCCCATATATCGATATAGATGATAATGTAAAATAAATATCTCTAAATTATAAATTATCTAATTAATTACAAAAAAAATCATCATTATCGTTTTTTATTAAATGCTTAACTTTTAGGCTGAAAACAGATTTTTCTAACAACTATTTTTATAATAGAAATGTGTTTTTTAATAAATTAAATTTATATCCATTGATTAATTATTTTAAGGATATTTAAATATTATATATTAAATGATCTATTTTAATTTTCATTTAATCCATTTTACAGGGAATGTAATGTATGATGATTATGATATATGATTCAATATTCATTATCCTAAAACGGTTTTTAATTTTTTCTTATCCTTTTATATAAAATTTATTTCTCTAATTTATATAAATTTAATTGGGAAAATTTTAGTAAACTTTAAAAATATTAATAATTTAAAAAATATAGTAGTTCAAGTGTGATTTTTAGTGGATATTAAAAAATTAACTTTTGTTCAGACGGATAAGGATAAATATAGTTTAATATGGGTGAAACAAAGAGATAAGGGTAGGATTTCCACTCAAATATATCTAATTATTATATTATAATATTTTCAAACCTTATAATATCTTAATTTTTAATCAATTTCCATTTTTTATCCAATTTCAATTGAATTTAACTTTATAAAATTCAAATATTTTATGAAATTCCTCTTTTTTCTGTCCCCTCACTTATAAAATTGAAATTGTCACGACCTGACCCTACCCGAGCTCGAGCCACAACTACACCAAGCCTGCATCCATAGGCCAGGGGCTGGCCACAAGCGCTGAAGGATAAACAACTCGGGGAGGCCTTTTCCTTAGTACCTATACACACAAACGCAACACACTCAATACAAAAGTGCAGAGTAAAAGAAAAAGTGAAGTACCAAATGATATAAATAAACCACAAAGTGCATCGACCTCTAACAGTACAAAGCAAGAGCTGAAGGTAAACTAAAAATAAAAGGGTAAAAACACGCGCCCAACCAGAAAAGTTTCTCAACCCGGAAACAGGTAAACAAATGTAAACAGCTGGGAGAGTTCCACACCTGGAACCCGACTATGACCACCGCACGAGGTCCACGCTCCTGAACTCCTAAGCCTCGCTAAATTCACGACCAACCTGTCCGCCATCTGCAAGGGCACACCAAGTGCGGGCAAAGCCCATGCAGGGGTGAGTATAAAAATAATCAGTAAGATACCCCAAAGGCTGGAGGGTAAAAGAAAGTAGGTACTGAATGGTGAGTAGTAGATCAAATAGTGGAAAGTAAAGGAGTAAAACCAAGAGTGCAGTAAAGAGTAATAGTAGAGAGTCCGGCTCAACCCAGCAAGGGAAATGAGGTAGACTCGTCCAGACACAAGGAGCTAGAAATGGTGATAAGATGAACATCTCATCAAGTCTTCACTACCTATAGAAGGAGAGTAGTCTTGTGCAACCACGAGATGCTAGACATGGAAAGCATGTGGCATAACCCGCACGTCTTCGCCTCTCCTGTAAGAAGAGTAAACCAAAACCCTAGAAGTGGGTATTGGAACAATGTATGTACATATACATATGTTCAAACAAGAAGTCTGAAAAAGATTGTAAGGGGATATCCATCCCGTAGCTCATCCCAAGATAGTGAGTAGCCAACATTCTCAGATCTAATGACCATCGATGCCCAGCATCCCGCACGTCTGCCCCGAACTGCAAGTCAAGGGGCCCAAATCACCACACCTTGACACTATCTATTTTGGGTGTCAGTGAATCACCCGCATGGTTTTAGGTCGCGTCACAAGGATGTGTCTCGGTGGGTAAAGTGCCCCTCATACTTCAGAGTTATAGGGGAATGCTAAACCACACCTCATGACTGCCCTACAGTCGAGAGGTATCCTCAAAGTTGAAAAAAGACCCCCTGCCCTGCCCCGCTGGAGGGTAATCACTGGAAGACAACGGGTTCCCACTAGAGGGAGACCTGGAAAGAGTCGATGGGTGCCACAATGCCCAGTCCCGCAAAGGGGTAATCCACTGTAGGGAGACCCAGCTAAAGTCAACGATGAGTCCCAATTCCCAGTCCTGTAAAAGGGTACTCCACTAGTGGGAGGATCGGAACCATCACAGGGGACCTCTTCTCAGCCCTACTGGAGGTAAACCCAGCATCGAGGACCACTTCCCATCCCCACTGGAGGTAAACCTAGAACCACTCTGGCCATCCCTGCTAGATGGTACTGCTCAGTGAACACCGATGTACTGGCCATCCCTGCTAGATAGTAACGCACTGGCCATCCCTGCTCGATGGTAACCCACTGGCCATCCCTGCTGGATGGTACTGCATCGGCCAGCCATGTTGGAAACAACCTCCTAGCCAACCATACTTGAAACAACCTCCTGGACAGCCCTACTGGAAACAACCTCCTAGTTAGAGGATCAGTGCCCGCGTAATGTGTTGGTCACACCGAATCCACAAGAACTCTAACAGGGAACATGGAGCAACTATGTCGGCCAAACCATCAAGAATAGATCTAGGGGAAAACCAATCAACCTCGCTGGTCAAAACCTTTGTGAACAGGAACAGGGAAATCCCACTCAACCCTGCTGGTCAAACAAACAAGAACAGAACCAGGGGAAACTCAACCCTACTTGTCAACCAAACGAGAACAGAACCAGGGGAAACTCAACCCTGCTGGTCAAACAAATGAGAAGAGAAGGACCCTACACCTCGTGAGAGTTCAAGGGTATGCAAAGAAGAACACTACATGCATATGGGACCCACACGACGTGTGTCCCCAAGTCAAATCCAACCAAGCTCACAAATGTTCTCAGTACAAACAACCACATGTACCTCGATGCGTTCCCCATATACTCCAAGAGTATACCACGTTTCCATCCCAAAGGCTATCATGCACATGGCACCTAACATCAATGTGAAGGGTGTAAACGTAACAACTCCAACTTTCCACCTCAACGACTAAGGCACGACCAAACACTTCACTTCAAACATTACTTCAGTCACCCGGGAGTGTATGCGATCACATGTGAAGGGTACGCTACAAACACAGTAGGACAAACCAAAACCGGAGCACCATAATTGCTTCCACATTTAAATGAGGTCTCAAAAGAGACTTCGCACATCCAAATGGATCATATAGTTTTAATCCCTGAGGAAAAAAATGTGAGATAGACTAATTACTCGCCTCCATTGGATATCTAATGGAAAAGCTATCTGAGACTGCTTTACGCCCGAACATCATCCCATGGTCCCGAGCCTCGGCCCCAAAAACAGTCGGGTCATCACACCATTGCGATCTCCTAGAGAAAACATGTCAAAAGTACTACCAACTTAAGTGGAATGGATATCCGGAGAGAAATATGTGTTCCGACATACCGACCCCGAGCGGTGATGTGTGGGACCTACATCCTGGTCCCAAAGCACTGCCAACGGATCGCACCGTTGTGATCCTCTCGGAAAAGTACATAAGATAGACTATTAACATGTCCACAACGGAAACCCGGTGATAAAGATGGAAATCACCGCCAACTCCCAAAATAGCTCTCATGGGGCCCGCACCCCAGTGTGGAATTATAGCAGGTGAATTGCACCATTGCAATGCCCTTGGAAAAACACTCAAAAACGACTGCTCGCACGCCCCGAACATACGTCCGATGAAAATGTTACAAAAAGATGTGTGCGGATTGAAAGATGGCACGGGGGGTCCACGTCTCAACTACGGTTTCAATGCCCGAAACCATACTGGAAAACTTCACCTCAACACTAGGGTCCCAACTCAGCTGACGGTCCTCAAATCGGATGTCGGATGTGTCCACGCCGCTCAAAACACAAACCCCTAGAAAACCATCAAACTACTTAATGGCATGTCGCGCCTAAGAGGCCCCTCGTTTTGGAAATTAAAAATTACCAAGACCATCTCAAAATTCTCTTCTTGACGCCAGGAAGGCACTGCCACAGATGGAACACAAAACAGAATCCTGTAATGAAAATTATGGGCGTCTGAAGAGGGGGAACAAATCCCCTTGGGCTGGACCGTCCTGGACTGGCTGGTCCACCAGGCCTGGGATGGCCTGCGCCAGTTGTCCGTGGACCTGCAGTCCACGCTCAAACCGGCCGTGAGCCGGTCATCCTGTGTGATGACTCGTGGAACTCAGCTCTTGTTCCCCCGCGAGGTCACGCACCGTGACCCCGGTTCTCCGTCCCGCCCGGCAAGCTCGGCCTCGCCTCCTAGAGCTGCCGCCTTGCACTAAGGCCATCCGCACTGACGCCCTCGACCCCAGCCATCCGCTGCCTACGAGCTGTGGACACCACTACCATTGAAGCTGGACCGCCGCACGCCACCACTGGAGCTCCGCCCTGCCGCTGGGAAAACTCCAAAAACACCCCGGACTTCGCCGGACGATTGTGATTGCCTCGGGACTCCAAATTTAAATCTAAGATACGCGTCGGGAAGCTCAGAATAATTACTATGTAACCGTGGTATTTTCTCGGAAATCAAACAATAATTTGATGTGATTAATCGAACTCAATGTAGGTGCAAAAAAATAAAATGAAACGCATGATCCAACCTTGTTGTGCATTCCCCGGAGCATCGTCGTCGATCCGCACCGCGATGTTGCCACTTCCACCATGATTGGGAGGGAGGAGGATGATGATGAAGAGGTTGAGGGTGAGGGAGGGTTTCTCCAGGGGATGTAAAGGGAGGGGAGGAAGAGTAGGGGGAAGATATAGGTTATATAAAAAAAATTAATTTGAACATTTAATTAATTTAAACCCCCATATTCACCTGCATCTGAAACCTCCAGCGCAGTCAAGATTAATCTTCCCTTAGAGTAAAAAGCACATCCCGAGCACAATGGTGGTCTCAAAATTTTAATCTAAGGCCCCATTTAGACATTCTAAAACTTAATGCTCGAGGCCGCTCAATTTCGAATATGGCCCTGGCAGTAATTTTTCACAGAAGGCCCGCGCCCGCGAAAGTTACACCCCTTCTAGGGTAAACGACACATTCCGGAATCAAAGGTGCCCTTGGTTTTCAAATCAGAGCTATGGTTTAAGAGATTACTATGTTTATCCATTAAAATAATAAATTATTTATTTATTTATCCGTTTAATGTTCTTTTAAGGGGTGTGGGGTCCCAACGTCATCCGTTGACTTGCTTTATGTCATTCATATGGTAAACACCCCATTTCAGACCCATCCGTACACTCATATTTTTGATCTAGATAACCGTTTAAAATTTATCCCATTTATTTGGCGTGCCTAGTGTGAATGCACTGAAAATTTAATTCCAGCCACACCGGGGCTTGGAATCGCTCGCCGTCTAAAGGCGCTGATTTGGAATAACATCAAGAATATTCCAAAGTCATTTATAGCCAAAACCTAGGTTCTTACATCATTCCATCCTTCATTATTTTCATCCCCAAAAAGAAAAACCAGAGAATAACTCATGGAACTAATCCCACACTTGGATCTCCCATACCCAGAAGAACTCTTTCAGAGTCCCACGTCACCCCACACAGACCCAAAGGATTTTATCTGTTCACGCGAGGTCTGCCCTTCCTGATGGCGTGCATAGGGGAAATGACACATCTTCTCGGGTAAGTCACATGGGAGACGTCTTGCACCAAATCTAGACTTTGGGGTTAGGGAAAGGAGGTAGGGAACCTTTAAATCGCTTCACACGTTCTCAAATAGCCCGATGGACCTCGGGGGTAGCTCACCTCACCGATCGAACCTCTATGTCACACGCCGTGAAGGTAATCACCGTTTGGACCTGGGAGAAAGCCTGGTGATTCCCTCCATCAGAATATCCATAGGGTGAAACACCAAAGGATATCTGGTTGTACAAGATTTCATAGTCGATGTCCCATGAACTAGACTCTCTTACACGCTCGGAGAGTTAAGGAGTCAACACCATCGACTAGAGAAAAAGATCCCATGCCTTTTACCTTACCAACACTGGGTTACACCAATGCCCCGCGCCACCATGGTAACAACTCAAACAAGGATCATGGAGAAAATCATTTCACACATAGAGTCTAACAATTCTACTGCAAAAAGTAGAAGTGTTGTAGAGCGTACCTCTTGCCACATCATGCTCCAAAAGATCTTAGAAATCCAAAGCTTGAGGCTGTCTGTGGTCCCAATTGTCATCTCCCGGAGCCTGATGTGGACCACCTAGTGGTGATAGGAAGACCTCGTAAATTTGTCCCCCACTACCATCTCCTCTCGCTCCTCTACTAGCACCACCTATCAGAGCACTACTCAGATCACTATGCTGCCTCCGTCGTGGTGGTGCACCTGCTGCCTGCCTGATATTCTCAGCATGCCTGGTCGGGCATACTCGCGCCAGGTGACCTCGCTAACATCAGGCATAGAACCGTCACTCTCTGAGCTGCACTGGTTCTCTCTTGCGCCACTGTGGTGTACGACCACGCCCCTGAGTCTGGTTTTCAGAAATCCACCTGCGTCGAGGTTTAGATTGCCGATGCTCGCTGGCTGCGGCAGACGTCTTGGCTCCATCGTGCCTGCTACCACCACCAACTGTAGAATGTGAGAGGAATCTTTCTGTCACCAGCACCTACTCTAGAACCCCCGACATAAGTGGGAATTCCCAAGTGTACTATGACAGCACGAATACCATTACGAAGACTCTACTCAAACTTACGCGCTTGGATGTTGACGTCATGGACCATGTCCGGGTAAAAGCGTGCACGGTATGTGAAACTATCCGCGTACTTGGCTACCATCATCCCTCCCTACTGTGACTGAAGGAGCTCCTAAATCTGAATGGAGCATAAGCAGGAGTGAAAAAACACCTCACGAAACAACAACTGAATGTCACCCCATAAAAGCAATGACTCGTCAAGAAACTGAGTCACCAGACTCCACCAACGACAAGCTGCTCTGCGGAAAAGGATGGTGGCCAAAGCTGACATAGATCTACTAGTGTCTTCACAAGCCTAAAAAGGTGAACCATTGTCTCAATCCAAACCTCACCTACCTGAGGGTCTAGCTCACCACTGAACCTCAGCGGTCTCTATTGCTGGAACTCATGGAGCACACTCAACCTACGCTCAAACCCTATCTTATCTGCTGAATCTATATACTGCTCAACAGGTGGGGGTATTGCTACCGACCCACCTAGAGAAAGGGACTCGCATGATGGGTCCGAGAATGAGGCCTCATAGCTCACAAGGTCGTTGTCACGAACCAAAGCTGGTATCCTCACTGTCTGTCTTCACAGAGACATCCTGAATGTTATTAAGGAGTTCCGCGTTCAGATAAACATATATGTATATAACAGTAACAACAATGGAGAGATGACTCATGAAATACATTCAATGACTAAATACCATGTGATGCACAAACCAATTTCCCCTGCAACAAGTGTCTAAGCATTCTGAGTCGAAAAGATGCTTATCAGGGTCCTGGTGAATGGAAATGTCGGCTGCACACCATCACTGGACTCCCTGGCCAGAGAGCTCCTCTCAAGACACGTCGACATTGTTTCCCTATATCCAATCCAATTCCTTTTAAGGGATATCTGAACAACGTCCGAAGGAATGAACCACCTCTGATACCACGTTTTCATGACCCAACCCTACCCGAGATTGAGTCGCAACTACCCCAAGTCCGCCTCCATATTCCAGGGGCTGGCGACAACCGCTGAAGGGTAAAAAACTTGGGGAGGACTTTGCCTGCGTACGTCTACACACACACGCAACAAACTCAATGAAAAAGTGAAGATTAAAAGAAAAATTAATGTACCAACTTCTATAAATAAACCACAAAGTGCATCGACCTATATTAGTACAAAAAAAGAGATGAAGGTAAACTAAATAGAAAAGGGGAAAACACGCGCCCAAACAGAAAAATGCCACAACCCAGCAACAAGTAAACAAAAGTAAAAAACTCGGAGAGTTCCACAACTGGAACCTGACTACGACCACGACATGTGGTCCATGCTCCCGAACTCCTATTTTCCGCTAAAGTCATGACCAACCTATTCGTCGCATGCAAGGGAACACTAAGTGTGGTCAATGCCCAAGCATGGGTGAGTATAAAAATATGTTGTAGGATACCCTGAAGGCTCGAGGGAGAAACAATGAAGGTACCAAAGGGTGAGCAGTAGATCGAACAGGGGAAAGTAAAGGAGTACAACAGAGAGTGCAGTAAAGAGTAGCAATAAAGAGTCCAGCTCAACCCAACAAGAGAAAAGAGGTAGAGTCATCTAGACACAAGGAGATGGAAACAGTTAGAAGATATATTTCCCATCGTGTCTATGCTATATATAGTAGGAGAGTAGACTCATCAAACTAAAAGAATCCAGACACGTAAAGCATGTAGCATAACCCGTGCGTCTTCACCTCTCTTGGAAGGATAGTAACCCAAAACACAATAAGTGGGTACTTGAAGAAGGTATATACATATCCATATGCTCAATCAAGAAGCCCGAACAAGATCATAATGGGATATCCATCCCGTATCCCAGACAAAAAAGTGAGTAGCCAACAATCCTAGAGGTAAAAACCATCGATGCTTAGCATCCCCATGTCTTCCTCGAACTGCAATTCAAGGGGCTCAAATCACCACACCATGACACTATCCACTTTGGGCGGCACTGACTCACCCGCACAATTTTAGGTTGTGTCACAGGGATGTGTCTCTATGGGGAAAGCCTCCCTCGTACTTGAGAGTTCTGGGGGAATGTCAAACCACACCTCCTCACTGCCATATAGTTGAGAGGTCTCCTCAAAGTCGAGAGGCGAACCCCCGCCCAGCCCTACCATAGGGTAATCCCTAGATGTCGACTGTTTTTCACTGGAGGGAGACCCAGAAAGTGTCGACGGGTGCCACACTGCCCAGTACCATGAAAGGGTAATCCACTGGAGGGAGACCCAGCTATAGTCATCGATGAGTCCCAATGCCCAGTCCCGTAAAAGGGTACTCCACTAGAGGGAGGCTCAGAGCTGTCATCGAGGACCACTTCCCAGCCCATCTGGAGGTAAACCCGGCATCGGGGACCACTTCCCAGCCCTTCTGGAGGTAAACCCGGAACCGCTCTGGCCATCCCTACTAGATGGTACAGCTCGGTGAACACCACTATACTAGCCATCCCCGGTGGATGGTAATGTACTGGCCATCCATGCTAGCTGGGAACCCAATAGCCATCCCAACTGGATGGTACCACACTGGCCAGCCCTGCTAGAAACAATCTCCTAGCCAGCCCTCCTGGTAACAACCTTCTGGCCAGCCCTATTGGAAACAACCTCCTGGGTAGAGGATTGGTGCCCGTGTAATGTGTTGGTCACACCAAATCCACAAGAACTCTACCAGGGAACACTAAGAAACACTACCGGCCAAACCATCGAGAAAAGATCCAGGGGAAAACCACTCAACCCTGCTGGTCGAAACCATCGTGAATATGACCAGGTGGAAACCCACCCAACCCTGATGGTCAAACAAATGAGAACAGAACCAGGGGAAACTCAACCCTGATGTTCAAACAATTGAGAACCAAACCAGGGTAATCTCAACCATTCTGGTCAAATAAACAAGAACAGAAGGACCCTCTACGTCGCGAGAGGTCAAGGGTATGCAAATCAGAACACGACACGCACATGGTGCCCACACGAAGTGTAGCACGAAGTCAACTCCAATCAAGCGCACAAACATTATCATGTACAAACAACCACATGTACCTTGAAGTGCTCCTGTATACTCCAAGAGTATACCACGTTTCCAGCACAAGGCTATCATGCACACGGCACCCAACGTCAACGCGAAGGGCGTAAACGTAACAACTCAATCTTTCCTCCTCAACGGATGAGGTATGGCCAACCACATCTCTTAAAACATTTCTTTACTCACATGATAGTGCATGCGATCACACGGAAATGGTCTGCTAGAAACACAGTAGGACGAACCACCACCGAAGCACCTTACTTGCTTCCGAATTTAAATAAGGTCTCGAAAGAGACTCCTAACATCGAAATGGATCGTACCATTGAAATACATGTTGAAAAACATTTGAGATAGAGTACTTACTTTCCCACAACAGATATTCGACGTAAAAGCTATCTGACACCGCTCTACGCCCGAATGACGTCCTGTGGTCCTGAGCCTCGGCCCCGAAAACAGTCCAGCGCATCACACCATTGTGATCCCCTTGGAGAAACATGTCAAAAGGACTAATCACATGAGTGTAAGGGTTATCCAGTGATAAAGATGTGTTCCGACATACTGAACACGAGCGGTGCAGCGTGGGACCCGCATTATGGTCCCATGGCGCTACTAACGGATCGCACCATTGCGATCCTCTAGGAAAAGTACACAATATGAACTATTCACATGTCCAAAATGCACAGCCAACTCACAAAACGGCCCTCGTGGGGCCCGCAAAACTATGCGGAATTAGAGCGTGCGGATTGTGCCATTGAAATGACCTTGGAAAAACACACAGAAATGTCTGCTCACACACCCCGAATGAACGTCTGATGAAAATGTTACAAAAAGCTGTGTGCATCTCAAATGACGGCCCATGGGGCCTATGTCTCAACTCTGGTTTCAATCCCTGAAACCATACTGGAAAACATCACCTCAGCACCAGGTTCCCAATGCCATTGACAGTGCTCAAATTGGACATCGGATGCATCCACACTGCTCAAAACAAGAACCCCTAGAAAAACGTCAATCTACTTAAAGGCGTGTTGCGCCTTCGAGGTCCCTTGTTTCTGGAATTAAAAATTCACGAGACCATCTCAAAATGCTCATCTCGATGCCATAAAGTCACTACCGATTACATCACACAAAATGGACCCTCTTAATGAATATTATGGGAGTCCGATGATGGGGAATGAATCCCATTGGGCTGGACCGTCCTGGACCGGCCGGTCCACCCGGCCTGGGCTGTCCCGCCCCGGCCGGTCTAGCTTGCAACACTGTCCTATGACATAGCCACATGGGCCAGCCGTGGACCTGATTTCCATGCTCAGACCATCTGTGAGCCGGTCTTCCCGCGTGAAGACCCGTGGAATGCGGGTCTTGTTCCCCCTCGGGGTCACGCGCCATGACCCCGGTTCTTCATCGCGCCCGTCGAGCTCGGCCTCACTGCCTGGAGCTGCCGCCTCACCCTCAAGCCGCCTATGCCAACGCCCTCGAACCAAGCCATCCGCCGCCAGTGAGCCGCCTCCACCACCACCGCTGATGCAAGACCGCCTCAAGCCGCCACCGGAGCTCCGCCCTATTGCCGGAAGAGCTCCAAAAACACCCCGGACATCACCGGACGATTGTGATTGCCTCGGGACTCCAAATTTAAATCTGAGATATGCGTTGGGAAGCTCAAAAAAAGTACTATGAAACCATGGGATTTTAATGAAAAACAAACAACAATTAGATATGATTAATTGAGCTGAACAAAGGTGCGGAAAAAAATAAAATGAAACGCACGATCCTACCTTGTTGGGTGTTGCCCGGAGCTTCGCTGTCGATCCGCACCCCGCCGTTGCCGCTTCCACCTTTATTGGGAGGGAGGAGGAGGAGGAGGAGGAGGTTGAGGGTGAGGGGAGGGGGGTTTCTTCAAGGTATGCCATGGGAAGGGAGGAGGAGAAGGGGGAAGAGATGGGTTATATAAAAAAATTTAATTAAAAAATTTAATTAATTTAAACCCCCATAATGACCCACATCTGAAACCTCCAGCACGGTCACAATTAAGCTTCCCCTAAGGTAAACACCACCTCCCGAGAACATCGACAGTCACAAAAATTTTATCTGAGGCCCCGTTAAAATGTTATAAAACTTAACGCTCGAGGCCGCTAAATTACGAAAACGCCCCTGGCGGCATTTTTCACAGAAGGCCCGCGCCCGCGAAAGATACACCCCATATAGGGTAAACGGCACATTCCAGACTCAACGGTGCCCTCAGTTTTCCAATCCGATCTACTGTTTAAGAGACACCCTTGTTTAACCATTAAACGAATAAATAAATTATTTATTTATCTATTTAATGTTCTGTTAACGGGCAAGGGGTCCCAACGTCCCGGGCCGGCATGCTTTAGGTTGTTTTTATGGTAAAAATCCCATTTCGGACCCATTCGTACACTCAAAATTTTGAACCGGATCACCGTTTGGGAGTTATCCCATTTATTTGGCATGCCCAGTGTGAATGCACTAAAAATTTAATTCCAGCCACACCGGGGCTCAGAATCGCACGCCGTCTGAAGGCGCTGCTCTGGATTAACATCAAGAATATTCCAATGTCATTTATATCAAAGAACTAGGTTCTTGCAGAAATGGTCCTCAACCCTTATTCAAAAACATTATCATTATATATTAGACAATACCCAATCAAATTCCTTTCAAAATTTCATTTCATTAACCTGGAGCTTCTTGTTTTGTCTTAATAGCAGTCCATAAAGGCATAATGTTCAATCCAACGAGGGTTTCTAAAAGAAGAGGTACTAATCTTATACAAGATATTACAATTTTTTTCTTATTAAACCTTCTATAAACATATTTTTTAGATAAGAATTTATTATTATAGTATCAAAAATATAATTTGAGGCTATTATGTTTATGTAAAATCCATTTTACACCCATTATCCATCAAATAATAAATTAATGTATTGCTCATGCATACATGTGGATTACCACCACCGCATAGTGGTACAATTCATTTTATATTTCCATATTTCATTAGTAGTTATAAGGATGTATTTGAAGTTAAAATAATATATTTATAACATAATTATTATTCTTAAATTAATATTTATTTTCAATATTCTTACATTATAATCCATTGGAAAATTATAATGACGGTAATGCGTATATGTGGACTACCACCTCCTCGATGTGATGCAATTTTTCTCTCATTTCCTCCATTAATTAATGATAATAAGAAATGATTTAGTTAATATATATTATTTTAATAATATATTAATTATTATTGACAGATTAATAAAAAATTAACTTTTTTCTTCCATCCATTGAAATGTGGTAGCATCACTCGTGTGTGTATGCAGATTACCACTTCCATGAAGTGATGTAATTTATTTTTTTCATCACATAATATAAATTATTATAAATATATATATATATATAATGAATGTATAGTTTATTTATATCAGGATTGAAAAAAATTTACAGTGGGTAACCATGATTAATGTTTATTGTTCATTACATCTAAAATTAAAAAACATGAAAAATGATGTAGTTAAAACCTGAAATGCCATCATTAATATAAGATTGTTTAAAGGTGTGTTGAAATTATAAAATTAAATCATATATGATATTATATTTATTTATATTTCTTTATAGTAGTAATATAATTTTAAATTTAATATATATGAGGTTATTGTGCTTACAAATCAAGAGGGACTTATGGGAATGGTTTTGTCACACTTTATCTTTTTTAAGACATGTGTTAATGTAATGAACCAATTTATTATTAATGTGGTGTATTTATTTCCCATATTTATATTTTGTAATAATCCATAATTTTTTTGAATAGATTTATATTACCAATTTATTTTCAATATTGAAATTACTTTTATTTGAAAATTTCATTAAAGTCACAGGGGTTCTTCTTCTCAATTGTTTTCATTGACAGTTCTTAGATGTTACACAATTATGTTATTTTAAGAGGTGTATATACGACCTCATTGATATCTTTTATCATTAATAACCTTGTTTTAGTATTTTTTAATGAATCATTTTAGGTTATTTTTATCATTGGATATGTGATTCAAATATTAACACAATGGGAATGATTTAATGAAAAAATGTTATTTTTATTGCGATTTTTACGCTTAAAATTTTTGATAATAAATTGTATAAGGTTTCACTCCAAAATATTATTTAATATTTTATCCTCTATTTATTTCTTATATTTCATTATTTTCTTTCATTTTCACATTTTTAAATACTAAATGTAATTAAGGAATATTTTTAACAAAAACATACCATGATTTTACCTTGGCTAGAAATTTTTTAATCCATGTCCATATTTTCTTTTAAAACATTCATGAATATTTTTATTAATCTAAAAATATTATTTATGGACTATTGGTTCCTAAAAACTATGTATGAATGAAGATAATAATTCCATGATTAGGATAAGGGAAAAAACATAAAGCCATGATTTTTTGGAAGAAATATATCTTGGAGGACGCTACGTGGAGGAAGAAGAATGTGAGAGGGTTCACAGATAGATTTGTTCGTAGAGTTGACTAAGTAATGGATAAATTATATTTCCCCATAATATGTAGTCATGTTGCATATAGCAAGATCACATGAATATCACAAATCAATTCAAAAAATAACCAATTTCATCATTAGAACTACCTACTCTTCATCCCAAACAGATCTCATTCTGATAGGGGAATTTCATGGATCCTAAAAATGTAGCATGTCAAAATAAAATCGATCCATAATTTGGTAATGAGAAAAATTAACAATATTCGAGGATTTTTTGAAGAAATGTTCAAAGTAGTTGAAGTTACAATGGAAGATGAGGTCTGCATAGCTGAAGTCGCTATGCCGACCACCACTATGAATGGTGTCCCACAGAAAAAATCATTCACAGGATTCCATAGTGACATTTTTCAACAAAAAACTAAATTATATCATTTGTTGGTCGAACGATGATTTCTTCAGCTTATAAATAACAATCCCCTACAAAAAATCCTTTTTTGGACTAGATTGTATTTTCTATCCCCCATAACCAAATCATTTCCAAGTTGAGGTGTCCTTAATGGGAAACACTAAATGAGTCATTGTGGTCCACTTTGGAAGACCAAAAATCCTAGTTTTAAGTTCCAATGTTCCTATATAAAATACCCCAAAGATAATTTGAAGAAAATATTAGAAAAAAGAGGATGTAAAATCCAAGACTTAGATTGGAATAATGATAAAAATTGTAGGGACACTAGGTCTTTATTGGTAAAAACATAATTTAACATAATGGAAGAAAATAAATTCATCCATCGATAAAAAATTCTCAAACCACTTTATAGATGCCATTTGAAGGAGCATTACCTGATGACACCTTTATGGACCACCATCCCTCTTAGTAAAATGTTACATTGAAGGATTCATACCCCACATAGCAAACTTTTTTTCATGAGGAACTCATGATCCTATATAAAAATGCTACATAGGTGGAAGCAAGCCCTATATAGAAAAATCTAATGAAGGAAGAATGTAGTTCATCGTAGCAGAATGCTACAAGGATGGTTCCCCTAGCCGCATAACATCATGCTATGTGGAGGGAACCCCATTCCACAAAATAATATTCCACTTAGAATGGGTCATAATATGTTGTTATTCGCTCCATCTCCCATCACATACCTCAGTCATACCATCAATACCCACATTGACCCATCTATAAACAATCCTAATGGTAGTACGCCAATGTCACATCCAAATACATGAGGATGATATGATATGTTCATATGACACATCATCATGTATTCTCAAGTCCACATACCCATGGTATGCATAGTACTTTTGAAAGCCTCATTGACAAGGAATACCCTCAAAATATTTTGAATTATAAATTCTAATAGTAAACAGAGTCCTAAACTTAAAGGTGCACACATGGAACTCCATATTTCAAGAGGAAGAAAGGTGGATCATACTTTCTTTTACATTTCTGGGTTAATGTTTTATCATCCACTCATTCTTATGAAACAGTAAAAGAGAACCCCTCCTGGAGTATTCCCCTTGTATTTCATGAGAGCAGTATCACTATTTATTCTCTTTGCCTTCCCAATTATTATCTTGAAATAACATCATACGTGATTATCCTCATTACCATAATAAAATAGGAGGAAAGAACATTCAAATACCATTCTCTTTTCCTTTGTTTTCCATAATCCTTCCACTATCTATCAAAGTGGATCATGTGATTAGTAGATCTACTAATTAATCTTATTTGTCACATCAAGAATAACTCAAAAGTGATTATAGTTCAGTGGTGATCCGGACATACACATGTTACAATACCTTTATATGGGCTTCTTATTCAGTATATTCCCTAATTGTCATCATCAATATGGGCCTCATATATGGTATAAGACAAAAACACATGCCTATACCATCAAAGAGCCATATTACCAATGAATAATAACCATATATTACTACCCCATAGATGTAATCTCGAACCCCTTTGAACTATGTGGGATTTTATTCCTAATCTGGGATAAATACGATGGATCCATAAGGTAAAAACCCAATACACTAATTCAAACTAATTTTCTATGAGATATATTCCAAGTAAGTTAATATCCAACAAGGTGGGTCATATTCATCCTAGGTCCCATTAACCACCATCCTTATTTGGTCATATCCCTAGAGAGATCATGCCCTCTTATGAGGCTACGTATCTTCTGGATCCCAGAGGCAGCCTTGGTTTGAGTCCCATTCCAAACATTGACTATGAACCATCCACCTAGATTTTCTCATCACATGATATTAATATATATGTCTTGGTACTCATCACATATGTTGTTTTTTATTCCTTCCACTATTATATATAAGAATCCCATTTTATAGGCTTGATCCTAATATCAAAAAATCATTTTTAACCCTAGATGAGAACAAAATCCAATGTGCCTCACAGTATGGATTAAAACCTTCATAATACTCATGAATGGACAGAGAATATCTGATTTATTCTTAAATGGTATCCATTGATTTATATACATTAGATACATACTTATATAGCCATCAATGGAGATCCTTGGAAACAAAAAGATGATACTGATACCAATCACATATATAATTTATTGTTAATCCAGGGTGATCCACATCATACATGGGAATGAATAATGGATGTATGACCATATCATAAATATTTGATAGAGTCATGGAATAAGAAATATTTCCCCAAAATAGGTATTGATGATCCGAAATTAACATCCTCTTAACCAATGTAATTTTTTAAGTATCATTGGACATGATATCCAATGAGAACCTACCACTAGAAGGTTGGTCCATGAGCCGTCACAGATATGGAAACCATTGGTTATTTATGGTTCCATGAACTTGACCCTGTTGGAAACCAACCCATTAGAAGGGGATCCAAGATAAATATTATGAACACTATATGAATGATTGTGAACTATTCAACCCCCCACGATCAGTCATACAATGAGTGGTCACATTGATTCTTTCATCGGTTAAAAAATAGTGAAATTGAGGTGAATCCTTAACAAATGTGGTGGTGTCACCCTGCATCAATCCCCTTTTTATATAAAAAAAATATGGACAAAAAAAATAGAATATTGATTCATCTGTTAATTTATAGAGATTATACATTGATCGGGTATTATTGTGCTTTTTTTACATAAATTGTCGAAAATGTTCAGAAGAACTCATTTCAATCCAATGGTGTCTCACATGATCTCAAATAAAATGATTTTTATACTCTTCACATGACAATTCCTTGACCAAATAGAAGACACCATATCCTACAAAAAAACCTATGACACTTAGTTTCAAATTTATTTGTCATGGAGTACGACCAAAAATGAACTCCCCAACCCTAGAGGCAACTCAGCATGAACTCTAGCATATGAATACCCAAAAAAAATCCCCCCAATAATGACTATATGTCTAGATTTAGACAACCAAAACAACCATATAAAACTATTTCAATAACCTATCTCTATAACAACATAATTATTTGCATATTTACCATCGCGAGAATGATAATGTGGTCACTATAAACTTCATCCCAAAAATACAACAGTCTTGACCAAGGTCCCCTTCTAGTATTCATGATCATCAAACTCTATGTAGCCCAATATCCCCACCGTGATGAGGATACCATCCCAAGGGACCCATAAAACATCATATATACCAAGGTACCATGGGAGGCTCATAGAATGTGATGATGGAACAATCTAAATGAATAAATTGACCTTCTTACTACAACAGAATCCCACAAGTAAAATATGATCGAAAACAATAATTAGATGCAAATTCATACGCATTAATATGAATAAAATTAGACCAATATGGTGACAAAAAACATCCAGATTAAAATTCTAGTGGATTCATATCATTACCATTAATAAATAAATATGTAAAACTATGATAATATGATGATATATGCTCATTAATGTCAAGCCCTCATGAAAATACAAGGCCTAGTCAATGAATATCGACTACAAATAATGGAAATTTTGTTTTCCTAACTCAACAGTGGATTCAATTTATATATATTTTCCCCATTAATGATGTTAGTTAGAACATCCTAGAAATTATGTCTGGTTGGACATTAATTATTGACTATATCCTAAAAACCTTCCAAGATTTAATCACTTCAGCAACAATAACATGTATTAGGGCCCATGACCATGCCTCCTCAAGTGGGATTACTCATCTATACAATAGGATGGTCACCCAAGATTAAAAATAAATACCTTCACCAAGTTTTAAGGGTCTTTATAAATATTATGCGATAAATGGACAATAAGATCGGGAACAAATACATATTCCAATTGGGGGTCACTAGTCTTCACTTGTAACTACTCTAGGGTAGGTATATATCCTTGCAATATTTTTATCAGAAACCTGCCATATTTTGGCAGAACCATAAGAGCCACAGAACCTTGCACATGTATAAGAAGGTTATCAGTTACTACAAGTGGTTTTATCTTCCCACAAGAGAGAAACAAAAATAAATTACACCAAAGGAGACATGAAAATGATGTGAAGACTCATAACCCTATTCTACTGCTGAATTGTTTTTTAGGTAATCAAATATCTCTGAATGGATGTTTGGAATCCTTTCAATCAATTACCAAATTATAGATGTGGAAGTAATAGTTAAAAAGTTCCTCCCAAAAAAATTATTAATAGTAACTCTGGAGGTCCTCCCCATTGTATCTACAATGTTGGATTCAATCAATGGTGTATTCTAATTGATCATGAGTTTTTATCTATATATGAGAATTATGTTATCCCTCATCATGGTAAGAATATCAAACAAAAATATGGTAATCTATTTGATACTATCCACCATTATGGTCCTCCCAAATGTATATGCTATAAAAATTCTCTTCCATTCAGGCATTGATTTATGATGATTATTTCCCATGATGTAATTCTCTCCAAAGTCCTCCCCATAGTGATAATTCATCTTGACAAGAAGGTCATACCATTACCGGATCAAATAAAAAATATCTATCATATTCTAAACATGATTGGGATGATGGGGCCAATCATGCTAGATACTATATTGATGAAAACAAACATCCTTTCTCATCAAAAAAATGGTTTAGAGAAATGGTCAACCTCCATACCACTATTAAACCCTTTCAAAACTAGCAATACTCTGACTAACACCATTGATTGTGAAAAATAACATTCTTTAAGTATAGATGCCGATCTGATAATGGGGGTATTTATATGGAAGAAGAACAAAATGAAATGTTCCTCATGAGAATAAAATTGTTGAAGGATGATTAACCCATCATATTTTTGACCTCATCCACTTTTCAGTTTCACATTCCAATGTCATTTTTACAAAACTCATATACAATATCCATCTAAATATCTATAAAACTCTATGCCACATGGATAAAATTTTATTTCCATGTCAAAGTATTAGGAGTGATTTGTCATCAAATAAACATAGAATCACACCCATTACAGAAGAAAACCAAATCATAAAAGAAGATGAAATATCATTAATTGATATTCCTTATTCCAATGCATGAGTTTTGTCATCTAATAAGTGATGACATTCCTGGTATTCTTATTTAGGGACTATGGAACATTGATATTTTCATTTCACCTCATCCACCATCTTGAACTACCCACTAGAAATTCATTCCTCTAATTTCTTTACAATAATATGGAATTTTGGAAAACCCATACTGAGGAAAGACGACACACTCAATAATAAATAGTCTTCATTAAGTCCAAAAAGTGTCTGACCCAATTAGATAGAGCCATAAAAAAACTCCAATACTATGAACTTGATAACAATAATTAGGATTATATCCTAAAGGAATCCAATCATATGCCACTTATAATCTTCGCATATGCAAGATGTTTGTATATAAATTCGTCATTTCTCATAACACACACTCAAACAAGGATACATGAGATAAAGAGAGAAGTGGTAGAAGAAGTAGACTCCTCAGTATGGGATCATCCCCAACCCATATATTTGTCAGGATGTTTAACAAAAAACACAATACAATGCCTGAAAAACTCATCTCAAGGTACAACAACAATATTACAGGAGAAACCCTAGCACACATGGATGGGGTATTTGGGCATTTTTTACCTCACAATTCCCTTTGACAGACATTAGACCATTTCACGATATGGGAAAATAAGAAGTTAGATCTCCTTGTCTATCACATATCGTGACCCACTTCCCCTATAATTCAAGCATATGACTAGGGTTCATGAAGGTTCTTTCCAAATAACTATTCCCCACGAATCTCATAGAGGATCCCATAAAAAAGGGAGAGGTACAACAAATGGTGAAAAAAGATCCCCCAGTTTTTTGATAGCTATTATGATTTTTTAAAATTCATTATCTATCACAAACATCATATAATTCCATAATTTATATGAAATAGAAGATGATATTGATGTAGAAGAATGAGGAGTGGATGGTTCCAACCAGAACATGGTCCACACTATGACAAAAATGGTGGTGTGCATACCCAAAACCAGCGAATAACCCTAATTTTCTTCTTCCTCAATCAACAACTTACTTATTACTGAGTAATCTTCTACAAAATAAAAGGGTCAATAAAAGTTATCACACTTCCCCACTACTTTTTAAGAGTTGGATATCTTTATTCTCTAAGAATGGTTTGACCGGTAGAAGGAAAAATGAAATATTTCAGAAGACTCAATGTGTAATTTCTACAATGTCTCTTTCCTAGAGAATATTCTCCAGGGTTAGAGACTCCATATTCACATTAAAATGGAGTACCTCATTTACAAGGCTACATCATAGTGACTAATATCGGTCCATGGAATCCACAAAACTTTTTGCAAGGACCATCATCTTACATAGACCCAATTATAGATGGATATCAGTTCTTCCCCAATTAGAGAAACTAGACATATTTTCAAAAAACATCAAAATATGTCCATATATAGATATCATCCATAAATAAAGAAAGAATTGACATGTCAGTTCTAACATATTTTTATTCATATCAAACAAAATAGTCATCAAGGGATTATCAAAACCATCGATTCATTGGAAACATTGCTGAAAGCTTTGGAAGAACGATGTGAACCAATATATCCAAAATGAAAACCTTATCCTAAATGGGTGGCTGACACACCACCTCCCTTAAATATTAGGATTCATACATTCTCAATATTCAATGGATTTGAATACCCAAAACAACATCTAATTAACATTTATTATCATTGTGATTCCATTATGGGAACTCCCATGCGACAATAGATTTAGAAATTCAGTTGCTTTGTGTATACCTAGAAAGGTATATCATTCATATGGTACACCATCTTTCCATCATGATAAATCATAGGATGGAAATTCCTTCATTAGTAGTTCCTATTTTTGTTCATCTCAATTACACAAAATACAATAATCCTTGACCTCTTGAATTAGAAACAATGATAAATTGATTGTTTCTCAGATTTCATTTTCATATGGAAAGGGATGACATACTCCCTAAAACAAATGCATCCCCAAGAATATATTCACTCTCTTATCATTAAGAATATCCATGGATAACTGTGAACACCACTCATCCTGGTGAAATATATATATGTAGGTTTCAGGATTTTATCTCTATTTTCCAAATAATGGAAGAATATATATCATGAACTAATATCAAGTTCCAAATGTCACCCTATGTCTGAAAAAAAGTATTGTAAAGGAAAATGTGATATATGTACAACTTATGATAGTCCACATGAAGGATAAAACTCTAAAACCCTCACTATTTTGTGGAAATCCCCCAGTGATTCAACATAATCCTCAATCTCATAAATATTAGGGTAAGAAAACTAGAAAAAATCAATTCAATGTGTGACTGGAAATATTTCAATCGTTCCAAGATGATCATGTTCATGGATACTTTATTGCTACCATGTACAATGATTTACACTTCCTTTTATATCCCAAATGTCTGGTCCAGGTAGGTCTCGATGACTATCTTGTTTTTCTCCTTATATATTATGTTGGGACACTTCATTCGAGAGTTCTTTGTCTCTAAATACTTATGTCAACAAATAGTGGACATAGGGAATGTAATAAGTGTAAAACCACCATCACAAGTAGAATATGATTTCTATACTACCCCATATGAATGAGATAAGGGGAATGAAGTTGGTAGAAAAAGTGAACAGATGTTTGAAAGTGGTATAAATATAAATAGAATCAACTAATCACATTGTATTATCTAAGAATTGTTGGAAAACCAAATATACCCCCAACTACTTTTTCTACAACAATGCTGACACCATTAGCACTAAAATTATTAAAAATACAACCCTTAAAAAGAAATCGGGGATGTTTGGGTAAGTATAAAATGTATGAATATGAACTTATCCCAAGGTCAAAGTTGTCTTTGACACTCCCATACCACATTCCCTCAGATTTGAAGCAATAAGAACTATGTTTCCAAATTCATACACGATCCTCAAACCGAAAAATTATAACTCCCAAAACAATCATCCACAGATATTCATTATCATATGGGTATTTAATCATTAGTTACATTAATGATATTCATTTAATGGATCCCTTTTCTGATGGTGAGTATGAATATAATCCCAAGTTCCTCACATCTATTTGGGGAATTGGAGGAAGAGGTCATTAGATCCAAGGATACTGAGGAAGGCATAGTCATGGAATGAACTAGAATTATATCCAAATCCACACTCATAATTCCAACGTTGATGAAACTCATGGAATATCCCTTCAATAATTCCAACTAGAAAAATAAAATCCCCTAGTGTATGAAAAAATCCACCCTTTCCTGATCAATCTATAATATAATTTGAAATGGTTATAAGTTCCTAATCACCCTCGACATACCAGCTGACCTTCCTCACCTAACCAACCACCAAGAGGATCACCTGTATAACTATTCTTAGATCTGATCCATCTACACAGAGAATGTTATCAGCTAAATCATATATGTGGAACCATTCCCATGATATAATGTTCAATACTTTAGAACAAAAGTATGATATCTTGCAATTGTTTTCGTTGGTATAATCCAACTTATCAATCTTGGATTCCCAGATATTAAAATATACCATACCTAATAACTCATAAAATCATTATTAGCCCCACAGGAGTATGAGGAATATGTTTCCACTCAAGAAGTTTACCATATAGAAACTGATATTGTAGAATGTACCACAGTTATCTACATCAATGATCAAGATGAATACAACAATTTAAAGGGATGCATAATATCATTATACATTTTTGAATAGAGAAGTGGTGTCGATGTTTGAAACATTATAATTGAAAATTATTGTAGATTTAGTCTCATTCTAGTATGAACAATTCATTGACTAGGATACAATAATGGTAACCTAGCACCTCCCACTCTAATAATATAGAGCTGTGAAAAAAGTGAGAAAAATCCATTAGGTAATATCATGATCATGCCCTAATTTTCAGACTATATATCTGACGCATAATATCTAGTTATTTGGTAGGATATGGCTTCCAAAGCCTTTATAGGAAGGACCTGATTGTATCAACATGTAGTGATCCCCTCATTATACCATCTATATATAAAATACAACATTAATGGAAAAATTAAAATGTTTCATGATGATTAGGCCCCATTTTAATTTTACATTAATCATTACAATGATGGCATATTCTATCAATGGGATTAAAACCCCATGATTAATTGAGTCACTAGGTTCACTACCTCGAATGATCTACAAATGATCCCATCCAACCCATTCAAACATCTCAGTGAAAACTACCTGTTTTCCATCATTCATGTCAACCACATTGGTAAACATTTATGCACATATTCAACATCATTAACGATATCAGGAATGAAACCTGAGTCTCATAGTGTTGATAATTTTAGTGACACTACATAAAGTGGTGACAAATTGAAAGAAAATACCTTCATTCAATCGCCAAAATTCTGGATCTCCCTACCACTCCAACTAATTCATAAGAGGTTTTCATGGAAATAATAGATGAATAATATACTCTTAAATCATTAAATCAATCCCTTATAGAACATTAACGGGATCCCACACTGTCAGTTGGGTCAGAGGAAGTCACTTCATCTTCTTAGTGTGAAAATTTTAGCACCTCTCATAAACCTAAGGAATATTCTTCATCATCTAATCTCGCTATGAAACATAAAGTGTAAGAATATGAAAATTATTAATAGTAACAATAGGATGAAGTTATGAACTCTCTAATGGAATTTTATGATGGTGTATCTACCACCATTTATCAACTCAGAGAAATAAATTTGGGTACAATAGAGGAAACATGATTCACTTTGACCAGTGTGGCCCCACCTCCAAGGGGTCAAGAGGTATATGCCTCTTTACTGAAGCTTCATAAAGATGTGTTTACATGGAACTACATTAAAATTACTTCCCTCGACTCCAAGGTGTCCACTCACCACTTAATATTTCCATCGGACCACTAGGTCTATAAAAAACCATCCATAATGATACATCAGACACATATTTCCCAAATTTATATTGAATATGACAATATCATCAACTACAATATCATTCAATAGGTACAATATAAAAAATTTATAGCAAATGTATTCCTTATCAAGAATAAGAATAAAATAATCTGAGTCTGCATTGACTTTATAAATCATAACTGGCACTCACTAAATGTGATTTCCTAGTCCCAATAACAGAGCTATTGATCAAAGTGAGATTTATGTATCAAGACCTCTCCATTATGGATGGAAATTTTGGATTCAATAAAATCTAAATGTATTGAGACGATGAATATTCCACAATGTTCAAGGCCCCATAAGAGTAGTTTTCAATTAGGTAATTTCCTTTCTTTTAAAGAATGTCAGTGGTACTTACCTATGTTTCATGAATCATATATTCAAACCCTTCTTGGGAAGGTTCTTCAAATCCTACAGCGACAATATTCTGGTTAAATATTAATAGCACTCTTACAACCTAGATGATATTGAAATCTAATTCAAAAAATTGTTACAAAAATCATGAAAACTTACCCATATAAATGTTACATTTATCTTACTTTATAAAACCTTATTGGATTTATCGTATGCCATCATGGCATCGAAGTCAAACCTGAGAGGAAAAAGGCCATCCATAGCATGTCACCCCCTCTAAACATTAAGTAGTTAATGGAAAATAAAGGATAGTTTACCTCAATTTGGGTATTTATATCTAACATTTCAAGAAAATGAATTAGCTTTACCTTAATTATGAATAAGGGGTATGATATTAGTGGATCGATGATTATGAGGGAGAATTTGATAGTCTGAATAATTTTCTTCTGAGTATGACAGTGTGGATGATTCTTGTTGAATGAATGATTCTTATCTTATATGTGAAAGACATAGAGGGAACACTAGGTTCCATCCTTGTGAAAAAAAGACACTATAGGTGACAAGATTCTTTATTACTTCAGTCAAACATTGATCGATTTTAAGACTTGTTATTCAAATATCAATATGATCTCTCTAGAACTAGTATTTGTGGTCTAGATGTTGAGGCACTAATTGTAGCATAATTAGGAACTTCTAGTCACTCATAAAAACACACACAAATACTTTCTAATTCATCCAAAGTTGAACAAGAATATATCATTTTGGGTGTTCAACCTATAATACTTGGAAACTCAATCCATGATTTAAATGTGGTTAAAGGCTAGATATTATCAGATTTTCTAGAAGAAAACCCCTTGGAAAAAATTACATCCTTGGATATTAAAATAACAAATGAAGAATAATCTATTCAAGATGTCCCCTGAATATTTAATATGTATTTTGATGATGCATGAAGAAGCATTATAGAGAAGGGAATGGAAGACCTATATCTCATCAATGTGGGGTTGAGAGTCTTTACCCTTTATCTATAAAAGGATATAATACCTTACTCCATACAGTTATCATAATAGTTCTAGAATAATGAAGCAGAATCTCAGGAACTCATTGTATGGTATGAGATGGAACTTTAGGTATAATTGAATAACTTGAAGTCAATTGTTTTTGTAACAATACATAAAATAGGTTAATAGTGTTTATGAAATCCCAAAGGAAGAGGTAATCCCCCACTAAACCATATTTGGGGAATAATATAGGAATTCCATTATGAAAGAAAAATTTACCAGTGATTCATGGTTAAAAAATCATTAAAAAGACACCATAGAAATAATCATCCCCAACTATAGTAGATCAGGACATGGATGAAAAAGTTATCGTTATTGTACACCACCTAATGTTCTCACCTTTCATTCAAGCCATCACAGATGAGGTCCATGATGTTAGTCTCATCCCTAAACCATATAGTATATCCATCAGATGGATAAAACCCATCATGTACTACAATGAAAATAGATAACTACCCCTAAAACAATATGAGAATGTGAAAATATAAAGATAATATATTATAATTTCTATTTATAATGGCACAAGTCATTAAAAGGTAAATCATAAGGGAATCCATGAAGGGGTTATTTCTCTGGTGATTTGATAGAGAAGAGACCATTATTTTTAAAACGGAAGTGAACACTGAAACCTATGGATCCCACTTTTCTGGATTTAGGTTTTTCCATAAAATATAATGTTTTGGGTACTAAAGGACCACAATGAGCAGGACTACAAAAAATTCCCAAAAAATTTCTATTCCTTCTTGGTTCAAACAATCTTCATTCACTAACCCAGGAGTTTCTCCACGTAACCAAATACTCATAGAAATTTTTAATATTGGGAATGGATGTCATTGGACCATATCATCCAAATAAAACCATGAAAATAATGTGAATGAACTATTAGAAATTTGTCCTATACCCGCACTTCGAAATGGCAGTTATATCCCACACAACCATGGGTATAGGATATACCCATTTTTTAAGGAATAATTGGATAATTAGGAATCATTATTGCCCTAAGCTCTAACAATTGTATTAAATTACTATAACCATGGTTTCTAAACCTTGGGTATAGTTTTAATCCACCTGTTATTGACTCAATTACATCTATTTGAAAATCAGGGGTATATGTTTTAAAAAATTGACATCATCATATTTCGATCCCTGGACTGCCTCTATTTGGTTTTGGTGCCTAACCACTGCCCCATAATCTAAAATTGATATATAAATATATATTTGAATATATATATATATATATATATATAAACCATGTATATATGTGGAAAATTTGGGTACAGTTGTTCCCATTAATTTTTTATATCTCAAGGAAATTTTAATTTTCCCTCCATAACATTGGAATGATGTAACCATGGTTTTAAAAAACCATGGGTACAGGTATTTAAAGAAATAACCACACCAAAATTTTAGAAAAACCATAGTTATAGGTATAAAAAAACTTATACCTGCATATTATTCAAAATCATGGGTATGAGTCTTGAAAAAAACATATACCCGCACTTATTCAAAAAACAGTGGGTATAGGTGACCTACACCGACGGATTACCAAAACCATGGGTATTGGATCCATATTATCCATACACACACCGTCTTTAAAAACCAAGGGAATAAGGAAATTTCCAATTTTTATTATTACTACAACAAACTTCTTCTCCATGTGGCCCAAAGCCATACATCTCAAATAACTCAGGGGGATGAACAATGTCAGCATCATAAAAGACAAAATCCTCGTGGGATTTGGTTTACGTCATATAATATTGATGTAAAATGGTACAATATTCTATTCTTATGAATTAGATAATATATATCATGAGTATGTAATAATGTTGATGCATTCTTCCTAGTACCATAAAAAGGCTAATAGATAGATATTGGCCTTTAATAATACCCTATTAAAAATCTATAATATTGTAGATATAGATAAAAAGTAATGTTTGCATATTCTCTTTCATGAATTGTCTTCATACCAGAATACGACCCACACTACGACACATTTGACTTCATACACATTAGTATATCAAGCATAGCCATTCATTCCCAATGAAGTTCAATTTCCATCAATTTGTGTTTCAATATGAAACTGTTTACTAATTAATGATCAATTCATGAAATGGAAAAATTAATTGGACTGACTGGATGACAAGATATTTCATACCTTGCATCATTATAAGTCCACCAAATTGGATTTCATGGGCCTTAACAAAGAACATTTCTTCCAATATTTCCTTCGGGGAGAATTATTGTTGGTCATAAATAATCTAACGAAACTTAGAGATAACCTTAAAAACTGTAGAAAAAATTTGAGGGACCATATTCCATACAAATATTTTACTCCAATGGAGTCTATTCACTGAGTATGATGGAAGGATTACTTACCAGGACCCCTACAAATGATATGTTTCTTATGATATACTTTTCATAATAAAATATCCTTCATGTTCATTTTAGGACGTAAAACTAAAAATCTAGTCATTATTATATGTCCTCAAAAAAAGGTGTGACATGTCATTTATATCAGAAGATGAAACACTACATGACCAAAATGTCCCATCTAGATGATTTTAAATTTCATATATTGTCTTCATAATGTGATCTCAAAAAAAGTGTGACACATTTTCCATGTAGAATTATGATAAACTTCATCACAAAAACGCCCTTATTGAATGATGTCAAACTAAACCAAAATAATCCTCTAAATGGTGATTCTCCACATGTGAACTAGGTATAAATGATATAAATATAAAATTCTCTTATCCTCATGTGGTAGTACAACACAAATTGGGAATATATTAATCAAAGAACTACATGTAACTTCATTACTATCCATATAGGATATTTAGTGACACTATAATCACTACTCTTGGGACAAAAATCAAATCTACTTTAATTTCATGTCAGGTGTCCTATGATCTTAACACATGATGTTAAACTACATGCCTGATGTCCTTACCGCATGAAATGAATCTAAATTATTCCTAAATAACAATTTATTGATTGATTCTCACTCTAATGAGATACATAGTGATTCCCAAACCCTATTTTTTAGTCACATCCATGAAATATAGAAACTTGAACTCCCCTATATATGAAAAAATCTTAAAAGGGGACTCCAAATAGGGTCCTTCCATTTATAGGTCTGTTTCAAGTAAAATTCCCTCATTCTACACGTGATTCAGATAAGTGTAGGGAAGTGTCTTCATAACTATGTATGGATTGATTACTATCCCACAAGATATTTAGTGACACATATATCTCTAGACTTTGTTGCATCCGCAATAATAAATATTCAATTGGAAAATGTTTTCCTTTGGATATAGTCTATACCTTTATAGATAGTTCCCATTCAAAACTATGTATGTTTTGATTCTTTTCTACACCAGATACAATGTAACACTCAGATAACTAATATAAGGTCTATCACTAATTGTAAAAACCCTATACCAATGGTTTGGAACCATTTTTTCTTATATACAAAACATTGGTATAGAAAATACCAATGGATTTGAGGGTTGTTGTCTATTATGGTGTTATTATAGGTCATATGAAAAACCTATACCAACATTTTGACAAAACCATCTGTATTAGTAATGTAATTTTTTTTACCCAACTTGGTTTTGATACCAGCACCCCCTATTTATAATCCAACGAAATAACTACAAAACTAAGAAGACATTTGTAAACATGTCTTCATAAAAATATATATGTATATTCACATGTTTTTTAAATATTCATGTATTTAATTTTATTTTTCAATTCAATCCGTAAAAAATATTGGTACCAATACAGATGGTTATGTGAATCCTTGGTATAAGTACTTTTAATTTTTGAGTTATATCAACGTTTTTTCCAAAATTGTGTGTATAACATCTTTAAAATGGATCTATTCCAACAGTTCTGAACAAAACTGTTGATATAGGGTCGCTATATGGGACCTAGAAAAACATTTTTGGACAAAACCATGGGTATATGCCTATATAAGTGACCCATACCAATGGATTTGGAGAAACCATTAGTATTGAATCTCTATAAAAGACCTATACCAATAGTTATAGCCAAAACCATTGGTATAGGGTCTCTCTATTTCACTTATACCAAAACATTTACAAAAAATATGGTATATGTTCTCTCAAATATACCAATACCAATAGTTTTTTCTAAACACTTGGTATATGTCAATTTGTATAGGTCTAAATTTTAGTAGTTTAGACTCAAAAATCAAAAATCAATGAAATAAACCCCCTATTTGTTTGTGGATATGATTTACATAGGAAGTTCCCATTTAGAAGTATGTGAGTCTTCATTCATATCCTAAAGAGATAAATAGTGGTGCCAAGATCTCTAACCCCATGTCATGACACAATAATCATTATTCAATTAGAAAAACTCCTCCGTCGGCGTATCGATCAAAACTATGCAGAGATTTCATCTTCTGAACGTTGTGGGGGATTGATTATTATCCACAAATGATATGTAATCACTAATCATGGGTCTAGAAACAAAAATCAACACAATTATGGAAAATTACCCCTCCCCTCCTTGAGTTTGGTTTAATCCTGTATAGGTAGACAATTTTAGAATTATGTATGACATGTCTCTAAATAAAATAGGATACATAGCGACTTCAGAATATCACATCATAGTCCAGCTTCCAAAAAATGAAAATTCCCTTATCCTACGTTTTTATCAACTCTATGTTGTGGAATAAAACCTTTCCACCACTTATTTCTCATATCGATCAAACCTCATAATGTATTAGGATTTTTTGTAATAGATTCTCCACATCATCATGTCATATCAATTCAAATGATGGGTTACTATGGTTCTAATAACATGAAATTAAAAGAATAACTATATGTTATTACCACATGATGTTAAATAAATTTTTTTCTTCAAGAACTATGTGCAGATGATTCTCAATTTAATGCAATACATATTGAAGCATAGACTTTATTTCATAGTCTCTACCATGGGGCGCAAAAAAATTTCCCCATCTCCTATATAAAAATGATGATCTACAATGTATATAATAATTTTGGGTTCCACATCCAGTGATCTATCACTAATAATAAATCATACCCTCCTTTATATGAGTTTGATATATATAGTGATGTTCACACATCATGACCAATCATGGACTGAATGCTTCTTATATACTCATACACATTCCATAATTTATCATATTCTATTTCTTGGGTAGTTTTGTATCTCCATATTCATTCTCTATCCATCAAACATTGATGGTTAGTGTCTTAGGGAATGATTTGTTTGAATATTCATATAATCCCTATGTTTCATCTGTATAAGTCATGCATAAAAAAGGTCTTTTAACCAAATGAAAATTTTTCCCAAGGAGATGCCTCTTCTATCTCCGTAAGCATCAATGGAATTTTTTCCTCAAATCATTTACCTATGATTGAGAACCCAAAGAATCATGGTTTTAAATTTCCTTCCCCTCATGTTTGAAGAATGTGAGAACATCTCATCCTGATGATCGTTTTATTAATCGCCATTTCTATGACATATAGTCTAATTCATATGACCGAAAATTGATAGACCCAATTTTATCCTTATTGCATGACATTATGCTGCATGGTTGATGCCCTAGTCTCCTAACATGAAACTATATGGTGTCCAATAACTATGTCTCTCTTTATTATTATTAGAAAGAGATATCTCATGATGCACGATTCTTCAATTTCGGGTCAATATGAGACATAAAAAATGTATCCCCTTTTCGGGCATATCGGTCATACCATCACAGAGCACGTTCACACAATAACTATCTATTGTATGATTCTCACTATAATAGAATAATTAGTGACGTCTTGTGTAATGTCCTAAGATTGTGTGGATGATTTTTTTTAAATTAATTTAATGTTTTTCATATTTTTTGTTTTACCCAACACTAAATTTATTTTTAAATTAATTAAAAATGTTTAGCTTCCATTATATGTAATACCATGCTAAAAATACACTACATGAAACATAAATGTGAGCTTTATCTACACGGAACATCTCGGTTAGCTTATGTTACACATAATTCTGACTTTTCTTGATGGCTTTAATAACATGAAAATCTGAGTTTTACCAAAAAATAATATACTATTAAAAATGTTATTATTTATTATAAAAAGATATAACCTAGCTAATTATCAAATTTTATAAATAATATTAACTAACTTAGGAAAATATATTATGGAATTAAATTTTTTCCTATTAATTGGAAATTAATATAGAAACCTAATAAATATAAATGGAATGCTTTAATAAAAGACTGCTTTTATTTTTAAGAGATATTTAACTTAATAAGTCAAATAAATTATTATTGTTGACTGATATTAATGAAATATTTATTTTATATATTCAATAAAATATTTTCGATATCAATCCATTATATTTTAATATCATATTATAAGAACAAGCCTAATATTTCACATAAAATCAATATATTTATAAAGGTAGTTTTACCATATTATAATGGTGAACCTATTATAAATCCATTTTTGGGAAAATTTATAAATTAAATAAGACAAAATAAAATTATTATTTGAAATATAAAAATAAAAAATAGGTTAGGATGAATTTTTTTCATTTTTCTTTGAAGATTCATTTTTTGATGAATAATAAAATATACTAAATATAATTCATAATTCCCTTCTCATAAAATTAATTTATGAGGATAAGTTTTATTATAAATCAGTTTAAAGTATTATTAGTTCAATTATTTTATATAATACAATTTTCATTAGTTGATTCAATTTAACATTATAATTGAGTATTAAAATAGCATGAACTGTTTAACGTTTTTACTTTAAAAACCCACATTGCCATCCCATATATGGGATAAATTTTAAATAAATTTCAATCACTTATGTATTTGGAATTAGGAAAAATGGATTCCATATTTTTAAGAAGAATATTTTATAATTTTAAATACGTTCCACATTGTTTTAAAAAAATATTAATTAATGCAGTTGAAATTAATTAAACTGGTTAATATATATTTAAGATTCACAATGGAATAAACGACAATATTAAGGGACCAAATGACCAAAACACTTGAAAATTAACCATTTTGTGGCCATTTTATTCCGTAAATCGTTAATTATTTAGTTTTTATGGTTTTTGATGATATTGGTTAGTTAAAAGCGTGGTTACACCTAAACTATTTTAAAAATATATATTGTGAGTCCATTCCCTCTTCTATAAAGGCCACCACCTCTCCCCCATCTTCAAACATCCCAAAACACATAGGTTAATTCATTATCTACTCAGTAAACTCACCATAATACCTACCATCCTTTTATCATAAAAAAATCCAAGGAACCCCTTTAGTGAAAACCAAAAGGTGTTACCCAATGAAGAGGTAACAACCTTCCTCAATCTCCTCCATATTATCTTAATTATCCATCATATCTAATATCTTTATTCAATTATTAAAAAAAATGTATCATAAGTATAACTATATTTTTTATGATAATTATTTTACCTACATCTACAAACACTTCCATCTTATGATTAATGATTAACTGTTTATGTGAACAGTGAACTACCGCATCACGAAACAATGATTGTTAATTTTTTCATTAACACCTTTCATGGTTCTAAATTATAATGGAAAAACATTTATATATGATATAAACAATATTTATTATTTATTAATTCTTCTTTAATTATTTTAAAACACATGTATTTATACATTTCATTCAGTGAAAATATGATATTTTTGTTTGAGGAAGTGTGGACTACCACACCCTCAAATAGATGTGATTCAATCACACACTACATGGAATATATTAAGGATGGGTTTTGTAAAATTATTTGATATATATGAAATAATAATTTTATTTTAATAATATTAAATATTTATATACATATATTTCATTTAATTTTTTTACTCTCAATATTATAAATAAAAATGGAAACATCGTTCACATATATGTATGGCCTAGTGTATCCATGAAAGGTGTTATCTATTTCATAATTCTATATTATAGAGAATATTATAATACACATATAATAAATAAAAATGATATTTATATCATTATTTACATTATTTATAAATTGATACATGTATAACGACCAAATATATAACAAATTAAGACACAAGTTAAAAACAAAGTAAATATTACATGAAGCGCAACCTTATCATATAATTGTTAACGAGAGGGTAATATAAATTCACAATAGAACCATATATTTAATTATATATTGGAATATATTTCTATTATATTTGTAAAATAAACTTATATTTATTATATATGAGGTTTGAATGAGTAGAACGAGAGTCAAAACACAAGGTACGGAATTTCCATCCCACTTTTATTTCTATGAGATACATGATTTATTAATTATACATTCCTTTTGTGTGGTTTTTTACATCCAATTGATGATTTTTTTTCTTCTTATACTTACATATATGGGTATTTTTATATCCTTTTTATGATATTTCTTTCATTTGGTTTATATTCAGAAAGATACCAAATCCGTAAAGAAGTTTTGTATCAATTTTAATTTATTAAGAGACGTTCCATGTTATACTTCTAAATTTTTCCATGAGGTGTATACAGTAACATTGAAATTATATATCATTAATATCCATATTTTATTGAAATTTGAGGATTCATGTAATTTCATTTTCAAAAATATGTAGTATGGTTTAATGTTTCCATGTGCTAAGTGTTTATAGAAAAAATCCCATCACTTTTGGATATTTTTTACGTTTATTCATCCTTTGATGAAATATTATTATCCACCAATCAATAACACTCATTAAATTTATTATCCTTCGTTTATTCAATACATCTTAACATATCGGTATCAGTTTTCAAATATTTAGTACATAAGATAGTTATGAAATTGTTTTTAAGAAATCCAAACATTACATATCCATTCAGTCGAAACATTGTGTTCATTCATAACTATAATTTCTAATGGAACATTAAAAAAAGTTTCACAATTATCATATGATTTTAAAGGAAATTCTTACCCATCTTTTCTGTTTTTACATAACATTTTTAAATTGAATCTACTTTTCATTTTCTAATCAAGTAACATTTCAAATCTATTATAGAGAAAACGGAATGTTCTACATGTGTAGACTTACCGGCTGACACTACCACTATTTCATTAATGCTTCCATTATTAGTTTGAAATGGTATTTTTGAAGAAAATATTTCTTTAATATTGTACAATTTTATTGAATTTAAATTCGTTTTTAACGAAAAAGGTTATCCTAAAGGTTTTATTTTCAAAAACTGTTTTCAGTGATTTTTAAAGCGTCGCTTATAGGTTCTCAAATGGTCATTTTCAATGAAAATGATTTCAATGATCTAAAATATTTTTGTTTGGTTTTTAAATTATTTAAAAGGAAAAATATTTTTTAAATTTTTTCTATCTTGTTTTATATTATTTCATTGGAAGTATTTTTATAATTATCTCAATCCTTATTTCTATTATTTCTATATAATTTTAATGAAAATGGCAATCAAAATGTTTTATGATTTAAAAAAATATTTTTTCAATGAAGAAAGGGTTTTTTTCAACAAATCATTCGAAAATGTGACTCAAAATTTTCTTTATCTACAAATACATTTGTTTAATTTAAAAAAATATTTCTTGGAAATGATCCAGAAGTTTCATTGAAATTCATTCTCTGTATGTTTTTTGTTTTGATGGCATGGTGTTTATGAAAACATGTTTGTCTTTCTCAGGTAATATGTTTGGGAAACTAATTCCACTTCAACCGGTTATATTCGTATAAAACCATTTGTATTTAATGGGTTATTGCCTGATAAATTATTATGAAACCTGCTTCCATTCATTAGTTATTCTTTGATGAAATGTTTATGAAACCTATATATTTTCCATAGGACTTGATATTAATAAATTATTGTGATAAGAATTTAATTTCATGGGTTATGATATAATTATTTATGATTTGGTGGAAAATTTATGTATTATTTAATTATGAAAGGGGTGAGACCAAAATCTCCCTCTAATGCATTAAGGAAAAAATGGATGACTCGTGTGTATAAATGTAAGGCATGTACTTGATTACATGTTCCCAATGATATGAATGTACCTTGTTTAATTTCCATAATTTTATGAATTACCATGATTAAATGTAGAAATCTTTTTGATTGAAACTTATTATGTGTTCATAATGTTATCTGTGAAGCTAATTACATGTTCACAATATCATGCATGAACCAGGTTGAATGTCCATACGTTTTATTTGAACAAGATTACATGTTTTCAATGTTATGCGTGAACATGATTGCATGTCCACAAGATTATGAGTGGACCTAGTGGCATCTATATAATTATATTTTAGGTCCTAGTTTCATGTACATAGCTTAATGAGTGAACCAGCTTCTACTTTTACATGATAACAATGTTATAAACTGATGTGTATTCCACAACTACATATATTATTAAAATGATAGGATTTCTTGGATAATGTTTTTCAGATACTTCAGATTCTTATCTTATAAACTACTGATATTTATACGATTATTCATGTTTATGGACTTTGATATTCAGGTAATGATCTTATAATGTTATGATAACCTTAATATACCCTTATGCTCATTTTTATGCTTACATGTCTCCCTTTTCTACTATTAATTGGAATTTGAGATCACCTCTTCTAGGTTTCCTCCCCCCAAAGTAACGAGGATATGTATTATGTACGATGTGGGTAAAAAGGGTCCTAGTAATGAATATCCTACTTGGAGATAATACAAATCACTAATGTATAATGTTTTATGTTTCCATGATTCCATTTCCAATAAAATAATATGGTCTTTGGGTGTCATTTTTACACTATATTTTATATTTTGAAAATATGATTAAATGTATATGGAAATAACCACTGGGTTGTTATATCTAGATCATATATCCTGTTATTTCTAGAACATAAAATCCCCCACTCACAACTAAAAAATTGGGTTATAGACATGGACCTATAGCCACGGTTTTATAGGTCCGTGGATATATCTTTTTTATTTCCACGGTTAAATTCAATATCTGTGGCTAAATAAATAATACACCTCAATCGTCGTTTTTTTCAATCTATGTCAGGATCATCCTCCTCCCCGATCCGCAGCCCTCTTCCTCCTCACCCGATTCTCACCCCTATC
Source organism: Viscum album (assembly GCA_963277665.1). NCBI lineage: Eukaryota > Viridiplantae > Streptophyta > Magnoliopsida > Santalales > Viscaceae > Viscum > Viscum album. The sequence goes on from OY728165.1 coordinate 1,969,276,714, forward strand.
ACCGAGCAACCCTCCTCCCCGATGACGTCTCCTCCTCCACGCAGCCCTCCACTCTTGCCCCGATTCGCATCCCTATCACTGCACATCCCTCCTCTTCAATGGAATCTCTTCCTCCCTTAATCCCTCCTTCTCCTCCCCCAATTCTTAGCCCTATCACCGCGCAACCCTCATCCCCGACAACGTATCCTCTTCCTGAGGATCTCCTTGATGATCTCACCGTGCAGCCCTCTCTCATAGCGGCGCCCTCCTCCCCGACGAAATCTCCAACAACGACACCCTACTCCCCGACGACCTCTCTCACATGGGCACCCTCCCCACCCTACGACCTTTTTCACTATTGTGCCCTCATACCCAACAACCTCTTCATAGAGGTCTCACCATTTGCAGGTAGAAGCATATCGATCTTCATGCAATTGAGTTCGGGTGTTAGGGTGGTGTTTGGAGTATTATGGCTATGTATTGGGTATGGTTTGGATTTGTCTTTGGGGGTTTGGGTTGGTGGTAATCACTAAAGTTGGGGGATCATGTTGGGGTTTTTCGTGATGTTTTGATGTAAAACTCTCGATATAGAGAATTTTGGTGATTTCTGGGTGATTTGATTGTGTATTTTTATTAGGACGTTGCTTGTTAGATCAGTTAAGGGGGTGGAGGGTTTCTTATTATCAAGGGTGAATGTGTGGGGTTTGGTTGTTATGCATGGTGTGTAGGAGAGTAACCCTTAGATTATTATGATAAACCTTAGGGTTTGGTGTTTTGAAAATGATATTTTGTTATGAAGTAAGGATTAAAGGTAGTTTCAGGATTTTGTGGTAATAATGCATGCTTAGGACTGTGGCGCGTTGGGTTTCTAATTAGAAATGTTGTTATTACGAGATGATGATGAGTCAAAATTCATCAAAAAAGCATCTAATTATGATGTAATTGTGGTCTCATGGGTAATATGCTCATGTGGTTGTTTCCCTCATATTACTTTATAACTACTTTGAACCATTGACTAATTCCTTCAAAAAGGAAAAGCAATGGTTTTCTAAGTTATCCATGAGTTCAAGGAGTATCTATATCTAATTTTTAGAAGTGACATGGGATCATAGGATGTCTAGAATATGTTGAAGAAAGTTTGGTTCCTATTTTAAAGTATTGGAACTCTAGAGGATATATGGGTGAAACTATAAGTTTTTAAATTCAAAGGAGATGAATCAGAATGGATAAATACATTTGATCATAAAAGAAGGAATGAAGAGGTTTTATGGCTGGAGATTCATTCCCTCTTCTATGAGAGGCTATGTAAGATTTAGAGAATAATTGAATGAATTTGGGGATTCATGGAGCTATATCATTATGTGATTCGGTAATGGAGTATGCCACGAAATTTGAAAGGTTTATTCATTTCAGGTAATCCTTCAAATAAAATTTATTCATAAAATAATTCTAGTCTTTAAATGGTCTTATGTACTCATTATGGTCATGAATATATTCCTTTTATCTGGATACCTACTAGGAGATATTAAAGAAATACTGAGCTATCTATATAGATACATCCATTGCATAAGAAGGTGCATGGAAAAGGATGGAAACCAGGTAGGAATGAATGTTGGTTGGTGAGCCTCAGTATGAGGTTGACAGAGTAAATTAAATGATTAATATCTCAGCTCAATATTAGAAAAATAAATAAACCCTGGTCTATTTCTCATGTATCAAGAATGTGTGTGCATTCCCTTAGTATTGGGCTAGGAAAAATAGGTTTCATGTATGTGTCGAGATGTGGGTTTCTATATTATTTTATTAGGATATGCCATCCTAGGTGAAGTGACTTTTAGTACCATACCTAATGAGGTATTCCAAATGTTATTATTTTTTTCAATAATTTGGATTTATCCATCTAATATCTTTTAATGTATCATTTTTGTTTGATATAATGTGTGTTTAAAAGATGATAGTTTTTAAATGAAGAAAATTTGTTGCGATTATTGGGCTAGGATCTTCTATTGTGATCAAAATTTGATATGTGGAACTTGACATGTGTATGTAGGATTGATTATGGTATCAATAATAATATAGTGGGGAGATTCATTCTTTTACTTTTTGAGTGAAATCCATATAAAGGGATGGTGATAATTATCAAGGTTGTGAAATGTATGAACCTAGACATTAAATGGATGAATTTAGTGTCTGAATATAGATGTTTGATGAACCATACTTGTTTCCAAGACCACACCAAAATTAATGATTTACCTATAGTGGTTGGTATAGTCAGTGTGTTCAGTTAATTATGAGGAGTTTATATTAGTAAAATATGCTCTTTAGGGCTACTGTATTAATAAGATGTCATTCAGATCAATGTGTTGGGTTAAGTGTCAATATTTGATATTGTAGTGGGCTAGTGCTTGACAATTCTAGTGTGGAGTTTGAAAGGGAGACAAAAAAGGGTACTCTAAAGGCTGTTGAAAGTGTGTGTGGAAGGGAAACCGGGTAGTGAAAATTGTTATGAATTTATGACATAGATTCCATAAATATAAAAATTGTTGAAAGATAAAAGGCAAGAACCATTTATCACATGTTCACAAATAGTTTCTAAAAAGAAGGAATATACAATCAAGAAAATGGATGATCATGCACCAAATGACTTTCTAATCATATTAGCAGACTGGTTTGAAAAAACCAAGCGAATTGAGTAAGATTAAAAGAAGAAAGATTCTCTAGTTTATAAAATTAATAAACCTATATAAACTAAGAATAAAGGTGAATTCCAAAAGAAGAACATTATACAAATGAGGTTTCCATCTAGAAAATTAAGAAGGATATAGGCATGAATATTATTAGGTATTTTATATATTCGATGAATGGATTTTCGAGGTTATGAACAATGTCTAATCCCTATTTCTCGCTTTTAGGTGATGATGGAGTTTTACGTTATTATCATATTTTGGTTTTTTTTGATTTTTGAATCGGAAATTGAAGGTGATGTTTGAAAAATAAAGTTCTTTATTGATGATCATGATATTTAGTATTGGGATGTACATATCAATTTGAATATTATTTTTTCATTGATGGTTACGGATTCATGTATCATTTATCATGTACAGTTGACACACTGATCACATATATATAAGAAGTTGTTATATCTCACTTCTTTTCCCACTATTTTCACATAGGTGATTTCTTATGATAAGACCGGTTCTATCCACCATCATCGAGGACAATGAGTTCATGATTTGGGTAAGGTTTATTTTGTTTTTATTCTTTGGCCAAATTTTAATTAGGTTTTTTTGATTTTTGGGTTCCTTATATTATTGTTGTGTGTTTTGGATTTCATTGAGTTGGATTCAAGTCACTGTTGATGAAGGATTAAATTTGTATGCATAGGTAGCAATATGCATATATAAGTTACCCCTTTACATATATTCATTCATGGAAGTATGAATATATATATTTGGGATAGGTGTGCTTATATATAGATATGAAAAATGCATACGCATGTAAGTGTAAAGTGGTATATGGAAGTATAAACATATATCTAAGGACCCCCTTGTGCATATTTTTCCACGAAAATATGAAAATAGGGGTTAGGTGTCCCTATATATATGTTATGTTTCATATGCGTGCAAGTAGGAAAAAGGAAGATTCGAGTTGTCATTGTCAAAAGAAAACACGCCTTGACATTGAGGTAGGGTCCCTCTCCTATCATATTTAATTCAAGAATTTTTTAAATTACATTTAGTTGACTTATTAATTCTGCATGTTTATATTAAATTTCAATTCTTGAATAATTGTTAGTTAAGATAATTGTTTTTTTAATAAATAAGTCATGGTTTTGTAATAAAACCCCTCCAATAGAGGTGCGCTGTCTATGAAAACTCACATTGGTATACCTTGCTTAACATTATCTCATTCATGTTTTCCTTACACTTGATGTCGTTGATAGTCATAAAGCACACATTATACTTGAACCTTTTTATATCTATGTATGGGGTTTCCCTCTTTTTATTAAAACGATTGTTTGAACCAAGACACTCTTTTAGTGCTATTAGTCTTTTATGATGGGTCCCATGTGATGTGACCATGTCACATGGCATGTGATATTTAAATCCATCCAAAACCCTAGTTTCATAGCCCATGGCTCCCACAGTACTAGTAATGTCAGATTAAATGTTATGTAACCTGTGATTTTCTCGATCCCATGGGGTATTCCACTAGGTATTCCTACACATTGCTAGATCTACAAACCTCACCGAATTAGGTATATCAGGGGCCATCCAATCCTCTAGTCATCATAGATTAGCATTATTTTCTTTATATCTTCTGAGAAAACATTCTCTCATGTCATCCATATCATTCTATTTGAAACTAAGAGGAACAGTTACTCCAATTCCATTCTAATCCACCTCCAAAATCTATGATAAAAATGACATAAATTTCCCTTATGAAAAACAAGGTCATTGAAGGAACTGATTACCCAATGTAAAACCACCAACCGACCAATGGACAAAAACTTTTTGGTTCCAACCATCAACCATCCAGTAGTTATACTAAAGCCAACCCTCCCCCACTATCACTATTAATATGTTCATGGTGCTCTAAAATGGCTAACTGGTGGCCCCATCTACTACTTTTTAGGAACACCACATACTTATTCCCCCCATTACTAAATCCATCGACCCGAAACATAACATTTAAATTAAAACATAATCACTTTAATTAGAAATCACCAAAATTAACTTTTTAGAACCCAAAAAAGAAATACATAGTCATTACAAACCATCCATTAGACAAATTCTCATCCATGAGAAACATTACTATGATTCACTGGTGACTTGAGGTTTTAGGGGTTTGGTGCTGCCTTCGGGCCTAACCATTCCAATCACAGTTTCCCATCCTTTACCTTATCTATTATTCGGTACCTTGAAGTCTCATTTACCTTATACTTCTACATCTTTTTTCCTAGGGTTCGACATGCAGCAATTTTGAAATCACTTCTTTCAAGATCAATGACTAGTTTTAATGTTAACTAGAATGTTTCAGTATTATTCAAATGTTTTCTAGCAGTCGAACATTATTCCAAAAAATTAGATAATTATTTACTTCCCTAATAGAAGTATTGATCCACCATAGGTGTACTGAACTGAGTTCTCATTGATTCTTTCTCAGGATGCATGATGTGGTGGATCTGGCTTTGTGTTTGTCCAAATATTCATGTTCATTCAACAATTAACCGTGATTCCTCTACCAGTGGAACATACTTGTTCACTCTAGATGAGACTCTTGGTTTTCATCCCCCTGGATTTAGATTATCTGATTGCATATGACTTTTTAAAATCCACTTTTTCTTACTATTTTCAGCAACATTCTTGGAAATATTTTAGGTCGATCAGAAGATGCTTAAATGGAAACATATCATTCCTTATTTTTTGTTTGTAGAGCTTGAACTGTCTAAGAAACATCTTGAGTTATTTGGTTCTCTGCTGAAAAACAGTTCACAGTTAAACAACACATTTTTCGGGAAACATAAGAGGATTATTTTTCTTAATATTTTCTTTAAGTAAATTCTATGGTGAACTGCTAGAGTCTTGGTCCAATGGTATATTCAATGCTTAATATAGAACGCATCTTGATGGGGACTTGGGTTTTATGCTTCTTTAGCTAGTGAGTCACTGGATACCAAGGGTCCTTTAACACATGAAGGTGGGGTTAGGAGGATCATAAAGTCACATTGTCCATTAAACTCAATAAGGGTATAATTCTATGAATGTTTTTAAGATCATTAGGTACAACAACCCTGTGCTGTAGATGAAACTAAGACTATGAAGGGATGAGTGTCTCCTACTTCTTTTTCTATTTATAAATCAGGTGCCACAATACTTAAGAGATTTTCAAGGGTTGAAAGCAAGAATCTTGAATCATCTGAGATAAAATCCAATGTAGGTGAGGATTATCTGGTCATGAAGACTATGGAACCTAATAAGGAAAAATAACATGTGTGTTTATAATCTCATAGTCTGTGATATGATCATGTTCGGGGTGGGGGTGGGGGAAGGGGTGGGTGGAGGGGGAAAGGGGTAGGGGGTGGGTGGAGGGAGGCAGGGGCAGGGGGTGGGTGGACGGGGGCAGGGGGCAGGGTGGTGGGGGACAGGGGCAGGGGGTAGGGGGTCGAGGGTAGGGGGTGGGTATAGGGGGAAGGGGGCAGGGGGCAGAGGCAGGGTAGAGGGGGTGAAGGGGTTAGGGGGGATGTATGCATGGCAGGGGGAAGGGGGATGGTCGGAATGTTTCCCCGCCTCCTCCCGCTCCCTTCACTCATGGCCAAAAGATGCTACCCCGCAGATGATGCTGAACTGGGCCAACACGACGCGGTCATGCCGCAGTCACGCCGTGATTTGGAAATACTTCATGAAGGCACCCTGCAGCAGTTCGCAGTGATAGTATTCCATTAGTCTTGTGGACAATGTTGAGACTGACTAATCACAATTTCTGTCGGTGGGGAAACAATCGGAATGTGTTCCCACCTCCTCTCGCTCCCTTCTCTCCGGGCCAGAAGATGCTGCGCCACGGATGTCGCTGGACAGGGACAACACACCGCGGTCACGCTGTGGTCATGCCGCGGTCACGCCGCGGTCAGGCCGTGATTTGGCCCTTCTCTAGGACGGCACCCCACGGTAGTTCATAGTGATAATATTCCATGAGTTCTGTGATCAATGTTGATACTAACTAATCTCAATTTTTTCCGCGCTGGGTGATGACCGAAATGTCTCCCCGCCTCCACCCACTACCTTCGCTCCCAACCGGATGATGCTGCCCTGCAGATGTCGCTAGACCAGGCCAACATGCTGCGATCATGCCGTGGTCACAACGTGGTCATGCCGCGGTCACGCCGAGGTAATGCCCTGATTTGGCCCTGCTCCAGTACGACACCCCGTGGCGGTTCGCAATGATAGTATTCCATGAGTCTTGTAATCAATGTTGAGACTGAATAATCACAATTTCTTCCTGTGGGGTGAAAACTAAAATGATGCCCCTCCTCCTCCTGCTCTCTTCGCTCCTAGCCGAATGATGCTACCCCGCGAAAGTCACTAAACGGGGCCAACATGTCGTAGTCACGCCACAGTAATGTCGCAATCACACCACGGTCATGCCATGGTAATGCCGTTATTTGGCCCTGCTCCATCCACATCCATCCCATACTAGCCCCCTTCAACCTTCATTTCGGCCCACTGCCACTAGCATTCCATCCCGCAACAGCCCCCCTTGCGACCTTCAAATCATCCCGCACCATCCCCCCAGCACCTGCAACCATCCCCTTCCTCCAGCATTCCATCCCCCTTCCACCTGCATTCGAGCCCGCACCAGCCCCCAGTGACCTACAATCCAGCCTGCTCCAGCCACCACACTAGCCACCACCCCCCAACCTCCAGCAAAACACTCATGCCAACCCTCTACCACCTTCCAAACAACACCAGCCACCAGTTTCAACACTCACCTGATCCGACCTTCAATTTCATGATTGAAATCTCCAAAGTTTTTATGGTGATCTAAAAAAGTCTTCTCGGTGGATATATTGTCCCCTAAGTCCATGGACAAGTGTAAAGAAATTCAAAATCCTGGTTTACGGTTTAGTTTTTTTTGGACCAGGTATTTTGACATGTATCCCTCACATTTGGTTATAAAAAGCCACCTCTTTGTACCCATTGAAGGTTAATTACGAATTTTGAGATTTTCTAAAATTATTATGTTTGTGTTTTTTGTGTTCTTAGTTGAATGCATGTATGGATTATCGAATGAGTGATAAACCTTTTTGGTGCTTTATAATTAGGGTTTTAAGGAGAAAGTATCCTTGGGGTCCTAATTGATTATCCCCCTTCACCTTTTATTTCCTATTCACTTCATTTAATTTCCATTTTTACAACTTTCATCAGTTGTTTTTCCACATTTCATCTAATGAATACCCTATATATATTGTATCATATCAATAGAACACTAGAAACCCACAAAATAGCATAATATCCCAACATATGCACCACTTACAAACCAGCAGAAAGAATTGCAGAAGCTCCCAATCACAAAACCAACAACCACTCCTAGAGGAAGTATAACCAAAGAAACAAGGCCGCTAAAGAAGAAATATAAAAACCCAAAAAAGTAGCCACAAATGATAGAAACCAAAAACACACACAAATTCATGAAATCACTCACAACCACCCAACCACCCACAACCACCCACTCACCCACACACAAGTTCCCAAAATACGGCACCCATCGAAAAGTATAGCTTTATCCAAAGAAATAGAACCACTGAACCCCCAGCCCCACAACCAAGATAAACTAACAAGACCATCATCCTTATAAAAAAAATTCTAGAGCAAAAGACCTCAAGAAAACCATGCCGGTAATGGCCACTACACCAACACCTAATTTCACAAGAACCCTAAACCACACCAGATCCAACCACAAAAAGCACCCATAGTGGGAATAACACCCAAAATATTAGCTGGAAACCAAATCATCCCCATACCACTATCAGACCTCATCCATCACCATTTTAACACCTTGCATAATAATGGACCACCCCACCATAAGAAAGTATAAAAAACCAGTAGTCTACTAGTACCATCCATCTGAAGTGCCCTACATCACCCACGCCTAACCCATCATGCAACCTAAAGAATCCCTAAGCAGTCCCAAATCCAAATGTGATCTAATACCCACCCTGAATCAAACACCTATAGACCCACCAAGTAGTTAACATGCACCCACCCTAGAACGAGAACCACCCATCTACAAGAAACATGGCTCCAAACCTACAACATCTAGCATCTCAAGGAACTTTTAGAACATCCACCATAGAAATCCCTACACCATCAACAACCAGAATACACAAGATGGGGAAACAGAGCTCAATCCAATTGAACATACTCCACTATAGATGGAAATCACGTTACTCCTCCAACCAATTCCATGTTTCTAAAATAGTAATTCACATAAGGAACCCATGTGTCCTAGTTGCATGATGATAAACATTATAATAACTATCTTCCTCATGAAATGATGTTAAACTACATATATACATACAAGAAACATGACATTAAACTCTACACAAGGTTGAGCTGCAATAGGAGTTCAGTATTGAGCTGCAAGGACACCACTTTATCCAATCAATGATTTCATTAATTTTATGGAATGGTATGGGCTTTGATACAAGGGTAAAAGGTTTATACATCTATAATGAAGGTCTCCATTTATAGTTATCAATTCTCACTATTTTGAAATATAAAAAACTGGTCGATCGTAGTAACTTTATAAATCGTATGGGTTTTTATAGATGTTTTCATGAAAATCCATGCAATTTTAAGACATGGGTGTTTGGGAAGTGTAAAATTGAGGTGGAAAGGGTTGATTTCTCAACTCAGCACATCACTGTGAATGTTAATGTTTGAGTCACAATGTTCATTGTATACTTTGTATATGATAAATATGAATTCATTAGCAGGAGGGAGTTAAGGGAGACATTATAAATGTTCTGCACTGGGAATATGTCTTGGTTTGTGGCTTGTGAATTTAACACTATTTAAAAGGCTTGTGAGAACAAAGGGCGTTAAGATTATTCAAATGTTTCCATGAAGGACATCATATTCTTGATGGATTCGATTTGATTATTTGATTTGTGGTATGAAGGTGGACGTTTCACATGATGTAATAATAAAAGAGGCAATTAGTTTATTAGGATCACAATCGATCGCTTTATAGGAATCATAAATTTCTTGGATTCTGTCACTTATATGTCGATCAAGAACCTACCTAGAACACTCTCTAATAATTCTATTGTAGTGATCAATATAAAAAGGGGGAATCTGGGTCTTGAACCCTTCATCTACTCTTGAATTTGGTCAAATATGGAAGGCTTCACACAATTTGTCATTGAATCGTGGTTGAAGCAAACTGGAGAGATTCCATAGGAATGCCTAATGAATTGGTTGAAAGATCTATGAAATGGCCTTTTTGTTGGAGGAGTGGAAGAAGCAAAAATGACTATTCTCTGGAGTCGATTCAAAAATATATTCAAAGGCTTGAAGGCAGTCTGGAATGGAGTTGGGATGCTGATGTGCTTTCATATCTAAGGGGCCTGAAAAGGTTACTTAATGATAAATAACTGGAGGATGAGAGGACTTATAGGGATAAATCTATAGCTTTCTATTATAAGAAAGGTGATCAAAAGATGACCTATTTTCAAGTGCCTATTAAAGAGAAAATGGTGTCATGAATGGTTAATATCAAAATGCAAGATGGATCCTTCACTTATGATGTGGTTATCGCTCGGAACACAGACTTTAATCATTTCAAGCCTCTACAGGATGATCCATCTTAGTACCCGGAAAAAAGGATGGATAGGGATGATGAGGAGGCACAATTCTAGAAGGGCTTCCATTGTTTGATTAATGACATTGACAATAATTTCATTGAGGCATTTCAAACTAGGGAAGAGAAAAAGTAATCCATTTTCAGTATGAAAGCTGAGAGCACACCAGGGCCAAATGGATTCCCTAGATAATTCTTTAAGGATGTATGGAGGATCAATAGAGGTTAGGTGAATGAAGCTTCTTGGTATTCCTTCAATGTGGTGGCACTGCCGAGAAAAGATTTTTCATCCAAGGTGTCCTTGATCCCTAAGGTGGAGTATCCTGAAACATTGATTGTGTATCACAACATTTTCTTATGAAACTTTGTGTATAAAATCTTATAAAAAATCCCAAATAAGAGGATGTATACCTTTGTTATGATATTTGTTTTTGAGGAACAAAATTGGTTTATTCATGGGATATACATCCAAGACGGGGTAGGAATCGAGCAAGAAATGGTGGATGATATCAGTAAAAAGACTATGGGATCAAACATCATCAACAATGTTGACATGGAAAAAGTGCATGATAGGATCTAGTGGTGCTTCCTCATTTGAATTTTTAGGATTTTTGAGTTTAGTACATGGGTTTGTGGTTTGATGTTCAGGTTTTTTGCTTCTCTACAACTATCCATTTTCATAACGGGGAAGAAATTTGGATTCATCAAAATGGTTCAAGGTCTCTGAGAGGATGACCCCATATCTCGTACTTAATTTATCAGGGCTCATAATGAAATATCAAGGAATATTAAACACAAAATGGAGGAGGGGATCAATATTTCATATTAAAATAGAGAAGGAGATAGTTTGATATTGAATTTTATGTTTGTTGATGATATTATTTTCTTCATTAATGGTAGGAAACACTGCTCCATTAAAGGATGGGAAAACATTATAAAGATATATGGGGAAGGAAATTGGGTAGAGGATGAACATAGAAAAGAGAAATGTTTACATCTATTGCAAATGTGGGGCACATCGAGCCAGGGATATCTGTAATAATTTGGGTATGCATAAGAGATCTTCCTATGATTTATTTGGGTGTACCCATTTCTAACCGCAGAATCAATAAGTGTTTATTGGAAGAGCTGATATATAAAATAAGAGGTCAAATATAAAAATGTATGAATGTCTTTCTATCCATTGGGGGTCTCATAACATTGATAGACAGTGTGCTATCATCTAAGGAAATGCATGTGTTATCCATTATTAGGGTACCAAACGGAACGATCAATAGAATTGAAGAAAACATGAAAAAGTTTCATTGGGATGCCAATGATATGTGTAGATGCCAATGGTTGAGCTACTAGTGGTTAGTAATAACAATTGATGAAGTGGGGGGGTCAGCTTATGTGATATTACAGAAACCACGCATGCCATGAAAGTGAAGCATTAATGGGAGATAATTTAATCGGATTCTAGTTGGGTGAGATTCATGAAGCACTTATACAGAGAGATGTGGAATGACTGGACCTGTGGAGGGTGTATTGAGAGTAGTTAGTGGAGATACAACTTGAGTAGGGAACCCGTATTCATTCAAGGCTGCTTAGCACCAGATTTATCCTTCAAAGAAGTAGCTGGGTATCCAACTCTCATCCAGGAAATGCTCAACAATAAACATTGTGATATTTTTTATAATATTGTATTGAATGAGGAACTGGATAAATGCATCCTTATAGCTCCGAAGTCATGGTGTTTTAATGTAAGTGGCCTTTCAGAATGTTTTCAGGTTAGGAATGGAAATGACGAATGGGAAACAAACCTCTAGTGAGAATATATCACATCGAAGATAAATTTCATGGTTTGGAAATTTATGAATAGGTCTCTTCCGATAGAGGAGTATATATAGAAAAATTTATATCTCTATCCTCTCGTTGCTGGTGCTACAACAAACTAAATTGTACAATGTAAAAAATTTTACACCACTGAGCAGCTCTCTTGACTATGCTCCTAGAGAGTTTCGAGGTCCATAATATGCATTGACTCCCAAAGAGACCGAACCTTTGTTATACCTTATCATCCCTCCACCTCTTATAAATCCATCAGCACATGACCCATCCACATTGATTTTTATCCTAAATGACTGTGGGTTCCAACATACCCACACTCCCCTATTGGAATTTTTATTTTAATCTTCTAACAGAACTAACCTTGGAATAAACTTCATATGCGATGGGAAAGCATACCCACCAACATGGAGACACCCTAGTTTAGCCACCCGGTTTCGTATCTGCACCCGTATCCCAGATTGAGAGAACTATTTTACCACCCTTTGTTCTTAGACTCCCAAATAACACATAACCGAATAGAGAATTACATGATGTGCGCTTTAGCCTCCTAACCACATGTATCAGTCTCCTGAAACAAATTAAAAATTCATTAATCCAAGGATACATCACTTTCATTCACATCCATGAAGCATGCCATAAATCTCTATAATCCTGCCAAAACATCACTCTTGAAAGAAATATTTGAGAACGACTCTTGACATAGTGGAAAATGACTCAAAAACTCTAGTAGAAATGATGGAATGGAAATGAAGGTACCATGGGAGATAAATTATATTTTTATGAATGGGAGGATCTTGTTGGATCCTGAACATAAGGTTGGTCACACACCACATGAAGAAACAACCAAAACAATATCCACCACACTAGACGATCGAGAGAACCAGAAGCCTACAATAGTAATCCAAAACAAAGAAGAAACACCAGAAATCCATCCCCTATGCACCAAAAAAACGTTACCAACCATATTAGAAATCACAAACCAACCAGAACCATGCACTTTATATGTGTATCCTGTACTACACCATGTAGAAAAATCAAAAACAGAAACACCCCCATCTAAAAACCATCTTCAAAGGTCCTATAATTCCAAACAGCAACACGAAACTCACAACCTCACCTCCTAAATCCTCCAAAAGGAACCTATAAACCCACTATAAGAATCTCTATAAGACTATATTGGATAAACCTATCATCTCGCAGCCTCAAACTTAAGAAGCATCCAAAGTAAGGGGAAGCTGCTGTCTAGGGGGGGTCAAACAGGGGGTCCAGTAGGGGCTGTTTAGGGGGGTCCAGCAGGGGGGGTCTTGTCCAGGGGGTGATACTGTCTAGGGGAGATGTCTGGGGGTGGGGGGGGCTATCCAGGGGGGTCCAGGGGGGCGGTGCTGTCCCTGGGGGGTCTAGTAGGGGGGCTACTATCTAGGGGGGTCCAACAGTGGGGGGGGGGGGGGGCTGTCTAGGGGGTCCAGTAGGGGGTGGATGCACTATTATGGTTTATTGAGTTATATTCATGGTGAACATTCTAAGATGTTTTGTTTTAACATAATTTTAGGGGATGAACACTACTATGTTCTACCTTGTGCTATAGGTACTTTTGAGCTGCTTTCAGACTTCTTTGATAGTTTGTCTAATATGGATAATCATATATGTGCCGTTATGTGTTTTTTTATATTTTGATTTGTTTAATTCATATAATGTATGTAGATTTCATGTATAATTTAATTTGGAGGGAACTGGCAGGGGGTAGGGGGAAACTGGTAGGGGGGAGGGGACTGACAGGAGGAGCAAGTGGGGGATGGTAGAGGGGTGAAAGTGGGGGCTTGCAGGGTAAGGGGGGGAACGGGCGGGGTGTGGGGGGGGGGGGGGTGCAGGACAGGGGGGTCTGGGGGGGTGTCTACGTTCTGGGGGGGGGGGGGGTTCCAGGGTCTGTTCAGGAGGGTGGGGGTGGCTTTCCAGGGGAGTGGATGTCCGGGATATCCAGGGGGATCTGTCCAGGGTCTGGGGGTGTGCAGGGTATAGGGGGTGTCCATGTTCTGGGGGGGGGGGGGCAGGGTCTATCCATAAGGGTGGGTGGCTTTCCCGGGGAGTGTAGGAGCAAGTGGGGGATGGTAGGGGGTGCAGGTGGGGGCTGGCAGGGTTAGGGGGGAACGGTCGGGTGAGGGGGGGGGGGTCCGACTGGGGGGTCTGGGTGGGTGTCTGTGTTCTGGGGGGGGGGGGGGGTTCCAGGGTCTGTCTAGGAGGGTGGGGGTGGCTTTCCAGGGGGAGTGGAGGTCCGGGCTGTCCAGGGGGATCTGTTCAGGGTCTGTGGGGGTATGTAGGGTATAGGGAGTGTCCATGTTCTGGGGGTGGGTCCAGGGTTTGTCCAGGAGGGTGGGGTGGCTGTCCAAGGGAGTGTAGGTCTAGTTTGTCTAGGGGGATCTGCCCAGGGTCTGGGGGGTGTCCAAGGTCTGTCCGGGGGGGGGGGGTGTCCATCCTCTGTCCGGGGGGGGGTGTCTAGGGTCTGTCTGGGGGGTGTCCAGGGTATGTCTGGGGGGTGTCCATGGTCTGCCTGGGGGGTGTCCAGGGTCTGTCCGGGGGGTGTCCAGGGTCTGTCTGGGGGGATGTCTAGGGTCTATCTGGGGGTGTCCAGGGTCTATCAGTGGGTGTCCAGGGTCTGTCTTGTGGGTGTCCAGGGTCAGGGGGGGTGTCTAGGGTCTGTCTTGGGGGGGGGGGGGGGGGGGTGTCCATGGTCATTCCAGGAGGGGGGCTTCTTAGGGGGGGTGTCCAGGGGAGGGGGATTGTATAGGGTGGGGGTGTCTAGTGTCTAGGAGGGAGGGTCTCTAGGGGGGTCTATCATGGGGGGTTTCCAATAGGGGGGGTGCATGGGGTGTCCAGTAGTGGGGGCTGATGTCCGGGTGGGGTTGTCCTGGGGGGGTGTCCAGGAGGGGTGGGGGGGGGGTCTGTCAAGGGGGTAAGTGGGGTGTGTCCAGGGTGGGAAGGGGGGCTACAGAGGAAGGGGTGCATGTGAGGATTTAAGGTTCAGGTGGGCTGCAAGTGGGAGAGTGGGGGGGCTTTGTAGGGGGCGGTGGGGAGGATGCAAGGGGCGAGCACCGGCAGAACAGTGCTGGTTTTTTTACGAAATGTGTAGGCCTATAAACATGGTTTTAAACCGTCGTTATAGGTATACAGCCACAGTTCATAACCATGGCTATATGTCTATAGCCATGGTTGCAACCATGGCTATTGGAGATGAGTGATTCTAGCCTATGCCACGGGTTCAAAATCGTGGATTTAGGGCTTTTTCCACGGTTGGATCCCAGGCTATAGGGCTATAGCCACGGTTGGGAACCGTGTCTATAACCTATAGCCACAACATTTGGGCATATAGCCACGGTTTAAAACCATTTCTATAGCCTGATTTTTTAGTAGTGACTCTTATATACATGAGTTTGATCATCACAGGAGGGTCCAATACGCATCTCACCCCACTCATGAGCTCGTATTCAGAGTAAAATTTCACTTCCTTGCACAAGAGTTTAATCAATGTATTGTAAACCTTCACAAAACTATGTTATTCATGAATATAAATTTGATGATAAACATAGAGACACCCAGAACATATGTCTCAGGCTCAATCATAATGAAAACCAAATCCCACTTTCTCTGGTGTCTGGGTCAGACCTACATGAGGAAAACATTACTTCCCATTCTCAGAGAGTTTCGATATGAAATTACATTTTAATATTATTTTAATTTCTATTGAAAAAACCAATTTTTTGGGAATTCCAAATCATCAAAAACCATCATGAATATTTAAATTGGAGGGCCATTTTCTTTTAGGACACATTTGTTTAACTATGCACAATATTCCCCAATTGGATCTTCTACATTCACTTATAGAAAATGCATGTGAACCAATGTAAAGTTCATTTTTAGGTGATACCTATTATATATCTATACAACCAAATGAAATTTTTATCCCATACAAATCCTTGGATTTTAAAAACAGCAGTAACACCATATTATATTTTAAATACTTTATTAAAATTAATTTAATCATTTTCTTATTTTCCCTAAAACACAATATTAAATATAACTTGAGGTTATATTAAACCATATGTGTGGATTTCATTTCACCCAGTAACAATTAATAATTCCCCACATCCAACACATAGATTATCATTTGGTATATGTAACAATATTTTGGGCTTTTATTATACACAATGGTGAGTTCATTCGATATTTCTCGTTACAAGAAAGGCTGAGTTTTACTGAACAACAATATACTATTTATATTAGTATTAAAATACCATTATTGCTACGACCTATCCATTATAATGGATATTACAAATAATATTAAAAAAATTTTGAAAATATTATTTCAAATGTATATAATATGAATCTTTTACTTATCAATTAGTTAGTAATGAATGTGGGAACTCTTTGAAAATAATGAAATAACTTTTCTAAAAAAAATATTTTATGATAATAAATTAAATAAAGAAAATTATGATTATTTTCATTCAAATTTATGTCTTATATATTTAATCAATATTTTTGATACTCATCTAATAAATTCAATAGGGGTGATATATGAATAAATCTAATGTTATGAATATGAAGATGTATTTGCCAAAAAGTTATTTTACTGACTTTTAATAGGGAACCATTTTAAATATACATTTTGAAACTTTTATAATTTTTATTTGGAAAAATAAAAATCATTTTTTAAATCATAATATAGAAATTTAATATGGGGTAATTTATGGTATTTTTCATAGAACATTAATTTTTTTGATGAATAGTTAAAAAACAATAAATTTTAATACAAACTAATTTATTTATCTAAATAATTTATAATGTTAATTATACAGTGAATTGGTTTTACAGTTCAGTTAGACAATTTTTCAACAAATTAATCTAATTTAAGTCATTTTAATCAATTCGACATCGAAATTGGATATAAAAACATTTCAAACTTTTGAATATTTAATATTTTAAAACCCACTTTGTCATCTAGTTTGTGGGATTTAATTTAAATTAACTTATATCACTTATGAGATTTGAATTTTTAAAAATGTATTAAATATTTTTTATCATAATAATTGATAATTTAAAATATTTTCAACAAAGTTTTGACCCAAAAATAATAGTGAATGTGATTAAATTTAATTACATTGATCATGTGAAAAATTATCCTAACAAATAACTAAACCCAAATCTTAATGAATAAAATTCCTTATATACATGACCAAAATAAATTAGATTTTAACACTTCTAACCTATAATCTATTTCTCGGTAATTATACTATTATTAGTTCCACTTGAAATGGGAAAAATGAGGGTGTAATTCCCTTTTACCAAATTTCAATGAATGATACCCCTCCTCTACTATAAAAATGAACTCAACCGTACCACTTATACACACCACTCAAAACCATTATCTCAAGAAAAATATGATAAATATATCCTCTAGAAATCCCTACCTTCCTATGATATTACTCTCTTTTTGAATAAAACTAATCAAAGGATCCCATGGGTGCAAACTATGATGAGTCACTCAAAGAAGTGGTAACATTATTCCACATGCTCTTTGGTATTATTTTCATTCCCCACCACTCAAATAATATTAATAAATGATTTTATAATAACCCAACTATCCTTAATATAATTATTTGTTTTTATTATATGGTTTATTCATACACTCACACACATTTCAATCTAATTGGTAAATAACTTATCATTCATGTATACGACGGAATAACACCTCCCAAAATGATGTTGCTTTTTTTCCCATTAAAACCAGACATGGGAAAAATGAGGATGGAAATATTTTTTTTATATGATATATTTGATATTTATGAATTTATTATAATTACCAAATTATTATATAAAACATACCATTTTTAATTCTACTTTCTGTAAATATGATTACTTCGTTTGTGGCCATGTGTACTTCCACTCCTCAAAAAGATATTATTTGTTCACACTTTACATTGAACGTATTAAGGTTGGTTTTATTAAAATTATATTATATATATATATATATATAATTATACTAGGATTCTATAATATATATAAATATATTTACTTTTCTTTTCATTCAATACAATAGGAAAATATAAACAACATTTATGCATATGTACAACTCACCATCTCTATGAGTGGCGTATTCCATTTCATAATAATATATTCTATATATTATTATAAATATAAATTTAATTAATATATAAGATATTTATATAATTTTTAAAAAAATTTAAACATGAAAATAATGATCTATGTGATAGGATCAAGAATACAAATTTAAAATATATATGAAAAACAGAATGGATATTACCCAAATCGTTAAATTAACATGGAATTATTAATAAATGGGTAACATAGAGTTATAGAAGAAAAATATGTGTTATTAGATAAAGTAATATGGTCATATGGTAGATTTATAACAATATAATATTTTCTATACATGAGGTTTGAATGTGTCCAATGAAAATCAGGACTTAAGGTAAGGCTTTTATTCTCTCACATTTTTTTCATTGAGACTTCTGCCTTATTCACCATTAATTTATTTTATTTTGTGTGTATATAATTCCCATGAATTTATTTTATGATTATTATATTTACATTTAATTATATTTACATAAAATTGTGATATTTTTAATGGGGGTTATTGTTAAAAATTTACCAATTATGTAATGTAATTTTGTCATAATTTTCATTCTTTGAGATATATCCCATGTTATGAACCTATATTTTAATATGTGGTGTATATATAGCCATTTGAATGTTTATATAATGAATCTTATTATATTAATTATATTTTTAGAATCATGTAATTTTATTTTCTCTATTGGATTATGATTCAATGTTAACAACATAAAACGGTTTATTGCTACAATCTCATTGTTTATTGAGACTATTTATGATTATGTTTCCATTGATTAAATATTATGATAAAAATATTTTTAACTATCATTACTTGTTCTTTTCCTTTATTTATTTATGTTATATCCATGTAATGTTATTATATTCCACTATTTGGTACTTTTGTCAATTAATAATATGATTTTTTGAAAATCATTCTTCATATCTCCTTTTGATCAGAAATCATTGTTCTATAAAAATAATTTCATCTAAAAATGATTTCATAAATGACTTAAAATTTTCGAATTATGTTTCAAAAAATATACCCATGTTTTCCCTTTTAAAATAAATATTTTTCAATGAATCATCATGTTATTTTCCGATCAGGTATCTTTTCTAAACCTTTTGTGGTGAAAAGTAATGCTTGGCAGGTATGAACTTCCCCACCATCAATATCATCATTTCTCTGAGGATTACATTGTGATTTTACAAGGTTATTTCTAAATAAACTGTTATCGTAATAATATAGATATTTTTAAATTTTAATGTGTTTATGAAAGAAAATGTTTTTCAATGTATTTTCATGATTCCATAATAAGTTTTCAAAAAAAATATTTTAAAAGAAAAAGTTTATAAAAATGATTTAAAATTATAAAATAATTTCTAAAATTGTAAAATATATTATACTCGTTATTTTTTTAAAATAAAATACTAAATCATTCTTTATAAGAAAATTATTTTTGAAATGGTTTTATGAAAAGTATTTTGATAGAAATGCTATTTTCCATAAATAAATGGTTATTTTGATATTTCAAAATCCTTCTCCATCTATGATGAAAAACATTAATATAGATTATGATTTAATATAGTTATGATAAAAAGATAAAAATTATTTAATTTCATAAATGGTTTATATTTTTATAAACTGGTTTTTATGAACACCATTTTCTTCCACGAATTATATGGTTTTGAAACCAATTTCATTTCATGGGTTATGCTTTGACGAATGGAATAAGAATGATATCTATTTTATATATGATATTATGGGATGAAACATTAATTATTCCAATTTTATTCCATGGTGCATGATATTTTGAATTTTTTTTATCCTATGTCACATGCATTTATGATTTGATTATGTGACGACTTGGGCTTATATCTCCCTCTAATTCATTGGGTATAAAATAATTTTGAGCTAAAATGGTAAATGGGAGGGCATTTGAATCCCAAATAAAGTGGGAATCCTAATCCCTAAACAATGGTGTAAAAAGGATATAATCCCAATCCAAAAACATAAGGGTACACGAGAGGGATTCCCAGGCCTAAAACATGAGTGTACATAGGAGGGAATCCCATTCACAAATAAGAGGGTATAAGAGAGGGAATCCCTATCAAAAAACAAGAGGTTACACGAGAGGAAATCCCAGTACAAAAACAAGAGGGTACATGGGAGGGAATCCAAATCACAATCCAGGTACATGATATATTGTCCCATGAATAACATGTTATTATGTTGTGAGTATTTATCCTTCATGTCAGATTTTCTATGTTTTGTGTGTACCACAATTCCTTGCCTTATTATTCTCTTCTGTTATCATTGAGTATTATATTGATTCCTTTATTATTAATCTATCATGAATGGATAATCTTTATTCTATTACTCATATTTTTGATATTTTATATGCATGGTTTGATATTATAATGTTGTAATCATACTATAATACCCTTATATTCATGTTATGATTACATATCTCCCTGGTTTACCCATTATGAGTATTCAAGATATCCATTTTCTTATGTTTCCATTCCATAGGTTCTGAATAAAGGTTTTAAGTAGGTGAAATAAAATGGTAAAATATTTAAGGGATATGTTTAAGATATTTCACCACATTAGAATATTATTTTTCAATGATTATAAAGGAACTAAACAATTATGATCCTCAAGAAGGTAATGATGTAACATGATAAATATTCATATAAAATGATGTAATATCCAAGGTTTTAAATCATTTGTCACTATATTTGGTATCAAAAGATATATTTACAGATCATTTAGAAAATATTATGTGAAAAAATTAGTGAGATCCCTTTGGATATTTCTGTGGATATGTTTATGGATGTCTTTAAGGATAATTCTAAGAACGAGTTATGGAATATGAAAATTTATGGGAATTTCGGTAATGGTTAAAGAGTTATTTTCCAAGAATTACATACCTATCTAGATTCTACAAGTGGATGTGTCTATGTAATAGATTTAAAATAAGGAAACAACACTGAAAAAACAATATTGATCTACATGTAATTGGAAAATGGTGCATGAAATATGGGACTTTTTCCACACCTAGATTGACACTCTTGGGGTTTATTCTTTGGGAACTCACAAACACATTATGAACCATAATTAAGGAATCATATATATGATGAATTTTAATGACTTGGTTAAACCTAAGGTTTCAAATATTAAGAAGTAGGTGTCATGATTTAGACATACAATACATGATTTGTCATGATTATGTGGTTTTACTCTTTGATAGGTGTTACTAACACTATGAAATCATTGTTTAGTAAATGGTTTTAACCAAAATGTACCATTTTAATAATTAATAAAATGTGAAATGCAATGACGTTCCTCTAGATAAACTGAATGGCATTGACAAAGAAGTGAAAAACCTCTTTTCTATGATGACACAATATATTCAACCACTGAATTCTGCTAATTTTCCTAAATACATAAGGAAGAAACAAAAGTTTTTGAATTATTCTTAAGGAAACATCCACATTATTTTAATAGATTAAATGATCCACTAGCCTATGAGAAGTGGATATATAGCATTGAAATTATATTTTTCATTCTTTATTGTTCATAACATGAAACAATTGTTATGAAAACTTATAGCCTATAAGGTGTACTTAATAAGTGGTGGAGCATTGTTATGAATATAAGGAAATTGGAAAAAAAATTCCAAAGGATTGGGAACAATTCAATAACATAATTTTCAATAAGTACCTTCAACTCATTCTTCTTACAAAAAGTGAGGTTGAAGTTTCTAAACAATCTCACAATTATGACAAGAATAGATAAAGATAATTAATATGAATGTAAACATAAAATAAAGAGAATACTATTTTATTTTATTTATGATCAATGTGTAGAATAGAAAATTATGGAAATTTTCATAGGGGAACTGCTAAATGGGTTGTGTGTGGAATGATTGGTTTTTGAGTGTTAGAATATTGAGGTAAGGGGAGTAAAGATAATCATTTAATGAATGAACCTCCCTCAATTTTTTTCAATAGTAATGTGTATATAGATTATACATTGTATTTGTTAAAACCAATAGATAATGATGATGTACAATAACAATATTTTAATATGAGGGATAATTGTAAAGATTCTTCCATTATAATGGATTAAGTGAACCATTATAATTAGGGAATAGTTATCCTACATGCCTTATGTGAGAATTTGATGTTTGTTTTTGCATGAATAATCCCAATGATAATCATGTTGTTAATATTTTGGTAAAATTTCGTGTGATTAGCTTCCACTATATGGATTATAGTGTAATAAAATAAAACTTAATATTCGATCAGTACAAGAATGGACACAATTTTCAAATGATGATGTATTCTTATATGAAAAGATCATATTTAATGAATAATGTGTGAATTATATATTTAAAGGGTTACAGGGATAACCATTTATGGAATGGATTAATTTAAAATTCAGATGAGGTTTTAGTGATTAAACTATTATCACTACATGTTGGGTTTTATTCATATTGGATTACATTGGATAAACAATTCATTGCGATAATGACAATGGAATGTCCTTTCCATATATTTATGGATATCATGGTCTTTGAATGCTTTAGTAATGAAAAATTCACCTTTGTTTCATTGAATAAGAGATGATGTAGTAATCAATGAAGGCATTATAAAGGGCGAGGTTTTCATGATATCACATAAGAATATCTTCTTAAGAAAATTGTTCATCATTATGAATAATGGAATTAAAATAAAATGGTGTCACGTTATCATCATTTTTGATGATATTAATGGCCTTTTTCAAGCCTCCTTAGATTATGTATTTTTGATCGATAAATTTCTTTTAGCCATGTTATCTATCAAACACCAACAGAACATGATAGTTATATTTCTCATCCAGGTCCATATTTTAATTTTTATTCTATATTATCCTATGTGGAAGCCTAGTTATGAGTTAGTTTGGGAAACCGTTATTTTTCTAACATTAACATTTTCAAAGAAAGTTTTTGTATTAATTTTTAGGATGTGGATTTAAATGAAATTAAATTTCAAGTATTAAAACATTGAGAACAAAAATGAATTTCAATGCATAAATTCATTTAAAAGGGGGTAGAATGTAACACCATGAGATTTTGTGACATATTTTTTTATTTAATTTAATATTTTTTATATTTTTCCTTTCATGCAATAGTGAATATAGATGTGTTTTAATAAAGCACTATGTTTGGCAAGAATTTCATGTAGCATCTTATTTAACTTACACTACATGAAAAACATAGATTAGAATCTGGTAAAAAAACAACGAGTTTGCCTTTTGTTGTCCACAATGTCGAGTTACTTCAACAACATGTTTTATAGGCAATGCTAATTTTTATCAAACTACAATATAATGTTAATAATATTGTTAAAACATTATTATACTTACAACCTACCTATTATAATGGGAGTTATGAATAATATTAACTAAAATTATAAATTATGGTTTATACATGTATATAAAATCAATAATTTGGTTCTCGATTAGTTATAAATTAATGTAGTTACAATTTAAAAAAAGAAATTACGTTATAAAAAAATATATATTATCCCAATAAATTAAACAAACCATTTTCATGAATAAGTAAATATATATATATATATATATATATATTATATTCAATAAATATTTTTAATACTCAAAAAATATATTTCATAGGTATAATATTAGCATGTATCTAATTTTATAGATAAAAAGATGTATTTTTATAAAAGGTAATTTTAACAACATTTAATGGTGAACCAATATTAAATATAAACCACGACCCTGTTATAATATATATTTTAAAAGATAAACTTCGTTTTTTAATTTTTTATATCAAAATATACATTGGCTAGTTTTTTAGTATTTTTCAAGAGGTTTCATTTGTTAAATAACAGTGAAGACTTAATGAATTTTAATTGAAAAATGAATTTTCATCCTTATATATTGTACGGATAATTAATCAATGTAATAGGGTTTAAATAATAATTAAATAATTATAAAATAAATTAATTAAATTTTGGTAATTGGAATCAATTACAAGTTAAAATTGGATATCAAACATTTCAAAACATTGAACATATTTATATTAAAACCTAGCATTCTCATCATGCCTTTGAGATTTATTTTATATTAATTTATGAGTATTATGTAATTTGAATATGAAAAAATGGATTCTATATATTGAATCATAATAATTAATAAATTTTTATAAGTTCAATTTGGTATTTGAAAAAAAATATTAGGTAATGTGATCGAAATTAATTACAACGATTAAGAGGAAACTTTATTTAACAAATTACTAACCCTAAAACTGAAGGACATTAATTACCTATAAATTTATCCAAATGAGTTATTATGTTCATATTTTAACCACATACTCCCTTAAATCATATTTTTATTATTATTGGTGTGACATAAAATGGGAAAAACATGGTAGATATCTATTTTAAAAAATTTACATGAATTCTACTCCTCCCTTATTATAAAAAGGCACTCGGCCCTCCCACATATTTAAATTTCACATTCCATCTGTGTAAAAAAATATATTCCAAAATAACCTCAAAATACTCTAAATTCAACTTATAATACTATAATTTTTTCAAAATGTAATCAAGGATTCCCTTGAGTGAAATCCAAGAGGATTAACTCGAAGTAGAGTTTACATCCTTTCACAAGAAATTAGATATTGTTTTCATTATCCACACCAAAAAGTATTATATTCCCAGGATTATATAATAAAATAAATTTCCTAGATATACATATATTATTTATTCTAATGCTTTTTTATAAACATAGAGACACTTTTATCTAATGGGCAACAAAAATACAGTTCGTGTGTATGCGAACTACCACCTCGTGAAAAGATGTTGCTTTTTCTCCTAAATGACTTTTCATGGGTAATAATTAAAAATTAAATACATATTACATATGATATATATGTTATTTAAGATTTTTATATGATTTTTTAATTATTAAATAAAATAAACCTTCATTGTTTTTATTTTTTTGTAAATAGGATAATTTTGTTTGTGGTGAGTCGACTACCGCCTCATCGAAGTGTTATGATTCGTTCACACTTTTCATGTAATGTATTAAGAATGGGATTAGTGAAATTATATTATATATATAAAATAATAATTCTACTATAATTATATTATATATATACATATAATTCCTTTATGATTCATTCATTACGACAAAAAATAGAAATAATATTCAAGCGTATGTACGACATACAATCTCCATGAATGGTGTATTCCTATTCATATTTATATCATTAATAGATTATTATAAATATCTATATAATTAATATATATTATATTTATATCATTTTTTCATTCTAGAAATAATTAAATCATTAACTAATCAAGAGTATCAAGAATAACAAGCCGAAATATTTATGAAAAAAATGTGGAATTTACCCAAAACGTAACATTAACATAGATTCATTAATAAATGGGTTTATATAGCTAAAATAGAATGATATATTGTATTAAATATAATAATATTTTTTTGGTGAATTCTAAAAAACATATATTTATTGTATATTAATTTTTAATGTGTATAATGAAATTCATGACTTAAAGTACGGGTTTTCTCCTATAACATTTATTTTTGTGAGACTTATGCCTTATTCAACACTCATATATTTTATATAGTGTATATACTACCAAGTAATGTATTATATGATAATTTAGTTACATTTATCAGTATTTACATATCATTTATTTATTATTCGTTCATGGGGTTTATGGTTAAAAAGTTACTTAATTGATAATGTAATTTTCTCTCAATTTTCCCTTTTATGATATATTCCTTGTTCTACAGCAATATTTTTCTATGATGTTTATATAATAACCATTGAAATTTTATATCATGATTCAAATTCTATTCATGATTTTTTAATATTCAGGAAATTTATTACTCTCCAGGGTGTTTTGATTTAATGTTAGATAATTGATAATGGTTCATTACTACAATCTCTTCATTTATCAAGGTAGTTTTCAATTATTATTCCATTTATGAAATAATATGATTCATATATTAATAAATATCTCGATGTTTTCTTCACTTCTTTTTAATCATGATTTATCCATGTAATGGTATAATTTTTTCACTCTTTGGTTCTTATGATTATTAATAAATTGGTTTTTGATAATATGACATTGTTTCAGCTTTTAGTCGAAATTTTATGTTATTTAAAAACTATGTTTTCAAAATATATTTTCAAAATTTATTTCATATTGTCCTAATCTTTTTAGAAGTAATTTTACCCATTTTTTATATTTTTATAGAATTGATTTAAAAGGAATCTTTTTTTCATTATCCGATGAAGACACTCTTCTAAACCATTGAAGGTGAAAAAAGAATGTTTGACATATACAGACTTTCCCACCATCAAGACTATCATGAACATAATATAAATGATGAATCCTTTGTATGTTAATAAGGTTATTTATAGAGAAAAATATTTCCTAATATTTTATATTTTTTTACATTAATGTTTTTTCAAAGAAAAATGTTTTTAAAATATTTTCAAGAATATATTATATCATTCAGAAGCTATTATAAAAGAAATAGGTTTAATAAATTATTTATGTTATAAAATGAATTATTATAAGAATAAAATATATTTTACATCAATAATAATTTAAATTAAAATATAAATACTTATTTAGAAGAATATATTTTTTATATTTTTTTATGAAATGTATTTTCCAGGAAATGTTGTTTTCTTATTGAAATGTTCTATGTGATATTTAGGAAACCATATCTATATAAAATTACATACTTTAATATTGTTTATTATATATTGGGTATGCGATCTAATAATAACATTCCAATTGATTATTGAATGGTTAATGTTTTTATGGAATGAGGTTTGGGACACATGTTTCCCATCCACATGTTATATGCATTTAAAACCCACATCTTTTCATTGGTTATGATTTGATGAAATTATTATCAAGGACACTACATTATATTTTTGGAAAGATGTGATTAAATGTTAATGATACCCATTTAATCACATGGGTCATGATATGATGAATATTTTTTATCTTGTAGCACATGCCCGTATGATTTCATTAAGTGACGGGTGAGAAAAATATCTCCCTCCAATTCCCTGGGTAATGATAAATGTTTTATGAGCTCAATGGGTACATAGTAGGGAATTCCAAGCCTAAAAAGGAAGGAAACCTATGCCAAAAACAAAAGGGTACATGGGAGGGAATCCAAAGATCATATAAGAGGGTACAATAGAGGTATCCCAAGCCTGAAATAAGAGGGTAACCAGGAGATCCCCAATCCCAAAACAAGAGGGTAAATGGGAGGGAATCCCAATCATAAAACAAGTGGTTACATTAGTGGAAATCCCAATCATTAAAAAAGATGATACACAGGCGGGAATCTGAATCATGAATCAGGTTCCAAAATTATTATCCCAATCCTAACATATTTTGAATTTCATGGTAGGTATCCAAAACATAATATTTTCAATGCTTTTGTATATGTCAAAATTCATTGTCTTATTCCTCAATTGTGCTCTCTTGTATTTTTCTTTTTATTTCATTATGATTATTGTCTCATGATCTACCAATCCTTATCCCATTACTCTGGATTATTATCTTTGATATACATGGTTTTTTCTTCTATTATTATGATTCTATTATCATTCCTATTTTTCATGTTATGCATACATATATATATATATATATATATTCCCTTATGGACATCCATGCTGACACCTTTCATATATTTGTTTCCCTACATTATGAAGAATGTATTTAATTATGAGTCCTTAAAGTACAATATCTTTAAGGGACTGTTGAAGACTTTTCACCAATATTTTTTTTTTATGTTTTCATGTTTCAAATGAAAATAATATATTAAAGTCCATGGTCATGTATTTTTGTATTGTGATGAATATTCATCTAAAATAATGAAATTTACATATATGTTAATATCGGGTCGCTATTCAACCATATTATATCTTTCAACCTTTCATCGTCACACCTACATATGATAGAATATTACTGGAAAATTTTCCATGAAAATGGAAAACTCTTTATCACTTGGTCAAAGATATGTGGCCCTAAAATGATACCCTCGATGTTCATTGTCATGAGACATTAAACCAAAAGGTCCCTTTCCTAGTAACACTATATTAAACTGCACAATGATACAAAACTATAATATAGTATCAAAATTCATGTATAATTGGTTTCTCATTCATAGATAGTGCTGATATAGATTCCCTCTTCATTTTCATACATCAATCCATTGACAAGACATCCATTGTGGTCTTGATAAATTCAAATATTCGAAAACTAATTGTAAATTGAAAATGAAGGGTTAATGTCCCTGGAACACTTTTTTTACTCTTCTTAATATTCCTCATTCATTTTTTTCATAAAATTCCCACACAAAACGACTACAAATGACAAGAAAATTCCTCTTTATGGGTTACACTTCCTATATTTATACTCCTTGAAAAAAGATATATGAATATATTATTATGGTTAATCCTCGCATACTTATCCAACACAATGTCTCAGATTCATAAAAAATATGAGGATCTAAATAAATCCTCCATTCATGTTTGAAAAATATTGGGACATTATCAGCTAGTATGATATGTTGGTGTAATCACCCCATAATTCACATTCAATGTTGGTCAGCCTAAAATACTAGTCACATTTGAACATCTTGAAATAATTTAAATAATCCATAGAAAGTGAATCATTACTCTACATATTAAAAACACACAAAGGGCATCTGGGATAAAAGTCAAGTCCATAATTTCTAAAACAATGTGTTGCATTGTTTTGAAAAAAAATGAAATCAAAATAAAAAGGAACAAACCTTCTTAGGTAAAAATCCCAAAATTATAGGACAAATAAAAAATAAAATTTAACTCTCTATGACCATACCATAGTGGAATTATGAAACAATAAGGGTAGTAACATTAAAGTCACAAATCTTTCAAGGTTCTCCATGTAACCCTATAAACAATCAGAACTACTACCAATGAGTCATTGGGATTTGGAAAACATTAGAGAATTACATTTTCATATAAACTATGTTATCTATGGTTGTCATTGAAAACGATATTCATTGGTGAAACCCTTCTGGTTACATGAGATTTTATGATTCAAATCAAGAGGAGTTATTATTAGTTTTCATTGTAGGGTATGATAAAGTATAAGTTCTAGAAGAAGAACTGTTTTCATTAATCTATTAAATGAATAAATTGTGGAGAATCCACAACTTGGAGTATATCTATGATGTTAAAAAAAGGATATTTGAAATGAGTACAATAAGTAATTACAAGATTCATTCAAAGGTTCAGTAAATGATTGAAATTATCCATCATGAGATCCATCTATACTTGTTATTTTTCATGATTTTGATTCAGTTAAGAGTCAAATTTACCTACAGACAGCTATATTCGCATAAAATATTTTTATTGTGGCTTAACATCTAATGATTTATTTATTTTGTTATTCCTTTAAACTACCTAAGTGAAACTTATATTCTTGTAGCTCTACAGTTCTTGAAACCAACCAATCCTAAACATATTTTTCTTTTCAAATAAAGTGATGTAATTCAGTTATAGAATCCCTTAGTTCTTCTAGATGTTGATTCGATGAATTAAACTCAATAATATCATATTCACAGGTATCCAACTGTTATTTCAAAATGAGAACATGGTCAATGAGGACATGAAACTGTTAGTAGTCAGACCCACCTACACCCAAGAAATGAAAGAGTTGATGGAGTCTATCGATTTTATAATATTACTAATAAAAATAAGTCTTTGCGATGATGGTTTCAATTTGGAACTAATAAAATTTTTACATAACAATATGTTTAAACAATGCACTTGGATACTAACCTTGTTCGCCTACTAATATGGGTATATAATCTATGATTACATATATGATAGACATTCTCATTCTATATTGTGACACATATGTGGGATGTTCTTATATCTATGCCTCATATTAAATATCAGGACTAAGAAAACATGTTTTTCATCATACCATGGATTGTCCAATACAATCCCACTGGAACTAGCCTCAATAGCGTTGACAATAGTTTCAGTCAAAAATATTGGGTTTGCACCACTCCCAATAGAAGGAGAACATGAGTAATGTTGTCACTCTATTTTGTCACATGACACAAATAGTGAAAATGGGAAATGCCTTAGAAAATGAGGAGAAGATAAATGGAGAGTGATGATATTTTCAAGGGATCAAATACTGGTTTGCCCAAGGTATCCCATATCACCGTCGGCATGCAAACACATGTGCTCTTATACCTCGAACACCACTTCCAATTTGACGACCAAGTTACCCTCTCACATGGTCTCATATTTTAGTTTAAATAGATCATTGGGGACTCTATTTGTACGAAAGGATTTCTTAAAAGTCCAATTGCTGCTCTAATTTCCCATTTGCTTCGCTGAAGTCCTGATAGACCTCCAAGGTTGTTTCATAAAACGTAAAGATATGGAATTAAATGAGGACAGTTATATATAAGTCCATTGACTGTTAAAAATAAAATACACTGTCTAAAACAGTTTTCCCAACCCCCGTAATTTCAGAACCCTTCTGTTATTTCCTTTCCTCAATAAATATTTTTTTCACCTCTCTTCTTGGAACACCTATGAAGACCCTTTAAGGCTTGATCGAAGTCTTTCCTAAGTGTATCCATCCAGGTTGTTCATCAGCTAAGGTGAAACTATTTCATCCAATCTATCTTGTTTCCCACCAACTTGCATGTTGACCAATTGTGTGCTTTTTCTTGGTTCACCTGACATTCTCAACATACACAAGCCTTTCACGAAGATCCCTTAAATTCCAGTCATGCCATATATTCTCCTTCATTGGCACCCTTATCTAAAAGGGATCATTTTGAATCCTCCACCAAGACAACCTGATTTACAAAACCTTTTAAAAAGGCACATTTTCATGTGTCCCATATGGATTTAGTTATATATGGATAGAGGATTCCCACACTTTTCCTAAAAGAGATTATGGCTACTGTAGATTCATGTATATATGGATATATATGGTCACATAGACCCTTTCCTAAAGGAAAATGTTGAGGAGTTCCCAATATCAAATACCATGGATTAGTCTCCCTCAACCCCATTTCAACTCTAAGATCCAAAGCCTCTAGTCCCTGGTAGAGAGTGTAAGGGTCACACTTTCATTTCCCTTTGAAAAAATAATTGTCTCCCACCTCTCCCAGGATCAATTTAAAGGGAAACAATCATGGTTTAAAACCATGAACATTCATGTAGTATTATTTTACTCCTGGTCTTATGTACCATCTTTTCCTTAAATCCTTACTTACAGTGGACACACACACAATGTAAATTGAAAAGATTAAAACATTGTTTCTATAGCCTATTCCACTATATCCATGGAATCTTCCACCATAGTCATGACCTCTTCCACTACAAGATGAAAGGAATATGTGTGGTTTGTTTAATCTTTTACCTCTTCTTGTTTCTCACACCAAGAAGGACTCATGTGGGCTTAGATATTTGTGATAATTAAAACACCCATACAATCCACCTCAAATGATTGAAATATGATAAATTATATTACCATTATAAATGGGATATGTAGAAAGCCATTTCAAGGCCGGTGCTGACAGTGAATCCTCATTAAGAGTAATCCCCAATCCAAATTCCATTAATCCAGGAATCTAACAAAGGAGTAATCCTTCAATAAATACCCATAAAACTCCATGGGTTAAGAAATCTCTCATGGACTCTATTACAAGGGAATCATCTTCTTCAGTAAGCCCCATCATATTTCTCTCAAAAGGACATACTGCCCTGTGAGCCTAACTAAACTACACAGGCTGTGATTCCGATGAAAATAGTATATATAGGAAGCCTCCCTGAGGTTCAAGTTGAACATATATGATTAAAACTATAATATTTATTTCGAATCATTAGTAGGTTATAATTAAACTTTAACAATCATAACCATTCCATGTTTATTGGGTTTTCATGTCATTATTACCACACCAAGACTTGATCAGGAACCTCCCTCAAGGATTTCAATCACACATGACATTAAAAATTATGGGTTGGTCGTTATCACACATCCTTAAAAGGTATGATCTGTCCCATTAAACAACACTAAACTACTTGGGTTATGATTCTTTTAAAAATGATATATTTGTATAAAATCTATGGGTTCAATCCCAACATTATAACAACATCCTTCTCCCTAGATGATAATAATTTGTAGAGTGACATTCATCTACCTAAATGACCATAAACACAAGAGTAACCCACTATTTGTCCTAGAAACTTTCATCATCATAATAATGTCCAAAGATTCTATTTGTAATATATGAATTGATGCCATTTATGGAGAACCTCAAATACATACATATATATCTGTCAATTAAGTACACCAAATAGATAACGATGATTATAAATTCTACACATGATAGTAATTTATTTCTAATATTGAGTAAAATAACATCAAACATGGGAATTAATTAAGGATTCATGAAAATATATTAAATCAGTAAGAGAGTCCCTATATATGAAATAATTCCCCCCTAAATCCTGTGATGATTCCAAAATTCCATCATCTCAACCAATGTGATTTCTCAAGTATCGTAGGTCTACAGACCTAATGAATGTTTGTCTCTGGATTGTAGGACCCATTTGTAAATGAATTGTTGGGTTATTCTAGTTCCAAAATTAAACTGTTGGAAATTGTTTGGAAAATATATTCCTAACACACACAAAAAATTTGATGTAAAAAAATTATAATCCTGATGTGAATTCATTACCAAGATGATAGAGTGACCAACCTATTAGGTCCAATTCAAATATTAAAGGAAATGAGGGACATGAAAAAGATATATATCAAGAATGTGTTCATTCAAAAATATTCTACTTCTCTAGATTTTAATATTTAATTTGACAAATATAGTGTAACTCCATTCAAAAAACTCCTGAAAATCTAAATGTGGTCCTTCATGATTACACCTGTGAATGCCCTAGCTGCTGCTCAGGTCAAATCATCATCTGCATGAAGGATTCCATCGCCAAATCATCATCTTCAATAGTGGGTCTCTAATGCACTAGTTTGAGAGCATTATCAATATGGTACCATTCCAACCTTGGAAGCTACCTGACATGACCTCCATATTAAGAATAACCCTCGGTAGCATGATCAATAACCACAGGTGTTCAGGGGGAAATTGGTTCCAACCACCATCTTCAACCATTTAGAGAGCTTATCCCTAGAACAAGATCACCAATTCCACCCATATTTCAGGTATTTTGACCAAGATGACACCTACAGACTCATTTCAAAGACAAAGGGGGGCCATCCCAATGGATCCTCCCAAAAATATCTAGAAGCAACACCACATGGTAGGGAACACTCCACATGATGTGAGTGCCACCTTTGACAATCCAACCCAATCAACTTAAACCTAGGCATACAAGAACGACCATTGGGGACAACAACATGATAATAGGAAGCAGGTTCCTACCTTTCCTCCCTTATAATATTCCCAACAACATAGGTTGGTGGAAAACATTGAGAGAACTCATATACACATCTGCCATCATTCTGTCGTCCAGAAGACTCATCTAGTTTTTCCCAAGCAATACCCTCATTTGAATCCAGTGGAATATCAAGAGAAGGAACATACACTTTCATAAAATATTCAAACCTTCCATCATAATAATATATATGAATTCAATGAATCCCATAAATACACTTAGAAGGCAACCCACAAGTAGGCATATACATCAGGCTACACCCATCATGTCATCCAATGACATTGTTTGGTAGCACCTACAGAAGTTATTTGAAAATCCATGATGAAAAATAAAAGGCATACTCAAATAACTTCCCTAACACATGAGTATTTTTAGGATCCTGTGATAGGAATGGGTGGATAGGGGGAGGTACATACCCTTAATGTAGACACAAATTGGATTTATATTCCCATTCCAACTGGTGATGTCAACAAACATGTCTTGTAAATGGTGAAAGGAAAGATGAATATTCCTACCCATATCCTAGAGACTTTCTATGATATCATCACGATAGAAACAACAGTACCAAATAGATAAACGAATTAATCCTTCCCTACATTCATGGTGTCTCATCAATATTTTACCCTGGAGAAGATAAATTCCTTTGTTCCTATAAAAGTAGTTCATGGGGTATAATCCCTCATATCACACGGACAACCGGATCGAGAACATACACCTGTTATAAGAAGAGATAAATATCCTATTCTTATGGACACTCCAATAGAGTCACCTACACATGTCAACGATGACATATTTTCCAAGTAGGTGACTCCGATTGTTTCTAAGAAGGCATCTAATAAAAAGTCTTATAAATTAAATTTTGAAAATTAAGAGCATGTATGTGAATTGGCTCCACTCAATGCTATAGTACATGAATCCCTCAAACATTTATATATATCTACTCAATATCCACCCTCCCCTTAAAAAATTATGGGAGAAGTAGTTGTAACTCTGGAGTTCCACATATAAATCCTCCCTATGAAGGCTTGCTTCATAATAGTCTAGTCAATCTTCAGAAACTTATCTCTGGATGAAGGACATGGAAACCCTCCATGTGTCCAGAAGCTGAAAGATATATATGGTCTACCCTAAGCTGTAATCCACCATGATGTTCCTCCCCATGATGGAATCACTATTTATTTTCTCTATTTAGAAGTGATTCATGTTGTTAAGAAAATTATCTGACTAAAAGTGTAGTGATGAGAAATCCATCTTATCTTTGGATACATGAACACACAAGCAGTTTCATGTCTAATTCCTTGTCACTGGAGGGTGAAATTATTTTTCAATTATAATACATTGCAAGGTGTTGATCATTCTCTAAACCACCTTTGGTCTATTGTCTTCAAATGAAAAAGAGGAACTCTCTACTAATATTGTTGATTCTGATGAAACAATTGAGAAACACCATCTTTGGTCCAATAATGTAGACGGACCTCTATAAAATGATAAAGAGGATATATTAAAAATGAGATAAAATCTAGAAAAAATAAATTACTTTTCATGATTTATTCTTTTTCCACTTTTCAATAGTACATTCAAGATATTTTTTTGGAATATTGTGTTCATCACATCCACCTATACATGTGGAATATTATTCTTCACTTGAAGGCAATGGAATTAT
Organism: Viscum album; assembly: GCA_963277665.1. NCBI lineage: Eukaryota > Viridiplantae > Streptophyta > Magnoliopsida > Santalales > Viscaceae > Viscum > Viscum album. The sequence goes on from OY728165.1 coordinate 1,969,312,234, forward strand.
CTTATAAACAATACCCAAGTCATGTCAATGTAATAGAAGGGTTACAGGTCCAAATTGACATGGAATCTCTCCAAGATTCTCAACATCAAAAGATCAAAAAAGGGACCCCTTTTACAAGAATTCATCAATGCATTATTGAGGCTGTGATGATTAATCGCAGATATCCCATCTGGTGTTCATATCATAGTATGGGGTTCTCATGGACGATTACATTTCACTGCACACCAATTGTATAAAATCCCACTAAATTTTGTCCCATGCAATGTTATTTTACTAGTCCATCTATAACAAACAAATTCTTACCATAACAAGACAGATTCATAGAAAAAATAGGACTCTAAAGGCCTCCACCAATGTCCAGTCCGACGAGAGAAATATATTCATATATTTTTTCATCAAGCATATAAAAACATTGATAGTTACTCCCTATTATAGTATTTAATATTTTAGATTGTGAAAATATTTCAAATTTCATAATGATCATCTGATGTAGGTGATTTAAGTGATTTTCTAATGATGCACCCTACCAACGATCGGATGTTTATTCATAATATCTAAAGTGAAGTTGTGCAGAAATAATCAATAGATATTTAAAAGATGCCCCAACACATAGGTATGGGAGATTATTTAACCCGACCCTTAAAACCAAAAAATATTTCCCATGTGGCTGAAAAATAAGAAAAGGAATATCCCCAACACGTAGGGTTGCAGGATTTTTCACTTTCCCAATCCCTTCCTCAGTGGATGTTAATTTTCTCATGATTATGGAAGAAGCCTCAAAATAAATGCACAAATAAATTATCCGAGGAATCCCTCTGGGTTTTTTACTACGATGTTTTTTATGGAACCAAGAAATAAGATGAAAATGTCTTGTGGAGGGCGTAAAATAAGGGGATATAACAAAGATTCTAATAGAATTCCATAAATGCTTTATACATTGGTGAATTTCATTAATTCTATCATTGAATATCATCCAAAAAATGAATCCAGTTTAGGGGAGTTAGAATATGAGGTTCTTGATCATAATTCAGTCCACACCGATGAAAATTAAGGAGTTGTGCATAATATAAATTAGAGTCAGAACCAAAATTTTGGTATCCATATGAATAATCATATTCCACCTCTTGGAAAGGAACCTAATAAAGGGATAAGGTAATGGTCATACAATGTATCAACTTTCCTATATATAAGGTCAATCCCATTCTCTTGATGAAGGATTTTATTATCAAGAGTAGGAGATCAATAATTTTGAAAGACTCATTGCAGAGTTACTCTAATGCAACATTCCTACTAGATATGTAAGAATAAAATCATCTGCGGTTGTACTAGTGGTCCTTCTAGTCTTCGCACCAGTTCATGTTCTAACAAAATCACCGATTTATGTCCCATCACGTCCAAATATTCCTCAAATACTTATGAACACCAATGATTCATTAACAACTCAATTAGAATATGTTGAAGGACAACGTGAACTGATTAATAAAAAAAGGCTTATCCCGAATCAGTAGATCTATATCCTCATCCACCAAACATTGGTAATCCTACAGTATTAATTTTAAATGGGTTAGGAGATCCAGAGCATCACATGATGAATTTTTTCTCTCTGTATAACCCAATGATGGGGACCCTTGGGAAACATGAAGCAGTTAAACTATGAAAATATATAAAATCATTTTAGGGGCCATACTTTTATGTTATAATAGTTTGCTGTCTTGATCAATTATTTTATGTTAATTACATTCTCATAAGTTCCTCTTCCTTTTAAGAATTATATTTTCCCAGAAAATACTCTTTGAACTCCTAATTTTCTAGGCAAGGAAGAATAAAAGTGTTTCTGATTTCATTGTTTATTATAAAGGATTAACACAATACTTGAATATATAGTTCCCAAAATTAGAGATGATGACCATTTGTGTACTAAATATCTATGATTAGTAATGAAAATTATTAATCCATGTTAAATACATAAGAGGATTTCAGGATCTGTCTACAATTTCTGAAATGTTGGAGAACTCTATAATAGAAACCAAATCCAAGTATCAGATAATCCCATCAACTCATGGGAGTAGAACATGAAAGTAATATGCTATTATAGCCACACATAAGTACACCCCTATACCTTCTCCTACCACAATTCCTATATATTAATATAGGCTCCAACCTCCCGATTGTATGCAGTAACGACCACCTCATCAGGATGATCAAGGAGATCAGAGGAATTTACTATTTGTGGAAATGAAAAACAAGGCCTATTATTTTTGAAATGACTAATTCCCTAGCAACATCATCTTAGCATTGGAAGAAAATTTAGTTCAGTTTCTAAGGGAAAAAAACCAATCATAAAAGGAGATGAGGACATCCCAAACTATTTCCCCATCAATCAAATGTTAGTTCAAACCATACATGAGTGTTTTGTTTTTATGGATCTCCTATAAAACATGGTGGAAAATAGAAAAGTGAACCTGAGAAATCAGTATTCTAGGTAGCATTTTTTACTATTACTGATCCAGAGGAAAAAGGCGAATGGAAGAAATTCAAATGAAATAATTAATAGTAATTAGATGATTGGATGGTTATGAAAATACCCATAAAAATCATACTATTGTGAAAAAACATAGTTGAAATATAAAACTCTGTACCCTGCCAGTTTTATTATAGTAAATCTATCTTCATCAAAATCTCATTCCCCTAAAGGCCAATCCTCATATAAGAAACATGGCTGGAAGAATGGGGATAAAATAGAAGAAGGTGAATTTGTGTCAAGGAAAATATTTTTCTTGGAAATAGAAGATTTGTTTCCAACCATCTCAAATGAATGGGAACAAAATCACCCAAACTGCACAAAAAAATTCGACACCCAGAAAGAATCATCATCGGATGAGGATTTGATCTTTAGTTTTGGTAATGTTATTCACTCAATGGATTCATATTAAAAGCAGATTTTGATTATGAACATCATTTCCAAGAACTATAATAGAGAATATGGGAAATTTGTTTTTAGGATGGAAGATACAATGGGAGATGTGGTCATGCAATAATCCACTACATTAACCAAACACATGGTTGATTTGTCTATGCAGCCAAACCCCGTAGGAGAGACCTCTGGTGGCCTCAACAAGAATAAGCGATCTCCCAACACATGTCAGGGTCTTCCCTAGTAAGTTCATCCTGGAAGAACGAGTTACACCCCCACCTCCTCAGAAGGTAGATAGACCTAGCTTGCCATATCCACAAAGGACAGGAACACTTCCACCCCTTATCCTATGTAACAACCCATCCACATTTCAAACATATTCTTCTAAGGTACCTGCAAAAGAGAATCTCTATGTAGGTAAATAAAGAACATTGAATCAAATGTATGATGTTTTGAAACAACTATGCCATGATTAAGATATTTTTTCAATCCTGGATGCTCTTAGTATATCAAAAGACATCCAAGATGCACCTTTTCAGGCATTTTCATGTGCTCAAGAATTTGATGTCGAGGTCATTTCGGAAAAAGTATATAATTTAGATAATGATCATATAGAATTAAATGAGGTCCTATCATTCATGGAACAAAATGATGATATTATTATATAATGAAATGTTAGACCCTCGTCTAAATCAATAAGGATATTTGACATTAATATCCAAAAATTATTTATTTACAATGGATGAGTAGTCCATCTCATCCCGATTTAGATGCTTCATCAATTAGGTCTCCATGAATATTACTTATCACCCTCCGCACTGATGTTACATGGTTATGAGAGGAATTAAAAAGATCCACTTAGAGAGATCACACTCAGAACTATGTTTATAGATCTTTTTTATAACTCTGGTTTCATGGTTGTTTGGTAGGACACATCTTTCAGTGTTATATTGGGAAGACGTTGGCTGAATCAACTTGTGGCCATCCATTCATAATATATCCAACGTATCAAATATTCAATAAATGGATAAAATTAGATATTATATGTTGATAGATCTCTATTCAATTCTTATGAAACATAATACACTGATGTCGGGTTCTATCATAATGAAGGGAAGCAATCAACGGCTAATGATTCTGCACAAATCAATTCCCCAAATAAATTGAGGATGATCTCATATTTCATATTCAAGTATCTCAGTGTTGATGATGTGCTACCTATTAATCAAATTGATGGTGACGGACAAAATTGACATTTTCATTCAATGGATTCCTTAATTTCAGTCACAAAATATGGCCATAATGGCACTAGAGTTGCTATCAAATCTCTAAGTGATAATAAAATATTGACTTAAAATTACTTCATCTATTCCAACGAGTTTAAAAAAACCTAGTTATATTAGAATAATTTTAAGAATCTCTCATGAATAATAGAAAAGTTGATGAAAATCATTCTAAAACACTTGTTTCTCCTTCATTATAGCAAGAAGGATTCATTCCAACAAGTCAGCCTAAAATGATTTCATCATCCCGTTGATATCTGGAGGGAATCTCTCATGTTCCCTCTGAGGAACATTCTTTATCCACTCCTCCCCATGGAGAAGAAAAATATTGTAGCCTAAAGAAGAGGAAAAATAAGAATATCACATAGATACCCCTCTAGCATTTGAGGAATGTTTCTCTACCGTTATGGATGAACTCAAGGAAATAAATCAATGTGGAAAATAATATTCATTCCCCACTCTAATTAGTGTAGAATTATCTTCCAAATAATAAGAGGGATACACCACCATCATAAAGTAGCACAAGTATTTGTTTTCCTATAATTACATAGATATACCAACCCTTAACCCCAATGTGGTCTCCCATCATTTGGGATTTCTAGAAAAGCGTCAGGGATACAAGCATGCAGTAAAAATAAAACACCTAAATCATGCCTCCAAAATCTATGATAATGTTGAAAATATTTTCAAGGAAAATATCCTCCAAGAGGTGAAATATTCAAAGTGGTTATCCAATATTTTTTTTACTGAAATGTAGAATTGGAAAATCAGTGTTTTCATTGATTTTATAGATCTCAATTGGAATGGTCCTATTGATGACACTATTATTTTGATCACAGAACCCATGATTGATACAATAACTATCTATTAGGCTCTCTCTTTCATTGATGGCTAAGCTGGGTATAAAAAATATAGATGTCCCTAGAAGATGATGAATATAAAATCTTCATAACCCCTCAAGGTTTATTTTTCTATCGCGTAATGCCCTTGGGGATTAGAATTGTTGGTGAGACAAACCAACGTGCAATTCATCACATCATCAAACCCATCACAGGGATATATTTTTTATTTATATTTTAATGACATGGTGTTCAAATATAGTCATTTTTATGATCATCTGACTAACCTAGAGACAATATTCAGCAATCTTAAATAGAATAATCAGTTGATGAACCCCTTGAAATGTGCTTCTGAGGTAACCTCGGGAAAATTTAATGGTTTTATTGTATGTCATTGCGGCATAAAATTAGATCAATAGAAGACTAAATCTATCTTTGTATTGTCACCCCCTAAAACATGAAATAATTGAGAGTACCTCAAGGACACTTGACATATATCCAGTTATTTAATGCCAATCTGGAGGGCAAGTGTTTTTCTTTCAAGAGAATAATGAAAAATATTGGGTCACATTTCAAAGGATCAGGGACTGCTAAGAAGCATTTGAAACCATAAAAATATCTATTAGTTGAACTGGTATTGATTCCACTGATTTAATGAAATCCACACATTATATATGTTACAGCCATAGAAATGTCATTAGGCACCAACCTTGCGTAAAAGAATGATGCTGGGAATAAAAATAGCTTATACTATCTCAATCAAACCATGCTCGATAGAGAGAAATGATATTTAGATATTTAAAAAAGTATCCTACCATTATTTATTGTTGTTAATAAGTTGAGGCAGTATCCACAACAACCTGAGCTCCACTTGGTATCTCATAATAACTCACTAAAATTTATCCTCATCATTCCTATATTGACATGATGTCTCATATGGTGGGATGTTATTCTACAACATTTTGATATACAATTTGACACTCAGAATTCCGTATAAGTCTTGGACTTCGAATATTTACATGAAGAACACCCAGATACAAAACATACATCATTGAATACAACAATTCTTAATGATGAAATATTCTATATCCATGACAGTTCCCAAATATGGAATATGTGTTTTTAAGGTGCTTCTAGAAGTCCAATAAAGAAGATAATAGAAGTCCTTAAGCTCAATAATGTTTCATTATGAATTTTACTTATCTACCTAGAAAATAATGTGTTCACAAACTCATTCGTGCTATCAGAATGTGGTACTAATAATGAGTTAGAAAAATCAGGATCTCATTTCATGACACAAAATGTAACTCCAAGATCCATTGAATCACTTATAAGTGAAGGGTCATTCAGATCAAGAAATCAAATAGATCAATTAAGATATATATAATAAAAAAGATCTTATTCCACTATGTGATTATTTCCAAGGGTTTATGGAATAATTTCCCACATAAACCAAATTAATATGTAAAGACCTGTAAAATTCAAGGGAAATTTTTTTCTTAATTTTAATTGGAATTTTACAAGAACACAGTTTTTGACGGAACCTGATTCTGAGTCCCGGTGTGCCCAGAATCATTTTCCGAAGTTTAGCTCGGGTACGTTCAGTGAAAAAACGAGTGGGTTTTTCTCACTTTTTAACCAGTGCTCGGAATCGAATTCCAAGGGAACCGATGGAATCGCAGCGCTGATAATTGCTTATAAACACCTTTTTCGGTGGCAAGGGTCGGCCCCACGCGGGGCCGCCGTTTCGTTCAAGGGGGGCGGCGCCCCTTTGCACGGCCGTTTGGCCAGATCCAGTGCACCGGGCCGAGCTGCCCAGTCGAACCGCCATGCCGGGCTGCGCCCAAGCGCACCATACCCGGACCCGGGTCGGGTCGACCTGGTTCGGGCCGACCCAGGGGGTACCGGGCCGGGTCGGACCGGGCCCGAACCCCCTAATACCGGACTGTTACGGTCGTTTTCCCATAACATGGGTTGCGGACCTCCGATTGATGCACCGTCAGTGGTGGTGAGATTATTAGATCGATACGGTCGTTTCGGTATACTACACTCAATGTTTCAAAGTACTTTGGGTTCAGTCAGGTTGGTTCGTACACAAAACCAACATGCCCCTCGGAGCGAAAACACTTATAACTTGAGCTCCGGATGTCCGCTTGTTGTGCCGTCGACTTTTTTGGATTCCTCTTCATGAGATGAAACTTTTGGCATGCTTCACCTATGTTTTAGATGTAGTTAGATAATGGCCAGGTTGGATTGAACCCAAAATCCAACCGGACCCCTGGAACGGAAAAGCTGATAGCTTTTAGACCGGAAGTCCGTTTGACGAACTATCAATGGTGTTGGTGATCAAGTTGAGAAATGGTCCCTATTAGCATACCCTATGATAGTTCGGGGTACAATCGAGATATAGCCGGGTTGGTTCGTACAAAATACCAATCGGGCCCCTAGGAGGAAAAGGATAGTAACTCACAGACCGGGCGTCCGACTGACGTGTCGTCTGTTGCGTTGAGACCCCTAAGACGAGGCGGTCCTCAGATATACTTCTTCATGGAATTTTGTGATACTTGGAGTATCGACTGATAGCTCGTGGAGAGGACCCTCCCAGTGACGAGCTAGCAGAGTGTAGAGACCTAGTAGATGGATGAGACTTGACGAGTGCTGATCTATTGACTCAGTGTATTTTTTATAGCCCAGTGGGGAGAGCTTGGTTGTAGAGGAAGACCCACAGTGTAGGAGCGCTTGGTAGTAGTGGTATACCCACAGTACTCAACAGAAGAAGTACCTCTTGAGGCTATGTGGGGGAGCGCTTGGTTGTAGATCCAGACCCACGGCGGAGGGGCGCTTGGTAGTAGCAGCAGACCCGCAGTACTCAATACCTCTGGAGGCTATGAGGGGAGCACTTGGTTGTAGCGGTAGAGCCATAGTGGAGGAGCCTGTGGTTGTAGCGGCTGACCCACAGTACTCAACAGAAGGAGTACCTTTAGAGCCTATGAGGGGGAGCGCTTGGTTGTAGAGGCAGACCCATGGAGGGAAGCGCTTGGTTGTAGTGGCAGGCCCACTGTACTCGACAGAGGAGGATTTCTCCAGCAGCCGTGGTTTTGACATCATGAAAAAGTATACCTCTATGAGCTGAGTCTTGATTTTCAATCCTTATCTTCGATAATTTTGACTTGATATCATGTGTGGATTACGTTATGCATTCCTGTGTTTATTTGGTTGTGTTTTCCTATGTGGACTAGGTTGTACTTGGGCTCGGATGTTGGAGCCGAACGAGAATTGATGACTTAGGTATATATATGGGCATATACCTAAGTGGTGTCGAATGTTACTTCGTGATTGTATATTACCTTGTGGATTATCCTTGTGGATTCTGGGGGACCTTAGGGGGTCTCGGGATCCCTATTGAGTAGCTTATACTCACCCCTGCATGGGCTATGCCCGCACTACGCTGTGTTGGTTACAGACGACGGACAACGCTGATCGTAGTTGAGGCACAAGAAGCAGGTCAGTACCTGGAGGTGGACCACTAGGCGGAGCGTACTCGGAGCGGATGGCTGGATCTGAGGTGCTGTGGAGGCTATCTGTACCCACCCTTCAGGTGGGAATTCCAGTGGACGGCTCGATGCTTCGGATTTACTTTTCAGTTGTTGTACTCTCTTTTTCAGTTGTACATTACTTTCAGTTTGGGTTTGCATTCTTGCCCACTTACTTTTCCACACTTACTGTTATACCCAGTTTTTACTTAGTGTTTGCGTTCTCTTGATTTCTATGTGGTGTTTGTTTACTTTACAAAGGCAATGCCTTCCCTTTTTACCAGGAATTATGCCTTGGTGCTAGTCTCCAGCCCCTGGCCTATGGAAGGCAGGCCTGGGGTAGTCACGACACGGGCCTCGAGGACGGGTCTTGAAAAATTGGTATCAGAGGAGTTCGGTTCTACCGCAGAACTCAGGACTCTGATCTTTTTCTATGTGAAGCAATACTGTTAAGAGTATTGAGTGTGGCTATCAATCTAGGGAGTCCAGTGTTGGTGCGGCAGCTGACGTATCTGTACACCAGGACCCTGACCTCTGATTTCTGACTTAATGCACGAAAACATTGATTGCATTTGTGTTCCAGTTTTCCCTTGTGATGAATTTGTATCATCTCACCTAGTATACTGTTTAACCATGGCGCACATTTTTTTTCCAGATGGCCCCACAACGGCAGCCAGCTAGGTTTATGAGTGTTGTGCGTGACGACAGCCCACCAAGCGACGATGCCTCGGTATATGGCCCTTTGACAGTAGAGGCACCGGTGGTACCTCTACCCGCCAAGCCACCGATGCTACCAGCCCCAGCCGCTGACGGTGCACGTCGCCTTAGTGCACTGCACGAGTTTCAGCGTCAGCGACCACCCAGGTTCCATGGGGAGACGGACCCTCAGGCAGCCGAGGATTCGATGGAGGCAGTTGTATGAGTTTTCCGTTTGGTAGGGACACCAACTGACCTTATGGTGGTCCTTGTAGTGAGCCTCCTACATGCGGCAGCAAGAAGATGGTGGAGCTTGATTCTCCAGTTTTACGACGAGGCATCTCTCTTTTGGATAGACTTTGAGAGACTTTTTCGCTCAGAGTTCATCCCAGCCACCCTCCGTGCGGTGCGCATCCAGGAGCTGCTACAGCTGCGGCAGGGTAGCATGACAGTAGCCCAGTATGTGGTGAGGTTTACCGATGTCTCGTGCTATTCGACAGACATGGTATGGGACCCATTCATCAGGGCCCGAAACGTCGAGCAGGGACTCAGGCGAGAGATCAGAGTTTCAGTTGTTTCTCACAGCATTCTGACGCATACATGGGTGTTGGAGCGAGCCCTCTTAGTGGAGAGTTACCTTGTGGAGTAGTATCCAGCAGCAAGACCCACCACTAGCCGGCATGCGGCAGAGTCTTATGTAGCGGGCAGTAAATAGATGACGCAGGGGTCCAAGAGGACTAGACCTACAGGTGGTCGACCGCATGACATATGATCGTTTGTGCGAGGCACCCAGGGTGGACAACAACTTACCATGAGCGGACATTGTTACTCCTGTGACGGGGTTGGTCACATTGCTCGTGACTGTCCGACCCACCATAAAGATCACCAACAGATGAACGAAGGACCTCCCAGGCAAAGGCAGAGGTTCGACCGAGGTGGACCACATGAGGCAGAAGACCATGGAAGGGGAGCTAGCCGTGCAGTTGGAGGTGGATGATGCTTCGAGGTGTTTCCACCACCACCACTAGGATGTCCACCCCGACCACAGGGAACTGGTGGACATGAGGGAGCTCAACTTCAGGTAGCTGAGGCCTTCGATCATGGTGCTTCGGGAGCAGATGGACAGAAGCGGGACTAGCTCCAGACCTGGAGACTTTTGTTTATGATGCTTCTAGCATTGTTGATGTTTGTTTATAGATGCTTTCTGTCTTTGTACTTTGAGCTGCAGTAATAAAAGACACCTTTCATGTGGAGATTACCATCATGTCCTCTCTTTATGTTGTTACTAAGAGGTTCTGGTTTAAAAACCTTTGACTTGACCCTCACTTTGAGATAACTACTGCAGGAGACCCAGTGACCACACACTGATTCCGACACTGTGACTCAACCCTTGGAGGTGAGAGTAATGGTTGGATCTCTTGGTAGTAGTGTCGAGGCCTTACGACGTCATCCCTGGTATGGGTTAGTATCATCCATGTCGGGATTGACTATATTAGGTGAAGAACGTGGTTCATCCAGGGGATGAGACCAGATTTCACTTATTGGCAAAGACGAAATCTCAGCAGCTCTTGTAGGGCTAGGAAGGTCCAAGTCATCCAAGAGAGGATCAGGACAACTCAGAGCCGGAAAAATTCTAGTGCTGACAGGAGGTGGAGACCACTACTATTCGGGGATGGTGACCATGTTTCCCTACGGGTCTCACCTCGACGTGAGTTTTGGAGATGTGGCTGAGGCGACAAGTTATCTCCGAGGTTGAGTGTGCCTTTTCAGGTCCTCATCAGGGTAGGCGAGGTGGTTTACTGCTTGACCCATCCACCTCAGTTACACCAGGTGCACGGCGACTTCCATGTATCTCAACAGAGGAGATACGTGTTCGACCCTTCACATATCATCGACCATGAGGAGCTGGAAGTTGGTGATGGGGTGACTTTTGCGGAGGTCCCGGTGGAGATTGAGGATCGACATGAGTGGGTCCTGCGTGGATGGTTGATTCTTCTAGTGCGAATCAGATGGAAGCACATGGACCTCTAGGTGAGCACATGGGAGCGGAAGGCTCAGATGCGTGCTCAGTACCGCTTTTGTAACCCTAGTTTGTTTTAAAGATTTACGAGGATGTAAATCCCTGAGGTTGTAGTAATGTAAAGACTCGTAAAATTCAAGGGGAATTTTTTTCTTAATTTTCTTTTGAATTTTACAAGAACGCAGTTTCTGATAGAACCTGATTTCGAGGATCGGTGTGCCCATAATCATTTTTCGATGTTTAGCTCGGGTTTGTTCAGTGAACGAATGAACGGGTTTTTCTATCTTTTGAACAGGTGCTCGGAATTGAATTCTGAGGGCACCGATTTTATCGCAGTGCCGATAATTTCATAGAAACATTTTTTCCGAGGTTGCGTTTTCTCGGGTGTGGTTTTTAAATTATGTGGTTAAGTAAAGGAATAAAATAATAATTGGATGCACAATTTTTATTTTACTTCAAGTTGTTTAACGTAAGCTTAGTGTTTGAAGTGGGACCCACAATAAGCTACCAACTTGGTAGGATATTTGTGAGGTGGGGCCCACACAAGCCCCATCATTTCTTTTCTTCCTAAACCCCCTCGTTTAATTAAGTAACGCACTGCACCCCCTATTAATGAAGTCAACCCTTGTGTTTATTCTGCTTAATAAACGATTCTTTAAATGGGCGGTTTAAACTCCTCAATTAATTCAATTAATTGATCATTTAAATTCTTTTTTAAATTTAATCGTTGACTTGTTTGTTAATAAAATAAGACGACTCTTATTTTATTAGTCTGGTGGTGTTGAGAGGGTTTGGGAGAAAGAGGGGAGGCTTGAAGATATTCATCATCCTCGATAAACAACGCGAAGAACGCGAAGAACGCCGACCTCCGACGAAGGTCGACAAGAACGCCAGATCCTCGTAGATCGACGACGCGACACGATGAATCCTTTCTCTGCGACGCGACAACCCTTCTTCTGCGACGCTTCTTCCGTGACGTTCCTTCTTCTGCGATGTGCAATTTTGTGATGAAGCCTCGCTCGACGAGGCTTGAGGTAGGGGTTTTGGTTCAATTAAATCTATGCGAATTTTTTTTATCATCGACATGTGTTTAAAAATTGTTGAAAGCCTTTTTAAACCGCTAACGCAGTGGGTACGGACCAACGAACAAGCCCGAACCCACCGTCTCTTTGTTCTTGGTGTGTGGATCGGCGGCCGATGATAAAGAAGGCCGCACAGGTGTTTTGAGGTCTTCGCAGTGAAGAACCCGTCCCGGGAGGGCCGTTGGTGAAGATGACAGGAAAAACCGACCACCGGAGCTCGTCCGGTGGTCCGCGGAACACACCGCTGGCGCGCCGCCGGGATGGGCCGGCGCGGCTGAAGCCACGGCGGCAGGCCGCTGGACCCGAAACTGCGCGGGACCGAGGGAGGCGGGACACGGCGCTCGGCCACGTCCGGTGGCAAGGGCCGGCCCCACGTGGGGCCACGGTTTCGTTCAAGGGGGGTGTTTCCCTTTTGCGCGGCCGTTTGGCCAACTCTAGCGCGCCAGCGCACTGGGCCAAGCCGCCCGGCCGGACCGCTAGGTTGGGCCACGCCCAAGATGGCCAGACCCGGAGTCGGGGTAGGGTCGTCCCGATTCGGGCTGACCTAGGGGGTACCGGGCCGGGTCGGACCGGGCCCGAACCCCCTAATACCAGACTGTTTCGGTCTTTCTCCCATAACTTGTGTTGCAGACCTCCGATCGATGAAACGCCAGCGGAAATGCAATCATTCGATCGAGACGGTCATTTCGGTATACTGCACTCAAGGTTTCAGAGTACTTTGTGTTCGTCCGGGTTGGTTCGTACATAAAACCAACCGGGCCCTCGAAGCGGAAATGCTTATAACCTGAGCTTCAGACGTCCGAATGATGTGCCGTCGACTTTGATGGATTCCTCTTGATGAGAAGAAACTTTTGGCATGCTTAACCTGAGTTTTGGATGTAGTTGGATAATGGCTAGGTTGGATTGAACCTGAAATCCAACTGGGGCCCTAGAACAGAAAAGCTGAGAGCTTTCAGACCGGACGTCCGTTTGACGAACCTTCAGTGGCATTGGTGAACATGTTGAGAAATTGTCCCTATAAGAATACCCTATGAGAGTTCAGTGTACAGTCGAGATACGGTCGGGTTGGTTCGCACACGAAACGAACAGGGCCCCTGGGAAGAAAAGGCTAGTTACTCATAGACCGGGTGTCTGACTGATGCATCGTCTATTGCGTTGAGACCCCTAAGATGAGGTGGTCCTCTGAGATATTGCTTCATGGAACATCGTGATACATGGAGTATCAACCAGTAGCTCATGGAGAGGACCCTCCCGATGACGATCTAGTAGAGTGCAGAGACCTAGTAGCTGGCTGAAACATGACGAATGCTGATCTATCGACTTAGTGTATTTCGGATAGCCTAGTGGGGAGTGCTTGGTCGAAGCGGCATAACCACGACGGAGGAGCGCTTGGTAGTAGCTGTAGACCCACGGTACTCAACAGAAGGATTACCTCTTGATGCTATGAGTCGGAGCGCTTGGTAGTAGCGGCAGACCTGCGGTACTCAACAGAAGGAGTACCTCTAGAGGCTATGAGGGGGAACGCTTGGTTGTAGCGGCAGACCCACGGCGGAGGAGCGATTGGTTGTAGCGGCAGACCCGCGGTACTCAAAAGAAGAAGTACCTCTGGAGCCTATGAGGGGGAGCGCTTGGTTGTAGCGGCAGACCCATTGAGGGAAGTGTTTGTTTGTAGCGGCATGCCCACTGTACTTGACAGAGGAGAAGTTTTCCAGCAGCCGTGGTTTTGACATCATGAAGAAGTGTACCTGTTTGAGCTGAGTCTTGATTTTCAATCCTTATCTTCGATAAGATTGACTTGATATCCTATGTGGATTACGTTATGCTTTCCTGTGTGGATTTGGTTGTGTTTTCCTATGTGGACTGGGTTGTATTTGGGGTTAGCTGTTGGAGCCGAACGAGAATTGATGACTTAGGTATATGTATGAGCATATACAAAAGTGGTGTCGGATGTTACTTCATGATTGTATATTAACTTGTGGATTATCCTTGTGGATTCTGGGGGACCTTAGGGGGTCTCGGGGTCCCTACTGAGTAACTTATACACACCCCTGCACGAGATATTCACACACTACGTTTTGTTGGTTGCAGACGAAGGACATCACTGATCGTAGTTGATGCACAAGGGGCAGGTCGGTGCCTGGAGGTGGACAACTGGGCGGAGCATACTCGGAGCGGACCGCTGGATCCGAGGAGCTGTGGAGGCTATCTGTACCCACCCTTCAGGTGGGACTTCTCATGGATGGCTCGACGCTGCGGCTTTACTTTTTTAGTTGTTGTACTCTCATTTTAAGTTGTACTTTACTTTCAGTATGGGTTTGTATTCTGGCCCACTTACTTTTCCGCACTTACTATTGTACCAAGTTTTTACGTAGTTTTTTCTTCTATATGATTTCTCTGTGGTGTTTTTTTACTTTACAAACGCAATGCCTTCCTTTTTTACCAGGATTTACGCCTTGGTGCTAGTTGCCAGCCCCTAGCCTATGGAAGGTGGGCTTGGGACAGTCATGACAAGGGCCCCAAGGACGGGTCGTGACATAACATACATCCAGTGGTCATAAAATGTCCATGATAAATCATTAAAAAAATAAAACGACAGCACTAGGAGATCCAAACTAGGATCAGAAAATCAGTAAAATTGCTCATGGTCCTAGGGTTTCTACCTTTTTCGAAATCACAACAAACGAAATAAATTAAATCAATCCCACTCTCAAGCCATTTGGTTTAACAATGGGATGGATGACACTCATCATAGGATATCTCCAAGACTGATTACTTATTCAGAACATAGTTGGAAGTGAACAGATCTAGTGTCAAGTGGCTAATTTCACTCTTTATAATGGCCCAAACCCATAGAACATTCTATATAGATGAGTCTTCGACAAAATTCTCTTCATATGCATTGATGGGGAAGAGACTATGGCTGTCATGAAAGAAGTACATGAAATATCCTATGGTGCCAACTAGTCATAGTAAATGATTTCTAAAAAAATATGATGGATTGGATACTTATGACCTTCAGTGATGCAGGATTAGACAAATTTTACTAAGATGTTTCATCCCGACCATGTTCTTTCCAACTTCATCCATCAAAATTTGAAGTATCTAAGTACATCTAAATACTCTTGGCCATTTTATATATGGAGAATTGATTTATTAGTTCCATATCCTCTATATATGACTATGAAATTTATGTATATCCTAATAGCTACTGATTTCATCCTCAAATGGGAGGACACGATACCTTATAAAGAATTTGGGTCAAAGAGCAGTGTTAGTTATTTCAAAGTGAATATCATTACCAGATTTGATGTTCCTCAAACCATATTGATTGAAAAGTGAACCAATTTCTATTATGTCGTGGTAAAGAATCTATATCATGAGCACAATTTCAAATCTAACCATTGATCCCACAATCATGAACCAATGATTGGAAAAATAGATGCATCCACAATAATATTCAAATATACTCCAAAACATGATAGATAAAGTTAAAAAATCTTGGCTTGGTAATCGATTTCATGCCTTGGGGTCTTAAATTACTTCTACCATATACATCCACACAGTAAACCCCATAATCATAGGTATACAGGATATATGTAATTAGTTATATTTAAATTAAGTTTCCATTTACTTAGATTTCCCATTTTTATCAGCTATTCAATTATGAGAAATATAAAAAATTTAAAGCTGATTTGATGTGGTTGGATGAAAAAATATTGAATGTCGTGCATTATTAGTATGTCTATCAAAGCCGAATAGAATAGTCCTTTAACAAGAAGGACACCCTTTACTCATTTATTCAAGGAGATTGGTTTTTTAATTCTATAACTCCAATGTTACTAGAAAATAAGCCTCCAAATAGTGATCCAATTTGGGATGGGCCTTAGTATATATATAATCACCACTATTATAGAGCTTATTCCTTAATTTAATTGAATGGAGAACACATTTCAAATCCAAAAAATGAATGGTTCTTGAAGAAATAATTGTTGTACTAAAGAACAAATCATCATCATTGTGCGGTGATAAAATTTGTTACAACCATCATCATAGACAAAATACATTAAACTACATAACAAAATATATATCCATGATACACGATATTAAACTATGTGGCGTCATCATCCATTCCACATGATTGTAAACTACATGAAATGATTTCCTAGTCGTATGAACAAAAAGTAAAATATACAATTGTCCACACCACATGACATTAAATTGTACGGTTTATGTCTCCCTTGTTTTATGTCAATGAATCACCCAATATTCCATGAGTTGATATTCCTTGTGGTTTAGAAGATATTACATTGTTATTTAATCATATTGTTATTAATACATATTGGATTACTGAAGATAACTATTTTTTGGAGTATATATATATGTAATTACTTTTCACTATTTTATAGATCTATTGATCCATTAAAATATAATTTCTGTACTTCAAGAATGAAAAATAATCATTTTGAAAATTCATTTCTTAGAGTATGTGATGAGATAAAAGTGGGAAACGATCGAATCACAACCAAATGATGAGAATATAATTATTAAATGGAATGAAATAATGTATATATATGTTCCTTCACTCTGTTAAAAAAAATTGAACAACTGTTTTAAAATTAATGTGAGAATGATTTTTTTCCTATTTTCTGTTATTACAAGAAATAGATTGTTGTTTTAAACACATGTTAATTTATGATTTTGTAATAATTAAGATTTATAACCATGTTCTATATAAATATACATTATTAATTACAAATTATATTTCTCTTTTATTCCTATATTTTAACTTCTCACTAAATATGTATTAATCTAAGAACCTGATTATACATTATTTGAGGTAAACATTTTGATTCCCATGTCTACTTTCAAAAGAAGATTTATTATTCATTTATGAGATGTGAGTTTTTAACTAAGGTATTTATAAATATTTTAACATTTATTATGAATAAAAAAATTATAAAAATATTTTTTTTATGGGAGGTATAATGTAACACACTAGTAATTTAATTTTATGGAATAATAAAATCGATATATCTCTTGACATTCAATGTAAATCTTAAAATTAAATGTTAAATATTATAAACTATATATTAAATTATAATTATGAATAATAATTAGAACATTAAAAATATATATCTATATATTTTATAAATAATTCAAATTTATTTATTAACTCATAAAAAATATGAAAACAATTTTCATTAATGTAATTTTATACCCCAAAAATATGTTTTACTCAAAAATAAATTTCAATTTTTACCTAAAAAGTAATTATTAATTTATAAAATATTTAGCTATTTTATTTTAGTAAATTAATACCATTTTATAAATCATTCTGTCACTATTTTATAAGGGTTATTTTTAGGGTTTTTTCTAAAAAAATTAATTTTCTAGTGAATAGTGAAAAATAGCAATTTTGGTAAAAAAAATCATTTCCTATCAAGTAAAATTTCTATTACATTTTTATTTTAATATTAAAAAAAAAATAACCTACAAACTAAATAATTTAATTAATTACAAAATAAAAATAAAAATACTTGATTCTGGTATAAGTATGTTTTTTGGGAATAAAAACATATTTTTTCAAAATTTTGTTTTTATGTGTGGAATGTGTATTTATAATTATAAATTAAATTAATATAAATATATTAATGTTTTATATGAAATTTATATATTATATATTCAATAATATATTTTATTATTGATTACTTATTTTTACCAGGAATAGATTTTAATATAATTATATTTTATACTCAATGTTTCTTATTTACAAAACAGGTTTTTGTTGCGGGTTTCATGCTTATTTAAATATGATTTAATTATATTATAGAATATAAATCTATTAAAATAGATTCATTATTTTAAAAAAATATTATATATAATATAATGTTATCAAATTTATTTTTTTTACATTGAAATGTTAAAATATAAAATTTTGTTAGAACATTTAATGTTACAATGGGTTTACAAGTTGGGTTAGACCCAGAAATAAAGATAGGATTTTTACTGAAACCTATCTAATAATTATTGGTTTAATATATTTAAAAAATAAATTATTTATATTTTAAATATATTATCCTTCGGTTCAAATTTCCTTTGAATGAAAACTTATATAGTTGGAATATTTTTAGAAATTCCATGTGTGTCCCTCCCCTCACTTATAATTGAGCACCTATCCTCCATTATTAAGACCATTTGAGCCTTCAGTGTTAGAAAATATGTACTGAAAATCATTATTATAATCTTGAAACTTATCTTAGAGCTTTTTTTTCTCTTAATACCAATCTATTATGTCTTAAGGTTTAAGACAATAGGGTCCCTTAATGAATATGTATAATCATTATCCATGAAAATTTTATTTTATCCCTTCTTACACATTATATAAAACTATTATATAAATATAAATTGTTGAATAAAATATAAAATATATACATATACGTTATTATTATTATTTCAAAACCATGTTTCACCTATTCTCCATCAAATTTGACATAAAACTATCACTTGAGCATATGTGTGGACTACCACCTACACTAAGTGATACAGATTATTTTCCATCACAATCCTTAATGGGTAGTTACAATGATAGAATTACTGAATATATATTACATTTATAAAATAATTATTCATTTAAAATTATAATAAGTTATCAATCTTCTTACCTACATATATATTGGTAAACGATAACACTGCTTGGGAATATGTGTGCAATACCACCTCCATGAAGTGATGTAATTTTTTTATCATTCCTGATTCACATTGATGGTAAAAAGAAAAAATCTAAGAAATCGTAATTATTATCAAGATATAATAATTATTTTCAAGTTTGAATGATCATTTACGTTTAATTCATTCCACCCATCTAATAGAAGAAACATCACTAATGTATACATATAGAATATCATCTCTACGATGTGATGTAAATCATTTACATCACCCCTTAATAAGAATTTATATATATATATATATATATTGAAAATATATGATATTAATATATTAATTATCATTATTTATATGTGTAAATGAGATCAAATTTCAAGGACCATAACCATCAAACTAAAACATACACGAAAAACGTAGGAGTTATCACGTGAAATGATGACTTTAATAGAGATTTGTTAATAAATGGGTGTTTTAATGATATAATTGGACCATATATGATATTATATGAATTAATAATTATATATTATATAATTATGAAAAATAAATATTTATTATAACTGAGGATAGAGTGATGAAAATTATATATGACCTTGAGTTAAGGGTTTCATCTCAATTTCTCTTCATTGAGACATGTTTTACTGTTATTCACCAATTTCTTATTTATATGGTGGATATACTAAAAAATAATGCATGTTATAATATTACATAATTTAATTTAAGTTAAATTTAGAACTATGTTATTATTAATCTTCATATGCCTTTGGATTCAAAAAAATCTCTAAAGTCATTACAGTTCATCGCCTCAATTTTGTTTCATTGAGACATGTTTGATGACATACATGTATCTTATTTTATGAAAAATACATACTACATCATTCCTATGTTTTACCATGAATATCCATATTTCCATGGTATTTAAGGATTCATTTTTTTGTTTTTATTAGATAATTATTATAACTTGAATGTTACCACATTGGTAAGGGTTTTATGTTATAATTTAGCTTTTAATATGACTATTTATGATTAATATTTAAAATGATGTAATTTTATGATATACCAAAATTTTACACATTTTCATTTCTTATGGTCATTTAATTGGATTTTTTTATTTTTAATTTTCTATACATTATATATTCGATATACCAAAAAACATTAATGGAAAATGGGCATTATTCTTCCATTAAGCTAGTAATCCATTCATCCAAGTACATATTTTCATTAAAATGTTTACACGATTGTTTTTAATATTGTAAAAATATTAATAAAATTTCTTTTTTACAATGTTAAACATTTCATTGCACTGTCTAAATGAAACCATCTTATGTTTTTCCATAGTTAGTACCTTTTACATTTACCAAAATGTGAAAGGAAATTTTGTTTCATCATAAACCACATTAATGAATTTCCCCACCACCATGAATAATATTTTAAAAAATATATTACATAATAACATTCATTTTTTCTATTTTTAGAAACGAATCCTCATTAATGTTTTTGGGGAAAACATATATTCTCGATAAGTGTTTAAAAAAATGATTATTTTCCTCAAAAAAATTTCTAAAGATATTAAAATGGGATTATCATATATAATTACTTCCAATGTTGATTATTATGATTTATTAGAGATAAAAGACAATGTTACCAAATTTAACATTTCTATGAATGGATTATGGTTATTATTATTAAATATTTATTTAATGTTTATGGTTTCCATGGGTTTGGATATGATGATATGAAGAAATATTTATGAACATATGAAACACACATGAATGTTTTTCATTATGTAATGGGTGGTTTTATTATAAACCATGGACAGGTCATTATGATTTAGACTAAGACATGATGGGTCCTTAATGGACCTTCGATAACTTCATCAAATAATAATATATCAAGAAATAATATAGCGGGGAATGTGGAGTAAACCAAGATATATAACTAGAATTTCTAATAAGATTGTCTTGCGAGTGAAACCTACATAAGGAAATGATGTATTGTGGTGTGAACTCAATCCACAATGATATTATTGAAATTATTACTTGACTATAAATATGATTTTCAATGTTCTTTCCAAAAAGCATTTTTTTATGAATACGATCTATTTTCTTGGACAAGGATTGATTATTCAGGATTACACACTCTTTTTTATTATGTAATTTGTTTAGAAGAACCTTTTTATTTGTTTCATGATTAATGATCAATAACTGATTGGTTATGATTATTGTGTGTCCTATTCATAATCTCATTAATTTATTCTAATATTATGATTATTTATGATAATTTAATAATATCTATTATGTTTACCCCTTTTGAGAATCTTTTTTAAACTTTTATTATATTTCCCATTATTGGGTTTTGAGGATAGTTTTTAAGTATTATATGTCTAAGATGAATGCATGTTGTCAAAAAAATAATCTAAAAATTATGAAGATATTTTATGTACTAGTGAGTTACACATACATATTTATAAATACAATAATAATTTAAATTCCTTACAAATGTTTAATTATGAAATTTATTGAATGTATATTTAAAATAATGTATAATTTATGAATGAAAATTTATAGATGTTATAAGATAGGTTAAAAAAAGATATGACAACTAAATATAAAAAGATATAATATGTTACAGATATATGTATGAGTACAAAATATAGATAATAGATATAACATAAAAATCATATTCTTTCTTAAATAAATGATAAAACATGATTTATTGATTTATAATTTTCATAACATAATAAATGAGTCAAAGGAGTGAAAACATGAGTCAATTAACATGCTCAATTAAAAAATAACTTTATAACACAAATATTTCTCAACAATAAAATTAATAACATGTTTCAAGGTTAATGAAAATGATACTCATCACATCATAGATGACGATAATGACATTACCATAATATAGTCGGATTTCTCTAACAACTCGTGCACCTACATAGGCTTACGATAACCACCCGCGTACCTTATTATGATTAAGATAAAAACCAATGTAACTTTCCAGTATTAGTATAACAACCCATATAACTTTTTAGAAATAGGATAACCACCCTAGTTTCTTTTTAGTCTTGGTTCCAACACCCATGTTCCTTTTTAATGTTGGGATAATAATCCATGTACAATAATGTTTTAGGCATATTCTCACCACCCAAGTTCCATTTTCTGATCATGAAATATAAAACATCGACTAATGAATTAGATTTTTATATTAGACCCCTTCCATCACATTTTGATAAAATATACATATGTGCACCATAATATTATGATATGATTTGTAATTCCATAAAAACATAATTACTTCAAGGTGAAGAAATGAGCTTCTTGAAAACAACTATTAGAAATTAATATAACACATCCCAAAAAATATTTGTGGGTTAATTATAAAATATCCCTAATTGAAAATAATAAACCATAATTTATTTTAATATTAATTAAATAAAATTATAATAAAATTATAATAAAATTATATATTTTTTCTAAAATAATAAGAAATATCGTTTATTTTAGGTAACTTTAATTGTAAAATTAAGTCATTTAAAAAATTTGAAATAAAAAAATTATTTTAGAATCCCATGAATACTTGGAGTATAGGATTCATAGATAAAGATCATAATGTGTATGAGACCATTTGTTCATATTGAATGTGTTATAAAAATTTATTCCTTTTTAATTTTTTTTTGAATTTCAAAGTCCATAGAAAATGAATCTAGTAAGAAAAATTAAAAAATTCTTTCCAATATTGTGTAATATAAGTAATATAATGTTGAAAGTTTCCTTAAGAGATCATTTTATGAGAAATTCATTCAATACACTATATAATTTATATATAAATGGAGGAGAAATATTCCAATCTAATAATAAGAGATAAGTCACGAATCACTCATAAGAAGTATTTTAGTAAAATTTTGATTGAATTATATATGATATTATAAGATTTCATTTAAATACAATAAATAAACAGTGGATAACAAATAGATTAGGTTTAATAGAGAAACTATAAATATTTTCTTCTAATTATGAGTTCAAAAATATAAAATCTTGATTCGAATTTGAGATTAGAAATGCAACCCTTATGACTTTTGTAACCCTTGTATAAAAATTACTTATAATAAATAATTTGAGTTGGATTTGTAAATAAATATTATTTAGATAAAATTTTGATAAATAATAATCAAAAATTGTATTTTAATACGCAATATAAAATAATATAAGTTGTGAATATAATGCATATCTAAATAGATTGAGAATGAGATGAAAAGCCCTAAACTAGACGCTTTACATAAAAAAATGTGTTCTAATTTAATGTATAATAAAAATAAGAATATTAATAATTTATTTAAGACCCTTATTAACATATATTGAATTTTATATAATTCAATTAAATTAAATCTATACACATATATATGTTAATTAAAGTTTTCATTTATCATTAAATTTTAATAGTTTAGTTCATTTCGTATAAATTTCATAATGGTTATATCATTAATTATTCATTAATAACATGTTAAACTTTAACATATAATTTAATGTAATCAGAACATAATTTTTATATGATTTCATAAAGTAAAATTTTAATTTTATCGAAGAGATTGATATTTTTTTTCATAATAAAATCCATTATGATATTGTTTTGTGTAGTTTTATGATGAAAATGACTAGTTTTTTTTGATAATTCATTTATTTATCTTTTTTAAAACCAAATTCCATCTATAAATTACAATTTAATATCATATAATACCATTATCACAGTCATTGGGATCATTTATGTTAGTGATGAAAAATATTTTATTGCATCATTCATGTAGGTGGTAAATTTTACCAATATAAGTACATATTAAAAAAATTAATGATATTGATTATGATGTTATATGAAAATAGTATCACATTCTTAGAGGAATAATTATGTTAATTTATCATCACTATTACAGATTATTTTGTTTTTCAACATTGGATAATATTATCTAAATGAAAATAATAAAGACCAAATTCTTTCCCAATTTGGTGGAATAGCTCCATCTCATGATGAATACCCTTATAATGATATACATAGGCCTTTATCATATGACCAGTGGCTTTCAAAAAATTTAGATAATTCAAAGATAATTTAATGGATAGTAGATTCTAGATTAATTCAATTTAATATATTTTTGTGAAGTGTGTGTAAGTGAGGTCCTTCTATAGGTGAAAATGAGGGATATATCTTTGGATACTAATGCTAGTTTATGGGTAATAATAGATTCATGTGGGTGATAGGCGAGTTTTTTATAGAATGGTTCATGTAAAATGTGTATATAACTATCCCCATCCAAAAATTTATTCTATATGGTCTATTTATAATGTTCATTTAACAAAATATTATAATATCCCTTTACCCCCATTAACCTAGATTAAATATTTTTCATTGTGAATATATCTTCCCCATGTGTTATTACTATGATTAATGCAACAAATATTACTATGTTCCAAAATGATTCATTAATTCATAACCTCATGCAATTTCATCCCACAATGAAAATCCAATATAGTAATAACATCACACACTAAGTGTATCACCCATGGTAGAATAACGTTCATCTATAAAGACAAACATCAAGAACAACAGTCCCATATTGGGTATCTTGGTATCCCCCATACATGGGTTAGCTAATCCAATGAGTGTGACCATTTTCAAGGCATAAAACATCCTAATCATCCCTAAACCTTTCCAAATTAAAATAATAACATGAAACAATTCTATGACATCACTATGTCCCACATTGACCCATTATCCACTAAATTAGTGCCCCAAGCTGGTGTGCCGCATGACCTCAGGAACACCTCCTCATATTCTATAGGCCACTGACTAGAAGTGAGGTTATAATGAGACATGTATAGATATTATACCATATTTATCTAAGTAATACATTGTAGATAGAATAAAAACTACAGTTAACAGTATAAACAATAAATATGAATTACTTGTTAGTTTCCCAAAACATGGTACATACCCACAGAAAAATATTAATATGAAGTGTCATGAATTATAGTGCCAAATATAATGGAAAAAATCAAAATTAATACAAGATAAAAAGTCACAATAGTGGGTTCTAACACTATGTCTGGTTCCCTCATCCATGCACATCCCTCGGACCCAAAAAAATCCTTTAACATACGTCCCTTTCCCTTATCTTGACATGTATCCATGAAATCACCTCAGGTTCCAAATTCTTCCCCAATAAGGGAGTGGGTACAACTTAGAAGGACACCACCAAAGGTGTCTACAAAATATATATATCCTAAATAGTGTATGTTTAAGAATTGTAAATAACAGTAAAAGAAGACAAACATGGTTCCACTAATTAATATGGTTTTCCTAAGACACATTCATTATTAGTTTTATGTGTTACCCATATCCATCAAACATGGTTTGGTCTATATCATTTTAGTAAAATCCATACATGTGGAGTCATGTTCACTAAATCATTGTGACTTTTGATTCACAAAAAGTTAATAATAACATGCAATTGTGCCTCAATCAATGCAATAAAATTATGTGAAGTCATTATGTTCATAGAACCCCAATCTGACACCCTAACCCATGGAATACCTTAGTGGGCCTATAGCATTATTCTATCCAACTTTTGGGATTACTGAATTAGTCTGACACCCCTCCCATATGAGTAGAGACTATTTATAACACCTAATTTATAACATTTGATTACATGAGAATGCTTATTCAACCATAATTTGCATTTACCATTTTCCATATAAATGTCATAACTAATTTAACATATTATATTTAAGTAAATTTCCACCTCATACCATTCAAAAATATAAACACAATAATTGTTAGTTTCATTCGATAAACCATTAAATTTTTCATTTAGAAACTCAATTCTATGTTCGAGTATGTGGAACGCCCCAGGGGTGTTCTTAGTCCGAGTCTACTAATCCTCAAAAAATTTAATGGGAATCATGAGTGGTTCAATTGTTGATTAAATTTAAAAAATCAACATATCCTACTAAATAATCCAAATGTATTCCTAATAGGTTCCAAAAAATCTACATACACATAAATTAGGGAATCAATACTATGATATATAACATACGGACCACCACCTAATGTTCATAGGCAAACGCTCTCTCAACCTTATACATAGATTCAATCAAAAAAATATATCAAATCCCCATACTATAATATACTTTAAATAGTTGTTTTTAGGGACTTGGATGGATTGTAACAAGTACACAAGGACATTTTCTAAAAAGATCTATCTAAAGGAGAATACATAACTCACTCAGATCATCGATTTTCTCCCAACCACACTCTGTACTGACATGAATTGAAATAGAGTAATCCCTTAGAAGCTTTGGGGGAAATGGTTCATCACCTAGGATAATAGTAGAAAATGATGATGAAAATATAGATATGACCCTTAAATTTTGTGAGGAAAATGGGAAATTATCCACATTCAATGACATACATATTTTGGCCACAAAACTGGCCAAACCATGCAGCAACTGTGTGCCACCCTCTATCTAAGAGATGTCCATGTTGAGCAGCCTCCTAGGAATACCTCATAGGTTGAAAGCCCATTTATTTACCATGTGGTATGGCTCTTTCCAAGATTGAATAGTTCTAGGATTCCCTCTTGCACATTTTCTCAATTGTGAACCTTCCTCCAAAGGCTCATATCACTAAAAAACATGATTATTGATGATTTTGTGCCAATCATACAAAATGCATTAGATTACCATTATTTCTGACATTAAATACCCCAATCCCCCAATACACCCTTGTGACTTCTCATACACTCGACAAATATATCATTAACCAAATTAAATGGAGTTCAACAGAACATAAACATGAACATGACTTACAAGATGTTCAGGGTATTACAACCTCCCTACCCTATAATGCACATCTTCAATCCACACTTTCAGACATTCATGACATTACAAAGTAGAAATGATCAAGACATTGAGCCCATACATCTTCCTCTCTATACCATGTTTCCTTCTATATGATTGAATGTTTCCATAAAACTCAGAATAACAAAAAAAACCTTGACTTATAATATATTCTCACATTGATTTATAAAATGAACTGAATTATCTTGAATGTATGAATCATCCATAAGATCAAAATTATCAATATTTATAAAATGATCATTTAAGAGGTGATATTGATGAGGCAATGACACATTAAAAATAGTTTTCATTCAACAATAACATTTTGGAAAATCCAATCAGTATACCATTAGTCTGATCCTCCCCACAATCTAAAACAACCCCACATACCTGGGAACCAACAATCCCTATATCCAAACCTGAATGAGACCCAAACGTGGAGACATGAGAATGAACACATGATAAACCATGAAAAAATAAAGAGTCTAACAACATAAATCACTATACAGCTTCTTCAAACCTTATGTTGTTTCCATACATTTCTAAATCAACTGAACATACATTAATGCCTCCTATATCAGATTCATCCCCAACAACTTAATTTATCTATACCCCAAAAAACCTAAATAATATCTAAATTTCATACAATGGATCACATCATATGGTTCCATCTAAATTTTTATCTGATATCTATGTTTTTAAGTGAAATCTACAAGTGATAATTGTTCCCATAAGATCTACCAAATTCTAGGACATGTCTCTAATAGCACATGTATAGTACCTTCGGACATCACGTCTATCACTGAGTAAAAATATATACTTAGAAACAAATGGGTACCCAGTGCCTTCTATAACCCTTTCCAAAATAATGATGTTATATGTAGATCTTGATCTGAAATAATACAGTGAGGTACCACATCTAAATGTTCAGTCTCCTGATTATAGATGCCACCCAACTAGTCTGTGTAAAAGTCCCTCAAATTAATAAAAAATGTACTACCTTGGTCAAACGATCAAAAATTAACAATACCAATTCATTGTTCAATGTATCCATCTAGAGTCCAACCGTAAAATCAATGGTGAAATCATCCCACTAACATTATATAATGGGATACAACTGTAGTAATCCAAGTAGTCCCTGATGCTCAGCCTTCATCTATTGAGAGTTGTAGACCTACTTCATGAAATCTATAGCCTGTTTCTTTCTCAGTGGCTGGTAATGTTGTATATGACGATCATAGTAAATTTCATTTTCAAACAGGTGTTCACTCCACAGTTTAATGAATAGAAGTCATACATAAACTCCTCATTCATGCATGTAGGAATGACGGCATAAACACACATATAAACGATCTCATCATCATTGAAAGTCTCTTCATATGGTGAATCCCCACCATTAAGGATTTCCACAATGTACATAATCTTTGAATTCTCATACTATCATTGTTTTGTCTATATCATAAGTGTCAAATTGATTGAAAAATATTTGGGGTTCATCTATCTATGGCCCTCATGAACCTCTATGTGGATCTCAGCAAACAAATCCATCATTTTCCACTCAGAACTGGACCCCCTGACTACATATCTCTGTGTATTTTTTCTCCATGCATCAATTACACCGTTCTCCTTCCTCACCATGTAAGATAACTCATAATCAAAAGACTGCATGTACTCAACCCATCTTATTTACAAAAAAAATAAAATTATGATGAAATAATATGTAATTAAGGATTTTATGATAATTACACAAAAACTAAATTTCCTCCAAAAGATAATGCCTTCAAAAAATAAAGACATAAACCACTGCATTCAAACCAAGATCATGTGTAAAAAAATTATATTCATGTTCCTCAAAAATTGTGCTCCATACTCCAGGAATTGGTGTCTTTGTATTAATACATCCCCATGTCCAATCCAATATAAATTAAAAAACAAGGTACACTCTCTACATGGATAGGATAACATTAATATTGGTGTCGTGGTCATGTGATTATTCATTTAAAGAAAAGCATTTCCACATTCTCTAGACAGTTGGAACATGACATTAATCTTGGTAAATCATGAAATTGGTGATTCTAAATGAGAATAATATTTGAAGAACCTTTAGTAATATCCCCCTAAATGTAAAAATATTATGATATTGAAAAAATTCATGTACTCTACCAAGATAAAACTACATGAACCTTACATGGGTCTACTGATATACCATCCTCTAAGATGATGTGACCTAAGATATGTAACTTCTCAATATAGAGCAGACACTTTGGTATCATAGAGTAACGACTATGTTTCCATAATGTTTTAAAAATGATGTCATGTTATTGGGAAAGATCCTCATGAGTCTTAAAGTACATTAAGATTTAGTCAATGAAAACCAAACAAATGTTCCAAATATGAGTGGAAAATTTGGTTCATTAATGCCATAAACAAAGTAGATGATTTTTTCAACACAAAATTAATCACAACAAACTCATGAAAACCATTCCTTATCCTGAATGTTGTAAATAGTATATTACACATTCTCACACCAAGTTGATGAAATTCTGACCTCAAATTAATATTAGAGAACACAAAAACACCTTATAGATGGTCAAAAATATTATCAATATACAAAAAAAATATATCGTCTTTTAACTGTCATCTGATTTAACTTCTTCTAATTAACAAAAAAATACAACGTCCCATCAGCCATATTAGAAAACCAAATTAAAAATTCACATGGTTATGTACATTGATGTAGAAACCCTTTGTTCTTCAATTACTCCATCTAATTCTATGGTTATTCAAGTTATATCAATGCCAATATATATGGTGAAATAGAACAGTCTATCCTCTAGGAATTAGCTCAATCATGAACCCAAGCTCTCTCATAGGTGGAAATCATATGAATTACTCTTGAAAAAAATCTTATAATTAATCCACCACATGAGGAAATATACACTTCTATATTTTGGCATATGTAGGCACCTGTAATGCCATATAGGATGTGATCTCACTAAACTAATATGAAATATATCCTGTATAGTCTTCTAAGATATCCCATTTACCATGTTGGTTATAAACTCACACATATGATTCATCACAACACCAAAAACATCCCCAAAATGGGAAGATAAGAATTTGTGGGAGGCCCCAATATTAAATAATTTACTATAAATTGAGGATGCTACAGGAATCACACCTCAAACCACTAATAGTCCATCTTTCCCAGCACCTGGTGTAGGCTATACATCATGAAGCTAAACCACACCTGTATTCTAGGATTTGATATGAGTTATCTATGCTACCTAGACTTGATGATAGGGATGTTCATTTCATGGAGAACATTTAATGCCCCAAAAATTTGTAGGGCTAGTAAAATTCAAAATCATTCTTGTTATGGGGTTGTAGACCCCATTACATATCTATTAATAAATCTTAACCTGTCATCAATGTTAACATGTTAATGATTCTAGATGAACCTTTATAAATTTTCCATCCCTACACTTTTTCATAACTCAACTAGTGGTCATTGACATTGGCCACGCATGTGACCCAGACCAGCACACTGATAACAGACCATCAGGTCGCCACCAAGATAGATCAAACACCTTCTATAAAAAAATTTTCTGCCAATTCCCTTAAAAACCATTGAAATAACACTTCATAATATCATAATCCATACCACAATATTTTCCAATTTAAACCATTTTTCCACCTTCAGATTCCCCAATTAGGTTTCCTTATAAAATTATAGGTGGACCCACCACCTTAGCAAACCTATTTTAATTGAAGATATTTATCTGGGACTCGATCTCACTTCAAAGTATATCCTAAAAACATATTGTGGTTTCTTCCACATCTTTTTCCAATACTGGAAAGAAAACATTGAAACTTTGAGATGTGGATATCATAATCCATCATGGAAAAAGTCCATGGAGTCAACCTCATAAAATCTACAACATTCTCATATCCTAGAGTTTCTGGATATATCTGTTCTAGTAAATTTTCATGGAAATCACTCCAATTAATACCATCTCCTAGCTCGATCGGAACCATGATATCACAACTGTTATTTTTTGGTCCTTAATAAATACAATATATCGACAAAAATATCTTATTAGGTGGATTCTCAATGCGATCCAGAATAGTCTTCATGGAAACTATCTGGGACTCAAGAACCTGAGCTATACCCTCTTCCACAAAAATTGTAGGGTTTTTTTACTGAAAATCTCTATTCAAGTCAAGAATACTTGGGAGAACTTCTCTAAGATTCACTCTAGCATATTTATAAATCACGAAAATGTCTTATGAAATCACTATTCACCTTTATGAAGTGGAACCAATGGTGGTTTTCTCCCCACTATTATATGATCATTTTCAACAATGTATCCATGTCTTCTAACTAGTAGTAATAATCATGGTTTAATATCTATATAATTCCAATCACACATTTATAAAATGTAACCTAATGTTCCCAAAATTTACACAAAATAAGGCTCAAAACTACACTTAGAGATCCTTATCTACATATACATTCCCAACAAACATTATCTCATCCTTATCACTACCCTCAACCATCCGACAATGGGTCGTGGATAACATAGGGCAACAAAACATTAAAATTCAATTCCTGTTAAACACTATACTAATCACTTCCAATTTACATCCATAAAAAATGTATATAGATAAAAATTTCTAACCATTCACTATCTTAAACCATTCAACAATTTAATTCAATTATTTGTACTATTATAAAATCTTTGTAATGTACTTTTCATTAAATTATCAAAAAAATCAAGATGTGTTTTCAATTACCATACCCAACCATTACATTTTTTCCCATATGGTCCAAACACGATGAATGCAACATATATTCTTATGTTCATAAAATGATTATTGTAAGAACAAAATCATTCCATTTAGTCTAATATGAAAAATATGATAAAACAATATCATCACTCTAAAATTGTATCACCCAAGGTAAAATAAAATTTAACTATAACAATGAATATCAAGAACAAAAATCCCACCCTGGGTACTTGGATTTTACCCTATACATCGGTTAGCTAATCCTATACATGTGTTCATTTCCGCTGCCTGACTCATCATAATATTTTGTATACCTTCCAAAAGTAAAATAATATCATGAAATAATGATGAGATAACACTTTTTCAAACACCTACCCGGTAGTCACTAAGTCGTTTCCCTAAGATGATGCTCCACATGACCTCAAGCATGTCTCTATATATTCCATATTTTTTTACTAGTAGTATGGTCTAGTAATTCATGTAAGGAAGATTCAACTTTTTTATCATAGTATGCTAGAACTCAAAGAATAAAAAATAAAGGTATGGTATAAATAATTAAAATTAATTACTAATAAGTTTCCCAAAATTGACTACATACTGAAAACTGAACAGTAGTATTCCATGTCAATTATGCTAGTGCCATGTGTAATGGTGAAACCAAATATGGAGGAAAGCTAAAAATCCCTAAAATGGGTCTCGAAAACATTTTTGGTTCCCTCATTCATGCACATCCCAAAGCCCCAAAATCAACCCTTTGGAATAGGGACCTTAAAATTTTCGTCACTTGAATACATAATATCTTCTTAGGTACCCAATATCCGCCAAGACAAGTTGTGAGTTCATATCCGTAGGCCACTACTAATTGTTACTAAAGAATATCTACTCCAATCATTGTATTCATATGTATGGTAAAAACATGATAAAATCCATGTTACAATAATTTTCTGGTTTTTCATTAATTAATTTCATCATTATGTCGATGTGTTACCCATATCTAATATGAATTGTTTAGTTTGTATCAGTAAAATAAACAAAAAACATGCAAATTAATGTTTCCTACATCCATGGAACATTTATTTCAATAATAGCACATAAAAAATGACTCCCTATAGACTTAGTCTATGAATTCCCATCATATGTATTTTTAGGAGAATATACCCTAAATAGGAAACACTAACCCAAACAATACCTCATTAGTCCTATAAAATTAATCTAGCCTATCTCGTGGGTGTAGAGACTCGGTCTAACACTCCACCAATGAGATTATCTCATTAATATAACACCTCATTCAATCCATTTATACTCATGACCATGCATCTTTTACCATTATTCTCATTTAAAATTGTCCTAATGCATTTCATTACTAATTTAACACTTTCAGTAAAGAAAATTTCCACCTTATTCCATTCAACTTATTAAATGAAATTATCATCCATTCCATTCCATAAACCCTTCAATTTTATATTTATGAACTCAATTCTGCATTCAAGGAAGAGGCACACCCCATTGGTGTCCTTGGGCCCTTCTACTCATACTAAAAAGATCCCACAGAAATCATGAGGGTTCAATTCTTTGTTCCATTAAACAAATTACCATATCATACTATGGAACTCAAACAAACAACAATAATATACCACATACAGACAAACTATAGAATCAAGAATATGTGATATATCATTTGGACCACCTACCTTTTGTTCGCGGATAAAATCTCAACCATAGACATTTATTCATCCTCAAACAACTTTCAATGTCCCAAAATATAATATAATAGAAAAACATGGTTTTAAGGATTTGTAATGAGAAGAATAACTACACAGTTAATTTTCAATAAAACTAAGGAAAGATGAGTGCTAGACTAACCTAGATCTTTTATTCGCACCCAACTATAATCTGAATGGCCATGAATTAATGACTATTGTACCGTGGAAACATGGGAGGAAATGGTTTTTCACCTAAGTTACTGGATGAATAATGTGAATAAAAATCCTGTTAGAAGCAATAACTCCTGAGGGGGGGTTGAGAAATTTACCCATTTTAATTAGGATTAGGGTTTTGCCTCAAGATTGGAAAAACTACTGGTCAACCCTACACGACCCTCTATCCAAGATGGGGTAAGGTCACATAGTATCATAGGAAGCCCACACAGTATGACAACCCATGTGGTGAAAATCTAGGATTTCTCTATCCAAGCCAATATGGCTTAAGGATTCCCCCTTGAATTGTTTATCAACCTTACACCAGCCTACCAAGGCTCGTATGCTTATGGCGCATGGTTACTGGTAACCACTCATCAATCATGTAACATGCATTAGATGACCCTTCTCTCCCCATTTTTGTGCCATGAACCCTCCTAACAGCCCCAAGACCTGCCATACAGATGTGAACCATTTCATTAACACAAAAATTAAACAAGAATAAACCTTACTAGATGTTTGGGAGCTCACATAATATAATTGTTAAAAATTAAGTATTCTTCATAAAGTTTTGTATCAATTACTAATTAAACAAATATTAACATGTTTTTTATATATAAAAAGTAAAATAAATTATTCATTTAATAGATATAAAATTAATTTTCTTGGATAAGATTTAAAAAAAGTGTAAAAATAATTCCTCAAAAATAACCCTTTTACTCATACCATGGTAACATAATTATAGCTCGATAACATAATTTTATACCAAAAAATAAATTTTCCTCAATGGATAATTTTGATATTATGATTAAAAATAGGAAATTATCCTTATTTTATTCAACAACTATGTACGAAAAAAATAATATTACTATAATATTCCAAACCACTTTTCAATAGAAATACTTTATCAAGCATAAAAAATTTATTCTAATTTCATTCCATGTGAAAACTAATAGATGAATATTAATTTATTTTCACATATATATATATTATCAATATATTGCACTAAAATAATTCTATTTTTGTGATTCATTTTATTAAAAAATATATAAAACTAATTAAAAAAAAGTTCTCTAAAAATATCGCATTTATTATAAATAATGTTCGACTAATAATATTAAAATTAATTATTTACAAATTAAATTTTAATTTTATCAAAACAATGATATTAATATATTTAATTGGATTTTAACTAACCATTTTTTTATAATAATATTGATTGAATAAAAATATTTTTATAAATAAATATTCTAATTGAGTATTATATTTCTATTATATTATTAATTATTTGTGAAATATAGTATTGTAAATATTTTTCTAACAATAAAGAAATTATGTATAACTATTGGATGCATGATTGTCCAACGACCATTTATCCAAATATCATATTTCAAACGACCATATTTCCAAGAACCATATATCAATACATTTTATTTATAATGGTCATATTTCCTTCTATATATATCATTGAATACATATGAAGAATATTTAATCAAATTAATTTACTTCCCTATAAATATAAAAAATATATTTGTAATGTTTCATGATTTACATAGTTATAAGTTGGGTGATGATTTTTATGGCATGCCATGATGATTATGATTTCATATCTATAATATTTTTATTTACATGTGGTTTTATTCAAATTTTTTTCTTTATAAATCTGTATATTGTATTCCAATAATGTATTAATTTTACTCTTGAATTTTATGATTTTATCTCCAAAAAATGTATCACAATTCATTTTAGTATTTCATTACATGTGAATCAATCTATTCAATGTAGTATTTATTTAAAGGTAAATTCATTAAGAAATATTAGGGTTTTACCTTAATCTACCTTAAATAAATGGAATTATTTCAATTTTAATTTTATATCACAAATTAAATAGTAAAGTGTATATACAAGATATACAAGAAACCAGCTATAATTTATATTGAGATATCATCCTTACAATCAATGGTAGCACTCCAAAAATCATATTTCCACTTCATTTTAAGAATGTCCTAAACATTGAGATTCACCCAAACTATTTAAGAAAAAACCCCTCATTGTTGGGTATTAAGAAACATATAATAAATATAATTTTGATAGATATTTCACCGTCAAATTTTTATATATTGATAATCATGTGTTTTTCGATTATATGAAATATTAATTCCCAATCGTATACCTAATATTTAATAATTGTGGGGATTGTTAGTCCATATTAAATATTATATCCACATTGAATAAAGGGATACTAGAAAAATTTATCAAAAACTAACTCCCACAAACATTTATTAGAGATGAATTATAGACATGAGAATTAGATTTCACACAATTAGGGTTTTTCATTGAAAACATTATATATAATAATTTAATATCTTATAAAATTTTATAGATATAAATTAATAGGTTTTTCTCGAATCAAATATTAAATTTGAATTTCTAGAGATGATAAAAGAGTTAGTTATAAAACATCATTTTTTTCACTTCAACAGTTTTTATTCCATAGTCATTCCCTATATCCCATTTCACGAACGGTTGAAGAAAATTATTTTCATTATTAACCCTTTATTATGTTCATTTATTTGAATAATTTACATATTCATCAAAATTAAATCATTAGATTGTGTATTTTTTTAAGGTCATAATTATTTTCATTATTAATTTATAATAAAAATTAATGTGAATGATTATATTCTCTTCAATTCATAAAGAATTTACTTATTCTTGGGATCCATTTATATCCATGATTCTTCCCACACCATACACAAATAATAACATGGAAGCTATTTCCACCATATGAATTATCATTTTATTTTTCATGAAACCTATTTTTCCTATAATTATTTTGAAATTCCATACCAAAAATAGTGTCTCCAATTTCAATATCCTATTTATGTTCACATCAATAATTTTCTTTATAGCTACCAAAATATCTAATATATTATCCTAATAAGAGACTTATATTTAATCCAAAAAAAAGAAATGGTTGATTTTTTCTAGAGTTACTTATAAAACTAGAAGCATACAAGTCATATCATGTGAATTTTTGTTTACAGGTACCAATGGATTCATCATTCTTTTACCTATACATGAGGAATTATCCTTCAATTTTAGTTTAAGGATTTTCATGATATTGTTTGTTGAAGAATACATCCTTAAAATACTCTTGTTTTATATAGTCTATTCATTCCATTGGCCTCGTGTTCTTTAACGATTTGCAACATTGGATTTCATTTTCATAATACGGATATTCAAAAAATATTATGTTTTCAAGATATGATATTCAAAGAATTTAAATCATATTTTATACCATTTTAATATATTAATCTAATGTTTGTGGAATAGAAGAAAAACCAAAATATGATGCTATTTTCCACATGAGATACTCAATAGTTTTAATCTCCTTAATTATCATTTCTAGGAGTAGAATGTGGTTCAATATTTTATTCAGAACATATTATAACATTTAAATTAATGTTCTTATGTTATCTCTCATACCACCAGGATTCATAATAAAAAAATCACCACATTTACCCTTACAGACATAATAATCAATATTCATCGAGTTATAATAATTCAATAAAATTAACATGGATAGTTTGGGCATTAAGATACAATAATAATATAGAGGGATCATGTTGTAATCGAAATAAATCCTAATATTTTTATTATTATTACCCATTCATTAAAATATATGGTATTTTAGGTTAATACTACTTTAGTTTTGGATAATAATTACTCAGTTTATGTTCTATTAAATTATTCATCATAATATATCATAGAGAGAATGTAAATTAACAAGGGTATACGACAAGAGTGTCAAGATAAGTGTTTTGGATAGCCAACATGATGTGAATTACTTGAAGATCCAGTTAATACACAACCACCCTTTTAAAGGGATATTACCCGTTAGTGAAAATGTTCTAGTGCCTACATATAATTTTTTTTTCTTAACTGAGTTATCCATTATATAAAATATCACATTATTTATTTATTTTTTCAAAAATATGTTTACCTATGCTTTAAAATAACCTTATTGTATTATCTATATTTTTAAATACATAATGCATAATAAAAAAACCATTCGAATATGAACTGAGGTTACCCAAACCCTCATTTTTGGATTTTTCCCTAAAAAAATTCAGTATACACATGTTTCGATACCATGTAAGGAAAACTGAGTAAAACATAAAAAAGTTTACATTATTGAAAATTACATCTCACAAAGTCACAAAAAAACAGAAATCCCAATTGTTAAATGTCATCAGAGATTATCTGCATTATATTTTTATTTTTCCTGAAGTCTTTATCATTTATTGTAATATTATCTAGACATGTTGTGCTCTTATACATTTCATAAAAGACAATATTATTTATTTTATATGGAATACAAACATAATATAAGGGTTCTTATAAAATCATGGTAGGGGTAAGAATAATAGATAACAAATAAAGATAACTAATGAGCATAAGTCTAAAAAATTTTAATGGGTATATAATCAAGATATGTGGATATAAAATAAATTTTTAGTGAATTATATATATATATTAAAAAATTGAGCCATTTAATAATCTATTTATCATAAAAAAATACATGATTCGGGGAGTAAAAACATTATTCAATAATCATGATCCCATTGAACATAAAATAATTTCATAAAAATGAGACATGAAATAGATTCGAATTACATGTTGCAAGGATAAAAACAATGAAATTCATCACATGATGTACTTGGTTATCCATCTTCACGTAATAGTAATGAAACCCAATCTAGACCTGAAATAAATAATAAGTTATCTCATCATATAAATAATACATCTCACAAAATACCATGCAACCCCTGGACATGTACAATTAATGTCATTCATGAAAGCTACATACAAAAAACTAATTTAGTAATCTCGAAAATATTTCATTATAATCATGCTTCTATATAATATTTTCTAGATACCTCACATGATATAATAATCTTTATAACCTCAGGAATTTAAACCTAACAAAGGTTCTTCTGAAATTCCCATTAAGGGAGAAAAATTTAATAACATGATAGAAAAAATAAGAGCAATATAAATATCATAATAAAAGATCATAATACCTTAAATGATAACTATAAAAAATGTTGGAGAAAGTTAATATCTTAAAAAAAATTCAAGGACGCATAAATATATGACATTTCAAAAAACCCATTTCAAAAATCTCATAAAATGATATAATTTCATAAAGGTTTTGAATTACTAAAAAATTGTGTAATCAAAAAAAAATTTCATTTCATGGAAATGAAATGAATCTAGAAAAGTTTACATAACTTTGTAAATAACATGGATATACAGAATTACAATAATCATATGAATACATTTAAGAGAAAACCTATCATGTTCATTATTAGGTGAAGAAACAAATTATGTTCATGCCTCAAAATGAATGAAAAATCTTAAATCCCAGAATTGTGTAAAAAAACTCAATATTCCAATGTATGACTACATCATGTGATGTAAGATTAAAATAATGAATTATGGGTGATATATGATCCCTCTTATTATCATCTACACATATTTTTTTCCACATAAAATGAATCATTTGAATATTTTAATGATAAAATGGAAAAAATAATGGATTTTTAAACATTCCAAAAAGGTAATCACGTAACATAAACATAAAATATAATATGATATCAAAAATAAAATTTTTCAAAATGAATAATATAATTAAAAAATATTTAGGATGATAAAAAATAACATCATGAAATATAATCCTTGGAAGAAAAATATAAGTGAAAAAGTTTTCAATAAAACATTTCATCAATTTTTGAGAAGAATAAGTGAGATATACTTTCCATGTAATTATTAAGAAAAAAATAGAAGAATTTTTAAAACGTTATAATAAATGGCTCCAAATAAAAGATACATTATGGACAGAATGGTTTTAATAAAACATGTTGAGTGGAAGTAAAAAAAAATTATTTTGAATGGATGAAAAAATATATTTTTTATATTTGGATATACCTTTGTTTGAAAAATCACATCAGTAAAAGGATAAATAAATATTTTCCTTAACATTCGATAAGGATAATAAATTGATAATTTGAGATAAAAAATTTTATTTTATTTTATTTAATAAATAATATTGGTGTAATGTAAATACTTTAATATGGAATAAAAATATATTAAATATAATGTAATTATTCTAATGAAAAATAGTTTTAATTAAATAATATAATCATTATGAAAGAAATATTTTGATTGTAAAATTATTTCACTATAAAATAAGGTGGAAATAAAAAAATTAATATTGATATTTTATAGTAGATTAATTTTGAATGGTAATAGTTAAAAAATTGAGATAATGACGCAATGAAAAAAATTCTCTAGAAAGCCCCTTACATTTATTCTCGTTAAGTTGAATGTTCACTAACCTCATTAACAAAAAAAATAACTATAAGGATTAATATTAACACCTAAAAATATTTATAATTTTTATTCATAATCCTTATATAAAAGTAACTTAATTATTTCTTACTTTCCAACATCCATTGTTAATTGATTAGACTGTTTGGTAATGTTATGTAAGAGAGGTGTCAGTATTAATTCTACATAAAATGTTTTCACTCAATGTTAATTTATGTTTCTTTAATATGTGAATTATATTCTATTATAATTATTAAATTTAATTTCATGAGTACTTTATTCATTATCCAATAGCATGTAATTGTTTTCAAATCTTTTTCGTTGATTTTCAATATATGAAAGGTATTTTATAATTAATTAGTGAAATATTAACGATTCTTTTCTGAAAACAAAAAAAAATATATACAAATTTCTATTCTACTATACCATTAATTGTCTTTTCATAATAATCCATGATATAATTTCTTATAATTGTTCAAGCGTGTGGTTAAGAAGACCCAATCCTGATCATACCTTGATTATTGATGATTATGAGTTGATATAGTTGTAATATCATTCCAGTAGTTGTACAGTGATATCATTTATTGTATTTTATTGTTATATATCACAATTATAATGGATATATATTTTAATAATTAATGGATATAGAAATATTACATAATTTTATTTATATATTTTCCTATTGATGTGATTTTTTTAAAATGATTATGTTTACGATAATCATTTGTTGGTTATATCATAAATAGGTTCACCAATTTTTCATACCAAAACATTATCTATATCTTTATCATAATATTTAGAATTTAAAACCATAACAATTATGTAACACCAAATCATAAATTATATAATGTTACTATTCCATTTTAATAAATTAACAAAATAATGAATATTTTAATGATGATTATTTATTCTGAACATACATTGACAAAAAAATCCGAAAATATGTTTTTCAAATATTCCCTTATAAATAAGCAATATAAATGATTTAAAATATAGTATTTACGAATCACCTTTTTATTTATAATAATCTAATATATTATTTATAATTAACCACATATTTATTATCAATTTTATATAAATAATGATTATATCAATTATAGGTAAAAAAGTATATTTTCCAAAAAAATAAAAGATTAAAAACATTCATTTATAATTGATTAGATTAATATTTAGTGATGAATTATTTAAATGAAAATTATATATTATATAAAATTTACTATTAATTAAAATAAAAGTAATAATGATTACATGTATTATTGTTAATTTATTATCACATTGTGCACGAAAATTTTAATTATTGAAAACCTATTTTGACATATTTTTCAGGTATACATTTAAAGAAAATTCTACCTATTATATGAAATGAAATTTATAAAATTGGATACATATTTTAAATATGGATTAATTTTTGGAAATAAGGTTAACATAAATTTTGGTCACAATGAAATGTATAAAAAATAAAAAATAATTATAACAGTTAATCTCAAAAAGTGTTTATCAAGGGTTAATATTTAATGATTAGGGTTTAAATGAAATTAAAACAAGAATAAATACAATTTTTTATTGGATTGAGACCTTTACAGTTTCACCATATAATATGATCTATTTTGGATCCATCTTATTATGATATTAACATGAGATTATATTAACACGTTTATAATTTACAAGTGTTCCAATCACCTCAACTATTAATGTACACCACATACACCCACGTCATATCACCTATTAATCCATTAATCTTGATGTACCACAAAAGAAATCACTACCATAATCACTATCCACATCATAAAGCATCCGGTATTCCTAAATTACTAACCATATCATCCTTGATATTATATCCAAATAGTTTTTTAATGAGAAGGTAATTGTGTTCACTGAGCTCTTTCATATTAATTATTTCTTTTCACATGAATATATGATTCAATAATTACATTAAAATAAAACAATTTTGTTAAATATATTGATATTTTTTTAATGTCTATTGAAAAATGTTTATTTGTATCCACCTCCATCAAAAGGGAACCAAATCCATTAATCCAATGTATGGAGGACTACCAACTCATGATATGACCAATTTTGTTTCCATTACAGAGTCAAATGGATAGTCATAATGATGTAACAAGTGAATATATATGATAAATATGATATAATATTGATTCTTTAAAATTAATTTATCATATACTTTCTTAACATTTCACCAATTAAGGAAATAATAATGTCACATGTTTGTGTCTGGAAAATATCCTCCACAAAGATATGTGATTCATTATCCATGTTAAAATTACAAAAATGAATATAAACAATAATATAAAAAATTGTTATTATATTTGTAACTTTAATATAATTTTGGTGATTATTTAGATATATCATATTCTCTAGAATGAGAAATTCCCAAACAATACATTCAAGAGAAAATAAACTAGGTAAAACATGATAAATTGTTAATAATGAAATATATTTAATGAACATGTGATAAGATATTATAAGAGGTAAATAAATTAAAATATACATATAAATATTATTATTTTATAAATTAATTAAAATTTTAAAACCACTATGTAGGAGGCTAAAGAATGTTCAACTATAGTGGAGCATGGGGTAAGAGATTTCGTCTCAACTTATACTCAATTAGGAAATTTTTTTCTTCCAC
Source organism: Viscum album (assembly GCA_963277665.1). Lineage (NCBI taxonomy): Eukaryota > Viridiplantae > Streptophyta > Magnoliopsida > Santalales > Viscaceae > Viscum > Viscum album. The sequence goes on from OY728165.1 coordinate 1,969,354,903, forward strand.
AACTATTCATTTTTAGGTGGTTTATAAAATTCTTATTTGATATATTTAACATGAATAGATATTTATTCCAAATTATTGATGTTTTAATTATAGTTTATTCATTAAAGGCATTAAAAATTAAACATTCCCAATGAGGTAAGAATTTATTTTTCAATCCACATATTTAGGGAATGTTCTATTTTTCATTTAAGGAATAATATACTCTATCCATTATAAAATACATCAATTTTCTTATCATCATAATACCTAATTATTTTATATATTTTTAAGAAAATTTTATTATATTTTCCTCTAGGATCCTATTGAAAATTTTATACGAGAAAACGTGATTTCATTTCTCTGTTAATCAGATATATACTTCACCCATGGCCATATTTATCATTTTTTAAAATATAGTCCTTTTTATTAATGAAATGATTTTTAAGGAAAAGTTATGACAACCTTGAGTTTTAAATGTTTTAAATGAATTTATTTAATAAATTATGATTGGTTTTTTTATATACATTAAAAAATTCAAAAGGAATGTTCTTAACATATAAGTAGTTCCCAAACATCCCCACCACCATAACCATTTTATGATATATATATTATAATAATAATTTTCATTTTTTGAATAAAAATTATTAATTAAAAATTATTTTACTATTTCAATTCCATTTTCTTTAACTTTTTAATGTACAATATTTTTTTAAAAAATATATAATTTTTATGAACCGATGGTCATCTGTTATCTAAAATTTATTTTGTGGTCATCAACATTATCTAGAAACGTTAAGTTTTTTATGATCATTATTCCTTAAATTTATAATCAATATATATATTATTTCTATAATTGAAATTATTATTTGTATAAGTACATTCCAGTTTTACATATGGTGTTTTTCTATTAAAATTATTTGATTGACTTGGAAAAATCCTAATTATTCAGTTTTTTATACTCTATATAGATATTTGTTTATAAGTTATATTGTTTATAAATTGAATTTCTTATTCAATACTTAGGGAATGTGTTGAACATGTAGTTATGGGTTGGTCCTGGTTATAGATATCCCCTCAATTCATCGATTAGTCAAATGGGAAAACTAAGTTCATAAAATTAAATAGCTTTTGGGGGCATAACTACCCATTGATTAAATTGATTTGGAACCTAGATTTGACCGTATAGTTATCTTGATATATATATTCATGAAATCAAATTCTATGTATTTCAATCATTTATAATTTAGTTATATTTACCCCTAAAAATATTTCATTGAAAATAATAAAATATGTATTTCAAGATCATGTTATTTATTAAATGTAATTTGTTTTTCATTATTTACCTTGATATGTTGTTATAACTTACTTAATCATGATTGTTTTAGATTAAAATAACCCTTTCAGAGAATTTAAGGTCTCTTTTATTTTGTATCTTTTTCCCATGATGTGATGAAGATTTCTTTGAATGAGTTCAATGTTGTAGAATGTTTTCAATCACTATATTTTATGTTTTACTTATAATGTAAGAATGGGAATCACTTACGTATCTGTTTCATCAAGAATATTAAAATGATCATCCATAAAGGATTATACCCCTTTTATAAATTCTATTTTAATAAAATAACCATCATCTATCTGTTATAGAAATTCGGATTTTTATAGTTCATATAAGAACATTTTTAGTAAAAACCATGGGATCTAGACAAGAAAAACATATTTTTGAGAACAAAACCTTTTGAAAGTCTTTGAATATATGTAAAATTGAGTAATAATAACATAAATGTTCTTTAGGTATATATTATGTTGTTTTTCCATAAAATAAACAACTATATTGATACTAATAGTGGATATTTATTTATAACATATGAATCTTGGAGAAAGGACTATTAAAATAGTTGGTTGAGTATATATCAATAGTCATTTGTGTGCAAAGAGAAAATTATACTACTTCACACCTACTCTGATTCTCTTGAGGGGTATTCATGCATCAATTTTTATTTTCATTGAAAATTGTTGTTTATTATATGAATATAATTTTAATATTTAATGATATACCCAAAGATACCAAGTCTATAATTCTGAGTTTAAAAATGAATAATGTTTTAATTTATGTTAAATGTTACATTAAATATAGAATTATATATTATGATATATAATTATAAATGATATGATATAACCCACTATATTCCATTATTTATAAATTTATGCTAACAAATTGGTTGATATCAATACTCATGCCTGTTGTTAAAATATCAGTGATGGGAATGCCAATAAAGCTAGGGTTAGAGCTAAGCTGATCATCGCAATATTAGGGAATTTAACCCATGTTATGACTAATAGACATGAACATAAATATAGATATAATTTCTTATAGAATGATATACCTATATTAAGTCATTTTATGTGATAAAACCCCATATTTTAGTGGAGTTATTAATCTTGTGGTTGTTTAACATTATATTAAATCCCTTGTAAATATATTTTTGACCTTGGAATGTGATGACATGGAAAATGTTATAGTTTTGGTAAATTTTATCCATTTAGATAATGATAAATGGTGGTTGTTGATCCATAATACTAGGGATTATATGGAATAAAACACATGTAATGAATTATTTTAATATAAAATTATTTTGTAAATATTTTCATCACAAGAATTGAATTAAAATGAAGATAAATTTACTAAGCTAAATGAAAAATGAAAAATAATTAATTATATATTATTGGGGAACCATTAAAAAAATATCTAGGTATTCTATAGTTTACAAATGTAATAATAAAATAGGTATTAAAAATATATTTGAGGGGCTTAAACTGTGTCTCTAAAGGGTACTAGTATCTCAAACTTTTTCACAATTCGACTAAATAGTTTTTTTCAATATAAAAATGGATATGGGATTCCCACAATCATATATATTCAATAAGATTCATGAGAATAATAGGTTTTATAAATACCAAAAAAAAGAACTTGTTGAAGAGAAATAAGGAAATGATTTTTCTTTTATCCCATATAAATTTTGAAAATAAATATAATGTAAAATTCATAAAGGATATGATTGTTTTTTACTTATTAAAAGATGAGGATAATATTAATATTTAATATAAGTGAAATAATGTGACCAAAACAATACAGTTATTCATCTGTCAATCAATGGGTCCCTATTCAAACAACAGTCCCAAGAATCAATGGGAAATACTATAGAAAAAGCTAAGGGGATAATACCAAACCTATGTGATCACTGCATCTATGGATGAATTTTCTAAAAATGAGGTGGAAGTTACATTAATAATATATCCTAATTTTTCTAATGATTTTTTTTATTATTCATATTTTCACTGATTTAGATATTATCAGTTTTCCTATAAGATTATATACTTCCATAGTAACATAAGAAGGGAGTTATCAGTCAAGAACCTTAGTGAAAATATCACTGCAATAAAGATGTGTTAGGTAGTTCCCATTATGACACATAAATGTTCCTTATATCATAATTTATTATTATACCTATGCATGACTATTATATAACCCTTCGTATAGACTCTCTTTTTAAATATAATTCAAAAAACTTATTATAAATATAGTAAAATTATGATTTTTGATGATGATGTGGAATTATTATATTTAGAGGGAGGACTTCATCATCTAAGGCATGTTTTTATCCATCCCCAGTAGCTCTTCTAAATTTGATTCTTATGAATGAAGTGTACGGATACCCTACATATGGAAAAGTTAATATTCTAATTGACAATGTATCTATTGCATTGGAATTACTTTATGTATTTCCTATAGAATTATAATGACATCCACTAGAGTGCTAAGTTGATTTTTCAATTGATTTAATTCATAAAAAACGATCAATATCAAAGATGGTCTATTGAATGTCTACTATGGAATTAGTGTATTTGATGAAACAACAAGAAGATCTATGTGATAATGTACTTATTTTCCCCAGTCTATCAGATTGGGGTGCCCATGTACTTTTGTTAAATATAATGATATATATATGAGGATTTATATTGATTATTGGGAAATAAATCTTATAAATATAAAAAATAAGTATCTTCTTCTTCTCCTTGATGACTTATTCAATCAACATCACAAAGATCAATATTTTTCAACGTTTTACCATTTTTTTGGGTATCATCAATTTCATGTAATGAATTATGATATTCTGTAGGCTTTATTTTAAATGAGGTATGTATATATTGGAGTTTACAATAATTCAATTTTGATTCCCCCTCTATTTTTATGGTTATAATGAACAGTGTTTTTATGGAATATATTGATTATTTTTTATTGTAATTATTTATGATATATTGTATTATTATAAATTTATGATGACTATGAGAAATAATTATTGATCAATGATGATATTTTTATAAGAATATAATTAAATTGGAAATTAATAAAAGGTTAATTGTAGATTTAGGAATTTTCTTTTTTTATCAATAATATCTCTAAAGATGGAATTTCATTTTGTCCTGTGAAGGAAAATGTATTCAAGGAATGAACTAAACAAAAAATCATAACTAAGGTATATATCCTCATTGGTTTTTCATGTTACTATTTTTTATTTATGTAAACATACAAATTGGATAACCTATTAATATATATTACACTTCAATAGGATAAGTTCATGTGGTCAAAGGAATGTGAACTATGTTTTCATGAATTTAATTGGATATTGTTCAATGATCTGATTTTGACTCAAAACATAGGAAATATTTTATGATGAATTGAAGAAAGGAATTAATTGTGTCCTTATTCTGAATTCTAAATATATTGAATATGAATCAAGGTAGTTAATGGCATGTGAACAGAACTATTCAACCAATAATCTGAAGCTGGTAGTTATATTATTTTCTATGAAGACATAGAGAAATTATATGTATGGATAAATATATGAGATATGCATATACCATAAAATATAAAAATTA